>JAPDEU010000008.1:0-730789 GCA_027569275.1 Emericellopsis terricola | reverse complement strand
CCCCCCCCCCCCCCCCCCCCCCCCCCCCCCCCCCCCCCCCCCCCCCCCCCCCCCCCCCCCCCCCCCCCCCCCCCCCCCCCCCCCCCCCCCCCCCCCCCCCCCCCCCCCCCCCCCCCCCCCCCCCGCGGCTGTATTCCTGTACAACTACAACATGTGTGTACTCTTTGTATGAACACGACCTCTTTTGCATCATTTCGTAGAAAGGATTCGGGGGTGTAGATGTGCCTTCTGCATGCTTTGACCGCCTCGACGGCCGTCGTTGGTCCCAATTGGTTGCGAGGCAAAGGCAGAGCGAGTGTGTTTGCAGGGAACCGAACTGGCGGCGGCATGCGAGCACGCAATTCGAGCTCCTGCCGGCGAGCCGTCGTCAGCGCCCACAGCAATGGCCAGGAACATGCATCACCAGAGGTCCTCGCTCGCCCCTACGATAGCAAAGCATGCAAAGGTGTCCTCAACTGATCGACGCCAAAACTGGACAGCCATGAACTAATAAACTAATTAGTTGGTTGGTCGTATACGGAGTACACAATGATTATTGCACTTGTAGAGCAGCAGGCCAAAGCACGGCTAGGGGACCAAGAACCTTTGGCGAAACGATGCACGTGGCGCGAATAACCACGTCCGGTTGCTCCTAAACGCCTCGACGGCCCTGACACTCTTTCCAGTCCGTCTGGAGCCTGTGCTTCCCAATGCAGAGCCAGTGACCGACTCGCGCCATCTGCCATGGCCATGGCTGCCTACCACTACTGTGGTATTGATTCCCAATGTCACTGGCCTTGTCGTTGGAGTGCGTGGTTTTCGCCTGGGGGAGAAAAAAAAAAGGCTGCAGGGCCGCGGGCCCCGCCATCCGTCACACTCTGCTCCTCTGAATCCGTCAGACTGTGAATGCGCCCAGCCCGCTGAACTGAATCCCGTCCTCAACCGTGACCCCACCTTGGGAGGAGGGACCTGGCAAGTCGGCCCCGCGCTAGCTCAGGTACTTAATTATCGCACTCTATTTTCTTTTCTTGCGTGATCCGTCTTTTGCTTTCCTCCCAGCCCAGTCCCATTCTCCTCTTGCTTCCTCTTCCCGGACACAAAGTCGCGGATCCAGACAGCTTCTCGATTCCATTCTACGAGGACACCTAGACACATACCGTCACAATGGCTCCCAACGGTCTTGCCGGTGTGCAAAAGTTCGAGAACAGCTTCCTGTTCACCGTAGGTTGGCCCAAATTTTCTCTCCCCTCCCAGCGCTGACCACATTTCTCGCAGTCCGAGTCGGTCGGCGAGGGCCACCCCGACAAGATCGCTGATCAGGTCTCGGACGCCATCCTCGATGCCTGCCTGCGCGAGGACCCCCTCTCCAAGGTCGCTTGCGAGACGGCCACCAAGACCGGCATGATCATGGTCTTTGGCGAGATCACCACAAAAGCCCGCCTCGACTACCAAAAGGTCGTCCGTGACACCATCAAGGACATTGGCTACGATGACTCCGAGAAGGGCTTCGACTACAAGACCTGCAACCTGCTCGTCGCCATTGAGCAGCAGTCCCCCGATATCGCTCAGGGCCTGCACTACGACCTCGCCCTCGAGCAGCTCGGTGCCGGTGACCAGGGTATCATGTTTGGCTATGCCACCGACGAGACCCCCGAGCTCTTCCCCCTCACCCTCCTCTTTGCCCACAAGCTCAACGCCGCCATGTCCGCCGCCCGCCGCGACGGCTCCCTCCCCTGGCTGCGCCCCGACACCAAGACCCAGGTCACCGTCGAGTACCAGAAGGATGGCGGTGCCGTCATCCCCAAGCGTGTCCACACCGTCGTTGTCTCTGCCCAGCACAGCGCCGACATTACCACCGAGAAGCTCCGTGAGGAGATCAAGGAGAAGATCATCAAGAAGACCATCCCCGCCGAGTACCTCGACGAGGACACTGTCTACCACGTAAGTTTTTTCTCCCCCTGCCCTACACGTGTGCCAGCGCGTCGAGACTGATCCCCGTCTGCAGATCCAGCCCTCTGGCCTCTTCATCATCGGTGGTCCCCAGGGTGACGCCGGTCTGACGGGCCGCAAGATCATCGTCGACACCTACGGTGGCTGGGGTGCCCACGGTGGCGGTGCCTTCTCGGGCAAGGACTTCTCCAAGGTCGACCGCTCTGCGGCCTACCTCGCCCGCTGGGTCGCAAAGTCCCTCGTCCACGCCAAGCTCGCGCGCCGTGCTCTTGTCCAGTTCTCCTACGCCATTGGTGTCGCTGAGCCCCTCTCCATCCACGTCGACACCTACGGCACCTCGGAGAAGAGCTCGGCCGAGCTCGTCGAGATCATCAACAAGAACTTTGACCTCCGCCCCGGTGTCATTGTGCGTGAGCTGAACCTCGACCGCCCCATCTACCTCCAGACCGCCAAGAACGGCCACTTTGGCACCAACCAGAGCTTCTCCTGGGAGAAGCCCAAGGAGCTCAAGCTCTGAACGAGCTAAGAGTGGCGAGTGGGAGACGCATTCAACAAGTCTTCCCACGCGCAACACGAGAAAATGCCGCAGGATTGCCAGTGGCGCGAGCAGCGCAAGCGCGCTCGCACCACGAAGCTCTTCTCCGTCTTGACCTCGCTAATAATCGCACCTGAGTGATGACGGGCCACACGGCCCGCGGTTCTCAACGAAACCTTGGTAACGAGCTTGCAGTGGGCGCTCGGAATATGGCGGCCCGGCACTGTTTCCAACGGAACAGCGCGCGCTCCATTACCTACCCTCACGGCATCCCCGATGGTCTTGTGCGACATGGGCGAACGTCGATTCGCGAAGCCAGGGGGGGGTGGCGCGAGGGGTCGGACCTGGGACGAGGTTGCAAGGGACATCTGGAAACGGTCAAAAGGGAGATGTCATACTAGGAGAGGTAGGAAGCGTACGTCGTCGACAGACGTCTTCTCCCCTCCGGTTTCCTTGATCTTGAGAAAAGAGAGGAGCAGGTGGCTGAGGGTTCTCTACACTTGTCGTGCTCGGAACGGCCGCGCACGTAGAAAGATAGATGTCTTAAAAGCGAATGTGAAGACGACTTGCTACGCACCACAGAATCGTTCAGTGCATGAGATGCTTGTGAGTTGATTTTGAAGAAAGGGACCGGAACCCAGGTCCTTTGTTGTGTCAAATCGCTGTTCAAGTAAACACCGTGCTGCCTTAGCTACCCTGCAGTGACACCTCGCCCTCTGCGGAGGCCACTGTGTGGCATGGCGCTGAACAGTCCCCAGTGTCGACTGAGGGTTTGGGTAACCTAACACCCCCCTACGGTTTATCTGTCACCTCTTACCCTTAGAAAAAGATTACCTGTCACCTGATAGAACGTCACCTGTTACCTGTCAGTGCGGGCAATGTTGAATCTACCGACAGGTAACAAGTAACCTACTGACAGATAACAGGCAATCCACTGACAGGTGACATACAATCCACCGACAAGTGACAGGTAATCTACTGATAGGTGACAGGTTATGTACTAACAGGTGACAGGTTACCTTCCGGCAGGTGACAGGTGACAGGTAAGACAAGGGGGGATATCAAGTTATCCATCAACAGGTCGACAGGGTCTCAGATCTTACTTGAGCGGTTGTTACTCCTGTCAGGCGCACCTGTTGCGAAGAAATCGTCCGCGGACCAAGTGTTTCACGCCCTGGCCCGATCTGACTGACTCAACACGTCTCCTGGATCCTCAACCCTGAGGCAGCCTGGATGAGTACGGAGCAGTCAAGCAGCTGTTGGGGTCGAGGGGTGGTCTAGGGATACAGCTTGGCGTATTATTCGTGGGCCTCCTTTGTCTACAAGACGCGTGCTGCATCTGACGACGGATTTGGCGTCTGCTATATGTATGTAACGTAATTACTCGGAGACGGGTCACAGTCAGAAGTCGCTGCTAGACGTACTATCGCGACGTCAGCCGCATTGATTTGCGATCGTGGTCACGTGAGCCCCCTCATCGGTGGCAGAGCGGGTCCAGCTTGCGACCTTGCTGACCTGCCCACATGCATCTCGCATCATGCACCTCCGAACCTTTGGGCGCTGGTACGGAGTAGCGAAGTCCAGCATCCAGCCAAGCCTCACCTTCTGCGTAGCCCGCTGAAGGCAAGTTCGTTTGGGTGGTGCCCTGGACACGCTACGCCAAGCGTGTGATCTGACTTGGAACATCTCACCGCGTTCTTCACCAATATAAAGAATCTGTTGGTCGCAGTCATTCACCAAATGCGTGATCGTTGAATGTGATCTCATCGAGCGTGCATTCTATGCATTCTCAACCACCAGCAAAAGTTGTATCCCAACTGATCGCCTCTCGAACGGAGTCTGTCTGGTCTACTTAACGGCTGCGTCGCTGATTCTTGCTAATCTCCCATTTAAACATGTCCGCTCACGATTGACAGGCGATGGAATAGGATAGGAGCTAAAATTTGCATTCTATGGCTAGAGGAAACTGACAATGAAATGGATATCACAAAAGAAAGAAACAATAGGAAAGCTACGAATAGTCGTCATCAAACTCATCGTCCGACATGTCCAAGTCGAGATCCCCGTCCTCCAACATCTCAAAGGGCTTGGATTCCTGCGGCTCCTCAAGGACCTGCTGCTGCTTGAAGACCACCGCCATGTCGCTCAGGACGCGCGTGCTCAAAATGTCCGGCATGGTGGCCCACAGGCCCAGCTTCTCGGCCGCGGACATGAGGAAGAGGACGTGGAGTGAGTCGGCGCCCAGCTTGAAGAAGTCATCGTCCGCGCCGACCGAGCCGGCGGGCAGATGGAGCACCTCTTCCCACAGCCCCTGCAAGCGAATCTCAGCCTCTGTAGTAGGCATCCGCTTCACGGTGGAGGAGCCTTGGTCTTGGCCATACTCGACGAGCTTCTCGGCCCCGAGGTTGGCGGCCCAGGCACGGAGCTTGGCTCTCTCCGCCTTGCCGTTCAGCGACAAGGGGATATGCCGCACGGGGATGAAGGCCTGCGGTACCATGTACTGCGGGAGGACTTCGGCGAGCTGCTTCTGGAGCTCTGCCGCCCCCTGGAGGAACGCCGGCGACACTGGTGTGTACCAGTCCGGCTGCCCATCTTCCAGAGTCGCTAGTTGTTCCTCAGTCGCGTTTTGCATCTGGATAAACGCCACGAGCATCTGGCTGTCGCTTCGGTCCGACGGTCTCACGACCTCGGCCACGGCCCGCTCCGTCTCCGGCCACAGGCTCTCCATCTTGTGCGCAATCTCCTCCAGCTCGACACGCTGGCCGCGCAACTTGACCTGGCTACCTTTGCGGCCCAGGAATGCCAGCGTGCCATCGTCTCGGTACCGCACAAGATCGCCTGTCCTGTAGACCCTGTCCATCCGATGCCCGACATTGGGAACGGCAGTCGCTGGCAGGAACATCTGGCTCGTCAGCTCCTCGTTGCCCAGGTAGCAACGTCCCACAATGGGACCCTGGATCAACAGCTCCCCAACGGCCCCCAGCGGAGCCAGAGTCGTGGGGTCGTCCACGTCCGCGACCCAAGCCGTGCTGCCCATCGCGCGGCCGAGGAAAGGCTGCTGGGTCCCTGCGGGCATCCTGTCCGATAAGGCAAACACGCACGTCTCCGACGGGCCGTAGGCGTTGTGCAACACCACCTTGTCGGCCCAGTCCTCGATACTCTTCGCCGTCATGGCTTCACCGCCCAGCACCAGCGTCTTGAGATGCGGTAGCGTGGCCGGTCGAAGTGTGGCAGCAAAGGAGGGCGTGAAGAAGGCCCAGTTGACACGCAGATCGTTCATGCTCGCCATGGTGCTGCCGAGTCTCTGGGCCTCCGAGGGGACGCAAACACAGCCGCCATGGATGAGCGTGGTCAGGATCTCCGCGATGGTGGAATCGAACGCAATCGAGGAGAAGTGGAAGACGCGCGACGTTGCATCGATGCCGAAACGCTGGGCGTGCGCACGGGCGCTCGAGGCCAGATGGACGTGCTCAATCACCACGCCCTTTGGCAAGCCTGTGCTGCCAGATGTGTAGATAATGTAGGCCGCGTTGCTCGGCTGCACGACGTTGGGCAGTGTCGTGCGCTCGGGCAACCACGACGAGGCTTCTGGCGACAGGTGCACCATTGTTTGGACAGATGACGCAACTTGGGGCCTTGTAGCCTCATCGACCAGAGAAATGCTGGCACCGGCCCTAGCAGCAATATCTGCTATCCGTTTTGGCGGGAGCTTGGGATCGACAGGAATGAAGGCGCCGCCAGCCTTGAGCACAGCCAGCAGGGCGACGGCAGTCCACCTTGACCTCTCCAGGCAGACCAGTACATAGACTTCCGGCTTGACGCCTAGGCCGACCAGGTGGTTGGCGAGACGCGACGAGAGGTCGTCCAGCTGCCTGTACGTCAGGGTGCCGTCCCACGCGGACACAGCCTCCGCATCTGGACATGTGCTTGTCCGGGTCTCGATGAGTGCGTGCACGCACTCATCCACTCGTTCAGGCTCCTTCTGGTTCCACTGCCTGAGGGAGCCCATGTCAAGAGGGCTGATCTTCTCCAGAGCAGCAATATCCTTCCCAGGCTGGGCGATGGCGCTGCGTAGCGTCCTGACAAAGGTCGCTGCCAAGCTTGCCGCCTGGCTCTCCGTCATGACCGATGTCCAATACTTGATATTTCCGCCAATGACGCCCGCCTGCGCGCCAATGTTGAGGGTGACTTGGAACTAGGGACATGGGGTCAGTATCCGTGCGAAATCAGGCAGCGAACTATCGCAGTGGGCTAGGATGTCATCATCTCTCACCTCTGTTGGATCGTGGCCGTCTACGGCGCGGAACGTGAGCTCAGTCTCTGCGGTCTGGCCATGGCTACCCGCCCGCTGCGTTTGGACAGATACGGCAGTGTTGAACAAGGCCTGGCCTCCCAGGCCCAGCTTGTGCTGAACGGCAGAGAGCGAGCAGCTTTGGTGGGGGAGCGACGACAGCTGTGCTGCCTGATCAGCAGCCACGAGTTCTCTCATGCTCGACTGTGCATGCACAGCACGTCGAGCCGAGAGCATGTTGATCAGAGGACCGACAACTCCCTCCACCCCAGAAACAGGGATATCGCGACCAGAGGTCAAGTAGCCGAAACAAACGTCTTCAGTCCCCGTGTACGTGCGCAGCAGAATCGCCCACACTGCGTGGACAATGCTGGCCACCGTCGTCTCATGGGCCGCGCAAAAGGCATGGATTTCGTTGGCGAGGTCTTCAAAGTCGAGATTGACCGTCCGCACTTGGGGTGGATCCTGCGTCGCCGTGCCAGCGAGGCGAGGGAAATGGCATGGCTCCAGTCCGGCCAAGTGCGCAGCCCAGTAGTCCACGGCTGCGTCCTTGGGGGACTCTGAGAGATACGCAATGTAATCGCGGTAGACGAGGTCTCGTGTATTGGCAAGGCTACCATCGTAGGCCCGTGCCAGGTCTCCGATCAGGATCGGTAGCGAGGCCCCGTCGACCAGGGCGTGGTTGATCTCCAGGCGGACTTGGACGTGGTCCTCGCCAGTCTCATGGACGAGGAATCGGTGATCCGGCCGGGTGCTGAGGCCTGCCGTCTCGATACCCTTATCAGAGGTGGATTGGCTTGCTGATGAGGATACCACAACGTTGGCCTCGCAAGATCTGAGCACGACCTGCACGAAAGCATCCTCAGGCGTCACGCCATTGATGAACACGGTTCGCAACATGGCATGCCGACCCACCACAGCTTGCCAGGCCTTGACCAGCCGATCGACGTCTACCCGTCCGGCTTGGCTTGCCACGTGGTAGGAAAAGGCCGTCTGGTAATGACGGGCGTCCTTGGTCTGGCTCACCAAGATGCCCGCCTGCATGGCAGAGCAGGGGTAGATGTCCTCAATCAGGTCAATGTCGGCTTCCCTTATGCCAAGGCCGGGCAGTCGGTCGCGGACAAGCTGGGTGAGGCTCGCTTGCGTCAGCTTCAGGAGAGGCAGGTCGCTGACGGTGTAGGCACGGGGCTGGGCAGGCAGCAGCTGGCTCATTGTGACCAGTGTTTCCTCGAGTTTACCAGCCCACTCGACCATCTTGGCCGTGTGTCGCGCCCTCTTGCTGTACGTGATGCCCATCTTCAGATGGCCCTTGTCTATGGAAGCAGACACATCGATGACAGCCATGCGAGGCGTGTCTGGGCCCATGTCGACCGCCTCGAAACCGCCGACACGAGGCTCCTGCTGCAGAAGAGAATCCTTCTTCTCGAGCTGCTGGAATCGTCCTAGGTAGTTGAACATGATTTCGACGACCCCCTCGAGTCCGAAGACCTCGCGTCCACGGGGGTTCAGATAACGACTGGCAAAGTACCTCCATCCATTGCTTGGCGTTGCGCGGCGTGCATCCTTGGCCTGTCGTAGGAGTCCGAGTAGGTCATCGCCGCCGCCGTCTCGGCTTGCCTGGACAACCAGAGGGCGTACTGTCGTGAACCAACCGACCGTGCCGGACATGTCAATCTCTGCGTCCCACGGCTCGCGGCCATGGCCCTCGCTGAAGATTGTGGGGAGAGCGCGGTCAAAGACTTGGCGGAAAGAGTGCAGCAGTGCCGCGGTGAATATGTCCACGGGGTCCGTCTGGAACGCGACGTTGCAGTCGTCGAGCAACAGCTGGGTGGTGGTCACCCCGAGCTCCAAGCCTATGTTCTCCGTGTCTCCCCAGACATTCTTCTCTGTCCGTAGCCCCCAGTAGTCGAGGTCAGGCGCGGGGATTTCAAAAGGCAGGCAGGTTTCCGGCGCCAAGTTGTCCAAGGCGTACTCCTTTTGCAGCTTGGTCCAGACCTGGAACGGGATGGGGCGTTCTGCGGATAGCTTGCCCGTCTCGAGGAGTTCTTCCAGTTGCTGGAGGATGATGCGCCACGACACAAGATCAATGACCAAATGGTGTGCAACGAGGAACAAGACCTGGCCAGGGCCGACGGCGGTTTCCGAGTCCGGTGTGCCCTGTATCTCGAATAGATTGACGGCGAAGATGGGCCCTGTCTGGGGGTTGATGCTGGTTTGCGTTGCGCAGATGGTGGCGGCCATTTGATCGGCCGCGTGTTCCTCCGACACATGGTGCACAGAGAACTCAAACGTCTGCGCTTGTGCAGTCACCGTCTGCTTCCAGCGTCCCGCGTCGTCCACGCCAAACGACGCGCGCAGCATCGAGTGGTGGCTGACGAGCGTCTCGATGGCACGCGCAACGTCTCGAACGTCCTTGCGACGCGTAAGACGTACGAAGAAACTCTGATTGAACTTGAAGTTGGCTGCGTTTTCATCGAGGTCAAAGTACATTTGCTGGATAGGAGACAAGTCAAAGGCGTGATCGAGCAGCTCGTCCCTTGGCACATTGGACCGCTGCATCGGCACGGCCAACATGGCCAGCTGTGACAGCGACCGGCTTCGCAGAATGTCTTGTACGGATGTGCGAAGCTTCTTTGCGCGCAGCCGAGAGGCGAGCTGCATGGCCGAGATGGAGTCGCCTCCATGGCTTAGGAACGACCGCGCCATGGAAACGTGCGTAGGCTCGCGACCCAGGACGTCGGAGCACGCCTCCCGCACGGCCAACTCGGTCGGTGTCACGACATCAGCCGCCGCGCTGTTGTCCCTTGGTCCACTGCCATCTTCTGCGTCGAGGAGGGCTTCCCGCGCGCTGTCTCGACCCAACTTCGACACCCACTGCAGGGCCTTGAACCGATCGAGTTTACCAGCGCTGGTGAGCGGGATGGAGCCCACGACGAGCCAGGCGGCTGGGATCATGAACGACGGCACCGCTTCTTCCAAGCCTTGGCGCGCCTTTCGTACCTTGAGACGGGCTGACGCCATCAGGGTGCCCTCAAGTAGGCGCAAGTGGTCGTCTGCCCCCGAGGTCTGGTCGACCACGGAGACGACCGCCGTCACCTTTCCGGCCAGTGGTCCCTCCTTGGGGAGCAAGACCAAGCCCGTGTCCACGAAATCGCTTGCAAGTACGTGATGCTCAATTTCTGCGAGCTCCACGCGCTGGCCTCGGACCTTGACCTGCCCATCTCTTCGTCCACAGTACCGAATCGATCCATCTTCGGTGTAGCAGGCCAAGTCGCCGGTTTTGTACGCCACCCAATCCCCGGAATTGTCGGACTGCAGGAACGGTGGGTTGCGAACAAAGGCAGCGGCTGTGAGAGCCTCCTCGCCGAGGTAGCCGCGGGCCAGCTGTGGGCCTTCGATCCAGAGCTCGCCCACGGCGCCAACCGCGCCCAGCTGTGTCTCGTTGGCGAGGCTGACAATCCACGCCGTGGTTCCAATCGCCCTTCCAATGACATCAGAATGGGCCTGATCCAAAGAAAGAGGAGTGGAAACGCAGAAGACGGCTGTTTCCGTGGGGCCAAACCCGTTGATCAGGTGGACCCTGTCTGCCCAGGTCTGAATGTTGTCTGGTTTGACCTTCTCTCCGCCGAGGACGAGCGTCTTGAGAGAAGGCACCTCGTCGGGTGCAATGAGAGAGATGACGGACGGTGTAAAAAAGGCCCAATTCACATGGTACTGGTTGATGGCCGCCGCAATGTCCGTCAGGCGTTGCTGCTCGTCCGGGATACAAACCACGCCTCCGTGGGTGAGCGTGGTCAGTATCTCAGCAATACTGGCGTCAAAGGCCAAGGATGCAAAGTGCAATACTCGACTGCTGGGACCAAAGTCCATGGCCTTCCCGTGGGCTCTCATACTCGAGCATACGGCTTGATGTTCCATCACCGCGCCTTTCGGCCTGCCTGTGCTACCGGATGTGAAGGCAACGTAGGCCACGTCAGTCGGCGTGGAGGGCGACGCGGTATGGGCAACGGATGCTGGCCAAGCCTGTGCCGTCGAGGGGGACACTTCGACCACCGTACCTAGTACGCCGGCAAGCAGTTCAAGCTTCCCAGGGCTTCCCAGCGCCATCGTTGCCTCGGTTGTCGCCACAATCTGCTCCAGTCGGCCGTGCGGTACGGCAGAATCGAGAGGAACAAACGCCGCGCCGGCTTTGAGGGTGGCGAGCATGGCGATGACGACCCACTTGGATCTCTCCATGCACAGGGGAATCCTGCTTCCAGGTCCAACGCCGAGATGGGCCAGATGCGCGGCCAGGCGATCCGAAAGCAGGTTCATCTCACTGTAGGTGAGTTCACCGTCCCAGGCCGAGATCGCCGTGGCCTCGGGCCGTGTGGTAACCTGCTGGTTCACGAGCTTGTGTACGCAGTCGACCACCGCTGTCGGCTTGGCCGCGTTCCAGCTCTGGATCAGCGCGGAATCCTGGGGACTGAGCATGTACAGACTGGCGATGGAGGCGTTGGGATCGGCCAAGACCAGTTGCCGCGTCGCATGGACAAATTGATCGAGGAGACGCTGGACCTCGGCCGTCGAGAGAACAGCCTCATCATACTGGGCGTCCAGGTCGATCTCAGCGGTACCTTCCTTCAAGCGGCACTCTAGCACCAAGGGATACGTGTGGAAGCCAGTCAGATCCGCGGCCTCGGCTTCAGGAGTCTGGAAGATGGAGTCGTTGGAACCACTGCTGCTGGCTATGCGCGCTGGCTGGATGGCCAGCAAGGTCTGGAACTGGCAAGCATCGTGCGCATCGGAGGACAAGGACTGGATGCGGTGCAAACCAGCCTGTTCGAAGGGCATCCTTTCCGTGGCGTCGTCCTGCATCCTCTTCCAGACCTGGCTCACACTGGCCGAGCCCTGGAGCTGAAGACGACATGGGACGACAGTGACGGTAGGCCCGGCCACCTGGGAGACGCCGGCCAGTTGTGCGTTTCTGCCGCTCAACGTGAGACCAAACGTCACATCTTCGGAACCCGTGCGTCGCGAAATGGTGGCCGCCCATCCCGCTTGCAGAATCGTGGCCCTGGTCACGCCCGCGGTGGGAGGCGCAGCCAATGTGAAAGACTGATGCAGGCCCTTGTTGGTTCTGACCTCATGGGCTGCCGATGGAGGTTTTGGGAAGGACGAGCCACTCCAGCCGTCGAGCTTCTGACGCCAGTAGTCGTCCCTGGCAGGCGTATTGGACTGTGCAAGGTGGTTGATGAAGCGAGAAAATGGCACGACAGGAGCGGTTCCAGCGTCCGGTCCATGGTTGTAGTATGCCTCGACCCGCTCCAGGAGCATACTTACGGACATGCCGTCATATATGGCATGCTGCGCAGTCCACACCAGGTGGGACGAGCCGTCGCTCTCCGTGATGACGGCAACACGGCTTAGGGGCGTGCCGTACTGCATTGGCTGCTGTCTGTCTTGAAGGAGATACTCCCGCAGGGCCACGCCACCCTGCCAGGCAACCTCTTCCCGCAGCACAACCTGAAGCGGGCCCCGGCTGTCCGTGTACACGATGCGTGTTCGTAGAATATCATACTCGGCTGCTACGAGCGCCCACGCTTCCTTGAACCTGTCCACGTCGAGTCCAGACGCCAGGCGCCAGGTGTGCTGTGCCATGTATGACTTTGGGCTCTTGGATGCCAGGGCCATGAGGCCCCCCTGCATAGGAGTGCACGGGTACATGTCTTGCACGGATTCGGGTGACGCCCCTAGTTGTTCTGCCACATCTTGCACCAGAGCTTGCAGCTCGGGAGCCGGCAGTGTGCCCAGGAGCGAGAATGGCTCCACATCCAGGTTTTCGCCACGGGACGCCTGCGCATTCTCCATGGCGGCCGCCAACGCTGACAGTTGGGGTGTACGGAATATCTGTCTGACAGTGATATTCAAGCCAGCCTTGTCGGCGGTGGCCACAAGCCGCATAGCGTCGACCGAGTCACCACCAAGCTGGAAAAAGTCATCGTCCGCGCCAATGGCGTCCGCGGAAAGCTGGAAGAGGTCCGCCAAGAGACCTTGCAGTGCCTTCTCCGCCGGCGTGGAGGGCTTGCGCTTCTCCTGGACGCGCATCTGCCCGTAGCTGGCGAGCTCCTGGGCGCTCAAGGCGCTCGCCCACTTCTTCAGGGCTCGCCGGTCGAGTTTGCCGTTGGTAGTGATTGGATGGTGAGTCACGGGCACGAAGGCCTGTGGGATCATGTACTTGGGTACGTGGGCGGACATGGCAGCCTGCAGCTTGGCGGTCTCGTCGTGGAACTCGGGCCACAGTGGTGATAGCCAGGGGGGACGCTCATCACTCGACTCTGGGCCGCCGCTCTGCTCCGACTCATCCTCTCTGTCGACTGCCACCTTGACGAAAGCAACCATGATCTGAGCGCCGTCTCGATCAGCCGGCGAGATGACCTCGGGCACCGCGCTTGCGGCTCTCGGCCACAGCTCCTCGACCTTGAGAGCCACCTCGTCAAGCTCGATGCGCTGGCCACGCAGCTTCACCTGACCACCCTTTCGGCCTACAAAGACTATGGCGCCGTCATCTCGGTACCGAACTAGATCGCCTGTCCTGTATACCTTGTCAGACACGGCTTGGCCCCTCGCGTAGGCGAGTGCTTCCGGCGACAAGAACAGCTTCTCTGTGAGTTCCTTGTCGTGCAGATAACCCTTGCCGACAATCGGGCCTTGGATAAGAAGCTCCCCTACGGCACCGATGGGGGCCAGCGTGCTCGGGTCATCGACATCCGCGATCCACGCGATGCTTCCTATCGGGTGGCCCAGGATCGCCGCGGAGGCCAGAGGGGGAACCTCGCCGGCGACACAAAAGACGCAGGTCTCGCTGGGCCCAAACCCATTGATGAGCTGCACATTGCCAGCCCAATCCTCAATATTCTTTGCCGTCATGGCCTCGCCACCAAGGACCAGCGTCTTCAGCAGAGGCAGATCTTCCGGCCGAAGAAGGGAGGCGGCCACGGACGGTGTGAAAAAAGCCCAGTTTACGCGTAGATCGTTCATGACCGCCACGGTGCCACTCAACCGCTGCGTCTCGGATGGCACACAAACGCAGCCACCGCGCGTGAGCGTCGTCAGGACCTCGGCGATGAGCGCGTCGAATCCTGGCGACGAAAATTGCGAGACGCGAGAGGTCGGCGAGATGTTCATGGCCTGTCCGTGGGCCAGGCAGCTGGACGATACCGTCGCGTGTCCAATGACGACGCCCTTGGGAACACCGGTGCTGCCAGACGTGAAGATGATGTACGCCGGATCCGAGGGCTGAACCTGGACCATAGGCAACTCTTCGTCTTGGGAGGGTGCCCGGTCGACGGGAAGCCAGGCAAAGGTGTCTTCGGAGAGCTCTACCACGCTGTCCACGATGCCACCCACCACCGGGCTAGTGACCTTGTCCACCAGGGCCACGGCAGCACCAGCTCGGCCCGCCACGTCGCTGATGCGCTTCTCCGGTGACGCAGGATCCAGCGGAACAAAGACGGCACCTGCTTTCAGCACGGCGAGGATGGCCACCGGTGTCCACATGGATCTTTCCATACAGACCAGGACACAAGCCTGGGGACGAACCCCGATTCTGGTTAGATGGTGCGCTAGTTGGGTGGACAGCTGATCTAACCGTGCATAGCTCAGGGTGCCATCCCATGCGCAGACAGCGTCTGCGTCGGGACGAGCGGCAACTTGGTCTTGAATGACCTCGTGCACGCATCGGTCGACCCGCTCAGGCCGTAGATTCTGGTTCCAGGCTGCGATCTGTTCCTTGTCACTTTCTGCTGCCTTGTCGAGAGCCGCCACGCCCCGGTTTGGGTTGGCGATGCCGTCCTTCAAGATGGACAGCAGTGCGGCTACCATGGCATCGGCCTGTCTGTCCGTCATGACCGAAGTCCAGTACTTGATGTTGCCTGACACAACGCCATTTTGCACGCCAACATTGACCGTGACATC
This sequence comes from Emericellopsis terricola, assembly GCA_027569275.1. NCBI lineage: Eukaryota > Fungi > Ascomycota > Sordariomycetes > Hypocreales > Bionectriaceae > Emericellopsis > Emericellopsis terricola. Next base: position 716,078 of record JAPDEU010000008.1, on the reverse strand, counting down.
GTACTGTAAGTAATTGGTCATTAGTTTACAAGGCTCCTCATAGATGGTCATGATGTTTTCCAGCTTACCTCTGTGGGGTCGTGCGCCGCCGTGCCCTTGAAGTACAGCTCCTCTGTTCGCTCCTCGGCGAGGTACGACTGTACCGAGATGGCCGTGTTGAAAAGCGCCCTGCCGCTTCCAAGGCCTAACTTGTGCTGGACCTTGGCCAGCGAGCAGCTCTGGTGCGGCCATGCCCGGACATGAGCATCCTTGGCGGCCGCCACCAACTCGTCCATCGTTGTGCCGGGCTGCACCGCGAGTCGGGCCGTCAGGACATTGATAAAGGGTCCAACGGTATCTTCCACGCCAGCGACAGGCGTGTCGCGCCCTGAAGTCAGATAGCCAAAGCACACGTCCTCTGTCCCTGTGTAGCACCGCAGCAGGATGGCCCAGGCAGCTTGTATGACGTTGGCAATGGTCACGTCGTGAGCAGAGCAGAAAGCTTGCATTGCGGCCGCCAGGGAACCACCAAAATCGAGATGCACAGTTCGCAGCGCCGTGGATGGCTTGTTGGAGGCGGCGCCCGGGAGCTGGGGAAAGTGACATGGCTCCAGCCCCGCGAGAGCCTCGCTCCAATACGCCAACGCAGCCTCGTGGCTGGAGGACGCAAGGTAGGCCACATAATCGAAGTAGAGGGAACCTCGGCCGCTGGGAAGAGTGCCTTGGTAGGCGAGCGCGAGGTCTCTCATGACGATGCGGAGCGAGGAACCATCGATCAGGACGTGGCTAATGTCCAAATGACACTCCACGCGTCCGTCGGTGTTGGTTGCGACGGTGAATCGATGCTCTGGCCTGCTTGTGGCGATGGATGAGCCATCAGCCTGGCCCAATACTGCTGGACTGACGTCGAGGTGCCTGAGGACGACTTGCGCAAACGCGGACTCCGTCGTGGCGCCTTCGATGAACACGGTACGAAGCATGGCATGCCTGTCGACGACCATTTCCCACGCCCTCTGAAGCCGAGAGACGTCCACCGGCCCGTCGTCCCGACCGATCGCCTCAAAGACAAATCGCGTGTTGTAATGGCCAGGCGACTTGGCCTGGCTGACCAGCATACCCTCCTGGACTGGGGAGCAGGGGTAGATGTCCTCAATGTCGGTTACGGCGATGCCGAGTGCTGGCAGTCGATCCTGGACGAGCTGCCGCAGGCTCGTCTGAGTCAACTTCAGCAGAGGGAAATCGCTGACGGTCAACTCGCGGCCCCGACCAGGCAAGGATGCTGCCATGGCCGCGAGGGTCTCCTTGTACGCCGACGCCCACTCTGCGATGCGCGGGATGTGACGGCCGTTCTTGTTGAAGGCAAGGGCCAGACTGGCCCGACCATTCTCGACGGATGCCGAAACCTCAATGGCGCCAAAGCGAGGCGCATCGGGGCCCATGTCGCATCGCTCAAACTCGCCCACCCGTGGTTCCTGACGCAGGAGGGCTTCCTTGCTCTCGAGCTGCTGGAATCGGCCAAGATAATTGAAGAGGACCTCGACGGCGGCCGCAGGACCGAACGCACGACGGCCGTCGATATGGAGGTAGCGGCTGGTGAAGTACCTCCATCCGTTGCTGGGTGTAGCATGTCGCGTGTCCTTGACTTGGCGTATCGTCTCTGTTATGTCGGCCTCTCCGTCAGTGGACACCGTAATCGGGCGGAGCGTCGTGAACCAGCCGATCGTGCCCGATACGTCAATATCCGCGTCCCAAGGCTCACGGCCGTGGCCCTCGCTGAAGACGGTGGGCAACTGTTCGCGCTCGGGAAAGACGCTTCGGAAGGAGTGCAGCAGTGCCGCGATGAAGAGGTCGACCGGTTCCGTTCGGAGGGAGTGGTTGGCATCGCCCAGGAGAAGGTCCGTCGTCTCCTTGTCCAGGGTGAAGTGGGCGGTCTCAACGTCTCCCCAGAAATTTTGCTTGCTCTCCACGCCCCAGAAGTCCAGGTCGACTGGTGGTAGTGCGAAGGGGAGGGCGGTCTCTGGGACCAGTTCGCGCTCGGCATACTGCACCTGCAGTCTATTCCACGTCTGGAACGGCACCGCGCGCTCCGAAGAGAATCTCCCCGCGTCCAGTACTTCGGTGAGCTGTTGGAGGAGGATGCGCCAGGACACAAGGTCCACCACCAAGTGATGAGCATCCAAGAATAGGAACTGGGACAATGCTCCGTCCTCACCAGAGGAGGCGTCATGGACTGTGAACATGTCCACTGCAAACACCGGTCCAGTTTCAATGTTCATCCGGGTCCGTCCATCCGAGATAATGGTTCCAATCTGGCTTCGGGGCTGTTCACCGCGAATGTCGTACGCGTTGAACACAAACGAGCCTTGCACATCAGCAGTCACCTTCTGTTGCCAATGTCCCTCAGCATCCACGCTGAAGCGGGCCCGCAGCATGGAATGTCGTCTCACCAACATCTCCACGGCACGAAACACATCGGCCACGGACTTGTGGCGGGTCAGCCCCACAAGGAAGCTTTGGTTGAACTGGGCATGGGGGTTCCCGCTCAGGGCGAACAGGTGTCTCTGGATGGGAGACAGGGGGAAGACCTCGTCGAGAGGTTCTTCTCTCGAGATCTTGGACACCTTGAGGGTGCTGACGCGCATCGCCAGTTGCGAAAGCGTGTGCGCACGCAGAATGTCCTGCACACTCAGTTTCAGGCCCTGTGCTCGGCACCGCGACACGACCTGGATAGCTGTGATGGAGTCGCCACCGTGACTCAAGAAGGACCGTGCCATGGAGAGCTTGGCGGTGGGCACACTGAGAATGTCCGCGCACATCTGCTGGAGCGTGCGCTCTGTCGGTGTCACGGCCCCTTGCACGGGTTCATCGACGCTCACATCCCTCTCGCCGAGGAGCAGTGCATTCCGCGCGGCAGCCTCGTCCAGATCAGCCGCCCACTTGGCAATGCGGGCTCTGTCCAGCTTTCCAGATGTGTTCAGTGGCACGGATTCGACAACAAGCCATGCCACCGGCACCATGAAGGAGGACAACGTGCCTGCCATGGCCTCACGCACCTGGGGGACTTGCTCCTGTTTCCCTTCCAGTAGTCGCAGGCCCCCTTGGGTCTCGGCCTTTCCGTTTTCAGCATCGTCTGCGTTTCCGTGCGTCTCAAAGACGACGACAGCCGTCACCTTGCCGGCCAATGGCCCCGTCTTTGGGTAGACGACGACGCCTGTGTTGACGCTCTGGTGCACGCACAGATGATGCTCGATCTCGGATAGCTCGACGCGCTGACCTCGAACTTTGATTTGGGTATCTTTGCGGCCCAAAAACACGAGCGATCCGTCCTCCTCATAGCGCACTAGATCACCCGTCTTGTACACCCTGTCATAGCGATCACAGCCTGACGGCTGCAGGCGGTCGACCCAGGCTGGTCTCTTGACAAAGGCGCTGGCGGTGGCTTGGTCGTTGTTCAAGTATCCGCGCGCCAGGGTCGGTCCTTGAATGATGAGCTCACCGGCCACGCCTACCGTCGCGGGCTTGTTCACGTCGTGCTCACTCGCCACCCAGCCGACGCACCCGGCCGCACGACCAATATTCTTCGGATCACCTGTCTTGGAGACGTTGATATTCGACGAGCAAATGACGGTGCATTCAGTGGGTCCGTAGGCGTTCACAAGTGTCGTTGTATCCGCCCACTCGAGTTCCTCCGTCGTCATTGCTTCGCCGGCCAGGAGGATGGTTCGCAGTCCGGGCATCTGGGACGGCGCGTATTGGCGAATGACGGATGGCGTCAGGATAGCCCAGTTGACGCCACGCTCGCAGACGAACTCGGGCAGGTTGTCGAGACGGTCCGCGTCGCTCGGTATGCAGACGGTTCCGCCAAAGAGCATGGCCGCCAGGATCTCGGTGAGCGCAGCATCGAAAGCGTAGGACGAGAACTGCAGAGCTCGTGTGCTTTTGTCCATTTGCCCATCTCGTCCATGGGCCATTGCGCTCGTGCAAAACGACCCGTGCTCTATCAACACGCCCTTGGGCACGCCGGTTGAGCCGGACGTGAACAGGACATATGCGACGGAGGAGGGTGACACACTGACAGCAGGAGCAGTAGCAGCAGCAGCGTTCGGCTCCGAGCTCGACTGAAGTTCGGAGGATACTTCCACAAGCTGCAAGCCTTCATGCTGGATAGAAGCCATTTTGGGTCGGGTGTGAGCAGAGCAGAGGAGGAATCGAGCGTCTGCGCCGCTCACGATGGTTCCAAGTCTCTGCAGAGGCAATGCTTTGTCCAGGGGGATAAACGCCGCACCAGCTTTGAGCACAGAGAGCATCGCCACGACCACCCACTTGGACTTTTCGAAGCAAATGGGTATCATCGACCCAGGTCTGGCGCCAAGACGAACAAGACGGGCCGCTAGCTGGTCGGACACGTCGTTGAGCTCGCGATATGTGAAGTCGCCGTCCCAGGACGACACCGCCGCCGCTTGGGGTTGGTCGCGCGCGACCTCTTCGAACATGTCGTGTATGCACCTATCCAAGACGGCGGGCAGAGCGGCAGCATTCCATGAGCGTATCATGGCAGCGTCCTGTGGGCTGAATGCGTCCACCTCGCCCACCGTGGCATCTTTCATGACAGCTACTTTGGCCAACTGCTCCACAACATGCGCAAATCGCTGGAGCAAACGCTCGACTTGCACGCTGGGGATGACACTGTCATCGTACTGCGCCTCGACCTTGGTCGTGTTGTCCTTGTCCAGCTTGCATTCAACTACGAGAGGGTAGGTGTGAAAGCCGATCAGGTCACCAGCAGAGAACACTGGCGTCAGGATGGCATCGTCTCCGTCCAGGCCGTCCGACCATTCAGCGGGCTGTACGGCTAGAATGTTTTGGAGCTGACAGGCCTCTCGAGCGTCGGCACTGAGCGACCGGATGTGCTGCAGACCAGCCTGTTCGTATGGAATCATTTCGGTGCCGATTTGCTGAATCCTCTGCAGGAGTGCATGTATAGTGGAGCTGGGCTCGAGCTGGACTCGCAGCGGCACGGTTGTAATTGTTGGGCCAACAACCTGCGAGATGCCTTTGACAGCAGCGCTACGGCCACTGATGACCGAGCCGAACACCACATCTTCTGCGCGGGTGTGGCGTGCGAGCATAAGCGCCCAAGCAGCTCGCAGCACGGTAGCATGTGTGACGCCCATCGAAGTGGAATCTGGCAAGGCGAATGCTTGCTGGGCTGAAGCGTTGGTGCGGGCTTGGGTCGATGATGGCTGGGGATAATGCTCGCCGTTCCAACCATCGAGGGTTTGGCGCCAGTACTCGTCACTGGCCTGCCTATCTGGTGCATTTGTCGACGAAAGATGCTTGATGAAGCGCGTGAATGGCACGGATGATGCTGTCAACTCTTCCAAGATGGCAGAGGAGTGCTGGTAGACCTGCTTCACGCGGTCCATGACGAGATTGATTGACCAGCCGTCGTAGATGGAGTGCTGGGCTGTCCATACAAAGTACCGTGTCGAATCCGCGTCGGTGACAAGGGCCGTTCGGCTCAAGACGGTCCCGTATCCCATGGGCCTCTCCCTGTCTCTGGCGACGTAGTCCTGCATGCCGGACGCTTCCTCCCACGGAACGTCCTCATGGGCCAGGACGACCTGGACCGGCCCTCGCCCGTCCACGTGCACGATGCGCGTACGGAGGATCGCGCATTTCTCAACCACGGTAGACCAGGCCGCCTTGAGACGCTCCACGTCCAAGTTCGCCCCCAGCCGGAACGTGTGTCGTGCCACGTAGGCGCCCGGTTGGGTCTCTGCCAGAACCATGAGGCCTTCTTGCAGGGGAGTGCATGGATACACATCCTCGATTTGTTCAGCAGGTACACCACACTGCTCAGCGACCCCAGCCTTGAGGGCACGGATCTCTTCTTCGCCTTCGACGTTGCCCAGCAGAGAGAAGGGTGAAATGGGAGCGTCCACGCCGGCAGGTTCATCTCCTGCCGCTTCCGCCTCTTCCGCCAACTGCCAGAGCCGCGGCTTGCGGAACATCTGGCCGACCGTCAGCGTCAGACCAACCTCGGCGGCCGCGGCCACCAGTCTCATCGCATCAATGGAGTCACCACCAAGCTGGAAGAGATCATCGTCCGCTCCCACACTCCCCTCGGGCAGGTGGAGGATCGTCTCCCAGAGTCCTTGGAGGGTGCGCTCGGTGTGGGTAGACGGCTCGCGCTTCGCGTGCTGTGCATATCCGTACTCGACCAGTTTCTGAGGACCCATGGCGACAGCCCATTCTCGCAGCTTGCGGCGGTCCACCTTGGACGATGCTGTAAAGGGCATCTTGCGGACGGGAATGAACGCCTGCGGTACCATGTATCCTGGAAGTCGTGTCGCGAGGTCGAGCTTGAGGGATTGACAGGTTTGTGCAAATGCCGCCGAGGCCGGCAAAACCGAGTCTTCCTCCTTCCGTTCGGCTGTGTCGTTGCTCTCTTCTTGCCCCTTTTCAGCCTCCTCGATAAACGCGACAAGCATCTGGCCGCGGCTGCTGTCGTCTAGCTTCACCGCGTCGACCACCACTTGGTGCCAATCAGCACAGGACGAGGTTTGCATGGCATACTCGATTTCGCCGAGCTCCACCCTCTGTCCTCGGACTTTCACCTGGGTGTCCTTCCGGCCAAGGTACCGCAAGGATCCGTCGTCGCAGTATTTCACCAGATCACCCGTCTTGTAAAAGCGCCTTGGCTGCTCGCCCCATCCGCTCTGCTGCCGCGCAAAGGGGGGATCAGTGACGAATGCAGAGGCCGTGGCATCGTCGTTGTTCAGGTAGCCGCGCGCCAGCTGCGGCCCTTCGATCCAGAGTTCGCCGATGGAGCCTACCGCTGCCAACTGTCCGTCCTCGTCGACGACCCAGGATGTCGATCCAATGGCGCGTCCGATAATGTCGGAGAAGGGTTGCTTTGTGTCCAGCGCCGTGGACACACAGAAGACGGCACATTCTGTCGGACCGTAGCCGTTGATCAGGTCCAGCCTGTCGGCCCAGTCGTCGATATTCTCCTTCTTGACAGCCTCACCGCCCAGCACGAGCACCTTGAGGGAGGGAACCTGGTCTGGCTCTATCAAGCTCACGACGGAGGGGGTAAAGAATGCCCAGTTGACGTTGAAAGAGCGTATGAAGTCGGCAATATGACTCAGTCGCTGCTCTTCGTTGGGGATGCAGATGCATCCGCCGTGCACCAAGGTGGTCAATGTCTCTGTCACGCTCACGTCAAAGCCGAGGGAGACAAAGTGTAAAGCGCGGGTCTCGGGCCCGAATTTCATGGCCTTTCCATGGGCACGCATGCTTGTGCTCACGGCGCGGTGCTCCATGACCACACCTTTTGGCCTGCCTGTGCTGCCGGAGGTAAAAATGACGTAGGCCACGTCCGTTGGCTTGGTGGCGACTGGATTCTCGTAGGAAGCAGGCCACTGGTGGGCGGCCTCGCGAGACAGTCGCACCACCGTGGGGATCCGAGTGGAAAGGAGGTCATGGCTTCGCGCGTCCCCCAGGGCGATCTTGGCCCCCGTAGCCTCGACCACCTGCTCCAGTCGACCCGCAGGCATTTTGGGATCGAGGGGGACATAGGCGGCGCCGGCCTTCAGCACGCCTAATAAGGCGACAATGGCCCACAGAGACTTTTCGAGACATATGGGCACCAAGCTGCCCGGTCCTGCTCCGAGACTCACGAGGTGCGCCGCGAGACGGCTCGAGAGCGCGTCAAGCTCCTGGTATGTGAGCTCCCCGTCCCATGCTGAGATAGCGGGGGCGTCTGGTCGTGACGAGGTCGCTTCCTCAAACAACTGATGCACGCAGGACTCGACCGCGGTTGGCCGGGAGGAGGCATTCCATTCCTGTACTTGCCGGCTGTCCCCTGGGCTGAACGTGCTGACGGCACCGACGCTGGTCCCTGGATCGGACTGCGCAAACTGCTTGATCACATGCGCATACTGCCCCAGTAGCCGCCGTACTTGCCAGGCAGGGAGCATCCTATCGTCGTACCGCGCGTCCAGCCTGAACCTGTCGACCTCCTCCCAGACATCAATGACCAGGGCATACGGATGGTACTGATCGTGCACGCTGACATGTTCATTCAGCTGCCCGACGACGGCTGTGTTCATGGCGAAGCTCGACTCAAATGTCGAATGCACGACGAGCAATGTCTGGAATGCGCATGCTTCCCTGGCACTCTCACTGAGCTTGGCAATCTCCTGTATCCCGTAGTGCTCGAACTCGGTGGCCTCCACCGCCTGGCGCTGCACGTCTCGAAGAAAGGAGACGACCGGGAGGCTCCTTCCTGCCTGCACTCGGACAGGCACCGTGGCCATTGTCGGTCCCACGATCTCCGTGACGCCGGGCACGGGGCGATTCCTCCCATAGACGACTGTGCCGAACGCGACGTCTGAGGCATTGGCGTACGTCGCCAGCACCAAGGCCCAGCCGGCTCTTGTCAAGGTCGCAAACGTCGCTTCGGATTTGGGCTTTTGATACTCGACAGTCAGAGCCTCTCGGTGCGTGGTTAGGCCACTCCCCTCCTGCGTGGGCCGGCGCACGCTTGGCCATTGGACACCCTCAAACCCTTGGAGTCTCGCGCGCCAGAATGCTCGGCTCTGTTCTTGGGTGGCCTGCCGTCGAATGTGTCGGGCAAAGGCGCCAAACTGCGCTCGTTTGGTGAGCATGCCACCGTCGTAGTGTTTTTGGACGTCTTGAAGGATGAGCGACAGCGCCCAGCCGTCGTAGGTCGCGTGGTGCACCGTCCATGCCAGATATCGCGGGCCCGACTCTTGTCCGGTGAATAGATGAAAGGCGGATAGCGGCTCCCCGTAGGCGACGGGTTCCTCGAGGCACGTCGCCGCGTAGTCCTGGACCGACCGGTCCTCTACTTGGGACCAGTGAAAGTCCTCCTTGAGAACCACTTGCACGGCCTCGCGGTTCTTGGCGGTCATGATGATCCTAGATCGCAGGCTCTGGTGGGCATGCGCCACCGCCTGCCACGCATGGCGGAGACGATCCAGATCGACCTCGTCTGGTATCGCGAAGACGTAGCAGGCGCGGTACATACGCCCATCCTGGACGGACAGGGCAACCATGCCTTGCTGCAAGGGTGTGCAGAGAAAGGTCTCCTCAATCGCGTCGGACGCGATGCCATGCGCCTCGGCCTCCTCGGTGAAGCCCTGTGACGGGGATGAAGATGTGTCGTCCCGCGCAAGGGCCCGGCCCTCCACCTCGTCATCCTCCTCGTCTCCCCCATGATACTCGTCCGAGTCTGACGGTGTCGCGTCGCCATCATTGTCGAATTCCGAGACAAAGGCGGCCAGCTTGCGCAGGATGGGCGTCTCGAAAAGCTGTCCGTATTCTATGGCGAGGCCCTCTCCGTAGGCCGCTGCCTGGAGGGTCAGGACAGATAATGAGTTTCCGCCCAGCTCGAAGAAGTGGCTGTCGGGTGTGATTTCATCAATGTCTACCTCGAGCGTGGCCGACCACAGCTCGCGCAGCGTCTGTTCGATAGTCATGGTGCTGCTGCTTGGGGTTGGAGAGCAGGCGTTGTGTGCGAATTGAGGTCGCCTTGTGTGCTTGCTGTGTTTGTGTGTGTTTGTGTTTTTCGCAGATCCTGTCGATTCCGCTTAGCTGACGACCAGTCGCTCGCTTGGACTTGGCTATCGCGAACCAGGGAGCATGAAGTGGCTGATTCCTGGTCTAGTCGCCGCGTGTGCTCACAGTGCTACAGTAGCAGGCGCTTTGGAACAAGTCTGCCCGTAGCGTTAGCTCGCATCCACTGTACTGTAGTCCGTATCCTCACAGAAATTGACATCCTGCTTACCGAGCCGAGCATCCAGCTCAAAGGTGGGATCGTCCCTGCATGAAGCAGACAGGGGTCGTGGGCTGGTTCATGCGCAGCTCAACCTGGTGCTCGAAACCAAACCCCCCAACGTCTCAACGTCTTTCCACGACGTGGTGGCGAGGCCAGCTCTTGGCACGACGATCGCCTCCATAGCAGGATGCCCCGGCCAAAGCACGGAGACTCCGCCCCTGCATCACCTGCCGGATCTCCTGTGAGGCGCGCTCAAATGCCACCGTCCTGCAGTTTCAGAATGGTATTCCGCGTACAGAGAGGGTAGGGTGTGCGGTGGGTGAGCGGCAAATGCATGCACAGTCAGTCAGCCACACGGACGATAGAATCACCCTCGTGTTGTCTGTCCCTGTCTGTCCCCTGTTGCCTCTGCTCTGCGCCCCGCTGTTGTTGACCTTGCATATACGTCAAACTGTCCAGCGCGAAGCCGAGTTGGAGACGTGGACAGCCCGCCCCACAGGGCCACAGCCCTACACCATCTCTACTCCCACCCCTCCCCTCCACAAAAATAAACACCCCCACACCCCCCAGTGGCCCTGCATTCCAGCATAGAACCCTGAGGTTAGCTTGGAGAGAGAGTGGAGCTCGAAGGATTCAAGTATTCAGATGCAGATGCAAGTCTTGCGACGGCAGACATGGTGCGTCAGAGCAGCGACCCGGTCTCTCGGTGTTACTAGCTGACCCGGCATCAAGCCACCAGCTTACGGCTTGCCGAGCCCAAGAGGGCCAAGACCATGGCGCGATCACGACTGGACAAAGGCGGCAAGTGGTTACCAGCGGCCCTCGCTCGCAGTCGGACATGATCTTGACGTTCGTTTCGCATGCTGATGCGGTACAGTCAGGTTTTTCTTCATAGCACAAACTCTGTCTCGTCTGTTCCGCCGGCGAGCGTAGTGTCGACATGATGGATCTCCAGGACAGAGCCGTCTACATCGCCTCAGCGGCCAGGACTCCACATGGCAGCTACCGTGGGTAAGCATTCACTTTGCCGTTCTCTCCTGGGCCTGCCTCTCTGCTGGCATAGGCTTACTGTGGATGTTCCGACTACAGGGCCTTGTCGCAGTTTAGCGCCACCCAGCTTGGCTCGCACGCCATCAAAGGTAAGCCTACCTTCTCGGCAGAGACACTCTTTGAATGGACTCGGTGGAATCATCTGCTGACGCCTGGCAGCGTCTCTCGAACGTGCTCCTCAGCTCAAGCCTGATGATGTAGATGAAGTATTGATGGGCAACGTGCTCTCGGCAAAGTATGACTGCTTCCTGGGCGTGCCTCCCATGCCCACGTACACGGAATAAAGAAAGCTGAGACGGGTAACAGCGTAGGGCAGAACCCAGCGAGACAGTGCGCCCTTGGTGCGAGCCTCCCCGTGTCCGTGGTATGCACGAGCGTCAACAAGGTGTGCGCCTCGGGCCTCAAGGCCGTGACGCTGGGTGCGCAGAGCATCATGACCGGCCACGCAGACGCGGTTGTCGTGGGGGGCACCGAGTCCATGACCAACTGTCCCATGTACATGGCGCCTCCCAAGGCACCCTCTCCCTCGTCCGCGCCTACCAGTGGCAAGCCGAAGAAGCCTGCGCCGCCCATGGCCCCCGTCAGTGGCATGGTCAAGGATGGCCTGACGGACCCGTATGGCAAGAAGGAGGTCATGGGTCTCAAGGCCGAGTACACGGCCCGGCAGAAGGGCATCTCGCGGGAGCAGCAGGACCAGTGTGCGATCGAGAGCTGCGAGAAGATGGTGGCCGCGTACGCGAATGGCTGGTTGGACGCCGAAATTGCGCCCATCGAGGTCGAGACGAGCCCTGGTGAATTTGTCGTGCTCGATCGGGATGAACTCCTGAAACAGGTAACCACCAACATGCACGCCCACGATGGCCGACATGCGCTGACTTTGTGTTTCTTGCCAGTTTTCTGCCGAGAAGCTAAGGCAATTGGAGCCCGCCTTTGACAAAAAGGCCGGCACTGTGACGGCCGGCAACACCGCGTCCGTCAGCGACGGGGCCTCGGCCGCCGTCCTCATCTCCGGTGCCAAAGCCCGCCAGTTACACCTGACACCGGTCGCACGGATCGTGGACTGGGCCGACGCAGAGCTCGATCCGCAGGACTTCATCATGGCGCCGACCTTGGCGATCCAGAGACTTATGAAGCGAGCCAAGATGAGCATCAGCGACGTCGACGTGGTGGAGATCAACGAGGCCTTTGCCGTGTCGGCCCTGGCGAACCTGGCGGACTTGGGGCTGGACCCTGCGAAAGTGAACGTGCACGGTGGTTCTCTGGCCATTGGGCATCCTCTCGGATCGAGTGGCTGCCGTATTCTCGTGTCTCTCCTGACGGTCATGCGGAGGCAGAGGGCGAGGCTCGGCTGCGCGTGCGTTTGCAATGGTGGAGGCGGCGCCACCGCTGTCATGGTCGAGCTCATCGACCAGCCCGGGCCTGGAACGAATGGCGCCTCATAGCAGAAGATAAAATTGCGAATTCATGTCTATTTACATTTGATTGGGAACGCCATCTATACTGGATAATGATGCAATGTGACACTGGTGTAGCCCCAAACTCATACATGTACACGGATTGGCCCTCCTTGACAGCCCCTTGGCTCGCTCGCTCCGCCATCATCCTCTCCCGTAGCCTCTCCCTGGCACAGAATGTGTCTTTGCGCCCAGAGACAGCAACAGCCTGATCATGTCCGCATTGTCGGCACTCGCGGCGTAGTGCAGGGCCGTCCACCCAATGGCATTGCGCGCGTTCACGTCGATGCCCAAATCGGCCAGGACCTGGACGGCGTCCTTGTGCCCGGCGTTGGCGGCCACGTGGAGCGGCGTGTTGCCGTCAAAGTCGGTCCAGCAGACGGACGCGCCGTGCTGGTAGAGCTGCTTGATGATGGCGACGTGGCCCCGCAGCGCGGCCATGTGGACGGGGGACGAGGCGCAGAGGCGGTAGACGTCGAGGTCCGGCTCGTACTCGAGGAGGGTGGCGACGGCGGAGGAGCAGCCGTTGAGGCAGGCCACTTGCAGGGGCGTCTGGCGCCAGACGGGGAACGGCGCGTGCTCAGCACCGCCGCCGCCGCCGCCGCCGCCTTCGAATGGGCAGGGCGTGCCTGGCGGTCCGGATGGCACCGACGGCGGCATCGCCATGGGGGCCTGGTGCGTGGCGGGCATCATGTCGTGCGCGGGGGCTGGGGGCAACACCACCGCCCCGTAGCCGTCCATGGGGTGGATGAGCTGGCTGGAGTCGTTCAAGGCCATGTGACCCTCGGACATGTCCGAGCCTGCGGACGAGTACGTGCCCCGGTCGCTCATGGCGAGGCCATTCCATGGTGCCTCGACGTGACAAAAGGGACGAGTCAGTGGCCGGTTGGCTTCGCCCGACCCTTCCCTCACAAACGTCAATTGCGTTGTTCCATTGTCGAAATGCTCGTCGCTTGGCGTCAGGTACATGTCTGCCGGTGCTGGGTCTGCGTCGAAGCCGTAGCCGTCATGGTGCCGGTGCTGAAGCTGGGAGGGCGGTGGTGGCTGCTGGGAATCGCTCGCGTACTCGTCGACTCGCTCCTCGCGGTTTCGTAAGCCTGCCGGGGCAATGACCGTTAGACACCTCTGTACCTTTGCCCGTGGTTTCATTCTTTGCCAATGGGGCGCGAGGGGGGGAGCTGGCTACATGGACATACGAGATCTCCGTTTGGCAATGCGGTTCTTCTTCTTCCGCGGGCTGTCCAAAACGTACATCACCACGGTTCATATAACCAGGCTACCCTGTGTTCCGTGTTCTCCCTGTCGCCGACTTGGCCCCTTTCCTTGACTCCTTGGACTGCTCCGAGGAAGCCCCAGCCAGTGCCCATCAATGTCGAGAAAGCATGGGCCCAGTCCGTGTGACAACCAAGATTGCGTCTACCGTTTCGGATGCGTCAACCGTGAGTCTTGGGGGCTGTGATGATGGTATGGATGGAAACAGAAATGGAGAAGAGGGAAAAGAAAACAATATATGCTACTGGAGATAGTAAGCGATCAATGTGAGACGTTTGTCAGCGACTTGGCGCAAGCAAGGTGTCTGGTGCCTCGCGTTCAGACTGGACCGGCAGTGCTCACTCGAGTTGGTAGGGCGCATGCATGCAGTCCATCATCATCATCCTTGTCCGTACATACCGCCATGGTGTCCCTTGGCTTGAGGCTCTGTGTCAGAGACAAAAAAAAAGAACCCTGGCTGCGTGAGCGAGGCCAGGGTCCAGGGGACCATTGCGATGGATGCGCCGGTTGTGGCTTGTGGCTTGCCCATCTACAGTACGTGTGCCGTGCTGAACAACCGAGACTCGTGCATGGAGACCAGAACGTGCATATTCGTTTGGTACTGCGCCCAGCTTCCATCCAGGTCTCCGTCGCGTATTCGACCCCTGCCACGCGGGGAAGGGCCCCTGGCCATGCCCTGTCCAGCCCCTGTCCCTGTCCCTGTCCCTCGTTCGTTCGGCAGCGTCGGCATAGGTCGCGGCGGAGGATTCCGTCGATACCTGTGAGATTTGCGGTCGATAGTCGCGGCTTTAATTCTCAGCCATCGATCGACAGACCGGATTGCGCGACCAGTGCCGGCCTCCTGGGACTACCCTACCCTGCACCCTGGCCGCCCTTGGACGCACATGGACGGATGCTCCGTTCCCAACGCACGACCAAAGACGTAGCTCCGGTCGCCGCGTCTGGCGCTGGCAGCCTCACTCGGCAAATGCCCATTCCATTCTCCGTGCCGCGTGGACGGTCTGCGGCACGGCTCTTTTTAGTAAGAATTAGCATTGTCTCAAATTTAGTCCAAGCAAGACAATAATTCCCTGTTCTTGGCCACTCTCGGCATGGCCCGCACCTACCCTACAGGGCAAAGATTGACACAGGCTAGAGCAGACTTACTATTCTGCAGCACACTATAGATGACCTGTCAGCATAGAACAGCGGGCTTATTAGAAACCCTATTCTGCAGGGCTTACTACATGTGCAGAACACCGTAGCGTCAAATAGTTCTCGGCCCACTTTTATCCGCCCCCGGTTGCCATCAGCCAAGTTTTTTCGCTGTCAATGTTCTGCAGCGGTTCACCCTGTGGCTTGCAGGTAATGTGCGGCATACACTAGTACTTTGTGAAGATGGCCCGTGTCCGTACATACTAGGCAATGGCGGCGCGACCCCGAGGGAGGCGGACAGGAAAAGACCCTGGTGATTTTGCTGTGCAAAGGCAGGGTCCAGCGCCAGTCACGAATGCAACAGATTCCACGTGGCTGAGGCCACCGTCGCATCCACGCTGGCGACGCGACCTGAACTTGAACTTGAAGGACCACGGGTGGATCAGACCCAGCGGCTCCAATTGTGACTTGTCCACATGGCGGGAATCTCACCTCAGAGTGGCACGCTTCTCCCTATTGTTCGAGTGCCGCGCGGCAGGGCAGCCAGCCAGCAATCCGTCCTCGACCCCTGCCTGACCTCGTGTCCGTCCCGCAGCCCAACCCGCGCCCACCATCTGCAGAGACGGGTTGCTCGATTGGCACCAGTTGGGGAAACGGACGCGTCACAACGCGCGCGACGACGACGAGGCCACCGGCCACCGCGGGCGACCGAACCGCCATGCTCCAGTCCCCATCACGACTGAATCTTGGAATTGCCAAGACGGCCAAAAGAAGGGGTGGCTGTGTTTCCACTCTTACCGCAGTGGCCATGGGGCGGCCCCGCGGACTGGAATTCGTCATGCTCGCAGAATGAGGAGGACCAGTATCCATGCGTGCTGAGTTGCGAATTCCATTTCTACCGTTCGGTGTAATTACCTACATACAGCGGGCGACGCCCGTCCGCAGCACCGCCACATGTCCCGAGACATCAAGGACTCGTGCAACCTTACGTCGCCCTGTGACCTACCCCTGGTCGAGCATCCCTTCTCTCGGGTCATACGAATTATGCCGAGTCCGACTTATTGGTTCTCCAACACGGCGCTTACGCTATCATACGCCGCCACACGCCCGTCGCGGAGGACGAGAACCTTGTCGTAGCCCCGGATCGTCTCCAGCCGGTGCGCAATGTTGAGCACCGTCGAACCCGCAAACTCGGTGTGCATAAGCTCCTTGATGCGCTTGGCCGTGTCGTCATCAACCCTGCGCCACATCCACGTGTTAGCACAAGACGGGAACATGCCTCAAAGGGGGGGGGGGGGGGAAAGGGGTGCCTCAGGGGAGGGAGTAGAAACGTACGAGGACGTGGGCTCGTCGAGGAGCACAATCTTCTGGGGACGGAGCATGGCTCGGGCCAGGACAAAGAGCTGCTTCTGGCCGGGCGACAACGGCAGAAGCTGCATGGGCGTCATGTCGAGGCCGCCCGCCGCCTGCACCATCTCCCACAGGCCCACCTTGGTCAGCACCTCGATCATGGCCTCGTCCGAGGCCGTGCCCTCGGGATCCAGGTTCGTCCGGACCTTGTCCATGATGAAGGCCGGCTCCTGGGACACGTAGGTCATGCGCGAGCGGACATCCTTCCTAGGCAGCGATGCAATGTCCACGCCGTCAATCAGCACGGAGGAGCCCTCATCGTAGTCCAGCATGCGGAGCAAGGCCAGGAGCAGAGTACTCTTGCCGCTGCAGGGGGTTTCTCGTCAGCCAAAGTGTGTCTTGCCTTGCTATACGGGTCCGACTCACCTGCCCGTTCGGCCGCAGACGGCCACCTTCTCCCGTGGTTGAATGTCCAAGTCAATTCCCTTTAGCGTAGGCGTCTTACTAGTCCTGTGGGGAGCCGATACGGTTAGCCAAAAAAACGACCCATGGACTGACAGCTTGGCGGGGCGCATCACGTACCCATATGTCACGTGAAGATTCCGGATCTGCAGAGCACCTTCCGACGGCCAGGAGGGCGGCGCATCAATGGCGTGCGGACGATCATTCTCGTCCGTCGTCACATCGGCAAAACCGCGGATGCGAGCAATGGCCCCCAGCGCAATTTCCATGGCCGTCCAGTGCATAATCACCGTCTTGAGCTGCGAGTTGAACGACATGATGTTGACGAGACCCACCGCAATGTAGCCACCGCCAATCGAGTTGCGCAGCTGCACCAGCACCACGGCCAAGACGACGGCAAACAGCGCCACGAGCAGGTCAATCGTGACGGTGAGCCAGCGCTGCAGACACTGGAAGAGATAGAACGCCCGCTGCGACGTGTCGAGGAACGCCCACTGGTTCCGCTCATAGTGCTCCTCCCAGTGGAACGCCCGGATGGTCGCGAGGCCGCTGATGCACTCGAGGAAGCGCGAGTACAGGGGGCCCTTGGTCTCCAGCTCCAGCAGGCGAAGCTGGCGCGAGGTGCGGAGGTAGAACCTCTGGATCAGGAAGAGGATCGCAATGACAATCGGAAAGGCAATGGCGACGTAGCGGCCGGCGACGGCGACGATGACGGCGCTGGCAATGCAGATTGTCAAGGCTGAATGATCGAGTTGCGTTAGCTTTCGGATCGTGGGGAGGACGAGGTGGGGGCCGCCATGCGCGAATGGACGTACAGGCAAATGTGTTCATTGTCGCCAGAGGCAGCTCCATGTCGATCAGCTGGAGATCCTGACTGAACCTGCCGAGTGGTTTAGTATAGCAGTCGTCCGACAGGTGGTCTCGCCCTACCGGCCCGTGGTCTCACCAGCTTCCGTGGAGACCAACACCGTCAAAGGCGCGCTGCCAAGGGGAATCAGGTTAGTTTCTCGTCTTCGCGCCTGATATCACAATGCGACACGTACTTTGCGACCGTCTTGGCGAGGATCTTGTGGAAAAAGGAGCCCGTCTGCGGGATCATGTCGACAAAAAAGTCCCTACGCGCGCACAAATAGCCCTTGTTAGCGCAGGTCCCATTCTTCAGAAGCGGTGTTTGAAGACGTGTCGAAAACTCACCAGGAGGCCACAGCAATCGCAATGATGGCACCGACGCCTAGTGCCGCGTACACGCCCAGATACTTGCCGAGCTGGGTGTCTGGATTGCGTTGTTCGTGTTCCGCCCACATCTTGAGCCACACACCTTGCGGGACAAGTCAGCATGGGACGCCTTTGGTCTGGGTGCTCGTTTCGGAGACCAAAACTTACTTGGGAACGCCTGGCAAAGCGTGAAGATGCAGATGGACACCGTAAAGGAAATCAAAGAGAACCACGTCACCGGCTTGATGTAGTACAAGTACGACCCGCGCCCGCCATACTGCCGCGCAAGGTCGGCATTCATGTCCTGGCCCTTGGCGACATCGTCGTTGTCGGATGACGAGTCCCGAACAGACGTGTCGACAACGACGCCGGATGCCGTGGCTTCCTCCTTGCGGGGCGGCTCCTCCGCGTCCATGGCATCCGTGATGTGCTTGGGCAGACTGAGCTCGAGCGTCGGTGGTTCCGCCGCGGGAGGTTGAGCCGAGGCGGCGGCGGCGGCAGCAGCAGCAGCAGCGGCAGCGGCTGCATCGTTGCCAATCTCAATGATCGTGTCCGCGAACTCGGTGTGGTCCCCTGAATCGACAGGTCAGTCTGCGCGCATGAGGCAGGAATCGGAACGGAAAAAAGGGCTCACTGGTCGAGGACACCAAGATGACGGTGGCGCCGAGTCTCCGGATCAGTCCTTGTGGCCCAAACGCTTGCTCGAGAACGGCGGCTTTCGTCTCCACGTCCAACCCACTGAGGGTGTCGTCCAGGAGCATGAGTTTGGCTTTGGAGTAGATGCATCGAGCAAGAGCCTGCGTGCATTCTGGTCAGCTGTCGTCGAAAAGGGGGAGAACAGAACGGGGCTCGGGGCCTCGAATTGGGGGGGGGGGGGGGGGGGATTCTCTGCGATCTAATGCACTCACCATGCGTTGCTTCTGGCCGCCACTCAGGGCAGCACCGGCACCCCCGATATCATGCTTGTCGCCATCGCCCCAGGCGTCAAAGTCCCGCTGCAGCTGGCACGCCGCGGTGACGGACTTGTACCACTCCTCATCGACGGGTGAGCCGGCCATGATGACGTCGCGCGCCGTGCCCGCGGGCAGCCAGGGGGCCTGCGCGCAGTAGCCCTTGGGGCCGGGCAGGCAGTACTCCACGCCGCGGACGTCGGGGATCTCGTTGACCAGACCCTTGAAGATGGTGGACTTGCCCGAGCCCGTGGGGCCGACGAGGATGGCGAAGGCGCCCCTGGGCACGGTCACGTTGACGTTGTCGACCCCGGACAAGGCGCCCGGCGTCCAGGAAAAATAGCCCTGGTGGATGACGACGGCGGCATCGGTCGAGTCGGCGCTCGAGCCACGCGAGCTCTGGCCCTGGGCCGCGCGCGACTTCTCGTCGAGGGACGGGGTGGGGAGGGGTTGCGCTGGTGCGTCGCCTGATCGCTCGCAGTACTGCTGGATTCGGTGGAAGGAATTGTACGACACGATGAGCGAGGGGATCATGCCGATGATGACGGTCAACGGCGTGGAGATGAGGTTGAGCAGAGCCAGGGAGGAGAAAGCGCGCGTGATGGTGAAAGGTGAGCTGGCGTCGCCGCGGGAGACGAGGGCGAAGACGACAAATGTCAGTACAGGTGTCAAGATCGGGGAGACGTAGGCTGTGGATCGGTCAGCACACGGTTCGAGGGTGCATGCAGCGGTAGACACGTACCAAGTAGCATGTTGGCAATGAGCAGCTTTCGAAAGGGCTTGGAGACACGCAGCTCATCCTCGCGCAGATCCTGGAGGAGATCGAGGCTCTTGTCGAGGAGGCCGGCGAGTCGCAAACCCGGGGCAAAGGTCAGGGTGACGCCCGTGGCGCTGATGCGCTCCGTGATCTTGCCGACCCAGGCCGTCTGCGCCGTGTTGACGCGGTTGGACAGGAGGAAGGTGAAGCCACCGGCCACTGCGCGTGTCAGCTCAGGTCGTGTCGTTCTTCTCCGACAAGGGAAAGAATAGAGGGGCACGTACCGATCGCAACAACAATGGGAATGAGGCAGGCGATGCCCAGCTGCCTCTGCACGAGCCAGATGCCGATGCCAATCTCGAGAGGCGCCGCCCAGATCTCGTGGAGGGAGGCGGCACCTCCGGCGATGAGCTCGACGTCGGCGTTCATGTGCGTCAGGGCGGCGCCGGCCTTGGCCTGGTCGGCAGGGTCGAGCCTCATGCTCCGGGCGTAGACGAGACTGACGAGCCCGCCACGCATCATGGTCACCACCCGCACCATCTTGTACCCGTACTGGCAGGCGGTGATCTGGACCAGCCAGTCAGACAGGGGACAAGCTCAAGGGAAGGGGGGAGACAACATACCGCAAGCCCGACGTAGACCAAGATAAAGGCGCCGATGAGCCCGAATCCCACCTGGTCCGTCTCCCGGTTCACAGGTAGAGCAGCAAGGTTGACCGTTTCCGTGAGGAGGAAGGGCTGCGTAAAAGTCAGGCCCATGGTGACGAGCCTCGAGGGGACGGCGGCCAGAATCGGCCATCGCAGGTTCCACAGGGCCTCGACGAGAAGAGATGTCGACTTAGTCCTTTGTCCGGCTGGTGGCGAGTTCCTGTCAGCGAGTTCCCGCTCACGCGTGCTCAAGATGCTCAACAGGAGGACACGTGATGAAGAAGGAGAAGAAGAAGAAGAAGACGCACCTTTTTGTAGAGCGAACTCGCGGAACTTGGAGGCCAGGTGTTCCGAGTCCATGACGGGGTCGAGGGCAAAGAGATCACTTATCCTGATGACCCTGGAATAGCCCATGAGCAGCAACTTGCGTAACCACATAAAGGTCGACCGTGTGAAGATGTTGCCCGTCGCCTCTGGAGACGGGACCCGCTTCGCCTCGTCGCCTACAAAGTCCGACTTGGTCCAGGACTCGACCACGACGCCGAGCACCTTGAGGGCCATGGAGACGGCAAACGTGATGGATGCGCCGTCGGCGGGCGAGATGAGGGCCATGGTGCGCATCCTCGCCGAGTCCAGGAGGAGCAACGCGAGGAGGTACAAGCTGATGAGGGTGGAGGGTCTCAGGGTGTGCACGTGCTCAAAGTAGCTCAGGGTGACGAGGGCGAGGCTGGCGACGAGCTGGAGGGCCGCCGAGGCGATCGAGACGGCACCACGACGCTCATCGGGCAGGGTGACGAAAACGAGGAAGATGAGGTTCGCCACGACGAGGAGCGATAGACTGGCCTGTTTTTTTTTTTCGGTGTAAGCGAGATGGGAATAAAAATGGGTCTCTCCTTTTTTTTCATGGGAGGGAAGCTTACAAGTTTACAAGACAAGAGCAACTTGGCCCCTGTCTTTTTTGTTCTCTGCTTGAGGATGAAGACGCGCCATAACGAGCCAAGAATGAATAGACTGGAAGCTGGGATGCTCAGGATGGCTTCCTCGAATGTGACGGTAAAGTCGAAGCCGCCGCGACAGCTCCCGGCATGAGGCCCAAAGGACCTGTCCACCGAGGGCGGGCAGGACGCGGATGGAAGGCTCATGTTGAAGCGTCTATTGCTTGAGCTTCTGGAGCGCCGGGGCCTGATCAATCATGCAATCCAGTGGTGAGCTGGTGAGCAGGGAGACTCTCGTATGTTTGACGCAAAGGCAGTCGACAAGACGGGGTGGTGGTGGTTTGCAGTCGAAGATGTGGTGATGGTGATAACGCGTGGTTGACTAACTGGCAGATCTCGTGTGGGGAGCAGCAGTCCAGCAGCAGCAGTCCAGCAGCGGTATCCAAGCATAGGTGGACGGGTCCCCTATGCTCGAGCGGCTGTGCGTAGACTTGGTGGGCGATGCGGGATCCGCAAGATGGGGATCAGGTCTTGCGGAGGACTGACGCGAGAGTTGGGAATGATTCCAGAATGTGAAGGGCGGCGTTCCACACCGCAGGCAGCCTGAGCCTGGGGGCGCCGTCTGCCTCCACAGACAGCTGGGAGCACGGTGGACGGGGCCTCATTTTTTTTTTCCTCTGCGCCGATCACCGCCACCAGTGGCTGACGCTTTACGTGGACGCGCGAAGCTGGCTGTCCAGTAGGGGCGGAGGCAGAAGGAGGGGGGTGTCAGCGGGTGTGAGCGGGTGACCTGCCCCACCCTCACCCCCCCTGGACGGCCTGTGCCGTGTCCAACGCCCCTCCCGACCCGAGATGGTGGGAGGGTGTGCACCTCTGACAGGTGGACGCGGACGCTTCGTTGGCCGCACGCCGGCAGAAGATCGTCGAGGCCCCTGTTTGCTGCCCCGGCTAGCGCGTTGACACTGCATAACGCAGGGTCATTCCAGCACCGCGGTTGACTCTGCATGCATACCCTTGCGGGGAGACCCGCCCCGCGGCTCAGCAACTTCATGCAATGTGCCCTCTACTACGTACACGTGTTGCATGAGGGCCACGGCCGATGCAACCCGCCTTGAGCCCGCTGGCTTGGCCCGTTTCGTCACGAATGCAGTCTCGACGGATGCGGGTATCGCACCGACAACTAGTCCGTAGGCGCCAGTTGAACAATCACTCCACCTGCAGCCTGTTGTCGGGGGAGCAAGGACAGGGCCGCGGGGATGAAGCGCACCCGGCCAGATGGGATTGAATTGCTGGACTGATTGAGCATGTTGGTGACTCAGCAGATCTAACCAATGAGAGCTTGAGTTCTTGGAAGTAAGGTGCTAGACAGCCTACCACGGAGCGTATACCCGGCTACCCTATAGATATTCAGTAGTTGAAGGAACATGCCAATTTCAATGTACGAGTACGGCCTTGGTAAGGAGAGATCATACACGAGCACTTGAATTACTTATAAACTCATCTGGATGACTCCTTTATCGACGAGAACATTTGATCGCGACCTAATCTGGAGCAGACGTGCCGACGCTGCACAAAAGAGTGTAGTAGTGTCAGCTGTCAAGGGGTGACCCCCTATTCTGTAACAACTAACCAGAGGAAGCACGAGAATGGGGCATTGCGGCAGCCGCTGATCGCATGACAGTCAAGACATTGCACGCTGCGCACCTAAAGCGTGATCGACGCCTTCATCGTGCAGACAGATGAACCGCCGTATCTTCCATCGTCACATTCGAGCCCATGAACCGATCGTCCTAGGAATCTGGGATCATTGCACGTATCGGCGTCGACCCAGCAGGAAGTGGTGGATCCAGTCTGTTGGCACTCCGCTATGCGTTGACGGGCAACGATCAGACCTCGCAGGCGTCCTGATAGCCCCTGCGCCGGTTGAGATACACCTCCTGGCCCACCTGGACCCTGACCGCGCCATGGTCCTCATCATACCTTTCCTTGGCTCGCATATGTGCGGAGTCTGTGAGACGCTTGGCTCCCATGGCGTGCAATGGCCTGGCAGTGTCCATGCAGCCCTACGATACTTGTCTGGATTTAGCAAGTCGTTGCTACTACATGGATCTAACGAAGCAACCCTAGGCTCTAGACCTCGGCTCTAAAGCTTGAGCATCTGGAAGCTCCATACATGTATCGGGCACCTGTCCCCACCTAATCCTGCACCCCCAGCCTCCGGCAGATAAGCTCGTGACACTGGGTGAAAGGACGAGATGGTTTAAGATTCCTAGCCAGAGCGGCACGTATTTGCCAAACATGTCATCTTGGCACAGGGGGGGCCCGTGCACATGAATCTTACGGTCGAGAAGAACGACTGGGTAAAGAATTATATAGTTTGACCGCTTGAGCCGCATTCGTTGTGGCCAAAGGGAATACCTACCCCTGACCTCGTAGTCCGAGGCGTGACCATGCTGCGTCTTTGCATAGATGCAACTGGCGTAGCCTCGGTGGCCTCTAAAAGAGTAAAAGCCCGCTGCCAGGGACAATGATGGGGAGCACGGCTAGGCTGGGAAGCTTAGCCAGCGTCACAGTACAGCTAGCTCCCAAATCCTTCACTTTGAGAATTTTTCAAGAATGTAGATGCGGTGAGGAGATCGTACGCAATACGTTTATATTATTAGGGCCTTATGTATATGTAACGGAAGCTGGAAGAGTGCAACATGTGCGAACAAGAAATGCGTTCATGACAGTAAACTAGAAATTCAATTTGCTCTTCCATAAACAGAAATAACTAAAAATCACTTTATAAACCCCTTTTACACAAGGAAAAAGCAAAGAACAAAGGAAACGGAAAGTCCACCAAAGAGGACGACGTCTACCCCTACTCCCCCTGACGGAGCAACGCCATGACATTGTCATCCGTTTGGCAGCAAATGGCGCGCAGGACGGCACTGAAGCGGCGCGCCAGGACGTCGCCCATGGCCGCGTCGACCGTGTCGTCGGAAAAGTTGAGGAAGAACTTGAGGTCCCCGCCGACGTCGTGGATGCCCACCGTCATGTCATACTAGTCAGGGTCAGTATAAGGACTTGTGAAGAGAGAAAAAAAAGGAGACTCACCTCTGCGGGCGCGTGACCCGAGATGGTTTCCAAGTTCAGCTTGGGCGGTGCGCCCTCGCCGGGCGGCGGGAACTTGGAAAAGTTGAGCAGCGTGTTGAAAGGCGGCCACTGGATGCCCAGGTCGCGCACGGCATCCCGCTGGGGCATGTCCTGCAGGTCGGCGTTGGCGAGGTTGCTCTCGCGCACCGCGTCGAACACGGAGCGGAAGGTCGATGCCTCGTCCCAGGCGGCCACGCAGGCGAGGATGTTGAAGTAGCCGCCAATGGCGCCCGCGAGTTCCTGGCTGTTGGCCTGGCGGCCGTGGCTCAGGTAGCCAAAGCACACCGAGTCCGACTGCAGGGTCCAGCCGACCACGAGGGCCCAAGCCGTGTGGATGAACTGTTGAGGCGTGAAGCCATCCCGCTCGCAGAGCGCCTTGAGTTCTGCGTCCGAGGAGAACTCGACAGGGACGCGGAATGTTTGGCGGGAGGCCCGATCTTTCTTGCCCGTGCGTGGGAGGATGGATGGCTGGAGATTCTGCAGATACTGGCGCCAATGCTGTCTTGCTGGCTCGCGCCTCTTTCCGTGGAGGAGTGCCACCTGATCCGCAAAGGGCTGACTGGGGGAGGGACCTTGATTGCCGCCGTAGAGGGACAGAAGCTCCGCAAAGAGATTGGGTCCAGACCAAGCGTCAAAGACGGCGTGGCTAACGTCCGTCCGGATGTAGACTTCGCCATTGTCGAGGATGTAGGACCGCAAGTAGGTGACGGGCTCAAACAAGCGGTACTGGACGGGGTGCTGGCTGTCATACGCGTGCATGGCCTCTGCGGTGGCAAAGTGTCGCCGCTCCCAGACGCGAGTAGGATTCTTGAGCAGGACCTGGTCATGCTCGTCGTCGCGCCCTCGCACGCTGGAGACGAAGATGGTGCGCAGGGACGAGTGGCGACGGAGAAGCTCGCTCCACACCCATTCCATCCGCTCAAGTACCTGGATGGAAGGCTTGCCCTCTTCCGAGATGCGCAGCAAACTCGAGACACCGTAGCATTCGGGCACCTCGAGCTGGCGGAGAATAACCTCGTCTTGCACGGGCGTCGCGGGGTAGACATCCTCGATGTCCTCCATGGTCAATCCGAGACGCGGGAGCCGGTCGTCAACGAGCGCCTCGAGTCCCGTCTTGTTGAACTGCATCAGGGGCATGTCGCTCAGCGTGTACTCGCGGCTTTGCTTTGGCAAGATCTGGCTGAGCTCCATGAGCGCCTCCTCGAATGTTTGCTGCCACTGTCGAATACGATCCTCGATGGACTCAATCATCACTGGCCATGTCCACGTGAACTCGAGGGCACCAGCCTTGTCGCAGGCCGTAATGTCAAAAACGGCGAGTTGTGACGCCAGTGAGCCCAAGTCCGTCGGAGAGACGCCATCCTCTGCTTGGAACAGCCCTCCCTCCTCGGATCGAAGTTGACTGGACTGCTCAATATAGTTGAGCATGATCTCCACTTGGGTGCTGGACTGGTAGGCTTCGCGGCCCTGGCTGTTGAGGAAGCGACTGGCAAAGTAGGCCCATCCGTTGCTGGGGGTCGTGCGTCGCGCATCCTTGGCCTGCCGCACCATGTCCAAGATGGAGTCTCCCTCGCGACCGCCTGGCATGACAGTTGGGTACACGGTGGTGAACCAGCCGACGGTGCTAGACAGATCAATCTCGGTGTCCCATGCCTCGCGGCCGTGACCCTCGTGGAAGACGGTCGGCACCTCCCGCTCAGGGAACGCCTTGTGGAACGAGTAGAGCAGCGCCGCCGTGAAGAGGTCCACGGGCTTGGTGTTGAAGGCGTCGTTGCATGCACCCAGGAGAGACGCGGTGACGTCCTCCCTCAAGGTGAAGCTAGAAACCTCCTTTTCTTGCACCTCGTGAGGCGCATGGCCAAGACCCCAGAAGCCCACATTCGAGGTTGGCAGCGCGTCCAGAGATAGAGCGACGCTGGGAGTCAGCTCCCGAGCCGCGTACAATCGTTGCAGCTTCTCCCAACGCTGGAAGGGGACAGGGCGTTGTGCTGTCAGCTTGCCAGTCTCCAGCAGCTCCTCGAGCTGGCGCAGAAGAACACGCCACGAGGCGGCGTCGGCCACGAGGCGATGCGCGACGAGGACCAAGACCTGCTCCCCAGACAAGGCTGATGATTCTTGCTTCTTGGATGCGCCAATCTCGAACAGGACGGCCGAGAACACAGGACCGTTGGTGGCGTTGATGGCGGCCTGCGTCTTGCTGATGATGGCCGCCATGCGCGAGGATGCCTGGCTGGGCGAGACATCGTACGCCGAAAAGTCGAATGACCCTTGGATGTCAGATGAGACCATCTGCTGCCAGGATCCTAGCTCGTCGGCGCGGAAGCGCGCGCGCAGCATCGAGTGGTGGCCGACGAGGGCCTCGATGGCGCGCGCCACGTCGAGAACCTCCTTGCGGCGCGTCAGTCGTACGACGCGCGTCTGGTCGTAGTGGGCATGCGTGATACCGCCAAGGTCAAAGTACATCTGCTGGATCGGTGTGAGGGGGAACAGCACATCCAGCGCCTCGTCTCGTGGCACACGCCCCGCGTCATCATCCGAGAGGATGTGCAGGGCCAGCTGCGACAGGGCCTCGTTTCGCAGAATGTCCTGCACGCGCACCCGCAGGCCCCTCTCCCTACACAGCGAAGTGAGTTGCATCGCCGTGATCGAGTCACCGCCGTGGCTCAGGAACGAGCGTGCCATGGAGACGCGGGCCACGTTGACACTCAGCACCTCGGCACACATCGCTTGGAGCGCCTCCTCCATGGGCGTGACGGCCTTGGCTGCGGCCGATTCGGCGCCAGAGCCGTCGTCGTTGTCGCCCATGCCGATAATGCCCGCCTGGGCCACGTCCGCGGCCATGTTGGCGACCCATTGCATGATCTGGACGCGGTCCAGCTTGCCACTGCTCGTCAGGGGGATCGAGTCGACGGCCAACCATGCCGCCGGCACCATGTACGACGGCAGGAGGCTTGCAAGAGATCCTCTGGTCTTCATGACCTGGAGGCGAGCCATGGCCTGCCTCGTGCCCTGCAGCAGGCCCAGACCTGTCATGCTTGCGCCAGCCGCTGCCTCCTTTTCTGCCTTGTCCGCCTGGAGCAGGCCAGGAGTCTCGTCCTCCACCTCCTCCTCTTCCTCAGCATAGTCATGGCCCAGCTGGGCCAGGGACACGACGGCCGTGACCTTGCCCTTCAGCGAGCCCTCCTTTGGTAGCAGAATGACACCAGCGCCTACATGCTGATCGGCCAGCAGCTGGTGCTCAATCTCGAGGAGCTCGACTCTCTGGCCTCGAACCTTGACCTGTCCATCCTTGCGTCCAATGAAGCGCAGCGAGCCATCCTGGTTGTAGCGGACGAGATCGCCCGTCCTGTAGGCCCGTCGTCCCGGGCGCCCTTGCAGGAAGAAGGGATCCATGACAAAGGCCGCCGCCGTCGCGTCGTCGTCACCGAGGTAGCCGCGCGCCAGCTGCGGGCTCTCGATCCACAGCTCACCAATCGAGCCCACGGCCGCGAGCTGGTTGCTGCTGGGGTTCACCACCCACGCCGTGCCACCCAGGCCCGTGCCAATGTTGTCTGGGCGCGACTGGATCGCGTCCCCTTGGATCACATTGGTACAGCAGAAGACGCAGGTCTCCGTGGGGCCGAATCCATTCATCAGCCGGAGACGACTCATCCAGACGTCGACATTGCTTTGCTTGACTGCCTCACCGCCCAGGACCAGCGTCTCCAGACTGGGCACGCCGTCTGGATCGACGAGGTTGACGACGGAAGGGGTCAAAAAGGCCCAGGTGACCTTGTACTCACGGATCACCTCTGTCAAGTTGCTCAGGCGCTGGTCCTCGGTGGGGATGCAGATTGCACCACCGTGGGCCAGCGTGGTGAAGATCTCGGCAATGCCTGCGTCGAAGCTTAGACTGGCAAAGTTGAGGGCACGAGTAGTTGGAACAAAGTGCATAGCCTTTCCGTGCGCCCTCATACTGGAGCTGGCTGCCTGGTGCTCGATCACGACACCCTTGGGCCTACCTGTGCTGCCCGACGTGAAGATCACGTAGGCCACATCAGTGGGCTGCGCCGTCGGTGCCAATGTCACGCCGTCATCGATGGAGGGAAGCCAGCTAGGCGTGTCCCCAAAAAGATGCAACACGGTCTGCACTGCAGCCGCCATCTGGGGGCTTGTCGTCTCGTCGGCAAAGCCAATCGTGGCACCTACGCGGCTGGCAATCTCCTCGACGCGCTTCTGGGGGAGCTTGGGATCCAGCGGGATGAACGCAGCACCCGATTTCAAGACGGCCAGCATGGCCACGGGGGTCCAGAGAGACCTTTCCAGGCTGATGAGCATGTATGTATCCTCGCCAGGCCGGACGCCCAGATCCTGGAGATGGCGGGCGAGTCGACTCGATAGTTCGTCGAGGCGCGCATATGTCAGGGTCCCGTCCCAGGCGCAGACGGCTTCGTCTAGAGGATGAGCAGCGGCCCACGCCTCGAAGGGCTGCTGCATACACTCTGCCACGGGCGCGGGCGGCTCCGGGGTCCACGAGGCAATGAGGGCCTTTTCGCGACTGCCCATTGTCTCGAGGCTCGAGACGTCTTGGTCCGGACTGGCCACGGCGCAGCGGATGATTGTCAGGAATGCCTCGACCATTCTCTCAGCCTGGTCCTCGGTGAGGAGCGATGTCCAGTACTTGATGTTGCCAGACATGATTCCCGAGTGCGACGAGATGTTGACCGTGATATCATACTGGACGTGGTTAGCATTGCATGATCAGGCTCATCACATTCAAGACAACTCACCTCTGTCGGGTCATGTCCGCCAATGGAGCGGAATTGGAGCTCTGGCACCTGAACTTCCTCCTCGTTCACATTCACAGTGCCCGCCGCGCGTGTCTGGATCGACAGGATGGTGTTGAAGAGCGACTGTCCTGCCAAGCCCAGGTCATGCTGCACCTTGGCGAGCGAGACGTTCTGGTGGGCCAGGGACTGCATGTACGCCTCCTTGCTGGTGAGCACCATGTCCCTCATGGTGGTGCCCGCCTGCACGGCCAGTCGGGCCGTGAGGACGTTGATAAAGGGGCCAATGGTGGCCTCGACGCCGTCCACGGGAATGTCGCGCCCCGAGGTCAAATAGCCGAAGCAGACGTCCTGAGCGCCCGTGTAGGCGCTCAGCAACAGGGCCCACGCCGCGTGCACCACGTTGGACACGGTGATGTCGTTGGCAGCGCAGAAGACTTGGACCTGCTCCGCCAAGCCGTCCGTGTCGAGCTCAATGGTGCGTAGCTGTGGCTTCTCGGCCGCGTCTGGCTTGTCGTCGGCCAGGCGTGGGAAGTGGCACGGCTCGAGTCCCTCGAGACGGTCCTTCCAGTACGTGACAGCGGTATCCTCCCCTTGGCTGGACAGATAGGCAATGTAGTCGCGGAAGAGCGGTCCCTTTCCGCTGGGTAGAAGCCCGCCGTAGGCCAGGGTCAGGTCTCCGAAGAGAAGCTGCACCGAGGCGCCATCGATGAGCGTGTGGCTGATCTCGAGACGGCACTCGATGCGACCGTCTTCCGTCTCGTGGATCATGAAGCAATGCTGTGGGCCTCTGGATGTCTTTTGGGTGAGTGCTGCCTCCTGGTCGTCACCAGCTCTGGTCTTGACGATGGCAGCATCGACACGCTTCAGAACAACCTGCGTGTAGAGACCATTGGACGCCACGCCCTCCTCAAGGAAGACGGTCCGCAGCATGGCGTGGCGGTCGACCACGGCGCGCCAAGCATTCTCCAGACGCGTCACGTCCACCGTGCCTGCGCGGCCCAGGGCTTCAAAGGCAAACACGGTATCGTAGTGGCCAGAGACCTTGTTCATGCTGACCAGCATGCCATGCTGGATGGGAGAGGCGGGATAGACGTCCTCGACCTCATCGATGCTGCTGACGCCCAGGCCTGGCAGCAGCTTCTGCGTCAAACGGTCCAGGCCAGGCTGCGTGAGGCGGAGCAGTGGCAGGTCGCTGACGGTCCACTCGCGGCTTCGACCGTGCAGCGTCTTGCTCAGCTCGACGAGAACGTCTCGGAAGCGCGTGGACCACGCGGCCAGACGGTCCGCGTGACGCGTCTTCTTGTTGAAGGAGATGTTGATGGTGGCGTGGCCCTCGCTCACCGACGCCGACACGTCAATCGCGGCGAGACGGGGCGTGTCCAGGCCCATGTCCGCCGCCTCCATGCCTCCCACCCTGGGCTCCTGCTGCAAGAGACTGTCGTCACGCTCGAGCTGCTGGAAGCGGCCGAGGTAGTTGAAGATGATCTCGGCTACACCGCCGTCTGTGCCAAATACTTGGCGGCCTTCGGGGTGCAGGAAGCGACTGGCAAAGTAGGCCCATCCGTTGCTGGGCGTCGCGTGACGCATGTCCTTGGCTTGGCGGAGCATCGCGAGGAGACTGCCCTCATCGCCATGGGGAACTTGCACAGCAATGGGGCGCAGGGTCGTGAACCAGCCGACGGTGCCGGCAATATCAATGTCCTCGTCCCAGGGCTCGCGACCGTGACCCTCGCTGAAGACGGTGGGCAGGTCTCTCTCGGGGAATGTCTGGCGGAACGAGCAGAGGAGGGCTGTCATGAAGAGATCGATGGGCTCCGTGTTGAAGGCCGTGTTGCAGTCCCCGAGTAGCAGCGCCGTGGTATCCTGATCGAGCGCAAAGGCCATGCTGTCCACGTCGCCCCAGGCGTTGCGCTCCCCTTGCAGTCCCCAGAAGTCCAGGTTGTGCGGTGGCAGGGCGAACGGCAACGCAACGCTCGGTGACAACTCCTTCTTGGCGTATGTCTCCTGGAGGTCATTCCACACGCGGAAGGGCACTGGCCTCTCGGCGCTGAGCTTGCCCGTCTCCAGAAGCTCTTCAAGTTGCTGGAGCAGCACACGCCAGGACACCATGTCGACGACGAGATGGTGGGCCACCAGGAAGAGCACTTGGCCAGCTGGAACGACGCTGCCATCACCCGTCGCGTTTGTATCTCCGTCAATCTCAAAGAGGTCGACGGCAAAGATGGGCCCAGTCACAGGATGGACGTGGGACTGCGTCGTGGCCATGATGGAGCTCATCCTCGCGGCGGCGTGCTTCTGCGGCACGTCGTGGACATTGAACTCGAACGAATCCTGGGCCGAGGCGGATACCTGTTGCCGCCAGGCCCCGGTCTCTTCGTCGATGCTGAAGCGGGCGCGAAGCATGGAATGCTGCCCGACCAGGACCTCAATGGCATGCGCAATCTCCTGGATGTCCTTGCGGCGCGTGAGCCGGACAAAAAAGCTCTGGTTGTAGCGCGTCTCGCACATGTCTGTGCCCAGGGCAAAGAACATTTGCTGAATAGGCGACAGGCTGAAGGGCTCGTCAAACGCCTCCTCGCGCGACACCTTGGACTCCCCGAGACTGCCGGTATACAGGGCGAGCTGGGAGAGCGTGTTGCTGCGCAGAACGTCCTGGACCTTGACGCGGAGTCCGCGCACGCGGCAGTAGGAGACGAGCTGCATGGCCGTGATGGAGTCTCCGCCGTGGTTCAAGAAGGAGCGCGCCATGGAAATCTTGTCCATAGGCGCACCGAGGATCTCCGAGCAAGCCGCCTGCAAGGTCTGCTCCACGGGCGTGACGGCATTGGCAATGGGGCCCTGAGCGTCGAGACCAGAATCGTCGTTGGAGCCCAACAAGGCGTCCCTGGCCATTTCCTCATCCAGGTCGGCCACCCAGTGCGCAATCTGCAGCCTGTCGAGCTTGCCAGAGACAGTATGCGGGATCGACTCCACGGCGAGCCATGCCGTGGGAATCATAAAGGAGGGCAGCAGATTCGACAGGGCTTGCCGTGTCTTGAGGGCTTGCAACCGGGCCATGGCCAGTCGCGTGCCTTGAAGCAGATGGATGCCCGTCTTGGCAACCGCTTCTTCTTCTGCTTCTTCTTCTACTTCAGACCCCTTGTCCTCCCGCTGCTTGGCCAAGGATAGCACGGCCGTCACCTTGCCACTGAGGGGCCCCTTTCTAGGGAAAAGAACGAGACCGGCCTCGACCCGCTCGTCTGCAATGAGCTGGTGCTCAATCTCAATGAGCTCGACACGCTGCCCTCGCACCTTGACCTGCGCGTCCTTGCGCCCAATGTAGCACAGCTCGCCCGTCTGCGTGTACTTGACGAGATCGCCAGTCCTGTAGACGCGCCGCGGCTGAGGCCCAGCACTCAGGTGGGCCACCCAGGACGGCGAGGGCGGGAACCTCTCGGCCGTCTGGGCCTCTCTGTTCAGATAACCACGGGCCAGTGTCGGTCCCTGGACGAGCAGCTCTCCTATCGCACCGACTGGTGCTGGGCGGTTGACATCCGCAATGTCTGCCACCCACAAGTTGCGACCCAGGGGGCGTCCAATTGTCGATAGTCCTTTCTCGGCGTCTGTGCATACCATCCAGGTCGTGTGGATACTATCCTCAGACAAACCGTAGCAGTTGTTCAGGACGACGGCGTTGCACCACTGCTTGACAACGCTAGGTGTGGCCGCCTCGCCTCCGAGCGTCAGCGCCTTGAGGCCAGGCACATCCTTAGGCTGGACAAGACCAGCGACGGTCGGCGTCAAGAACGTCCAGTTGACGCCCATGGCGTTGATGACACCGGGAATGTCGTCCAGTCGCGTGTCTTCCGAGGGCATGCAGATTGTACCACCGTGCGCCATGGTCGTGAAGATGTCCTGGATGCTTGCGTCAAAGTTGAAGGCGGAGAACTGGAGCACGCGCGACGTGGGCTTGACCTCCAGTGCTCTGCCGTGGACGGCGATACTCGTGGCGAGCGCGCGGTGCTCGAGGAGCACACCCTTGGGCTTGCCCGTGCTGCCCGACGTGAAGATCACAAAGGCTACGTTATGGGGCTGTACAGGGGATCGAGGTGGCTCAACAGGGCCGAGGTCGTCCAACTTGCCTGTCCACTGCAGCGTGGACGCACCCACCGCGACAGGCAGCGATGCGAGCTTGGCGAAGCGTGCCTCGAGGCTCTCGGACACGAGGACGATGCGCGCGCCCACGTCCTCGATGATGCCAGCCAGGCGACCATCGGGATGCTGGGGAACCATGGGCACGCAAGCACCACCTGCCTTGAGCACGGCACACATGGCGACCACAACCCACCGAGACTTTTCGAAGCACAGGGGAACAAGACACTCGGGTCCGACGCCGAGCTCGATGAGATGGGCCGCGAGCTTGTCCGCGAGCGTGTTCAGTTCGCGGTACGTCAGGTCGCCATCCCACGCCGAGATGGCGATGGCATCGGGACGCTGGCGGACCTGCTCCTCGATCTGGTGATGCATGCACGTCTCGAGTGGCTCGGGCACGACTGAATTCCAGCTCCTGACAAGAGCCTCGTCGCGGGCGCTGAAGGCGTTCACATCGCCCATGGTACGCTGTTCTGCGTCGCTGGCCGTCAGCTGCTGGATGACATGGGAGTATTGTTCGACGAGCAGCTCGACCTCCCAGTCGGCAAGGACAGCGTCGTCGTACATGACTTCCACGTCCACTGTGCCGTCGCTGCCTGGTCGGCACTCGACGACTAGCGGATAGGTATGGAAGCCGGTCAAGCTGACACCTTCGGCTTGCGGTAGCAAGACAGCCTCCTCGAGACCGTCACCGTCCCCGTGTCCGCCGGCGGGCTGAACAGCCAGCAGGCTCTGGAACTGGCACGCTTCCAGTGCGTCAGCGCTCAGCGACTGGATCTTGTGCAGGCCAGCCTGCTCGAAGGGAATCATCTCGGTGCCCGTCTGCTGGACCTTGTGCAGGAACTCGGCCACGGTCACGTCGGGCTCCAGACGAAGTCGCAACGGGACAGTCGTGATGGTAGGACCGACCATCTGCGCAATGTTGGGAACGGGGGCGTTGCGCCCACTGAGCGTCGATCCAAAGACGACGTCTTCCGAACCAGTCTGTCGCGAGACGACGACCGCCCATCCTGCTCGGAGGATCGAGGCTTGCGTGGCACCCGCAGACGACTGCGGCAGTGCGAAACTGTGGCGGATACACTGGTTCGTACGCGGCTGATGCGTTGCCGACGGGAGCTTGGGGAAGGGAGCACCGCTCCAGCCATCCAGCTGGAGGCGCCAGTAGTCATCGCTCGACAGGCCGTCGGGGTGTTCTGCTGTGACAATGTGCTCGATGAACCGCGAGAAGGGTGTCGGTACAAACGCAGAGGTTGTAGCTGGACCGTTCTTGTAGGCTTCCTCGATGAGGTAGCGCACGAGACCGACAGACCAGCCGTCATAGACGGCGTGCTGCGCTGTCCAGACAAGGTAGACGTCAACGTTGTCCTCAGCATTATTGCGTACGTGTACAAGAGCCATGCGGCTCAAAGTCGTGCCGTACGCCATGTGCTCTTGCTTATCTTGTTCAAGGAACTCGGCCAGGCTGTGTGCCTCCTTGGACACGACGGCAGCGTCGCTGCCGAGGACCACCTGCAGGGGACCACGCCCGTCGATGTAGACAATGCGAGTGCGCAGAATTGCATTCTCCGCCACGGTACGCTCCAGAGCGGCCACTAGGCGGTTAATGTCGGCGCCTGGCGTCAGGCGGAAGCTGTGCTGGGCCATGTAGGCACCAGGTTGCTTGGCAGCGAGTGCCATAAGACCCTGCTGCAGTGGCGTGCACGGATAAATGTCTTGGATGGATTGTTTGTCGACTCCACATTGGCTTGCGGCCTCGGCCTGGAGAGTTTCGAGCCATTTCTCTTCCATCTCGTCCTCGTGAGAAAGCAAGGAGAATGGCTGCGTGACCGCGGAGGCAGATAGCTTGGCGTGCGTGCCTGCTCGTCCCGCTTCTTCAATATCAACAGCAAGCTGAGACAAGATGGGCTTGTCAAACACTTGACGAACCGTCAGGGCGAGTCCAGCCTCGTCAGCGGCAGTCGCTGCGACCAGCTTCATGGCATCGATGGAGTCGCCTCCAAGGTGGAAGAAGTCATCGTCCGCCCCGACAGATCCCTCTGGCAGTTGCAAGACCGCCTCCCACAGACGCTGGAGTTGCTTCTCGGTGTCTGTCGACGCCTCACGCTTTTCGGCACGGGCTTGGCCGTAGCTGGCCAGTTCCTCGGCAGGCAGGGCGGACGCCCAGTCATGGAGGCCACGACGATCCAGCTTGCCCGTCAGCGTCAGCGGGTGATAGCGTACAGGGATGATGGACTGCGGGATCATATATTTCGGAACCACCTCGGCCATCTTGGCTCGCAAGGTCGCCAGTTCCGCTTGGAATTCGGGCCACATGGGTGCCAGCCAAGGGGGCGATGAAGAGTCTGCAGATGGGGTCTCGTCTGCCGATGCGGGCAAAGAGACTTGGGCAAAGGCAATGAGCATCTTGCCCTGCTGCTGGCGCTCGTGCACAGTGATCACGTCTGCCACAGCACGGCCGGCTCTCTCCCAAAGAGCCGAGACTTGGTGAGCGACCTCGCCCAGCTCAATACGCTGACCGCGAATCTTCACCTGGCTGCCCTTGCGCCCGGCAAACGCGAGCGTGCCGTCGTGCCTGTAACGAACCAGGTCGCCCGTCCGGTAGAGACGCTCCCCAGATGGCACCAAGGACGGTGCGGCAGACGGTGGCAGGAAGACTTTGTCTGTCATCTCTTGATCATGCAGATACCCACGACCGACAATGGGGCCCTGGACGACGAGCTCACCGACGGCGCCAATGGGCACCAGGGAGGATGCCCCAGGGGCATCAGCGTCGACAACCCAGGCCACACTGCCAATGGCGCGACCGAGCACAGAAGCCTTGGACGGCTCCGCGTCCATTTCAGCGGACACGGCAAACACGCATGTTTCTGTCGGACCGTAGCCGTTGAACAGTCGGACATGGCCGGCCCAGTCCTCAACGTTCTTGGGCATCATGGCCTCGCCACCCAAGACGAGGCATTTGAGGGACGGGACGTCTCGAGGTCGGATCGTCGCCGCGAGCGAGGGCGTGAAGAAGGCCCAGTTGACCTGCAGCTCATTCATCACGGCGACGGTATTGTTCAGCCGCTGCGACTCGGACGGGATGCAGACGCAGCCACCTCGGCTGAGTGTCGTGAGGATCTCGGCAATGCTGGCATCGAACGAGGCCGAAGCGAAGTGGAAGGCACGCGTGTCGGCATTGATATTCATTGCCTCGGCGTGGGCCAGAGAGCTGGAGCTGACGGTGGCATGCTCGACGACCACGCCCTTGGGGATACCCGTCGATCCAGAGGTGAAGATGATGTAGGCTGAGTTGGAGGGCTGCACTCCAGTCTCCAGCGGCGTTGTCTCCGTCGCGGGCAAAGAGTTCGAAAAGTCCCCAGAGAGACGGAGGACGCTGTCGACAGAGGTTGGCATCGTTGTGGTTGCGTCCACCAAGGCCACTCTCGCCTGTGCCCGGCTCGCCACCTCTTCGACTCGCTTCAGGGGCAGCGTAGGGTCAAGAGGCACAAATGTGCCACCTGCTTTCAAAACAGCCAGCCAAGCCACGGGAGACAAGCGTGATCGTTCCATGGACACGAGGACGCATGTCTCGGGGCCGACGTGCAGCTCCTTGGCCAAATGATGAGCCAGTCGTGACGATAGGCGGTCCAGATCCGCATATGTCAGCGTACCGTCCCAGGCACAGACAGCATCGGCATCGGGGCGCAGAGTCATTTGGTCCTGGATCATGTGGTGCATGCATCGATCGACACGCTTGGGGACAGCCTGGTTCCAAGACGAGAGGAGCGCCTT
The DNA here is from genome assembly GCA_027569275.1 of Emericellopsis terricola. NCBI lineage: Eukaryota > Fungi > Ascomycota > Sordariomycetes > Hypocreales > Bionectriaceae > Emericellopsis > Emericellopsis terricola. Next base: position 679,253 of record JAPDEU010000008.1, on the reverse strand, counting down.
GTCTGCGTGGCCGACTGTGTCGAGCGAGGTGATATCTCGGTCAGGATGGGAGACGGCGCTCTTGATAATGGCAAGGAAAGCGTCCGCCAGACTGCTGGCTTGTTCATCGGACAAAAGGGAGGTCCAGTATTTGATGTTGCCCATGATAGCACCACCGCGCGTACCAACATTGACCGTAATGTCGTACTGCCTTTTGTTAGCAAAGAGAAAATGCAAGTGGCAATACAAAAACGCACCTCGGTGGGATCATGGCCGCCTAGGCCACGGAAACTAATCTCAGGCTCCTGTCCGTCGCCGCCGCCACCGACACTCTGAGGCTGGACCGACAGCACGGTATTGAAGAGTCTCTGGCCCGGCAGACCGAGTGCGCGCTGGACTTCGGCCAGCGAGCACGCCTGGTGCGGAAGGGCTTGCGTGTACGCATCCTTGGCCGCGTGCACGAGGGCGCTCATGGTCGTCCCGGGCTGCACGTCCAAGCGCGCCGTGAGCATGTTGATAAAGGGGCCGACCACCTGCTCCACCCCAGCCACGGGCACATCGCGTCCCGAGGTGAGGAAACCAAAGCAAACGTCCTGCGACCCCGTGTAGGCGCGCAGCAGGATGCCCCACGCTGCCTGGATGACGGTGGAGACGGTCACATTCTGGGTCTGGCAGAAGGCGTTGAGGGTCGCGGCGAGGTCGCCTTCGTCAATGGCGAGCTCGATGGTGCGCAGAGCCGGCTCCGACTTTTCAGCCAACTGGGAGAAGATGCAGGGCTCGAGGCCAGCAAGTTGTTCGGCCCAGTACGCGGCGGCCGCATCCTTCGGATAGGAGGACAGGTAGGCGACATAGTCGCGGTAGAGTGGGCGATGCGATGCGAGCGGTCCACTGTAGGCCATGGTCAAGTCGCCGAGGAGAAGTTGCATCGATGCGCCGTCAATGAGGGCATGGTTGATGGCAATGGTGCATTCCAGGGCGCCTCGCGCAGTTTTCTCAATGATGAGCTTATGGTCAGGGCGTGCGGCGAGATCACCCGAAGTCTCAAGAGTCTCTCCCGTCTTGCCTCCAAATCCATGCCGCTCGATAGTAGCCTTGACGGTCTTGAGAACGACCTGCGTGTACAGGCCATCCGGTGTGACGCCTTCGGCAAAGACGGTCCGCAGCATAGCGTGTCTGTCCACCACGGCTTGCCATGCCGCCTCGAGCCTGTCCACGTCGACGGGTGCCCCAGCGCGCCCTGTGGCCTCGAACGAAAACGCAGAGTCATAGTGACCTGCGACCTTGGCCTGGCTGACCAGGATGCCATGCTGCATGGGCGAGGCGGGATACATGTCCTCAATGTGATCAATGGACGAACCCGCGAGGCCAATGGCGGGCAGCCTCGTGTTGACCAGCTTCTGCAGACTCTCCGATGACAGCTGAAGCAGGGGAAGGTCACTGACTGTGAACTCGCGCGGTCGGCTGGGAAGAACCTGCGCGAGCTCGACCAGCATTTTCTTGCACGTCTCGGCCCATAGCACGAGCCGGTCCTTGTGCTCGGGGCGTATGGCCTTGCTGTACGCAAAGCTCATGATGGCCTGCCCATCGTTCACCGAGGCAGAGATGTCAACCGCCGCCATGCGAGGGGTATCCGGTCCCATGTCGGCCGTCTCTAAGTCTTGTCCCACGATTCGGGGCTCCTGTTGCAGGAGTGCGTCCTTTCGCTCGAGCTGCTGGAATCGTCCAAGGTAGTTGAAGATGACCTCGACCATGCTCTCGGATCCAAAGACCTCCCTGCCTCGCGGGTGCATGAATCGGCTCGCAAAGTAAGCCCATCCGTTGCTGGGTGTTGCACGCCTTGTATCCTTCGCCTGGCGTACTACGTCGACAATGCTGTCACCCTGGCTGGCTGGCAGGGCGATGGGACGCAACGTCGTGAACCAGCCCACGGTGCCTGACAGGTCGATATCCTCGTCCCAAGACTCACGGCCGTGGCCTTCGCTGAAGATGACCGGCGCGTCTTGTCGTACGTCGGCAAAGACCTGGCGGAACGAGTACACGAGCGCGGCTGTGAACAGGTCGACGGGTTCCGTGCCCAGGGCGGTGTTGCATCCTCCTAGGAGTGTGTCCGTGACGTTCGTGTCCAAGGCAAGGCCCAGAGACTCAATATGACCCCAGGTGTTGCTTTGGCTGTCGGCGAGTCCCCAGAACGCAAGGTCTGACGAGGGCACGCTGAATGGTAGGGCGGCCTCGGGGCTAACCTGTTGCTCGACATGTTCCCTCTGCAGGTTGTTCCACACCTGGAAGGGGACGGGACGCTCTGACAAGAGCTCTTGATCCTCGTCGAGCAGCTGCTCCAGCTGCTGCAGGATGATGCGCCACGACACCATGTCCACCACCAAATGATGCGCCACGAGGAACAACACTTGCCCGGGTTGGACCGTGTTGGCCGATCGCTGGTGCTCCTTCTCCTCGTCTGTAATCTCGAAAAAGTCGACGGCGAATACGGGAGCCTTCAAGGGGTCGATGCGAGACTGTGTCTTTCCAATGATGGAGGCCATGCGGCTGGCCGCGGATTTCGCAGACACCTCGTAGGCATTAAAGTCAAAGGAACCCTGAATATCGGCCACCACAGCTTGCCTCCATGTCCCGTCCTCGCCCGTGCTAAACTTGGCGCGCAGCATCGAGTGGTGGCTGGCAATCGTCTCAATGGCGCGTGCGACCTCGAGCACCTCCTTTCTCCGGGTCAGGCGCACAAAGAAACTCTGGTTGAAGCGGGCCGTGATGGACGACGAGTCTTTGCCCAGGCCAAAGTACAGATCCTGCATCGGGGAGAGGGCGAATGGCGCGTCAAAGGGCTCGTCGCGTGGAATCTTGGAGCGACCCAGCGTGCCCACGTGCATCGCCAGCCGGGAGAGACTCTGGCTGCGTATGATGTCCTGCACGCTCAACTTCATGTCATGCGCGCGGCAGCGTGCCGCCAGCTGCATGGCCGAGATGGAGTCGCCTCCCAAGTTCAGGAACGACATGGCCATGGGGACTTGATCCACTTCCAGACCGAGAACCTCTGCCGTCATGCGCTGCAGCGTCTGCTCGACCAGGGTGACGGGGCGCGCGGCCGGGTCACTAGCATCAAGTTCGGTCTTGTCGAGCAGGACGGCCCGCGCGGTCTCGTCATCCAAGGCCGCGACACCCTGTGCAATACGGAGTCGGTCCAGCTTGCCCGATGTGGTCAGGGGCATCGACCGCACGACGAGCCAGGCCGTGGGGACCATGAACGAGGGCAGCGCGTTGGCCAGGGCCTGCCTGGTCTTGTGTGAGCGGAGACGAGCTACCGACCCCTGTGTTCCCGACAGGAGGGAAAGGCTCTCCTTCACGTCCGCGTCTTGCTCGTCCTCATGGTCTGAAATATAGGAGACTACGGCCGTCACTTTGCCCGCGAGGGGGCCCTGCTTGGGGAACAGCACCAGACCAGCCTCGACGTTGTCATCGGCCGTGAGCAGATGATGCTCAATCTCTGCAAGCTCCACACGTTGCCCGCGGACCTTGATCTGTCCATCCTTGCGTCCAAGGTACCGCAGAGTGCCGTCCTGGTTGTACTTGACAAGATCACCCGTCTTGTAGAATCGTCGCGGGCCTTGGGAGGACGATGGCTGCTCGGATCCAGGGAGAGCCTTCAAGAAGGGAGGGTCCGTCACGAAGGCGGCAGCGGTGGCCTCCTTGTTGTGGAGATACCCGCGGGCCAGCTGCGGCCCTTCCATCCAGAGCTCGCCCACGGATCCGACAGCGGCCAGCTGGCAGGGGTTGCTCACGACCCAGGCCGTAGTCCCAAGAGCGCGTCCAATCGTCTCCGTCTGCGACGATGCCTCGAGAGTCGTGGACACGCAGAAAATGCACACCTCGGTCGGACCATAGCCATTCATCAGAACGAGGCGATTTGCCCACACCCTGATGTTGTCTGCCTTGACGGCCTCACCGCCCAGCACGAGGATCTTGAGGGACGGGACCTGGCTTGGCTTGATGAGACTGATCACCGACGGGGTGAAGAAGGCCCAGTTGGCCTGGTACTTTGTCACGGCGCCCGCAGGGTCGGTAAGACGCTGCTCTTCATCAGGGACGCACACGCATCCTCCGTGCACGAGACACGTCAGGATCTCGACGATGCTCGCGTCAAACCCGAGTGACGCGAAATGCAGGGCGCGGGTTGCTGAAGTAAAACCCATAGCCTTGCCGTGCGCCCTCATACTCGTGCAGACGGCCTGATGCTCCATGACAACGCCCTTGGGTTTGCCCGTGCTGCCCGACGTGAACATGACATAGGCCGTGTCCTTGGGCTCGGTGGCCACAGCGGCGAGGGGCGTGACAGACACTGGCCATTCCGCGCTCGCACTTCTGGAGACCTCGGCAACGTGTTGAATCCCAGCAGCAGCAAGGCGGCTCTCCTTCTCGGGACTGGCCAGCGCAATCGTGGCACCTGTAGCCTCCATGACCTGCTCCAGACGACCGGCGGGAACACCCGAGTCGATGGGAATAAAGGCGGCGCCTGCTTTCAGGACGGCCAAGATGGCCACAGGCACCCAGGAAGACCGCTCGAGACAGATAGGTACCATGGACCCTTTCTGGAAGCCTTGTATGGAAAGCAGATGTACAGCGAGCCGGTCCGACAGTGCGTCCAACTCCTGAAATGTGAGCTCCGCGTCCCACGAAGCCACCGCAGGGGCGTCTGGGTTCGCTTTGACGTGCTCCCGCACGAGATTGTGTACGCACGCAACCACGGCGCTCGGGGGAGCGGCATTCCACTGTCCTACGAGGGCTGCGTCTTGCGGGCTGAAGGCATCGACGTCAGCCACCACCTTGTCTGGCTGACTCTCCGCGAGTTGTTGAATGATGTGGGCAAACTGCTGCAAGAGGTATTGCACCTCCCAACCAGAAAGCACGGCATCGTCATACTGTGCCTCCAGCTCTATCGTACCGTGGCCATCGTCAAAGAGGCGACACTCGACGACCAGGGGATACGTGTGGAAGCCCGTAAAGTCCGCCGTGTTGGCGTGTGGCGTGAGCAAGTCTTCTTCTTCCACATGCTGCTCCTGATCGCCAGATGATGCACTGCCGGCTCGTGCTGCTGACTGGATGGCCAGCAGACACTGGAATTGGCAGGCTTCTTGTGCGTCGGCGCTGAGCGACCGGATTCGACTCAGACCCGTCTGCTCGTAGGGGATCATGTCGGTGGACGCCTTTTGTATCTGCTGCAGCAATCCATGCACAGTTTGCGTTCCATTCAACTGCACACGAAGGGGCACGGTGGTGATCGTCGGGCCAACCATTTGGGCAATGCCATGGACGGGCGCGTTGCGCCCCGTAAGCGTGGATCCAAACACGACATCGTCAGAGCCCGTGTGGCGCGCCAGCAATGTTGCCCAGCCTGCCCGCATCAGAGACGCAAGAGTCACACCGCTTACGGGACACTCAGAGGCCGTGAACGTGTGTTTGCAAGAGTTGTTGGTCCGCGTTTGGTGCGTCGAAGATGGGAGCTTGGGGAACACGGCGCCGCTCCAGCCATCCATCTGCGCGCGCCAGTACGCATCGCTCGCCTCGACACGGCTGGACTGCTCCGACTCGACCAGGAACTTTATGAAACCGGAGAAGGGTGTGGGCGAGAATCTCAGACCTTGGGCAGAAGAGCCCTGCTTGTACATGGACTCAACCATGTGCTTGACCAAACCAACAGACCACCCGTCATAGATGGCGTGGTGCGCCGTCCAGACAAAGAAGAAACCCCCTTCGTCTTCATCAGAAACTAGGGCTACACGACTGAGAGCTTCGCCGTATCCCATGGTGCGTTTCTTGTCGAGTGCCAAATAGTGTCGTAGACCACCTTCGGCCTCGTGGCCTACGTCGACGTGATCTCCGTTCAAGACGACTTGCATCGGACTCTTTCCATCAAGATGAATGATTCGGGTGCGCAAGATCCCGCAGGCAGCGACCACGCCAGCCCACGCCGTCTGGAGACGATCGAGCTGGACAGAAGCAGGCAGGCGGAACGTGTGCTGGGCAATGTAGGATCCCGGCTGCTTGGCAGCCAGCACCATCAGACCTTGCTGCAGTGCCGTAGACGGATAAACATCCTGAATATCACTCACGGGCACCTCGCATTGGCGAGCGGCTTCGGCGATGAGAGCAGTCTGGTCCAGGTCTCCAATCAGAGCGAAAGGCTCGGCGACCCAAGCCACAGGGGCACCGTCGCCAGACGAGGCCTCGATTTCCGCGGCCATCCGTGCCAGCTGCGATTCCTGGAAGACCTGCTTCACGGTAAGCGCGAGGCCGGCCTCCCCAGCGGCGGCCACGAGGCGCATGGCGTCGATGGAGTCGCCGCCGAGCTGGAAGAAGTCGTCGTCCGCCCCGACGGACTCCTCTGGTAGCTGGAGGATGCCCTGCCACAGCGCCTGGAGACGCTTCTCCATCGCAGTGGACGCCTCGCGCTTCTCGGCGCGCGCTTGACCGTAGACAGCCAGCGCCTCGGCATCGAGTGCAGTCGCCCACTCGCGCATGGCGCGCTGGTCGAGCTTGCCGCTGTTGGTGAGCGGATGCCGCTTGAGGGGGATGAAGGCGCGGGGGACCATGTACCGCGGCAGCGTTTCCGCCATCTTAGACCGAAGCGCGGACACCTCGGCGTAGAAGCCAGGCCACAGGGGCGCCAGCCATTCGGGGCCTGTCGTGGTGGTGGGTTGGTCCTCCTGATCCTCGTCAGGGGTAATCTGGACAAAAGCAATCAGAGCCTGCTTGAGCTGCCGGTCAGACGGCGTGATGACATCGGCCACAGCGCGTCCGGCCCTGTCCCACACCTGTTCGATCTTGCCTGACACCTCTTCCAGCTCGATTCTCTGGCCTCGCAGCTTGACCTGGTTACCCATGCGGCCCACGAAGCTGAGCGAGCCGTTCTCGAGGTATCGCACCACGTCGCCCGTTCGGTAGACGCGATACGCAGGCTGGGCTTGTCCCCGTGCTGTGACCGTCGTGGGCGGTAGGAAGCTCCTCTTCGTCAGTTCGTCGTCAGTCAGGTAACCACGTCCCACGATCGGGCCTTGGATCAGCAGCTCGCCAATGGCACCCACGGGTGCCAGCACATTGGGATTGTCCAGGTCGGCAACCCAAGTGACACAACCCACGCCGCGGCCGAGAGACACGGACGACGCCGAAGTGCCGGGCTTGATGGGCTCCTCGGACGACACGGCGTGCACACTGGTCTCGGCTGGACCATAGCCGTTGTACAGGTGGACGTGTCCGGCCCAGTCCTCGATATTCTTCTTGGACATGGCTTCACCGCCCAGCGTCAGTACCTTGAGGTGCGGCAGGTCCTGGGGCGTGAGGGTGGCCGCGAGCGACGGTGTGAAGAAGGTAAAGTTGACGCGCAGCGTGTTCATGCTCTCGACGATGCTGCTCAGCCTCTGCGACTCGGAGGGGATGCAGACACAACCACCCTGGGTGAGCGGCGTCACCACCTCCACAATGGACGCGTCAAAGGCCAGGGAGGAGAAGTGGTAGGAGCGTGTGGTCGCTGTCATTTCCATGGCGCGCGAGTGCGCCGTCGCGCTCGAGGCAATGTTCCAGTGCTCGATCATGACGCCCTTAGGTACGCCTGTGCTTCCCGACGTGAACATGATGTACGCAATGTTGCGTGGCTGCACCTGCTTCGATGCGACGAGCGAAGTGTCGACCACAGCGGGCGGCCAATCCATGACCTCGTCAGAGACTTCGAGCACGGTGCGGACGGCAGACGCCAGCAGCGGGCTGGTCACCTTGTCGGCCAAGCCAGCGAGGGCGCCAGAGCGCCGGGCAATCTCTTCCATGCGCTTCTGGGGCGTCTTGGGATCCAGGGGGATAAAGGCGCCTCCGGCCTTGAGCACGGCAAACAGACAGACGGGCGTCCAGCGCGACCTCTCCAGGCAGACCAAGACGCACGACTCGGGACCGACACCAAGGTTCACGAGATGGCGAGACAAGCGGGAGGCGCGCTCGTCCAGTTCGGTGTATGTGAAGCTGCCGTCCCACGCGCACACGGCCTCTGCGTCTGGTGTGCTCGTGACGTGCGCCTCGATGAGGTGGTGCAGACACATGTCGACCCTGTCCGCCTGGACCTGGTTCCAGGACACGATGCGGGACTTGTCGGTGCTACCGGCCTTCTCGAGGGCTGTCACATCTTGACCTGGCTGGCTCACAATGCCGCGAAGAATCGTCTCGAACGATTCCACCAAGCTCCTGGCCTGGCCCGGCGTCATGACAGAGGACCAGTACTTGATGTTTCCCGAGATGGTGCCGGCTTGTGCGCCAATGTTCAGGGTGATGTCGTACTGTTCACCTGTCAGCATTACACTTTCTACATAAAGCTGTACTTACTTCAGTAGGATCATGACCGCCCGTGCTGCGGAAAGACAGTTCGGGCGGCTCTTGGGCCTCGCCGTCGCCCATCAATTGGACCTGCACCGAAACGCCCGTGTTGAAAAGGGGCTCCCCAGCCAACCCCAGCTCATGCTGCACCTTGGCCAGCGACGTGCTTTGATACGCGAGAGCCTGCCAGTACGCCTCCCTGCTCTGCTTGACGAGGTCGCTGGTGGTGACACCGCTGTGTACAGCAAGGCGAGCTGTGAGCATGTTGATGAACGGTCCCACGATGCCCTCGACGCCCTGAACGGGGATGTCGCGGCCCATTGTGATGTAGCCAAAGCACACGTCTTCGATACCAGTATAGACACGTAGCAGTATGGCCCACGCAGCATGCACAATATTGGACACGGCGACGTCGTTGGCGGCGCAGAACGCAAGGACCTTGGGTGCCATGTCACTCATGTCAAAGTCCACAAGGCCCAGCTCCTTCTCGGCAGTAAGAGACGCATCGGCCAACCGGGGAAAGTAGCACGGCTCGAGCCCAGCGAGCTGCTTCGCCCAGAAAGACACGGCCTCCTCTTGCGGATAGCCGGAGAGATAGGCAATGTAGTCCCGGTACGCGGGTGCGGCTGCCAGACCCGCGGCCTTCAGGTCCCCCTGGGCCTGGTACGCCTGGGCAAGGTCCCCAAACAGGATTTGTATCGAAGAGCCATCGATCAGCGCGTGGTTTAGGTCTAGTCGACACTCGACGCGACCATTCGCGACCTCTCTGATAGTGAGCCGGTGATCCGGACGATGGCGATTTGTTGGGGCGTTCTCGTCAACTTGAGCGAGCCCGTGTGTGGACGACTGCACCAGCACATTAGCCTGAACATGCTTGAGGACAACCTGCACAAAGACACCATCCAGAGTCACGCCCTCCACAAAGACCGTTCTCAGCATAGGATGACGGTCGACAACGGCTTGCCAGGCGGCCTTGAGCTGGCCAATGTCCACACGTCCCGATCGACTGACCGCTTCAAACGAGAACTGGGTGTCGTAGAGGTGGCCTCCAGACGCCCTCGACTGACTGACCAGCATGCCATGCTGGATAGGCGAGCAGGGGAAAACATCCTCAACTTCATCGGTGCTCTCGATGCCAACGCCCGGCAGTCGATCGTGGACAAGCTGCTGCAGACCCTTGGGCGTGAGGTCACGCAGCAGCGGGAAATCGCTCATGGTGTACTGACGCTCCCGGCCGGGCAGCACCTCGCTCAGGCGCACGAGGACGTCCTCGCACTTGTGCGCCCACTCGACGACGCGATCATTGTGGCGCGCCTTGCTGCTGTACGAGATGCTGAGGTGGAGACGACCCTGGCTCACGGATGCAGACACGTCGATAGCGGCCATGCGCGGCGTGTCAGCTCCCATATCCGCCGTCGCGAAGCCACCGACTCGGGGCTCCTGCTGCAGGAGACTATCTCTGCGCTCGAGCTGCTGGAACCGGCCGAGGTAGTTGAACATGATCTCCACGGCGCCGCACTCCGTCTCCCCGGCAAAGGCACGACGACCCTCGGGGTGCAGGAAGCGGCTGGCAAAATAGGCCCATCCGTTGCTCGGCGTGGCTTGGCGGATATCCTTGGCCTGTCGGAGCGTGTCCAGAATGTCGTCCGCCACGGCTGGGATGGCGACTGGTCGCATGGTGGTGAACCAGCCCACCGTGCCGGATAGGTCAATGTTGGGGTCCCAGGGCTCACGACCGTGGCTCTCGCTAAAGATGGTCGGCACGCCCTCTCTCTCCTTAAAGACCTGGCGGAAAGAGTGGACGAGAGCCGCGGTGAACAGGTCGATGGGCTCCGTGTTGAAGGGTTGATTGCACGCGCCCAGCAGTAGCTCGGTGGCCGCTTCTGTGAGAGTCACGCTCACATTCTTAATGTCCCCCCACACATTCTTGCCACCTTGCTCGAGACCCCAAAAGGACAAATCAGCCGGCAGCAATGTGAAAGGCAAGGCAACATTAGGTGGGAGCTTCTCTGCGGCATACTCCCTTTGGAGGTTGCTCCACACCTGGAAGGGAACGGGTCGCTCAGCCGAGAGTTTTCCTGTCTCGAGCAGCTCCTCGAGCTGGGAGAGCAAGACACGCCACGAGACGAGGTCAATGACCAAGTGATGGGCCGCCATGAAGAGAACCTGCCCGGGCCGCATGCCATCCTTGCCTACGTCGGTGGCATCTCCCTGTATGTTGAACAGGTTGACGGCGAAGAGGGGTCCGTTCAGGGGGTTGATTTGGGCCTGCGTGTGGGCAATGATCGAGGCCACCTGCGACGCACTTGTGCTCGACACGTCATGCGCGGTGAACTCGTACGAGCTCTTAATGTCCGACGTGACCTTTTGCTGCCAGTGTCCCGACGCATCCACAGTGAACCGCGCGCGCAGCATCGAGTGGTGGCTGACGAGGGCTTCTACTGCCCGGGCAATCTCCACCAGCCCCTTTGGTCTTGTCACGCGGACAAAGAAACTCTGGTTGAAGCGAGTCGTGCCGGCCCTCTTTCCTGTCGCCTCGTCCGCCGTGTCGAGACCAAGGTAGAGCTCCTGGATGGGGGTCAGCGCAAAAGGCGTGTCCAGCGACTCGTCTCGCGGAATCTTGGACTGCTCGTGCGCGCTCATGTACAGGACGAGCTGCGAGAGACTGTGGCTGCGCAGAATGTCCTGCACGCTGGCGCGGAATCCTTTAGCGCGACACTGCGAGGCCAGCTGCATGGCCGTGATCGAATCGCCGCCCTGGCTCAAAAAGGAACGAGACATGGAGACTTGCTCAGGCATGATGCCGAGAATGTTGGCGCACGCCTGCTGCAAGACCTGTTCGGTCGGCGTCGCGGCGTGTGTCGGGCCTCCCACGTCGGCATCGCCGCCCGCCTCGTCCATCAGGGCTGCGTCGGTGGTGTCTTCGTCCAGCTTCGCTACCCACTTGAGAACCTGGACGCGGTCCAGCTTGCCAGAGCTTGTGAGGGGAATCGACGAGACAATCAGCCACGCCGCCGGCACCATGAACGAGGGCAGCAGGTCCGCCAGGGTCTGGCGGATCTTGGTCGCTTGCAGTCGAGCAGCGGGTTGATGGCCCTGGAAGAGGAATCTTGGGCCATGGTCGGCAGGCGTTTCTGTCTGGGCTTCGTCTCCGTTGGAGGCGTCTTTTGCTCCAGCGTCTTGGTGGCCATTGGTTTGCCCATTAACGCCGTTGGCATGTCCGTTGGCATATCCATTTGCGTGGCCATGCGTCTGTTCATTCGTACGTCCATTGGTGTAGCCATTCGTATGCCCATTAGTATGCCCATTCGTATGGCCGTTGGTGTGTCCGTTTGTATTCCCATTGGCGTGTCCGTTTGTATGTCCGTTGGTGCCTTCAGTGTGTTCATCGGAACCCCCGTTCACAACACCACCGTCCAAGGGCTCCTGATGCTGATACCCACTCAAGGTCAAGACGGCCGTGACCTTGCCAGCGAGGGGACCGTCCCGGGGGAACACAATCATACCCGCGTCAACGCGCTTGTCCGAGCACAGCTGATGCTCAATTTCGGCCAGCTCGACTCGCTGCCCGCGCACCTTGACCTGGTTGTCCTTGCGCCCCAGGTACCGTAGGGCGCCGTCCTCATCGTACCGCACCAGGTCTCCTGTTCGGTAGAAGCGCTGCCCTTGGTGCTCAAAGGCGCCCGGCAGAAGCGATGCGTCCGTGACAAAGGCTGCGGCCGTGGCTTGGTCGTTGGCGAGGTAGCCACGGGCCAGCTGCGGTCCCGAGATCCAGAGCTCGCCGACCGAGCCGACGGGGGCCAGCCGATGACGCGGCGGCTGCTGACCTCCCTGCCCGTTGTCGCTCAAGCTCACGACCCACGCGGTGGAACCCAGTGCCTTGCCGATAATGTCGGCTTTGGCGTCGTCCTTTTTCAAGGTGGTGGACACGCAGAAGACGCACGTCTCCGTGGGACCGAATCCGTTAATGAGACGCACGTGGTCCGCCCACATGTCAATATTGTCCTTCTTGACGGCCTCGCCGCCGAGAACCAACGTCTTGAGCGTGGGCACCTTGTCGGGGCTGCTGATCAGGCGAACGACCGATGGGGTGAAAAAGGCCCAGTTGACAGCGTATTGGTTGATGACACCCACCGTGTCCGTCAAGCGCTGGTCCTCGTCCGGCACGCAGACGCAGCCGCCGTGTGCTAGGGTCGTGAAGATTTCCACAATCATGGCATCAAAGCCCAGACTCGCAAACTGCAGGGCACGCGTGTCGGTCCCAAAGCCCATCGCCTGGCCGTGCGCTCGAACACTCGAGCACATGGCGCGGTGCTCGATAATCACGCCCTTGGGCAAGCCTGTGCTGCCCGAGGTGAACATGACATAGGCAATGTCGCCCGGCTCTGCGACGCCAGTCGTTGGCAAGGACGATGCTCCTTCTAACGAGGGCCAAGACCCGGTTGCGTCAGAAGATACTTCAATGACGGTCGGTACGGCCCTCCGCAAACGCTCCAACTTGGATGAGCCTCCCAGCGCAAATACGGCGCCTGTGGCCTCGACGACCTGTTCCAGTCGACCGGCGGGCACAGCCGCGTCGAGCGGCACAAAGGCGGCGCCCGTCTTGAGCACGGCCAGCAACGCCACGACAACCCAGGAGGACTTGTCGAGGCACACGGGCACGAGTTGGCCGCGGCCGACCCCGAGGTCGACGAGATGTGCGGCCAGTCGGTTGGCGAGTTGATTCAGCTCGTCGTAGGAGAGCTGCGCATCCCAGGATGCCACAGCCGGCGCCTGGGGGCGAACAAGAACCTGCTTCTCGAGCATCTCGTGCGCGCACGCGTCCACCGCGATGGGGGGGTTGGCGTTGTTCCAGTCCCGCACCAGCATCGCGTCTTGCGGGCTGAAGGGAGTGATGTCGCCGATGACGGCGCCCGGTTGGGCTTGAGCCAGTTGCACGACGACGTGGGCAAACTGCTCGAGCAGCCTCTGTACCTCCCACGCGGACAGAACACCCTCGTCGTACTGGGCGTCCACCTCGACCGTGTCGTCCGAGGGCACGCACTCCAGCACGAGGGGGTATGGATGGAAGCCCTTTTCAGAGCCCTTGATGGGCTCCAACAGGGTCTCTTCGTTGGTCTCCTCGGCCGTCTCGCCCGCGGATCGCCGCGCGGGTTGTGTGACAAAGAGCGTGGTGAAGTTGCTCGCGGCCTTCTCCTCGTCGCCCAAGCTAGCAATCTTCTTCAACCCAAACTGCTGGAACAGATCAAGCTGGCTCGCTTGCTGCCGCGCCTTTTCGAGCACTGCCTCGACCGTGTCCTGGGCGCGCAAGTCGATTCGGACCGGGTAGGTGGCGATCGTGGGGCCGGGCATCTGGTCGATGCCATCCATGGGGCAATTTCGCCCGCTGGATATGGTGCCGAACAGCGCCGTCTCGGAGCTGGTGTACCGCGAGGCGACGACGGCCCACGCGATCCGCAGAACCATGGGCATGTCGTACTGGCTGCGCCTCGCCAGCGTGTGCGCAAAGGTGTGTTGCGCCCTCGCGTTGGTCTGGGCGCGGTACTCGTCGTTAGGCAGGGGCGGGAACGTCTGGGCTGCGCTGCCAGCCAGCTGGCGCCGCCAGAAGTCGCGGTGCTGGTTGTCGTCCAGCTGCCTGCTCCATCGCACGAAGCGGTTGTAGGGCACGATGGTGGGTTCAGGTTTCCCATAGTAGATGGACTGTGCGTGGTGGAGGACCAGACTTAGTGTCCAGCCGTCGTAGAGGGCGTGGTGCGCGGTCCAGGCAAAGGTGTACGCCGATGGACCGCCAATGAGGCAAAAGGTCGATAACGGCGTGCCGTACGCCATGCTCAAGGCGTCGCGCCGTGTGTCCGCCTCCTCGGGGGTAGCAGCCTCTCGCCAATGCATCTCGTCGCGCATCACGACCTGCATGGAGCCCTTGCTCCCATTGAAGATGATGCGCGTCCTGAGGATCGCACAGGCGCGCACAGTGACCTGCCATGCCGCCTTGAATCTCTCGGCGTCCATGTCGGCGGGCAGGGTGTAGGTGTGGCAGGCGACGTAGGTGCCCGGGATGGCCTGCGTCGTGGCCATGAGGCCCTCTTGGAATTGTGTCGTCGGATAGACATCTTCGACGTCCTTGGGCGCAATTTTGGAAGCAAATGGAGACGCCATTGCTACTTCTTTTTGGGGGATATCTGTACACTAATCTTGGTTAAAGATCTCTCGTTTGTTCGTACTTCACCTGGCCGTCCTCTCGTGCGATTCTTTGGTGGACGGTGCGTCGTGCCGCGTCGTGTCTCTGTCGGGAGAGTGACGCCTTGGTACGATGAGTCAATGGCGATTCTTGCTAGAGGAGCGCAAAGTCTCTGTCCTGTGAGCGTGAACGAAGCTGCTGCGATGCGCTGCGCGACGACAGCCGTGGTCGACAACACAAGCTCTCTGGTCTGTCGAAGCGCCCCAGCCTTGCCACAGCTCCACCGCCACAGGGATGCATAGAGGGCCGCTTCTTTCGTGAAACTGGTACGGACAAGGTACCTGCCATTGTGGGGGCAAAAGGCGATCCTTCTGCCTGCTCTGCGACGTGTCTCCAGGTACTGCAAAGTATTGCGGGACCTGTCACGTTGAGATCTCCATGGCCTTCACTCCATGTCCCTATCGTCATCAACGTGCATGCACTGGCGGCATTCCACCCAGGCTCGGATATTGGGGATCGGCAAGGGGAGCATGCAGAACACATGCAGGGTCATCAGGATTCAGGACCCTCCTCGCATCCTCCCACGCCCTCCATGTCGGGCCCACCCGCAGATGGTGTCGGACGGCGCATGACACCCCATCCACCACGAGCCCGCCTCATGCACTGTCCTCGGGCGGGTGGGCCCGGTGGAGGAGGGGTTGTTCTTCACGCATGGGGTGAGCTCTCTGCTCTGTCCCCTGCAAACCATGACAGACGCCTCGTGAAGCCACTCTGGGCTGTTTCTGTCGAGAGGCGCCGGCAGTTCAGGAGATGGGTGTCGTGTGTCGTGCCGATAAGTCGCCCTGCCTACCCCAAGAGAGGCCGTTCCAGACCCGGTTCCACGTACGCGCAGTCGTAGTGAATTGGCGCCGTGAAAGCACGTATGTACGCAGGTACTGATCGACAAGCCACCTACCACACCCGGCGGTGCAGAGTGGAGTTAATGACCTTTTTAATGTCTCGCGGCAGCGGACGATTCCGCGGTCGCGTTGCACTGCACGTTGTCCTGATGCGACCAGGGCTCAGAATCACGTCGTCGCCAGCCGTGTGTGAGGAGTTGGCGGGCCGACATGCAGGGTTCCATTTCCAGAAGCCTGCAGTCCAGTCCATCGGTACTATCAATTTGTTCGCGGTGGCTTCGCCATAAGGCGGAGCCCCTTATCGCGAGGGTGCCTACCCTACAGCCATCAACGCAGCACAGCCGTAGGGGGATCGTGACAGGCCGAAACAAACGAATTATTCATTTATATTCAAAAAAAAAAAAACGTATAATATTGATTCGGTCGCTTCTTTGAAGTACGTGGAGAGTTTTGAGGTCCAAATTAGTGAGATAGTATGCAAATTCTGTCGACAGTGTGCGGTGCAAACGACTTCCAAGACCAGACATTCGGCGCACAAGGTGAACTTGCTTTCATGTGGTCGCCACAACAAATACATGTTCCGGAGAACAGTCCGTAGTGTCAGGTACAGCGGGAATAGTTTAAAATAAACTAAAATACAGCAACTCCATCGAGGCAACCTCACATCTTCTCCAGCAGGCGCTCCAGCGCATTCCGGCTGCACTGGACCACCAAGTTGAGATGCGTCTCGTCCTCCTGGACAAAGAGCTCTGGGTAGGTGCGCAGACGTGCCGCAATAGCCTCTCCCATGCGGAACGGCACGTTGGTGTCCTTCTTGCTGTACCACATCTGGACGGGCAGGTCAGGACGAATGTCCTGCAGGCGGAACCCCCAGTCGCTCGACAGAAGGCGGCCGTCGTCCATGTGCCCGTCGACGCCCTGCCTGTAGTGCTCGCGGTACAGGTCGAGCATGATGGTGAGAAAGTCCGAGTTGGTCAGGTCCTTGATGTCATGGGCGACGAGGTGCTTATACTTTGCGCTCGAGAGGCGGCTCCGGGCCAGCGCGACAATCTTCTCGTTGGGCATGGCGTTGAAGACGGAGACGACCCTGCGCTGCAGCAGGCGCATGAACCAGGGAAAGTAGCGCAGGGCCGTAAAGTAGAACCAGTTGCCCCAGTTCATGCCTTTGGTGCCCACTTCGATCGGTCCCATGCCGCCCATGATGGAGATGGCCTTGAGCTTGTCCGCCGGCAGCGCGAGGCCGCAGGCCAGCGTGTAGGGACCGCCGCCCGAGACCCCAATGATGCCGTACGACGGGAGCTGGAGATGCGCCGCCAGCTCGCCAATGTCCGCCGCGTGGTCCAGCATGGTGCGCCCGGGATGCGGCGAGCTCCTCCCGAGCCCGGGCCTCTCGACGGCGATGATCCTGGCGCCCAGCTCCTTGCCCGGCTTGTCGAAGAAGAGGCCCCCCGACAGGCGGCAGCCGGGATAGCCGTGCAGGTAGAAGACGGCTGCGCCCGACTCCGCGCCGTAGTACGCGACGCCGAGCGTGCGGCCGTCGGACAGCTTGAATTCCTCCGTGCGCGACTCGTCCATGAAGGACGGTCGGCGCTGCTGCTGCTCCTGTAGCAGAGCATGGCCCTCGTGATTCGTGTCAGAGGCCCCCAGGCCAGTGAAGAGGGCCAGGAGGCGCAGCCGCGCTTGGTCGGCCACGGCCCCGAGAGCCTCGCCCCCGGCGGCGGCACATGCTCGTAGTGTTGACGCCATGGGCGACATGGCGAGGGGATGTTGGTGTTTGAAAGTGATTGATATCAAATTGATGGCCGCCTCGCATTCGTCGTGTCCAGCTGTACGGACGTCTCTCTCAGACGACAAGGGGACGTCTAGTTGTATGCTGGGCGGGCCCCGCCCTGAGGGGCGCCACAGGGCCCAAGGCCAGGGGGCGCAGTCAGCTCCACGGCGGGCTTGGTGCTCCGTGCTGTCAGTCTGACCCACTGAACGTGACGACAGGCAGGTCAGTTGGTCCCTGAATGGTGCGCATCGTGGGGCTCGTCGCCAGGCCCGGAGGGCGTCGTCATCCACGCAACGTCGCTCATCTGCGAGGTCAGTTTGGCGCGCTGCCCATCCTGCACATCGGTTCCAATTCCTTGGTGCGGTACCTTGGGTGGTAGTGGTACTTGGTGGGCGAAGCGCGAGATGATGGATTTGTCGATAGGTACCTAGGTATGCTGCCGTGAACCCCCCCGCATCAATAAGCAAGCAAGTGAGCTGTGCTCTCCATACGAAGCATCTCTGCCTTCTCCCCCCACAGTACCGTCTGCCGGTGCGACGTGACGTTCGCCAGCATTTCACTCTCGTCTTACACGATTCCCTGCGGGCCATCATCAGCATGGAGCTCAACATCCACATCAGGGGAGCCGGCCTGGCGGTCCTCCTGGCCAGCATCGCGATGCACGTCGTGGCCCTCTGGTCCTTTGCGCTCCGCTTCCTTCGACGCCAGCGGCAGATCAACGCCAGCCGCCGCGACTACTCCATCTTTTGCAGGAAGAGGTCGGACCTCTTCATTTCCATTGCCGTCGTACGAATGCCCTCTGCCCGGGGGAATGCATGGATACATGGCTCACAGACTCCTGCCAGCTTCTCTCCGTTGCACACTCGGTTGCCATCTGGATCGGTACGACTGCACACTCGCACCTCTGTGCCCTTTCACTAATGCAGACGGCAGAAATCCGACGCGAGGACGATGAGCGATACGCGACGCAGGGCGACGAACAAGCCCCGGCCCATTTCTTCCTGACGAAATATGTCAGCGATCTTCTCGTCAGTCCCACCAGACGTCCACGCAACGCCACATGCTACTCGCTTTGCTTGCCCGCGGCTGACACGCGACCTCAAACTGCAGTATACGCTGATCAACGCCTCCACAAAGCTCAGCATCGCCTTCTTCTTCATGGAGCTCGTGGATGGTCTGCGAGCCCGATCGCTCGGCTTGGCCGCCACGACCAAGGTGACCGTGCTCTGGGCCCTGGCCTTTTCCCTCGCCCTCGTCTTCCGGTGCACACCGCCCAACAAGGCCTGGCAGCGTTTCACCAGAGGGAGCTGCGTCAACAGCAATGCCCTTCACCTCGCCCAGCGCGCCCTCAGTCTGCTTCTCGACCTCGCACTCCTGCTTCTCCCCGCCCAGCTGATGCTGTCCGTGCCTGTCGGCCGACCGACGCGCCCACACTTTGTTCTCATTCTTGCCTGTGGCCTGGCGTGCGTCTTACCCCCCTGATTGCCCTAGACAAAATGCTAACTCTGTAACAGCGTCTGCGGCGTCTCTGCGTATTGGACAATCATGTCGCCATCTTGGATGGGAAAGCTCATCGAAAGTACGTCTCCCTCCGCCGGCACCAGTAAGCTGCTGACCAGAGACTCCACCTATAGCCAACATCTACCTCTCATTGCTCTGGCCGGTCATTGACCTCTATCTGCGAATTGTCTACGCGAATGCCCCCTTTCTGTACGCCCTCCACACCGCATACCAGCCTGCTGCTGGCCATACTGACAGCGCGACCCCATACTCCGCACCAAGTCTGCCCCTTGACAGGAGGCAGAGCGAGGAGGAAAGGCACCCGCTGCTCGAGTCACTCTAGGGACAGACTCGTCGAAACATGGGGCTCGACAACCGATAAGTTCATGGTGAGGCAATGAGCCGGGTGGCCATGATCATCACGGCATGGCACTCACGGACGAAGTGTAATGATGACGAAGAAGGGAGACAGTGCAAGCAGAAATCTATTGTCCGAGTACCCCTTTTTCATCCGACCCGCGAACCGCCCTGAAGATCCCGTGACATAGAGAAAGCTAGAAAAAAAAATAAAAAAGATCAAAAAAAGATGGGAAACGTGGGTTGCTTCTTGGGCAGCGACTGGATCCACGTGCTATCCACCATGGAGCACCATGTGGCCATGGCGCTCGTGAGGGCTTGAATCTGCGAGGTGTTAGTTAGTGCGTTCAAGGCCATTTCTTCTTCTTTGTTTTTCGCTTTTTCTTTATTTTTCGGAAAAAGAAAAAGAGCTACTGACCTTTTCGTCATCGTCAAAGATGTTATAGTGATGCCCAGGGACGTCCTGGACGACGCGGATAAAGTTGAGGTCCATATACTCCCACCCGAGCAGCCGCGAGTGGCGGTCCATGTCCACGCGGAACGGTCCGTCTTCTGGATTGGAGCCCGGGACCGCGTCCACCGCCCGCAGCAGCATCGTCGGTGGGAGGGCGCCGCGCTGATGCTGGAGGCTCATGTCAATGTTGAAGTCGAGATCCGACGCCAACGAGGCCAGAGGGCCACGACCAGGCTGTTGCGGCCGGTCAAATAAATGGGTACCGAACTGGTCCATATCGACGAGATTAGCTGCACCACCCGGGCGTGTGAGATCATCTTCCGTAGGAAACGTCCATTTGTTGACCAGGGCGGCGGACTTTTCGAAGCGTCGCTTTACGCCCATGCGCACGCGCGGCGAGCTCTTGGACAGGTCCGGCGTGAAGTCGGGCGTCTCGGGTGCGAGGGACGCCCACTCGGCCGTGTTGGGCGTGTCGATCAAGATAAGGCCCGACACCTTCATGCTCGACCTTGTCTGCAGGACGCGGCACGTCTCAATGGCAATCATGCCCCCGAGCGACCAGCCTGCGATCGCCTGTCAGTCTTTCCCACGTTTCATTGTCTCGTGTGACGTGGATACGAACCGCCGAGTAGGATAGGGCCCTTGCCGATTCTCTCGATCACGGCAGACGCATACGCCTTGGCCATCTCCGGGATGCCGCCCTCCCAGGCCCGGTCGGTGCCAAAGAGGGGATCGCCCATGCCGTAGACATCTCTGTCCAGATCCTCCAGCAGCTGGTAGTTGAAGGGGAGACCAGAGCTGTCATGGATGAGGACGAGAGGCAGCGTGGCGGGCGCCGATGATGGCCGCCACTGGATCTGGTGGAGGACGATGGGTGCCATTGTTTCTCTGCTTTAGGATCGCCAGCTGCTGTCTCCGTACGGGGAAGGGAGGCTGCGGGTAGAGGGCAGCAAATTTTTGCAGATCTTGATGGGGGGAGGCATAAAGTACATGCAGCACGTCTGATCCTGTCCCTGAATTCTTCCACTCTTGCGGCCCCTTCTTGGCAGCCCCAGAGACCCAGCTACTCAATCCGGCAGGCGACGAATCGTGACCGGTGACCGGCTGACGAATATGACCACCGTTCGACTCGGAGACGTGCCCAGAAGGCTGAGCAGAGCCGCTCGCCGGCGCAGGGCAGGCAGACATGCTTACACCCCCTCGAGCTCGGGCCCTGGCGCAGGAGGCTGCCGAACCTTGGCCAAGACACCGGCATGCGCGCGGGCTCCCTGGGTGGTAATGATTTGCGTCCGAAATTCATGAGCCCGTGCTCTGCGCACTCGAGAGACCTTGTGGGGAATGCAACCCCGTTCCCAGAGCTGTGATGACCTCCTTGTCAGGAAGGTCAAGCTGTGGAGCCTTGTCATTCAAGGCTCCAAAGTGGACATGTTGTTCAACGAGGCTGCACAAGTGGTCCATGTCTGCAGGAACCGGCCCACACGGAAAAAGCTAGGCAGAGCACCGATGCGGTATTGGCCATGCATAGCTTTTGACACTATCGTACATTGACAACTGAGTTCTTTGGATGGTATAGATGGAGGGCAGATGGGCAACCAAGACGAGAGGAAGAACCGTGACAACTTGAAAAGGCAGTCAAGACAGATCACAGAGGTATGGCGTCCAGCTGTCACTGTCCCGGCTTGTGTTCAGTCTACCGGCTCCTGTTGCCGGCCCGTGCCAAGATGCCTACTCATTGACCCTGCATATTCGTCACAATGCCACAGTTGGCGCGGCATTTGCTTGACTGCACCATCCCTGGGCCCCTGATTTGGGATTCCCTCACAGAGACAGGACTTCGAGGTGTAGATTGTGGCCGTTTCAGGCTCAGACACGCAGGACAAGCACATACACCATTCACAAGGTATTCTCCCAATTGGAAGAGTCGGAGTCTCCATGGTTGTGGGGTCCTTGATGCTTTCTCGACGCAGGTAAGCTCCGATGGGGGCCAAGCGAGCCGTCGGCTGACCGAATGACAGGTAGTGAAGGGATTTTGGGCATGCACGTGTACGGCAGGGGGACCAATAGCCAGTGGCCATTCTGGTCCCGGAGAAAAAACGAGATTTTCCATGCAGGTTCAGGGGCCACGGTGTCATCCGAGAAGTCGTCGACGAGGTCAGCGGCGTTGCAGTGCGTTTTTGGCTGCGTCGGGCCGGAGCTTCGAAGAAAACGGCTCTTCGTATGCAGCCAAGCGGTGCTGGGTAGGGGTTGGAGACGGCACATGTTCGAGAAGCCAGGATGTTGACCAGGATGGTGGACCCTGCATTTGCAGCCATGCACGGGGCTTGCCAGGGTTGCCACACCCCTTGGCGGGCCACGCCCTGACATGTCCAATCGCTACACGATGGAGTATGGCGTCAATGCTTTTTACTCCACTGGGGCGCAGGAGGGGGGGGGGGGGGGGGCGGGTTCGCGCGGGGGTTCCAAATTCCAACTTCACGGCTTCCGCTTCCTGCAAAGTCAATCGTTCGCCAACCATCCTGGAGCCGATCTGCATCGTGCACCCCCTTTGCTAGCCCGAACCCTATCCGCCATGGCGTGGAGACCACTTCGTCCTTGGCGCACGTTTCTGTAAGCCGGGCCCCGGGAAAGGTGGCGGACAGTGACGGACTCTAGGCGCGCATGGGAGCTCGTTCCGCAGAGTGCCGTTGCGGAACTACGTCGAACAATCCATCGATTTTTCGACACGGTACACTCAACTGAATGACACTCGAAACAAACAAACAGCTTCATCGTTGAGCACATGTGTGATTCCAGCCCAAATTACGGCCACACAGCACAGCCAACACATTCCGTCCCCTGAGACGGTGCCAATTGGTAGCGTTACACACACCACCGACTGCGGTTGATCTTGACGAACACGCGCTCGAGACACAGACAGACAGACACCCTATCCACAATGGGATCTCGACCAGACACCAAGATCACCCGGGACGACCTGGACGATGTGTATCCTTGCACGCCGTTCCAGGAGGGCCTCATGGCCCTATCCAAGGCTTTCCCAGGCACATATGTCGCCCATCTGACGTACGACCTGCCAAACAACGTGGACGAAGCCAGGCTCCGGGAGGCCTGGGAAAAGGTCGTCCGCGCCAATCCCATCCTGCGCACGCGCATCGTCGCAAAAGGATCCAGCGGCGCACTGCAGCTGGTGCAGAAACACGAATTCACATGGCGCTCCGTCGACGCCGTCGACCCGACGGAGTTGCAAAAGACGGCGGCGCGCATGACATACGGGGCGCCTCTCACGTCCTTCTGGTTCGTCTGTCGCCCAGGCGGGGGCAAGACGTTCATCTGGACGGCGCATCATGCCATCTACGACGGCTGGACCGTGTCCTCCATCATGGAGCAAGTCAGAGCGCACTACATGCAGACGCAAGCCCCTGCCATGTTACCATACAGCCACTTTGTCCGCTGGATCCAAGCGGCCGACAGCAGCAAGGCCGAGGCGTTTTGGCGCAAGAAGCTGCCAGACGCCCTCGCGCAGTCGTTCCCACCGCTACCCTACGAGGGATACCAGCCCAACACCAACCGCTCTGCAGACAAGACGGTAGAGATGCCCGATGCGGGGCGCAGGCAGCAGTACGAAATGCCCATGGTCATCCGGGTCGCCTGGGCCATCTTGACGTCGCGCTACCTCCAGTCCGACTCAATCCTCTTCGGATCCATATCGAGCGGCCGGAGCGGTTCCCTGCAGGGCATACGAGCCGTTGCTGGGCCGACCGTGGCGACATTTCCCGTGCGCGTCGAGCTTGGGGAGGACATGTCCATCCAGGATCTGCTCGAGACCATGCGGCGCGAGGCCAGCGAGACAGAAGCATACGAGCACTGGGGCCTTCATCGCATCGCAAAGCTGGGACCCGGTGGACGGGCGGCAAGCAAATTCCGGACCCTCCTCGTCACGCAGCGCGGCGGACGTCGGGCGGCCGAGTCCGCACAGGAGGAGGACGACGACGCCTTCTTCCGTTCCCAGACCGAGAACACGACGGGCTTCCACACATACCCACTCGTCATCGAGTGTCGCATCAGCGAAGGCAGCGCAGACATTGCTCTCGAGGCCCAGTACGACGATGGCGTGCTCAGCCCCTGGCAGATGCGGCGCCTCCTCGCGCAGTTCGCCCACGTCATCCGCCAGGTCGCCCTCGCCAGCCCCTCCACCGCCGTGCGCGACGTGGGCGCCTTCAGCCCGGAGGACGCAGCCCTTGTGCAACAGTGGAACGCACCGTCACCGCGGACCATGGCGGCGCCGGAGGACGAGTCGTGCGTGCACAGCCGGATAGCGGCGCAGGCGCGCGCACGGCCGGAAGCCGCGGCCGTGTCGTCGTGGGACGGGTCGCTCACCTACCAGGAGCTCGATGAACTGTCCAGCCGCCTGGCCACACACCTCGTCGCGCTGGGCGTGAAACCTGCGAGCATTGTGCCTATTTGCGCCGAGAAGTCTCTGTGGGTGGTCGTCGCGCTTTTGGCCGTGCTCAAGACGGGCGCGGCGTTTGTGCCCCTAGATTCGGCCGTCCCTGCTGGTCGACTCCGGTCTATCGTGGAGGCGACTTGTGCTACGTTTGCTCTGGCAAGCTCCGCCAAGTGTGGTCTACTGCGGAGTAACGAGTCATTGCAGACCGTGGTCGAAATGTCGCCAGCCGCGGCTGAGAACTGGCCCCCTTCGCACGGGGTGGTGCATGACGACCCAGCGTCAGTGGCCTACGTGATGTACACCTCGGGCTCGACTGGAAAGCCAAAAGGAGTGGTAATGAGCCACCGCGCCGTCTGCACAAGCACGAGAGCGCACGGTCAGGTTTTGCACTTTGGGCCAAGCACGCGAGCGTTGCACTTTGCCTCCACGGCTTTCGATGCCACTATTGTCGAGATCCTGACGACACTGACACATGGCGGTTGCGTCTGCGTTCCCGACGAAGACCAGCGTCTCACCAACATTGGCGAGGCGATCCGTCAGTTTGACGCCAACTGGGCCCTCTTCACGCCTTCCGTCGCCAGTCTCATGGACCCAGCCACCCTACCCTCGCTCAAGACTTTGGTCCTTGGCGGAGAAGCCTTGAATAGGCCCGTCTTGGAGCAGTGGGTGCCCAAGGTTGACGTGATCAACGCATACGGCCCAACGGAAGCATGCGTCTTGTGTCTGGCGACAGACCCCATCACGCAAGCCCGGATTGACCAGCCGGACATCATCGGCAGGGCGGTAGGGTCGACGGCGTGGGTAGTCAGCCTCCACAACGAAGCACACCTCGCGCCAGTTGGCTCGCTAGGTGAACTGTGGGTAGAGGGGCCGCAGCTCGCCGAAGGCTATCTATCCAACCCAGACGCGACGGCGAAGAGCTTCTTCACGGATCCCCCATTCTTGCGTGACGTTCAGTTTCCATCGGGAACCGGGCGCCGACTGTACAAGACTGGTGACCTGGTCCAGTACACTGAGAGTGGAGAGATTCGATTCATGGGTCGGAAGGACACGCAAGTCAAGGTGCGAGGGCAGAGAGTGGAACTCGCCGAGATTGAGCATCAGCTGCGCGCCGCCGGCAGTATGCTGCAAGAAGGCATGATCCTGTTCCCGAAACAGGGACCACTCGCGCAGAGAGTGACCGCCATCCTGGAGCTGAGCGAACAAGCCGCAGACAAGGTGGACGGAGAGGCGGTAGTTAAGGAGGGAAACCTCGCCCCGTTGCAAGGGACACGGTTGGCGGCGGCCCAGCTGCAAGCTAAGAAGATTAGACAGATCCTTGCACAGCAATTGCCCTCCTTCATGATCCCCACAGCCTGGTTTGCTGTCGAGTCCATCCCCTTTACGAGTTCCGGCAAGCTAGATAGAGCTCGTGTCGCGCAATGGCTCATCAGCATGGAGGAAGGCGTGCTGCAGACTGGTCTGCTTGGATCGGAAGAAGAAGCCGCCCACGCCAACAGCGGCGATATCGTGACCAAGGCCGCCACGCCCATGGAGGAGATGCTGCAGCAAGCGTGCGCGGAGGTGCTGAACCTCAAACCCGAGCAGGTCTCCCTGACGCGGTCATTCTTGAGCATGGGGGGCGATTCCATCACGGCCATGCAGCTAGCCTCGCGGTGCCGCGCGTGCAAGGCCAAGGTCAGCGTGCCGGACATTCTGCGCAGCACTTCCTTATCGCAACTGGCTATGCGCGCTGGCACACTCAAGCGGTCCAAGATTCCGCGTTCTGAGCCCCTGAACAAGTCATTCGCGCTGTCACCCATACAGGAACTCCATCTCGGCCTGAGTCCCGAGGCTGCCACGGCTCGCTTCAATCAGAGCTTCCTCGTCCGTTTGACACGCCGCAAAGACGTCATGGACGTGGCACGCGCTGTGGAGGCACTCGTCAGCCAGCACTCCATGCTCCGGGCACGATTCACTCAATGGCAAGGCCAGTGGCAGCAGATCATCACGACAGATGTGCAAACTTCTTTTGACTTCACGATACACAAGCTGCCCCGAGACCAATCCGATCGTGAATCCCGCATGTCTGTCTTGATGGCGCAAGCACAGACCAGGGTCAATGCTCAGAGTGGTCCACTCTTCGTGGCCAGCCTATTCGAAGACGACGGATCGGAAGAGTCTGATGGACGCCAGGTCTTGTTCCTCGTAGCCCACCACTTGGTCGTGGATTTGGTGTCATGGCGCATTCTCTTACAGCAGCTGGAGGAGCTGCTTGAGACAGGGAAGCTATCTGCCGAGCCTCCCGTGCCATTCCAGGTCTGGAACAACCTACAGAGAGAGTATGCACAGCGTGAGCTCGCACCAGAGGTTGCCCTTCCTGTCAGCTTGCCTGCCTCGGACCTACAATTCTGGGGTATCGAGGGACCCAATGTCTGGGGAGACATGGACATGTCCATGTTCAGCCTCAGCGAGGACGTGACGTCCCGCCTGCTAGGTGACTGCAACGATGCGTTCGGCACGGAGCCCGTCGATATATTCACCGCTGCCCTGTTGCACGCATTCACCAAGGTTTTTCCAGAACGGTCTGTTCCCACCATCTTCAGCGAGGGACACGGTCGAGAGCCCTGGGACGAAGAGATCGATCTATCCGGGACTGTCGGTTGGTTCACGGTCATCAAGCCCGTCGTCGTTGCTTTGGACAAGGAAGACACTATCCTCGATGCCGTGCGGCGGACAAAAGACGCTCGGTGTGCCATACCAAGCAACGGATGGGCGTACTTTGCCAGCCGCTTCCTGCATCCTCAGGGACGGGAGATTTTTGGGGCCGGGGAGAAGACGGCGGAGGTCATTTTCAACTACCTCGGCCGGTTCCAGCAGCTCGAGCGGCCAGATGCGCTGTTTGCGCGGGAAGATCGCTTCGGTGGGTCCGAGACGTTCGACCTGGGCTACGACACACCACGTATGGCGGCCATCGACGTGTCTGCCTCGGTCGACGGAAGTCAGGCGCGCATGAGCATCTCGTACAACAAGAAATCGAGCCAAGTCGACAGGACCATCCAGTGGATGCAGGAATGGGAGAGAGCACTGTTGCAACTGGCAGAGATCTTGCCCACGCGACGTCGCGAGTACACCATGAGTGACCTGCCTCTTTTCAAGATGACCGAGGAAAGCCTGCAGCAACTTGTTCATGTTCGACTCCCCGCTGTGGGTGTGACGAGCATCGAGCAAGTAGAAGATATCTATCCCTGCAGCCCGCTTCAAAATGGCATCTTGGTGAGCCAGTCCAAAGATTCTGGGCATTACACCACGCAGTCCACATTCCGCGTCTCCCACCACAAAGGGGCCGTGGACCTTGACCGCCTCAAGGCAGCGTGGCAGTCCGTGGTCGATCGAAATGCCATCCTGCGGACCATCTTCATTGAGGGGGCGACTTCAGATGGTCGCTTCACACAAGTCGTCCTCAAGAACGTCGAGGCCTGCGTGGTGCTGTCCACGGCTACCGGAGCCATGTCAGACGAGTCTCTGGGCCCACATCGTCCTGACCATCGACTCTTCATCAGCGAGACCGCTGGTGGTGATGTCGAATGCCGACTGGTGATCAACCATGCCCTTGTGGATGGTGCATCGACCCCCATTGTGCTAGGAGATCTCGCGCGAGCGTACGAGGGGAGCCTTCCATCTGGTCCCGGCCCATCCTACCGCGCCTTCATCGCGCACCTGGCTGCCTATCCAAAAGATGCTGCCGTCAAGCACTGGTCGGGATATCTTGCTGGCGTGGAACCATGTTATTTCCCTCGTCTTGCGGACGCGGCCGCGACTGCCGCCACGCCAGCCGTGGACAAGTCGCTACAACGAATCATAATCGATCTAGATGGCCTTTCACAAGACATGAGATCCTACTGCGCCGCCAACGACGTCACCTTGACCAACATTATCCATGCGGCGTGGGCACTCGTCCTCCGTGCGTACACCGGTCTGGAGCAGGTCTCTTTCGGTTACGTCGTGTCCGGTCGTGATGTCCCCGTGGAAGGGGTCTCTGAGACAGTGGGACCCTTTATCAACGTTCTCGCAGCCCGGCTCGAGCTCCAGACCCGCACCACCCTGCAGTCGATTATGGGCGCTATGAAAGAATCTTACACGCAGGCGCTCCCGCACCAGAGCTGCTCGCTGGCCGAGGTACAACACGCGCTGGGGCTTTCCGGCCAGGCGCTGTTCAACACAATAGTATCTGTTCAGAGCACTCGGGCCCTGGACGAAAGCACGACCTCGCCGTCGGGACTTGAATATCATCTCCTGGGAGGAGAAGATCCGACGGAGGTGAGTGGGACCGAGCGTGCCAAGATGAGGAGGACTAGTGACTTACATTTTATAGTACGATATCACTGTGAACATGGGTTTTCAGGGCGATTTAGTGTCTGGTAACATCAAGTACTGGACCTCTGTCTTGACAGAGAGTCAGGCGACGGCTGTCGCGCAAGCTTTCAGCACCGCGATCCGAACATTGGTGCATGCCAGTCCCGACGACACGTATGCTGGCGTCGGCTGGATGTGCAAGACTGAAGAGGAGATGGTGGCTTCTTGGAATGCCGAGACTTGTCCCACAGAGGTTGATGACTGCGTACACAAGGTATTTGCCCAGCAAGCGAGGGCTCGCCCCGACGCAGCAGCCGTGGCGTCCTGGGACGGTAACCTCACGTACCGCGAGCTGGATGTCCTATCGAATCGCTTGGCCCTGCAGTTGCAGAATCTCGGAATCGGTCCTGGTGTCCTCGTCCCCTTGTGTTTCGAAAAGTCGCTCTGGGTGATCGTGTCGATGCTGGCCGTCTTCAAGGCGGGTGGTGCCATGGTGCTCATGGTCCCAGAGCATCCCGACAGCCGCCTCCAGGGAATTCTCGAGGATACGGATGCTCGCACGGTCCTCGTATCAGCGGACCAGCATGATCGCTTCCAGCGTCTTGCCGAGGGACCTATTGAGGTGAGCGCCGCTACGCTCAGCTGGACAGGGGACGGTGTGGGCGAAGATGATGACGCCTTGCTGCCCGTAGAGTCTGGTGTCCGACCTAGCGACTTGGCTGTCGTTGTGTTTACGTCTGGAAGCACAGGTCGACCAAAGGGTGTCCTTGTCGAGCATAAAGCACTGTGCACGAGCATGGCAGCCCATGGTGCGGCCTTTGGCATGGGCCCCTCCTCGCGTGTGCTGCAGTTTGCAGCATTCAGCTTTGATATGAGCTTGCAGGACACTCTCACTACTCTCACCCGAGGTGGATGCGTGTGCCTGCCATCGGAATCGGAGCGCCTGAACGATCTGGCCGGTGCCATCAGACGGCTTGAGGTCAACTTCTCCGCAATGACGCCTACCGTGGCCGCTTTGATACAGCCCCAGGCGGTGCCGAGTCTGAAGACGCTCGTGCTGGGAGGTGAAGCGGTCACCTCCAACATCATCGAGGCGTGGGCTGGTAAGGTTCACCTCTACAATGGATACGGCCCCGCAGAGACCACCATCTACTGTGCTGCGCAAGGCGCAGCAGGCGAGGGAGTTCGAAACGCCGCCAACATTGGAAGAGCCGTTGGTTCTGTCCTGTGGGTGGCGGACGCCTCCGACTACAATCTCCCGGCTCCGATTGGGGCAGCCGGTGAGCTGCTTATCCAGGGTCCCACGCTGTCTCGGGGCTACCTCAACAATGCAGAGGCCACCGCGAAGTCTTTCGTGCCTCTGCCGGCCTGGATTGCCAAGACACGAGGTAGGAATAGCGAAAAATGGAACAGGGTCTACCGGACTGGTGATCTCGTCAGGTATGAGTCTGATGGATCCCTCCTCTATCTTGGACGCAAAGACACGCAGGTCAAGGTGCGAGGGCAGCGTGTGGAACTGGGCGAGATTGAACACGTCATTACGAGCGCTCGTGCCAAGGGTGATCCACTCGTGGTCGTGGATGCCGTGAAACTCCTCCAAGACAGTGATCGTGGCCAGTTGCTCGTTGCATTCCTCGAGGAGCCCACCGTCAACGCGACTTTCAACGGTGAGAGTCTCCTGCTACCCATGTCACCCGAGTTCAGCGAGCAGTGCCAGGCGATCCGAACCCATGCCATGGCTAAGCTGCCGTCGTACATGGTACCTCAGGCATTCATTCCCGTCAGCCAGATGCCGCAGACATCATCCGACAAGGTGGACCGCCGCCGGCTTCGTGAAATGGCCGCTGGGTTGAGTGTGGATGAGATGCTTGCTTATCAGGGCCGCGTCCGCAGCACAGAGAAGCGAGACGCGAGCACCGACTTGGAAAAGCAGCTTCAGAACATCTGGGAAGACTTGCTTAAACTAGCCCCAGGCTCTGTTGGCGCTGATGATGACTTTTTCCAGCTTGGTGGAGATTCTGTGGATGCTATGCGTCTCGTCGCGGCTCTCAGCGACCTTGGCTTGTCTGTGTCCGTGGGCAAGATCTTCCGCACGCCACAGCTGTCACGCCTGGCCACGGAAATCAATAAGTTGGACAAAACATCGGGCGCGCTTGACACAGAGATCCCCCCATTCACGCTCCTCCCCGAGGATGTCGGGTCCCCTGCGCAAGCTAACCTACTCCTAGAGGCAGCAAGGCAGTGCAGCATCCCTGCAGAGTCGATCAAGGATATCCTGCCCTGTACACCTCTCCAAGAAGGACTCATGGCTCTCGGTGCGAAAGAGCCGGGTTCGTACATGACCCAGCACATCTTCCGATTAGGACCCAATGTCGATGCGAAGAGGCTCGAAGCTGCTTGGGATCAAGTTGCACGGGATTGCGATATCCTTCGGACTCGCATCATACACTTGGACGGGAGAGGACCGCTGCAGGTGGTTCTTGACTCGGAAGCGGGCCCGCAGTGGCAAGAGAACGTGAGCCTGGAAGAGTTCCTGCAGAAAGACAGACAAGAGTCGATGGGCTATGGCAAGTCTTTGAGCCGCGTGGCCATCGTCATGGAGCCAAGCGAGAGCGCCAAGGACATTTTCTTCATCTGGACCGCACAGCATGCGATATACGATGGCTGGACCATGGGCCTATTGCAGCAGCGTGTTGAGCAGGCCTACAGACAAAACTCGACGACGGTCTCGGCGCCTTTTTCACGATTCATCAAGCACGTCATCACGGCCGATATCGCAGCCAGCGATGAGTATTGGCGACAGCAGCTCAATGGCTGCGCCGGCACCCCCTTTCCCAAACCCCCTTCGGCGAGTCATATGTCGCGCACGACAAAGGTAGCCAAGCACACCTTCAGCTTCCGCGAGTCGGCCGTGGCAGAGGCGGGCGTCACGCAGGCCACCATATTACGCGCTGGATGGGCAACCGTGTTGTCGCGTCAGGTGACGTCCGAAGACGTTGTGTTCGGCTCTACTCTCTCTGGCCGCAACGCTCCAGTTCACAACATCACTCACATCGTGGGTCCCACCATCACCACAGTACCGCTTCGCATACAGCTACCCGCCACAGCCACAGTTGGTCAGCTGCTTCAAAATGTACAGCAGGCTTCCATTGACATGATTCCTTATGAGCAGGTTGGGCTCCACCATATTCGATCGCTCACCTCGGATGCCCAGGCAGCGTGCGACTTCCAGAGTCTTCTGGCAGTCCAGCCAGCCGGAAGAGCTGGCGAATCGGGTCGACAAGACGCTGTAATGGTGCCAGAAGTCATCGATACGGTTAATGCGGCTGGCTTCCTGACGTACCCCTTGGTGGTGGAGTGCCATCTGACAGAAGGCTCGACACGAGTCGATCTCACGGCTCATTATGACGATGTCGTGCTGTCCGAGTGGGAGGTTCAGTGCCTTCTCGAGCAGCTTGCCCACGCCGTGGAGATGCTGAGTGGAAATCAAGACGCCCTGCTGAAAGATCTGAACACCTTCGGACCTCGCGATGAATTGCAGCTACGCGCATGGGAAGGCGCTCTGCCGCCGCTCGAGAGACCCGATACATGCTTGCATGATATGATTCGTGACCAGGCCACTTCTCGCCCACATGCGGAAGCCGTACACTCATGGGACGGCAAGCTCACATATCGCGAATTGGATGAGCTCTCTAGTCGCCTGGCTGCCAAACTTGTTAGTCTTGGTGTGGGGCCTGGGACTATGGTGCCCATCTGCCACGAGAGATCATACTGGATCCCTGTCGCGATGTTTGGTATCATGAAGGCTGGCGCCGCGTTTGTGCCGCTCGATATTGCCATCCCTTCCGGCCGAGTCCGGCAAATCGTCGAAGCCACAGGGGCTGTGATCGCGGTAGCGAGCCCGAAAAAGCAGGCTCTCCTCTCCCTCGCTGTGGACACAGTTATTGAGATGTCGGCTGCCACCGTCGACAGTTGGCCCTTGCCATCCAATCTGGCAGCTGTCGTGGCGAAGCCTACCGATGTTGCCTATGTTATGTTTACCTCTGGCAGTACCGGCAAGCCCAAAGGTTGTGTTCTTGAACACAAAGCCGTCTGCTCCGCCGTCACCACCCACGGCAGGTCCCTGGGCTTTGGGCCTAGTACTCGCGCTCTCCATTTTTCGTCCCTAGGCTTTGATGCCTGCATCGAAGAAGTCCTGACAACGTTGGCAT
This sequence comes from Emericellopsis terricola, assembly GCA_027569275.1. NCBI lineage: Eukaryota > Fungi > Ascomycota > Sordariomycetes > Hypocreales > Bionectriaceae > Emericellopsis > Emericellopsis terricola. The sequence continues at coordinate 646,758 of JAPDEU010000008.1, read as the reverse complement.
TTGGAGGTTGCGTGTGCATGGCGGATGAAGACCAGCGAATGAGCAACATTGCCGGCGTCATTGACGAATTCAAGGTCAACTGGGCCTTCTTCACGCCCACTGTCGCCAACCTCTTTGGACCTGCTGACGTGCCCACCCTCAAAACCCTGGTCATGGGTGGTGAAAGTATCAAGCAGGACAATATCGACAAGTGGGCTGGCCACGTCGACCGGGTCATCAACGGCTACGGACCCACCGAGGTGTGCATCTTCAGCGTTGCTCACGAGCTCAGCTGTGGACAGCCATTCTCCGACACGATCGGAAAACCTCTGGGCGTACGGGCCTGGGTGGTCAGCCAGAACAACCAAGCTCACCTAGCGCCCCTGGGCGCGATCGGTGAGCTATGGGTGTCCAGTCCGCAACTGGCGCGAGAATATCTTGGAAATGAAGCTGCCACGGCTGCCGCGTTTTTTGTCGATCCGCCTTTCCTCCCTGCGGACGAGCCGCGTGCGCAACGGCTCTACAAAACCGGTGACCTCGTACGATGGGCCCAGGACGGCACGCTTCGCTATGTTGGGCGTGTCGATACTCAGGTCAAGGTGCGGGGGCAGCGTCTTGAGTTAATGGAGATTGAACATCAAGTGCTCACCGACAAGAATATCGAGGCCGGCATCGTTACCTTCCCCAAGAGCGGCCCACTCGCTGGCAAGGTGACGGCCGTTATCGCGTTTACGCATCAGCATGGGGAGGAAAACGAGACTGATGGGCTGACGGCCGCTGACGACAGGACGAGCAACGGAATTCAACTCCTGCAAGGCCCGCAGGCTGAAGTGGCACAACTTCGCGCTCTCAAGATCAAACAAGGGCTGGCCGAACTGCTCCCATCCTATATGATACCATCTGCGTGGTTGACCGTCGAGTCTCTTCCTCTGAACGCCTCGGCCAAAATAGACCGCCTCCGCATCACACGGTGGGTCGCAGAAATGGACGAGGAGGTTGGACGTGCGTTTCTCCTTGGCAACGAGCACGACATCGACGCCCAGGGGCCCGTGGCTGATGCCGTGACTCCCATCGAAAGGACGTTACAAAAGGCCTGTGCGGACGTTCTTGGCCTGCCAGCGGAGCAGATCTCCATGGCACGCTCGTTCATCAATTATGGCGGCGACTCCATCACAGCCATGCTCCTCGCTTCGCGCTGTAGGGCACAGGGACTGCGCGTTAGTGTTCAGCTTGTCATGAGTAGCACAAGCCTGTCGCAGCTAGCCATGCAAGTCGGCGTTCTGGGGAAGGCGAACAAAATGTCCCATGATGAGACGTTTGACCAGCTCTTTGACCTATCGCCCGTACAGCAACTGTGTTTCAGTCTTGGGCCTGGTGCAATTGATGCTCGGTTCAATCAGAGTTTTCTTGTTCGACTGACACGCCGTCAAGAGGTCCTCAAGGTGGCTCGTGCCGTCGAAGCACTTGTCAGCCACCATTCCATGCTCCGTGCTCGTTTCGACAGGGAGCAGGAGGGGTTTGACGATGAGTCGAACTGCAACGGCTGGAAGCAGAAGGTCACAACTGAGGTGCAAGCGTCGCTTGAATTCAACGTCCACGTTATACAACAGGAGCGTGCAGCCGAGGATATGGCTTCTGTCATTGCGAAGACGCAAGCCAAGATCAACCCTCTAACAGGCCCCATCTTTGCTGTTGATCTATTTGAGATCCAAGAGGCTGAAACAGGAAGTGTTTCTGCCAATTCGAAACACGTAGCGCCCGGCCAGGTGTTGTTCCTCGTCGCTTCTCACCTTGTCGTTGACTTGGTCTCTTGGCACCTCTTGCTGCAGAACCTTGAGGAGCTCCTCGAAACTGGTCAGCTGTCTGCAGAACGCCCAATACCATTCCAAGTCTGGTGTGCATCGCAGAAGCAATATGCGGAGCGCGCTCTGGCGCCCAAAGAGGCGTTCCCATTTGCTCTCCCACAACCAACGCCCATCCAGGACTTTTGGGGCCTTGAAGACCACGGCAGTAACGTCTGGGGAGATGTAGACATGATTGGGTTCCAACTCGGCGAAAACGAGACCGACCTCCTATTCGGAGATTGCAATACTCCCTTGGGCACCGAGCCGCTGGATATCTTTACGGCCGCGCTTTTGTTCTCCTTCAAGCAGGTATTTGCAGAGAGGCCGCTGCCAACCATATTCAACGAGAGCCACGGTCGGGAGCCTTGGGATGTCGATATTGATATTTCCGGTACAGTTGGTTGGTTCACGACAATGCGACCTGTTTCTGTCGCCCTTGGTGGCAGCGACAAGGATATAGATGTGGTCGAGATGATTCGACGCACCAAGGATATCCGACAACTCACCCCGAGCAACGGTTGGGCCTACTTTACGAGTCGCTTCTTGCATCCACGCGGCCGCGAGTCTTTCAAAGCCGACGCGGCGGTCGAGATTTTGCTCAACTACGTGGGCAAATTCCAGCAGCTGGAGCGCGGAGATGCCCTCATCAAGCAGGAGCCGCGCGTGGGTACTGGTCTTGATGTGGGGGACATGGGATCCAACACGCCGCGCATGGCCGTCATTGACGTGGGCATAGCGGTCAATGAGGGCTGCGCGGTGCTCAACATTTCCTACAGCAAGAAAGCCCGTCACGCGGATAGGGTCCTTGCATGGGCACAGCACACCAAGGAGACTCTGTTGGACCTTGCAATACGCCTTCCTGGTGGCCCTCGCGAGTGGACGACAAGCGACCTGCCACTTCTCCACTTGGATCAAGTTGGGCTCGACAAACTCGTACAAGACAGCCTTCCGCGCATTGGTGTTGATGGGATCGATCAGATCGAAAATATATACCCAGCATCTCCCATCCAACAAGGCATGCTCGTCAGTCAGACGAAGGAGGCAGGTTACTACAACACTGGATTTGCCCTGGAAGTCGTCCACAAAGCCGGTCCTGTCGATATCGACCGCCTTGCCGCGGCGTGGCAGCAAGTGGTGGATCGGCACCCGATGCTTCGTACCATCTTCATCGACGGTGTTACGCCTGATGGCATTTTCTCCCAGGTCGTCCTGAAGAGAGTCGACGCAGAAGTTCTCAAGAATCAGAGATACAAGGCAAAAAGCGATGGTCCCAAGAACGTGGAGGGAGTCGGTGGTCTTCGGCCACAGCATCAGTTGGCTCTGGATGAGACACCCGAGGGGCGGCTCGAGTGCCGACTCAGCATAAACCACGCACTTGTCGATGGTGCCTCCGTCACAGTCCTGTTTAGAGATCTCGCGAAGGCGTATCAAGGTGATCTTCCGCCAGGTAGCGGACCGCTATACAGCGACTACGTCGAGTACCTCGCGAAGCAGCCCAGGGACGCCGCCGCAGCATACTGGACCCAGTTTCTGGACAAGTTGGAGCCATGTCACTTCCCGCAGTTGGTGGACCTCCCGCACAACACGGACGACACGCAGAAGCAAGAGCTTCACACGGTCGATCTGGACGCAAGTGAACTTGCAGCTCAGATTCAGACGTTCTGCGCTGCGCATAACGTGTCCGCCACCAACATTGTCCACGCGGCCTGGGCCATCGTCTTGCGAGCCTACACTGGCCGGGAAGACACGTGCTTTGGCTATATCACCTCAGGCCGTGATGTACCCGTCCCTTGTGTCGAGGGCACGGTCGGCCCCTTTATCAACATGTTGACGGCTCGACTTGCCGTGCCGGCTTCAGGCACGTCTGTCGGTGACATCGTCACGGCGAGTAAGGATGCGTATCTTCAGAGTCTGCCACATCAAAGCCATTCTCTGGCTCATGTACAGCATGCCCTTGGGCTCGCTGGTCAGCCCTTGTTCAACACGGCAGTGTCGGTGCAGGTTCACGCAGGCAGCCAGGACCAACAAGTCAGCCGAGCCGAGCCTGAGCTCGCATTCCGCGGTATCGGGGGATTGGATCCAACCGAGTATGATATCACCGTGAACATTAGTATTGTGGCCGGCGCCATTTCCGGCAACCTCAAGTACTGGACCAGTGTCATCTCCGACACGCAGGCCAGCACAGTCTCGGAAACCTTTTGCCGTGCTTTGCACACCATCATCAGGAGCCCCGAGAGTGCGTACGGCGACCTGGGATGGCTGAGCAGAAAAGATCGAGCGACGGTGGCTTCTTGGAACAGCAAGCAGCCCACGGTGGTGGAAGCTTGTCTACATACTCTGATCGAGAAGCAGGTCAGTGTACTACCAGAGGCGCCAGCCGTCACCTCGTGGGATGGCCAACTCACGTATGGCGAGCTCAATGAGCTTGCAGACTACCTGGCGAGCCGTCTCATCGACGAATACGATGTGAAGCCTGGCACTTTAGTACCGCTGTGCTTTGAGAAGTCATTGTGGGCTGTTGTTGCCATGATCGCTATCCTAAAGGCGGGCGCCGTGTGCGTTCCTATGGTTCCGGAGCACCCAGACACACATCTTGCCGGACTTGTGCAGGACACGGGAGCTCGTGTGGTACTCGTTTCAGAATACTTGCAAGCACGCTTCGCCGGTCTCGCCCAGGTGCCGGTGGCCGTTGGTCCGTCTCCCTCCGGCAAGCTTGCTCTCAATGGAGACAGCGGCAAGAATGGGGTGGATTTTACCGCTCTGGTGAGCGTCTCCGTCCAACCTTCTGACCTCGCCGTCATCATCTTCACATCCGGAAGTACTGGCCGCCCCAAGGGTGTCTTGCTCGAGCACGCTGCTCTATGTACCAGCATACATGCACATGGAGAAGCGCTTGAGGTCGGGGCTACATCACGGGTGCTGCAATTTGCTTCCTTCAGCTTTGATATCAGTCTTCAAGATGTGTTCACTACCTTGACCAGGGGAGGCTGTATCTGCATGCCTTCCGAGACTGCCCGACTGAATGACTTGGCTGGCGCCATCAACAGTATGAATGTCAACTGGGCTGGACTCACCCCTACTGTGGCCGCGCTGCTACAACCCGAGGCCGTTCCTGGCCTCAAAACGCTCGTTTTGGCCGGCGAGGCGGTCTCGAGCCAGGTCATCGAGACATGGGGCCCAGCTGTCGAGTTGCACAACTGCTACGGTCCAGCGGAAGCCACCATCTATTGCACTTGGCAAAGTGGGCTCGGCAGAGGCGTCAGCCGCCATCCCGCGGACATTGGCAAAGCGCTCGCCGCGACCCTTTGGGTTGCTGACGCGACAGACTACACCAGGCCCTGCCCTGTCGGTGTAGCAGGTGAACTGTTGATCCAGGGGCCAACTCTGGCCCGGGGCTATCTAGCCAATGAGGATCAGACGGCGGCTTCCTTTGTCAGTCTGCCAACCTGGATCGCCAGCATGCAGAAGGGCAAGGGTTTGAGACCCTGGACTCGTGTCTACAGGACGGGTGACCTGGTCAAGTACAATGAGGATGGCTCACTCGTCTACCTTGGACGAAGAGACATGCAAGTCAAAATCCGCGGACAGCGTGTCGAGCTCGGTCAAATCGAGCACGCAATCAAGAGCGCGTGCGCAGAAGATTCACAGGTAGATGGCCTCCAAGTCGCTGTCGATGCTGTGCGCCAAGGAGAGGGTGGCCGTGGACAGCTCCTGGTGGCCTTCCTGGAACGGTCTTTGGCCGCGAGCGGAGAAGCCGCTGGGGAGGTTCGGGAGACTATACTGCCGGTTGATGAAGAATTCGTCAATCTCTGCCAGTCCCTGAAGGGCAAACTCACAAAGACACTCCCTTCATACATGATACCGCAAAGCTTTATTCCCATCCACCAGATGCCGCTCACGTCGTCAGGAAAGGTCAACCGACGCAGGTTGCAGGAACTTGCCAGGGAGCTCGGCCCAGAGGCACTGGCGAGCTACAGCAAAGCTTCTAGTGCTGAGAAGTGCCAGCCATCGACGGATACCGAAAAGACACTACAATCACTTTGGGCATCTCTTCTTCAGCTGCCAGCTGACTCGATCGGTGCGGAAGACAGTTTCTTCCAGCTCGGTGGCGACTCTGTGGATGCCATGAGACTCGTGGCAGCCGCCGGCGAGGCTGGCCTGACGGCTTTGACGGTCGGACAAATCTTCAGACATCCTCAGCTGTCGTTGTTGGCCGCCGAGCTTGACCAGAATAAGCACAAGAATTCTTCTTCAAGAACGGAAATCGTACAGCCCTTTGAGCTCCTCGGCGACATGACCGCCGAGGACAAGTCGTCTCTGGTCGACGAGGTTGCGCAACTGTGCGACGTGGACCCCGATGCCGTCGAGGACATCCTGCCGTCCACACCACTTCAGGAGGGTCTCATGGCCATTGCCTCGAGGCAACCAAAGGCATACATGGCGCAGCACGTCTTCCGCCTCTCATCACAAGTGCAACTGGAGCGAATGAGGGCAGCCTGGGCCCGGATCGTGGAGGAGTGCAGCATACTCCGCACTCGCATTGTGCTTGTGGAAGGACGAGGATCGATGCAAGTGGTGCTACGAGGTCAGCCGTGGCTCGATCAGGAGGAGGGTGCTGCTGGCTTACAAGACTATCTCGCTCGTGACAAACTCCAACCGATGGGTTATGGCCAGCCGCTGAGCCGCGTGGCCCTTGTTCTTGGTGATGCAGGTGACAATCTGTCATCGAACTTCCTTGTGTGGACTGCGCAACACGCCATCTATGACGGGTGGTCGATCGGCGTAGTGATGCAGCTGGTTGAACAAGCCTACCGCAATAGTGGCGACGCACCCATGTCGCCAACTCTCTCGGCTGCCCCCTTCTCCCGATTCATCAAGCACATCCAGACGCCGGCACCTGATGGACTCACAAGCGAGGACTACTGGCGGCAGCAGCTCGACGGCTGGAGTGGTGCGCAGTTTCCGAAACTTCCCACGGGATCATACCAACCAGCAACCAACGCATCCACCCAGCACAGCTTCGCCTGGCCGGATGCCACGTCCTTGTCGGGTGCAGCAGCGAGCAGAGGTTCCATAACCCAGGCCACCATCCTGCGAGCAGGCTGGGCTGCCGTCATTTCCACGCAGACGGGCGCAGAAGATGTGGTTTTCGGATCGACCCTCAGCGGCCGCAATGCACCCGTGCCAAACATATCGCAGATTGTCGGTCCTACCATCACCACAGTTCCACTGCGCGTACAGCTACAAGGTGACGCCACAGTAGAGGAGCTTCTCCAACGCGTCCAACAACAATCGATTGACATGATTCCGCACGAGCAAACCGGACTGCAGCATATCCGATCCTTCGGCCCGGATGCCCAGGATGCCTGCGAGTTCCAGAGTCTCCTGGCGGTACAGCCGGCAGGAGGCAGGGGCCAAGACGACAACTACGAGCCTCTTCTCGAACCACAGGCTGGCCCAGGCGACCTTGCCGGTTTCCACGCATACCCGCTCGTCATCGAGTGTCGACCAAGCGGGGGTGCAGTTGTGGTGGAGGCGCAATACGACGACGCTGTCCTGTCTACATGGGAAGTGCAAAGACTCCTGAGGCAACTCGAGCACGTCGTTCATCAATTCGCACGGTCGAAGGTGGGGCAGTCGATAGGTGACGTAGACATGTTCAGCCCAGATGACCAGGCGTTGATTAGTACGTGGAATGGCACGTTGCCGTCGGCGTTTGAAACATGCGTCCATACCTTGGTTGAAGAGCAAGTCCAGCAGCGTCCCGACGCCGAGGCCATAGCGGCATGGGACGGCCAGCTCACATACGCCCAACTGGATGAGCTCTCCAGTCGCTTGGCAGCTCATCTTCAGCAGCTCGGCGTTCAACGCGCTACGGGGGTCCTCATCTGCCTCGAAAAGTCAAAGTGGGTGGTCATCGCTACGCTGGCCGTGCTCAAGACGGGCGGAATTTTTATCCCACTCGATGGTCAGGTTCCGCCAGGTCGGCTGCAGCAGATTGCCCAGGACACCGATGCTCAATTTGCCATCGGCAGTCCACAGAAGCTTGGCCTTCTGTCGACTGCCGTCACCACAGTCATTGAAGTGTCCCCGGACATGTCTGCCCACTGGCCCAGCCCCATGGACTCCGTCTTGGTGAGACCGACAGATGTCGCCTACATCATGTTCACGTCCGGAAGTACAGGCAAGCCCAAGGGCGTTGTGATGGAACATCAGGCCGTGGCGTCCAGTATGAGGGCCCACGGCAAAGCCATGGACTTTGGGCCGGACACGCGTGCTCTGCACTTCTCATCCTTTGGCTTCGACGCCACCATTGCCGAGATATTGACAACATTGGTCCACGGTGGCTGCGTTTGCATCCCGGATGAAGACCAGAGACTCACAGATATCGTCGAGGCCATCAACCAACTCCGCGTGAATTGGGCCTTTTTCACACCGTCAGTCATCAGCCTGTACAAACCGTCGCAGGTTCCTCCGCTCAAGACCCTGGTTCTCGGCGGCGAGCCGATGAAGAAACAGGTGGTGGAGGACTGGGCAGCAGAGGTCAATCTCATCCAAGCATACGGGCCTACAGAGGTCTGTGTGTACTGCGTTGCCGACCCCATGAGGCAAGATCAAGCCCAAACAGAGTCGGCCGTCATTGGAACGCCCATAGGCTCCACGGCGTGGGTGGTTAGTCTCAAGAGCGACGAGCAGCTGGCGCCGGTAGGCTCCGTTGGCGAACTGTGGATGGAGAGCCCACAGCTTGCGCGCCAGTACCTCAACAACCCCGAGGCCACGGACAAGGCATTCGTCAGCCATCCTCGGTTCTTGCCACGACCGGAACCTGTTCCAGGACAGGAGCAGCAGCTCGCACCCGTCCGTCGCATGTATCGCACGGGTGACCTGGTGTCATACAACGAGAGCGGCAAGCTCCGTTTCGTGGGACGAAGAGACGAGCAGGTCAAGGTCAGAGGCCAGCGTGTTGAATTGCCAGAGATTGAGCACGAGATATACGCCGACCGACAGGTGGAGTCCGCACTTGTCTTGTTTCCCAAGAGCGGTCCACTGGCAGGCAAGGTCACAGCCGTCGTCTCACTCTCTAGTGACCAGAACGAATACCACAACGGCGATCAAGATGCACCTGTCGACGACGGTATCAAGCTGCTGGAAGGCACATACCTCGAGTTTGCACGCCTCCATGTGCTCAAGATGCACCCGAGCCTGACCAATGCACTGCCCTCTTTCATGGTACCAACGGCTTGGCTCACGGTGCAGTCCTTGCCATTGAATGTGTCCGGGAAGCTCGACAGGGGCCGAGTCACAAAGTGGCTCGCGAGCATGACCGAAGAGACGGCGCGTGCGACCGTCATCGCGCCTGATGAAGCAGATTCAGACCAAGACAGCCCTGCTGCCACTGCTGCCACGCCCACAGAGCGCGTGCTACAGCAGGCCACCATCGATACACTGGGTCTGGCGGCGGACCGGGTCTCCATGGCACGATCCTTCCTCAACCACGGAGGCGACTCCATCTCGGCCATGCAGCTGGCTTCGAGATGTCGCGCCAAAGGCTGGCGCGTGAGCGTGCAAGACATCTTGCGCAGCCGCAGCCTGTCACAGCTGGCCCTGCTTACGACGGAGGTTGCACAGTCGAGCGTGCCACGCAACGAATCATTCGACACCGCGTTCGACCTGACACCCATCCAGCGGCTCTACCTTGAACTCGAGCATGCGGACGAAAGAAAGGCAGCACGATTCAACCAGAGCTTCTTCGTCCGCCTGACTCGACGAAAAAACGTGTCTGCGATCGCCCGCGCCATTGATACCCTAGTGGGACAACACTCGATGCTACGTGCGCGTCTCTCCACCGGCGACTCTGGCAACTGGCAGCAAATGGTCACGTCCGACATGAAGAACTCGTTTGAGTTTAGAGTCCACAATGTGCCTCAGAGGGACGCGTCCGAGCAGATGGGGTCCGCCATTGCCAGGACGCAGTCACGGATCAACCTGCATTCGGGCCCCGTGTTTGCGGTTGATCTTTTCGAAATAGGAGAACCAGCTGGCGAACAAGACAGCAGCAGCTCCAAGGTCGCACCTGGACAGGTTGTTTTCCTTGTGGCGCACCATTTGGTGATTGATCTCGTTTCCTGGCGTATCATCCTGCAGCAGTTCGAGGAGATGCTCGAGACGGGACAGTTGCAGGCGGAGCGACCCGTGCCGTTCCAGAACTGGGCCAAGCTCCAGGCCGAATATGCGGAGCGTCATCTGACACCGGACGTCGCATTGCCTTACCATCTCCCAGAGAATGACTTGGCGTTCTGGGAGATTGACGGCCACAACTTTTGGGGTGATGTGGACGGTGCCGCCTTCACTCTCCCGGCAGCCGTGACAGATGCCCTCCTAGGCGCCTGCAACGCCGCGTTTGGCACGGAAACACTCGACTTGCTCACCGCTGCCCTTCTTTACTCGTTCCGCCAAACTTTTGCCGAAAGACAGGTGCCCACTCTCTTTAGCGAAAGTCACGGTCGTGAGACGTGGGATGCGGACATTGACCTGTCGAGCACCGTCGGTTGGTTCACAACCCTCCGTCCCGTGGCTGTGCCTGTCGGCCAAGACGACCATGTCCTGGATGTCCTTCGCCAGACCAAGGAGGCCCGCCGCAACACGCCCAGCAACGGCTGGGCCTACTTTGCGAGCCGCTTTTTGCACCCAGATGGCCGCCAGAAGTTTGGCATGAAGGGCGCCGTCGAGGTCGTCTTCAATTATCTGGGCCAGTTCCAGCACCTCGAGCAGAAGGATACGCTCGTGCGACAGGAGCCCAGAGTCGGTGGCGTTGAAGCTGCTGACATGGCCGCAGACACCCCTCGGATGGCCGTCATCGACGTCTCGGCGTCCGTGAACAATGGATGTGCCACAATGACCTTTGCGTTTAGCAAAAAGACACGCCATGCTGCTCGCATCGCCGAGTGGGCAGGCAAGTGCGAGGCGACGCTCATGAGGCTAGCCGACATCCTCCCCAAGCGAAGTCGTGAATTCACCCCCAGCGACCTGCCGCTGCTCAACTTGAGCCAAGCGGGCTTGCAGCAGCTCGTCAGGAAGCAACTCCCAAGTATCGGCATAGAGGATATCGACAATGTGGAAGATGTCTTCCCGGCATCGCCGATGCAGCATGGTATGTTGGTGAGCCAAACCAAGGCGGCCGGCCTCTATCAAGTCGACTTTGCTTTCGAAGCCATCGGCCCCAACGGCGGGCCAATTGACATTGAACGTCTGGTCAAGGCATGGCAGACTGTCGTGGACAGGCACGCCATGCTTCGAACAGTCTTCCTAGACGGAGCAACCCTGGACGGTACGTGGGCCCAGGTCGTGCTCAAGAAGGTGGAGGCGGCCGTCGTTCGTTCCAAGGCTGGTGATCTTGATGATGCCCGAGCCATACCCATCGCAGCGCAAAGAGCCAGGCCTGACCATACCTTCGTCATCGAAGAGAGCGCCGATGGCCGCATCGAGTGCCGACTAGAAATCAACCACGCCCTCATCGACGGTGGCTCGGTCCCCACCGTCTTTGGCGACCTGGCACAAGCGTACGACAACATCGCGCCCACCACAGACGCGCCTCCCTACCGTGACTACATCGCCTATTTGGAGTCTTATCCCAAGGATGCAGCGGTGCAGTACTGGGCTCACCATCTGGCCGGGCTTGAGCCTTGTCACTTCCCCCGGCTCGCGCCGGCCGATGCGTCTGGAGCTTCGGCTGAACTCTTCACCCTGGACTTGGACTTGAGCGACCTGGCCACGGACATGCAGTCCTTCTGCGCCACACACGAAGTGACCATCTCCAACCTCATCCACACGGCCTGGGCGATCCTCCTTCGCACCTTCACAGCGTCGGACGAGGTCTGCTTTGGATACCTAGCTTCCGGCCGAGACATCCCCGTGCAAGGCGTGGAGGACATAGTGGGCCCCTTTATCAACATTCTCACCGCTCGGATGGCTGTGAGCGCGGATGCGACCGTTGCAGACCTGGTGGCCTCGAGCAAGGATGCGCATATGCAGGCCCTGCCGCACCAGTCCTGCTCCCTGGCCCAGATCCAAAATGTCCTGGGCATTTCTGGACAGGCTCTCTTCAACACAGCCGTCTCCTTGCAGGCGTTCAACGCTGGGGCGAGCGGAGGAGATGCCAGCGCGCCACAAGAGCCCGGACTTTCTTTCCGCGCCATCGGTGGGAAAGACCCTACTGAGGTAAGCAACCAAGTGGACATTCTGTTTTCCCCAGCGAGCAGAGTCGACGCCCACCGTGCATGGACAAATCGCAGCGCAGATGAGCTAACTCTCACATTACAGTTTGATATCACGCTCAACATCAGCGTGAACGCCGGCACCATGTCGGCCAACATCAAGTATTGGTCGTCGGTCATGACAGAAGAGCACGCCACAAGTGTGACGGATGCTTTCCTCGCCATTCTTCGCAGCGCAGTCACTTCTTCTGATGGAGTGGTCTCGCGCATGGACAAGATTGGAAGCCGCGATACCCAATCCATTGCACTGTGGAACAACACACCCCCTGCGCGGGTCAACAAGTGTCTGCATTGGATCATCGAGGCCGAGGCGGCTGCGAATCCTACCGCCGATGCAGTCTGCGCTTGGGACGGCACTTTGACATACGCACAACTCGACGTCCTGTCCTCTCGCCTTGCTGCTCACTTGACAAGTCTTGGCGTCCGGCCCGAGACGGCTGTCTTGGTGTGCTTGGAGAGGTCGCTGTGGACTCCTGTGGCCCTCCTCGCTATTTTCAAAGCTGGCGGTGCTTTTGTGCCGCTGGATCCAAAGCTGCCGCCCAAGAGGGTGGAAGCGATCGCCGGGCGCGCGGGTGCCACGATAGCCTTGGTGGATAAGACAACGAGCGCACATGTGGCGCCTGCTGTTGAGACGGCTCTCGAGCTCTCGGACGCTGCGTTGACGTGGCTGCCCGCCATCGATGGTGCTTCGTCGTCTATCGAGGATGCGTCTCCCGTACAACCAAACAACGCTGCCTACATCATCTTCACCTCGGGGAGCACGGGCGTTCCCAAGGGAGTCACAGTCGAACACGCCAGTCTGTCGTCTGCCGCCGTGGCGCAGGCCAAGGCGATGCGCCTTGGACGCACGTCCCGCGCTTACCACTTTACCTCGCTTGCCTTCGATCCCAGTCTGACAGAGGTCCTCGTCACCCTGACCCAAGGCGGCTGCGTGTGCATTCCCTCCGAGTCGCAGAGACTCAGCAACACCGCCGCCACCATGAGGGAGCTCAATGTCAACTGGGCCTTCTTCACACCCTCGGTCGCGGCGACGATGCGCCCACAGGACGTTCCGTGTGTCAAGACATTGGTCTTGGGAGGCGAGGCCCTCACGGCCAAGAATGTGGAGGACTGGGCTGGCGAGGTAGAGCTCATCAACGGTTATGGACCCACGGAGAGCACGATTTTCAGTGTCTCGACCCGCATGGAGCCAAACTCCGATGCCTCGCTCATTGGACGTGCCATTGGGAGCGTGGCGTGGATCGCCGAGCCAGACGCGCCGGGCACCTTGGTCCCTGTCGGCGCCATTGGCGAGCTGCTCATCCAAGGCCCCATCGTGGCGCGTGGCTACCTAGGCGATGAAGCACTGTCTGCGCAGATGTTTTTGCCGGCTTCCGTGCTGCCACAGATAGGACAGGCCACTACGGATTGCCGAGTCTATCGAACAGGCGATCTGGCCCGGTACAGGCCAGACGGCTCCATCATGTACATGGGCCGCAAAGACAGCCAGGTCAAGCTCCGCGGCCAACGTATCGAGCTGGAGGAGATTTCGCATACCATCACGGGTCTGTGGCCTGAAGCAGAGGGCGCTGTCACCGAGATTGTCAAGCCGTTGGACACGGGCAACCCGATGCTTGTCACGTTTGTACGGGCCCATGATCCAGACAGTGGCGACAACAGCGGCGAGGTCGTGTCGCAGGACGAGCAGCCAGAGTGGCTTGCACCGGTGTGGCCCGCGTTCCAAGAACGGGCGTCAGCGCTGCCAACACAGCTCGCAGAGGTTCTCCCGCGCTACATGATTCCACAGGCCATTGTCCCGGTGCGCTTCGTGCCCACGTCGCTCAGCGGCAAGGCAGAACGAGGCAAGCTGCGTGACTGGGCATCCAAGCTCGGCGCAGAGAAGCTTACGGCCTATGGCCAGGGTCCTCGCGCTGCCCGTCGCAAGCCAACCACGGACGCCGAGATCCGCCTGGCCGGTCTGTGGGAGGAGGTCCTCCAACTCCCCGCGGGTAGTGTGAACGCTGAGGACCACTTCTTCAACCTGGGCGCCGACTCGATCCGCGTCATGGCGCTGGTCTTTGCTGCGCGCAAGGTCGGCTTGTCTGCCACTGTGACGGATGTGATGCGGAATCCCGTGCTCGAGCGCATGACAGAGCTTTTTGTTGCTGTGGAGGAGGAGCCTGCCGTTGTCGAGGAAGCTGCAGAGGTCAAGGCTTTTGAGCTATTTGGGGATGCTGACGATCTCGCTGGCATGCTGGAGCCTCAATTCTGATTAGATAGGAGATGAGAAGAGCATTATTTTCAAGGGACAGGAGTTACATATAGGATAAGAAAGGAGGATATTGTAGGGTAGTTTCAATCAATTTTTGCTTTGCTATGTAATTAGTACCCGATTTTCTTCCTGCATTCTCGACTTTATTGAAACAGCGCTTCTAGAAAACCTGTTTGCTTTCAATCTTAAAATTTTCATTGGACCACTTTCCTATCCTATCAAAAGCGACTAATCAGTCACTCTTTCGCAGGGGCGTTGTGTGTCAGGAGAAAAACAATCCAAAATTTAGAGGTCGTGGAGTACAAGCCCCAAGCTAAGCCACGTGGGCCCGCACTAGCCTCACCGTGACCCTGACCTTGCGCTGAGCCTGACACGCAACGTGCAGCCCTGCAATATTACTGGTAGGTCGGTACTGCTTAGCGGTAAGGGCCTACTGCGCTTCTGAACAGATGTCGTGCAGCCAAAGCTCTTTCAACAGATCGCTGACATGTGGTAAGTAAAAATTAGCAGAGTGCGCGATATAATGAAGCAGAGATTTTCGCGTGAAATTTCTCCCGACCTCTCTTCTGATTTTTGGTGTTCAAAATACCGCTCCGCCCACGTAGGTATACAGTACGTACCCGAGGCCCCCTGTACCTGAGACTGCACGTGACTGCTTGGCTGCAGCCATGCGAAAGTGGAGCAACTCCCGCGTCAGGTCCAGGGGGATCTCTGGTCTCAGCAACAACCAGGGCCTCAATCCGTCAATCCATCGACCCAAGTGGAAGCCTGCACGGCACGCATCAGCTGCAGGGCATGACCCTGGTCGTGCCGTCACCGGCGTGTGCCCTGCTTATGCCTCCTCCAATCAATGCTATGCCGGTTTCGTGCCTGGCAGCTGGGGCCTGCGGTGCGCTAGCACGCTCTCCAGATGCCACGCATGAAACGATTTGCGTCGCATTGAATCCCAGCATAATCGGCACTTTTATTATTCCTTCTTTTTCAGGATTTTGTTTTCCTTCCTTGCGTCCTGGAGGCCTGTCATACTGCCGTCCGTCTCCCCATCCTGAGCCCTTCCCTTTCTCCTTCCTGCTCGTCTGCGACTTGGAGCACTCAGTTGTCCCTCACCCTCACTCATCAAAAGCAACAGCTCGACTGTGATTCCACTCTTTTCATACCACACATTGAACACCTTCTGTTGACTCAGACTCACTTCTACGGGCCGGGCCTCGACCGCCAGTGTCTTATTATCCCCCACAGTCTCTCGGTACATAGAGCCAGAGTGACACCACGGCTAGGGCAAGACACTCCCGTCGACCATCTACGACATTTGATCTCTCGCGATCACCATTGTTGCACAAAGTAGATCTTCTTGCCATTTAGCAGCGCAGGGCTTGCTCGTCCACCTGGCCTGGAGCGACATGCCAGTCTCCATGTCGATATTCCTTGTCAATAATCCACTTTCATTGCGGGCATCAACACCACTTTTACCACGACGTCGCCTCAGGTGACGATTCAGTTTCTATTCACGACACGAGCAAAGCCAAGTATCGACCTCGGTGCTCTCATCCTTTAGAGTGGGCCACGGAACCACAAAAGGTCAAGACTTTCCCCTGATTGACCTGGACACGTCAGTTGGGGACTCATGCGGCGAGCTCTTTCTCGTGGGTTGGGCGTCTTGGCCCTCCTCGCTACCATTGCGCTCGTTTGCGATGGCGTCGTCCTCGCGGTCCAGACGAAGCGAGGATCCTCAGTCTGGGCTGTATCCATTATTGCCACCGTACTCGAGGCCATAGTCCTGGTCATGCTGTCCTGGTTCGTCCTGACGACCTACTCGCAGGGCCTGGCGTCCCTGCTTCGCGACTCGTCGCAAAGACGCCTCGCCGCCTCGTGCACCCTCGCGGCTGTGGCGTGCCTGCTGGCATCAGCCATGGTCGTCGCTGTTCTCGCATGTCTGAGCAAATATCCGGGAGCCGTGAAGCCTGACAAGTCCGGGGAGGCTCTGCTGAGCGCCACGGCTGCGGCCCTCGCCATTGCCGTCACATGCCAATGGGGCTTCCTCGCCTCGCGCTACTTTCTTTCCCGTCACACCGACCATCATCAAACCGACGTCCACACACACACGGATACCGAACTGCGCTTGTCGCCGAGGTCGCGGCTCAAGGCCGTCCCCTACAGCCGCACGCAACCCGCAAGACAAGAGACGGATGCAAAGGATTCCATGGAGAGTGGGTTTACGGGGGATCACAAGCCTGGTTCCCAAGTCGTGTCGTCACCCCGGTCTTCCATGTCCACTTCGGTGCGTCAAAACTCAGCAAAGACAAGGCTCGCTCCCTTGTCGGAGACGCAGCGGACCCCGTCGCTGGAGACTGTGCGCCAGAGCAGGCCCAGCGGTGACGGGTCGGATGCCTCGTCCATGCACAGCCGGCGGACACAAGACCTACCACCATCGCCGGGCCTTGCCAAGCCGCGCGTACTCGAGACGATACCGGCCAGCCCTGTGCTTGCCCGTGCTCGGCCCGGTCCGCCGGTGGACCTAACAGCCGACCTCGTACCACCTCCTCCCATCAGGCCGCGCAGCCGCAGTTTCAGCCCGGTGAGCGCGGACCGCATAGCGCGGCAACGCGAGCAGTCGCCCGCCCCCTCGATGGAAGAAGCCTACATCCACCCGCTGTTCCGGTCCGATTCGCCCACGCCGCCGCCCCTGGCCTCGGCCGGGACTGTCGTCGTGGCCTCGCCGGACGCGGGCAAGATCCTGCCCCACCGACCCAGCAACCAGTCCCTGCGACGGCTGCGCAGCAGTAGCTCGGCATCCACATTGAGTCCACTGAGCCGCAGAAACTCCAACGAGACCCTGAGCTTGAAAAAGCTCCGTGATGAGCAGGACGGCATGCGCGAGGTGGTGGATGAGAGAAGAACGGCGAGGTCCCAGGTCGAGATCCTACCGCCGATACCAGACTTTGTCCTGGGCGCAGGCAACCGCCTCAGTCTGACGCGGTACAACAGCAAAAAGTCCGAGCACGAGGATAACTGATTTCTTTCTTTTTGTTTTCCAGCATGGCGTCACGATGGGACAAGGACAGGACACACGTATAGACTACAACATAGACATGAATGATAGACATGACCAAATACACATTTCGACATATCCACTGCCTCACATCGCATCACTCTGTCCTAGGTCAACACCCATCCAATCATGTACCCCTTGTCGACGTCCAAGGCCTCACCTGTAGCCGTTGACGATGATTTTCACATCGTCGTCTATATGCAACGTCACATAATCCCTCCAGCGAAGCGCATTCTGCTCTGGATTCTCCAGGCGCATGTCGAAACGTCGAAACAGGTTGCCCAGGAAAACATAGGCCTCTACGTAGGAGAGGTGCATGCCGGGGCAAATCCGTGGACCCTTGCTGAACGGGACCAGGTTCTTCTTGGAAGCGGCCGCCCCCTCGCCTAACCATCTTTCCGGGTTGAAAACGTCCGGCTCGGGGAAGAGGTCCGGATTATGGTGTATCATGCGCTGGGCCGTGGAGACAGAGGTCTGCAGCCGACAAGCATCAAGGGTTAGCGTACTCCATCTCTGCAGTCCTCCACTTGAAAAGTAGAACTTGGACGTACCCCTTCAGGCAGAAAGTATGGGCCGTATCGGATTCCTCCAGCCGGCACGACGCGTGTGAGAATACCGGAAGCCGCAGACGATATACGTAGGGTCTCGTGAATAATGGCAGTCTGGACACAGCGCACGGGTTGTCAGTGATTCGTCGCGGACTGGAGAATGGAGGTCATCGGCTCACCAAGTACGGCAGATTGGCCAGGTGCTGATACTCCATCAACCCATCCTCGTTGGTCTCGACCGCGCTGAGCTCCTCGAGGAGCCTCTTCTCAATATCTGGATTCCGCAGGATGCACCAGATTCCAAAGGTCATTGTCGTCACCGTCGTCTCTGTACCGGCGACGACAAAGGAAAGCGCCTCGTCGACCAAGCTGTTGGTCGAGCGGTGAGGTTCAGCTTCCAGTATAGCGTCAAAGACGGTCTGACGGCCCGTCTCGTCCGTGAAGACGCCCTTTTCCCGTCTTTTGCGGATTTCTTCGACCCATTGGGCGGCTTGCTAAAGAACGGCGGGTGTCAGCGGCAACCGTGATCAATATGGCAGAGGAACGGCTCACTGTGCGGAACGCGACAAACCCTGGAGTCATGCGCTCTAGTAGGGGGCTTGGAAATGACTGAATAGCAGCGCCCAGGATGGGGAAAAACTTGAGCAGGGCAAAGCTGCTCGTCAGCCTCACCACGGCGTCGATGAGGGCTGAAGTCTCATCGGATCCTTCCGTGCAATTCATGTCCTTGCCAAAGGACAGCTTCATCATAATGTCCATCTAGGAATCGCGTGAGTAAGGAACCGTGTCTGTGATGAACTTTTCAAGTCAGTTGTCGACGTACCGCAAAGTTCGACTCCAGCTTTTTCAGGCTCAAGGGGCGCGCCAGCTCATGTGCCTCTGCGACCTTCCCCATGGAAGCCTTGGTGATGTGGAGCAAGCTCGGAGTAAACTCTCTCATGGAAGCGGGTGAGAACATGGGGCTGATGATGGCGCGGCGGACGCGGTGTGCGGCAGGATCCAGGATGAAGGGCAACGCGTCGAGGCCCCCGGCCAACTCGTACATGCCTGGCTCCTTGTTGAACTTGGTCCCACTCGAGTACACCCTTGGACGGATTTGTTAGTGACCATGCATTCTGATCGTCTCGCAGACTTGGTGGTATTTGGCGCGCTCGGGCTGGCTTACTTGTGGTAAAATTCCGCATCATTGATGTGGACTCGCTCGGGGCTCGCACGTATTATCGGACCTAGTCGTCAGATGGGCGTCAGCAGTTATCCAAGGCTGTCCGAGGGGCGATGCATCACAGGCAAGCACACACCGTATTTGGCATGGAGTCGAGGTTAGTCATGGAGGTAGTGCCCATCGAGGATAACATCCTGGTAGAATTGATACCACCCGGTTGCTGCCGCCAGCTTGGGTCCCGGCACGTTTCTGAGTGGATGTAGAAACAGGCGGTAGAGGACGAGACACAAGAACCAGGCTATGAGGCCCACAAAAGCCAATATCGAGAGCTGGGTATACTTTCCCCATGGGGACGTGGTCGACCAGTTGGGCGCTGCAAACAGGCTTGGAGTTGCCATGGTTGCTCGTGTAGAGTGATCTGAGGTCAAGTGGTTTCTCGATTCAGTCTTTGTGTGTCGAGGGTATCAGGGAGACGCAAGAGCTGCCTTATAAGAAGGATCGTGATCCCACCCCTCAGGGTCGCCCAGTGGGCAAATCAGTGTCTGTTCCAGGCCTTGGGACATTGCCCTGAGGTCATGTACAGGACATCGATGATCCCAAAAAGGCAGCTTGACTGTTTGCTATGAGCGGCAGATCTTAGAGGTTCTGTGGGGGCTTGGCCAGCTTCACTTGCATGGCAGGAGGCACACCATGTTTGTCTTGGAGGCTGGCATGGTGCATTCTGCGTGACTCGTCCCGCGCCATAGTGCGCAACATGGAGAATTGAACCAGCATCTTTGCCCACTGCTTAATCTGGATCGCTTGGCCCCTCTATGATAAAAACTGTGACACAAACTGTGGGAGCTGTGGGCTGCAAACGTGGGCGGTCCGCAGGCGCCTCTCTGACAATGATTCAACCCAGTGGGGAAGCAAGGCTCTACATTTTCAGGGAAACATCGTGCACGACGCGCTTGCTGTCAAAGCTGGAGCCTGTTTTTGCGATGCATTGCATGATGGAGAGGGCTGGATAGATGCTGCTGTTGGGCGGCTGCTGTTGGTGACGCGCTGCATGGGCAGCTGACAGGGTAACTGCCGGCAGCCGCGCTGCTGGCCATGAGCCCTCTGGAAAATGGTATTCTTTGTACAAGATCAACAGAATTGACAAATTTCAAGGAAAAGAATGGCTCGAGGCCGGGCAGATTGGATGTCGTGCTTGGGGACACCTGGTGTCAGTCATGGTTCGTGGAAGGATGCTTTGTTCTCTGGTCGATAAGCGAAGGGAGGTGCAGCTCAGCAGGGGTATGGGAGCAAACGGCCGAGTCGCGGATCGGGCCTCCTGCATTGTCCCGTCCTGTACGTTGATGCGGGCGCTGTTCTCGTGATTGTGTGCAACACTACCCCTTTTTCCTCCTGGAGGGGAGGCAGGCGTTTACCGGCCTTGGTGTCGTGGTTGGCTGGGCATCCGCATTCCGCAGGCGGTGCGGGGTAATTATTGTCACCATCCATCATTCCTGCGTGTGCCGCTCGCCTTTGAACCCCTCTCCTGCAAGCTCCCCGCCTTCGCAGGCTTCCATGTGGCGACAACTGAGGCAGCACAGTCAGACACGTCCGAGCTAGCCATCCAACGGTCCAGAGTACACGTGGGATTTGACTCGGGAGCCTCAGCTGCGTCTGCGCTGGCATCAGCTGCCTATTGCCAGGGGCGGCTTGAAGTGTGCCTCTCGCCTCGATGAATTCTGGAGAGGCTCCCCGCAGCGCAGGTACCCATCCGGCGATTCTTTCGACAGGATGCAGGAGCAGCGGCCCGGATGACAAGCTGCCCAAGAGGCTGACCACAGCTGCCGCCGATATTACACATCGAAAGGAACAGGCGAGAGAAGGCGACGATAGCCGATTCGGATGCAGGGTCGAGGCACCCGATTCCCACACGCGAGAAAGCTCGAATCGCAAGCTGTCGGCGTCAATCCATCAACCCTGTTCACCCGCGAGGCCTTGGCCTTGACCTCGTAGCATCAAGTTGCTATTTTGCCGTGGCATTACGAACCTCCTGTTGGTCCGGGACTTTGAAGGCTACAAGTCCACTGTCTCACACGAAGATACTGGCGTACTTTCGTATGCAAAGACGGAGCACTGGATGGGCGTAAGATGCGAGTCGAAGGCCGGTCGTTGTAGGGCAGCAGATCGTTCGTGATGCGAGCAAGGTCGAAACCCCCATACACTCTCAATCTCGTAGACCCCATCACGAATGCAGCGGCCTGGACAAGCGATTCAACCCTTCAGCTTGGGGCAAAACATCGCTTCGCCGATTGTGTACGAGCAGGCCCGCGAACCGCGTATAAGCAGTGTGCTCTAACATTTCATGAGCTGCCATTGCGTGGACAGGCTGACAACGAAAAGCATTGGAGCTACTCCTCATACCCAGTAGTCCTTGCTTACGCCACTCCGGATTCCGACAGTCGCTGAATGGTATTCTATGTTGATTGTAGAGCAATTCAAACAGAAAACAGGAAACACAATCTTTTGCTCATGATGGCTCAAGACGACCAGTGCAGCTACGCGATGAATGGACTTACTGTGGAGTTGGTGTCAGCTTTCTCATCGTTGACTAACTGATTCACTGACAAATGTAGTACCAACTTGTTAGGGGCTCCACATGGGCCGCCGCATGAACCAAACAGCAGTTCCAATGACTCCATTCAGTCACTGGCTCCAAAGCTACGGCAGGTAGCCAACCTGCGTGGAACCGCACGGCCCTTGTTTCTTCCTACTCTAGGAATCTAGGCTGAACATTGCCTTCGTCATCCTCGGCTTTCAGTCAACGCACATTATCCTTTCCTGGCATTTCCAAGCAGGCAGGTCCTAAAACTCCCACATTCTACAGTATCGCGACATCATCTGCTGTGCCATCCGTCGCCCATCATGAAGATCACTTTCAAGGTACGGCCACAACCCCGTCGCCACCGAGGCGCTGGCACTGCGGAACCAAGAGATTCCGCATCAAAGGATTTCCAAAAGCTGACACGATGTAAAGGATCTCAAGCAGCAAAAGTTCACGATCGAGGCTGAACCGACCGAGACGGTGCGACAGACAACTGATGCCACTTTGACCCCGCCACTAACTGTGGCCCGCATAGATAGGTGCCTTAAAGCAAAAGGTCGAGGCAGAGAAAGGCTGGGATGCCAAGTCACAGAAGCTCATCTACTCCGGTATGAAGACCTCCTCGCATCGCCCGGCGGATCCGATGGGATACTGATGTCGCCCAGGCAAGATCTTGAAGGATGACGAGACTATTGGCTCCTACAATATCGAGGAGAAGGGCTACGTGGTCTGCATGGTGAACAAGGTACATCGCTGTCTGCCGCGCGCTCGTCGCATTCTTCAAGCTGACTTCCAAACAAGCCCAAGCAAGAAAAGCCCGCTGCAGCTCCGCCCGCTACGCCCGCTCAACCATCGACCTCGACACCAGCCCCGCCCGCTGCGCCGGCGCAAGCATCGTCAGGCGCCGCGGCTGTCCCTGCGACCCCGACACCCAGCCGTACGACTGAGGCTCCGGGCAACTCTGACAATTCTGGCCTGGCTATGGGAAGTGCCAGAACCGAGGCCATTGCAAACATGGAGGCCATGGGTTTTGAGCGTGCACAGATTGAGGCGGCGATGCGCGCTGCGTTTAACAACCCAGATCGTGCTGTCGAATATCTACTGACTGTTCGTGCAAGCCCTCTGTCGCAGATGCTATCAATCATACTGACGGCCACAAACAGGGCATCCCGGAGAACATTCAGCAGGAGCAGCAGCAACGTCAGCAGCCCCGCCAAGCTGCTGACACAGCCCCCGCGGCCACCGGACAACAGGGCGGCGCTGACGACGATGGCTCGGTCAACCTATTTGATCTGGCCGCTCAGCAAGGCGGAGGTGCTCGGTCAGGTGGCGGCAACCAGGTGGCTGCAGCTGCGGCCGCAGCCGCTGCCGCGGGTGGTCAAGCCGGCGACTTGGGCAACCTCGACTTCCTCCGTAACAACGCCCAGTTTCAACAGTTGCGTCAAGTCGTCCAGCAGCAGCCCCAGATGCTGGAGCCTATTCTGCAGCAGCTTAGCGCCGGCAACCCTCAGCTGGCTCAGCTCATAGCATCCCACCCGGACCAGTTCCTGCAGCTTCTGAGCGAGGATGCGGGCGCAGACGATGTGCCTCTTCCACCCGGTGCGCAGACGATTCCCGTGTCAGAGGAGGAGCGAGACGCGATTGAGAGAGTAGGTGTCAACCCCCCAAAGCACCGCGAGCCTTGCTAACCTTGTCAGCTGTGTCGCCTCGGGTTCGATCAGGAGTCGGCTATCCAAGCCTACTTTGCCTGTGACAAGAATGAAGAGCTTGCTGCCAACTTCCTCTTCGACCAACCGGAGGACGATGACGACCAACCTCCTACACAGCGATAAGTGCGAGGCCAGGGGAGCACGGCCGCAATGGTGTCACAGTAACGAGACTATGATGAAGGCTTCAGGTAGGTTATAGGCGTTGAGGTAAAATGTGGTCTTTCCTCAGCAGGGAATCCGGATGCTGCAACAAGCGTGCCTGTCGAGGACAGAGAGAGCGCTCATCAGCAATGGGAGAAGCAATTGCAGATATGACATGTCAATCAGGAATATGCTGGTGGGTTCCGAACATCAATGTGACAAAGCCAAGATTGCTGCCGTCTTGGTGCAAATTTAAGCAAAACTATCCTTTACCGGACCAGAAAGGTCGTTGCCGGGTATCTATCAAATCATTCCGTGACGCCACTGACTGCTGCCCAACAAATATTGCGCCAGATTTCACTCCACAACGACCTCCTCCTCGCCATAGAGGCCTGCCTCCTCAGCCTGTTGCTTCTTGCTCTTCTTCTTTTTCTTCTTTTTCCCCTGGAGATCGCCGTCCTCGCCCTCCCCATTGGGGTTCCCATCGTCATCGGCAAAGAGCTGCTCGCGCTTCTTGCGCATGATTTCTGCCTGTTCGTCCAGGACACGCTGGCGCTCGGCCTCGAACTCTTCCTCAGCCTTTTTGTGCTCCGCCTCGATGCTCTCAATGGATTCGAACTCGATGCTGGTCATGGCCTTGTACTCGTCGATGTCCATCTTGACAGACTTCTCCCCAATGAGCGCCGCGTCAATCAAACTGGGATTATGCCGCTCTTCCCGATTGAACTTTAACTTGACGTGTCGGCGCTGCTTGCCGGGAAACATTTTCGAAATCATCTCAAAGTCTGTGCCGAACATGCCCAATGCCCTGTAGAACAACTCCGTCTCTTCCGCAGTCCAGATGTTGGGGCCCTTGAGCTTGGAGGTATTCATGAATGAATTGGACGTGATGAGGCGCGTAAAGTCGTTCTCCTCAATAGCTTCCATGTCGACTGCATTGGCCGCGGCGCGAGCGTGCCTGTCCATGACCAGCGAGGATTGGTCGACGACAATCTGGCCGTCAACAATCCGAAACTGAGGTCCTATCGTAGGAGCCTGTGAGGGTTCAGGGTCAGCCGCCGCCGCCGCCTCGCCAAGCGAAGCGGGCCCTTTGGACGGACCAGGCGAATTCTTGGTGCCAGCTTCGTCCTCGACGGGTTCGCCGAGTTTTCGCTTGAGCCTGGCCTGCCTCTCACGTTCGCGTAATTCATCGTGCCGACTGAATTTCTTTCCGATTCGAAGATCTTGCGTCAAGTCGGCCATCTTAAGATTCTGCAAATCCACTGTCTGTTGTTCTGCATCTTCGGGCGTGACAGAGCGTCGTCGCGGCTTCCTGGGGTTCTTGGGCGCAGCTCGTTTCCTTGGTCGCTTGGGCGGCGCGGCCTCCGACTCGCCCTGCGCTGTGGCTTCCGTCGCTTCTTCAGTGGCATCATCCGGCTGAGCCGTTGTAGCTGCGGATGCCCGCGGTTTGGTCGTCCGCTGACGCTTTGCCGGACGCGCGGCCGGGGCCTCATCGCCCACAGCGCCATCGGGTGCGCCTTCAACTGTCGCTCTGGCCTTGGGGACCCTGGGGCGCACGGGTGCTCTGGGTTTCGGCTTCGTTTTCGGCGTTTGTTTTGACGTGAGATCTGCAACCGCAGGCAGGTCGTCTTGGTCTTGACGTGGGGCCTGTTGCTCCCCATCGACCTCTTGTCCTGGCTTTTCTGCTGTCAGATCAGTGGCGGGCTTACTCGTCGAAGCCGATGATTTGGATGCGCCTGCTGCCAATGTTTCCGACGGCGTCCTGTCAGGCGCTGGTGTTGGCGGGGCATTGTGTGAATCATTCACTTGCTCCGCGCTCGGTCGCTCTCCGTTGGTTGCGTCGCCCAACCTCGCTTCCGGTACGGTGCTTAAAGCCTGCCCTTGAGTTCTCGATGGATCGGGGGTATTCTGTTGTACGATTGTCGGTCGTTGAGTACTTTCATGAGTGGCGCTCGATTCTCTGGGCGTCGAGTGTCCCGGTTTCAGGGTCTGCGAAGGCTCCACGGAGTCTCTCGTCTCATCCTCCACAGCCTCCTTTTCCTGCGCATGCTGGACAACAGCTGCAGGCTTCGCCGCGAAAGGCGCTGTGGGACGTGGGCGCGCTGAGGGAACTTTGGGCTTGAAGGCGGGACCGCCGCGTTTCTTGAACATGGAACTCATCGTTGAGGATTGGCGAGTTTCGACGGCCAGTCGGTCACATTTCGCCTCGAGAAAGAAGAATTGGACAGGTGCAGGGGAAAAGGCCACAGATGAAAACGTCAGCAGCGAAGTGGAAGGTAAATTGAAGAGCGTTTGAACCACGGTGGGGGCCGAGCCTGCGGTGCCAGTGCCAGTGCAGTGACGGGCTGTGTGAGACTTCAATCCGCCCCGCCCGGAGAATACCCGGAGGCTCTGCGCTAACGTGCATCGAGCCTGGTCAACCTCGAAATTTCACCTCCTCGGGGCCGCTTGAGACAACGTGCTCCATCCCAACACCACCCTCATCCTCTCCAGCGCGTCGTCACCCACCGCCCCCAACCCATGACCACCAGCGGATTACACATTGGGACGGGACCAGGCTCTGAGGTCTCGCCATCGCTCAAGCCTGACACAAATAGCATCTCGAGCCGCCCCTTGCGCCGCTCACCACGCGCTATCTGATGCCTGTTGTCACAACGCCCTCTGCCACGACCTCTGCCGCCTCGAAAGCCCACAAGATGGAGGACAGAAAGAGGCCCGCGAATAGCGCGACCGATGAATTATTGGCGCCTCCCAGCAAGAGAGTTGCTGTCAATGGCTCAAAGGGCAAGGACGATGCCTTTGAGATGAAAGAAGAGGGTTGGGTCGAGGTACGTGCTTAACATCTCTGCTATGCATTCGCCCGTCCAAGACGCGCGCCTTCTGGCCACCGGCGCCGCACGTCACAACAACTTTGCCCCCGATCGACTTTCTGCAGTCGAGAGCGATGTGACCAGCCTGTCTCGTCCATCGTGGCTAGACTTCCTCGGTCGCATCCCTTGCCTCACGCGTTTCGATCCATTATTCTTCTTTCGTCTGGCATTTATCGCATTGAATGCTGACAAACGCCATAGTCATACGCCAAAGGAGCAATCTACCGTCAGATGCAAGAATATAGTCGCAGGGCCCAGACCGCAGAATCGCGCCTCGAGGAACTCCACAAGCGTTCTGTTCATCACGACGACCACATTCGCCTTATCGACGCGTGGTGGCTTCAGGTGGGTCACGTCTGCCGGACTATATGCGGGTCGGCATTAACAAAGACTAGGTACTTGAAGAGATCGAGGTCATTGTGAACTCGCAAATTCCGGAAACGTCAAGCGAAGATGGTACGAATCAAACAATCAGTGTCGACTTGGAGCACGTGCTTACCCAACTTAGGTCCACCGTACCTGACCGGCGTCACCTTCAAGGATCTGCAGGAATTCCAGACCCATCTTCAAGACAAGGGCAACACCATCCTCACGAAGATCGAGAGTCTACTTGCTAAATTGGCCTCGAGCCGCTCAGAAATATCTCCAAAGGTCGCGGAATTGGAGTCCAAGATTAGCGCGCTACTAGCCTCGCAAAAGGAATTCCTCTTGAAGCTCGACCGCTTGAACAGTGAGAAAGATAAGCTCTCCGAACAGCTCAACGTCGCAACTTTGAGGTACTTCAAGGCGGAGAAGAAACTGGACCGTGCACGGAGCGCCCAGGTGCAAAAGTTGGAGCAACAGGCGTTTGCGAATGCGACGACACCAGCCTCTGGGTCGGGAGAGGCTGTGGATTCCAAAGAGGCCAACAATGGGAACGCCGGCGAACTCTTATTGAAGTACGAAGAATCGACTGCCGAGGCGAAGAAGCAGAAGGAGCAGATCGAGAACCTACTCGCAGAGATCAAGGCCGCCCAAGAAGAGAACTCTGCACTGAAGGCCAAGCGCGACTCATGGACAGACGACGATTTCATCCGATCCGATGTCTTCAAGCAGTTCAAGGCTCACACCGAAGAGCTCATCAGCCGAGTGAACAACCTGGAAGCAACAAACAGACAATTACGTGAAGAGGCGGAGAAGCTCCAAGCGGAGAGATCAGCCTTTCGCACACAGCTAGAGGCCGACGCCAATCAAATAACACAAGACCTCGAGACGGATATTGTGGCACGCGACCAAGATCTAGCCCGCGTACGATCGTCACGAGACGAGTACATGGCAGAATGCACCCAGCGCAGGGCGAACATGGAGCAGGAAAGGGCCGCTCTCGACCAGCTGAAGGAGCTCGCAGCCGCAAAAGATGACCGCATATCGGCATTGGAGTCTGAGAATGCGCGTCTCAAGGGGAATGTCGATGCTGAAATGTCAGGGGCCGACAACTTGGAGGGCATCTCCGAGGAGGAACTGAGGACGCGGTTCAAGAAGCTGCAGATGGACTTCCAGTCCATCAACCAGGAGCTCCCTTCTATCGAGAAGGCTTACAAGAAGATGAAGGACTTGGCACAGAAGAAGGTGATGGACTTTGCGGCACTCGAGGAGCGCGTGGCGCTGCTGATTGCCGAGAAGAGCAAGGCCGACCAGAAATACTTTGCGGCGCGCAAGGACGCGGACACGAGGAACAACGAGATTCGCTCACTCCGACTTCAGAGCAGCAAGAGTGCGGAAATCATTACCCAACTTAAGGAAGTGGAGGCGCAGAACCGGACGCTGCTCAACAACCTCGAGAAGCAGCTGTTTGACCTGAAGCAGACGAATGTCGCTCTGACCACGGAGAACAGGCGGATCGAGACGGCCGCCATGGAAAGCGCACGCAGGAGCGAGTCGCTTACGAAGCAAGTCGCCGAGCTAACCAGCATGGTCAAATCCAAAGACGCGTCCACGGCAACATTCAGGGAGCGGAGCGTGGCTCAGGAAACCGAGGTGGAGAAGTACAAGGTTCGACTCGACAATATGCAGAAGGACCGCGACAACTGGAAGAGCAAGGCGTTGAGCAACTCTTCGGAAGAAGAGGATATGCTACGGGTGAGTCAGCTTGGCCATGAGGATGGCACAGGCCGTGCTAACAGCTCATTAGACGTTTGCTCTTTGCTCGATATGCCGGCAAAACTTCAAGAACACGGCCCTCAAGACGTGCGGGCATCTCTTCTGTGGTGGATGCATCGAGAGTCGAATCAGCAACCGCATGCGCAAATGCCCGACCTGCTCCAGGGCTTTCGACAAGATGGACGTGATGGCGGTTCACATCTGAAGTCTGGATCAGCAACAAGCGGTTTGTGTACAGCTACCCTCGCGCGCCTTCGCGATCGAAGAGCATCTGGGGGACGACCCACGCGTTGCACAATAATCTACCGCGCCAACAGGATCGTGCCCCCCACGGAGCAGATGACGGGCGGTCCAGTTCTGCGCCCTTTGACAAGCCCAGGCGCTGTGTTCTTCATGTACCATCAAATGCGCTGACAACGGACAAGTTGATGTCCGAGTCAACTTTGTATATATGTACTTTGCTACCGGCGTAACACAACATGGGAGGGGAAGGGGGGTTCCGGAGTTGGTGGTGCTGGTTGACCTTGGGCATGGACTGGTCCGCACAGCTTGTGCAGTCCTCCTTTTGTTCACATGTCGTGCGATATGTGCTATGTACCTGCTTCAATATTACGCATAAGCCCCATGATGACTCTTACCGGCGGCTGGTGCTGCCAAAGCCTGTGCTCTCGTGCGATGCTCCCGAGGCACCACGCCCAGACCCAGACGCGTAGGATGATGATGACGACCCGCTGTTGGCACCGCCGCCTCCAAAAAGACCTCCTCCCCCTTGCTGCCTGTTGTTGCCATTGCTGCTGTCCCTGGATGAGGATCCCCGCGCGGCGTACCCAGCGGCGCTTCCCGCAGCCAGACCTGTCCAGAACCCTGGCCGCCAGCCTCGTGATTGTTGCTGTCGGCTGCTCGACGACCACTTTCTGCTCGAACCTGGGTATGGGGGAGGCGGGTCGCTATCAGTGTCTCCGCCGAATCCGCCGCCGCCGTAGTTGGGATCCCAGCCGCCCCCGCCACCAGGGCCATAGTCATCATCGCCGCCCCAGCCCCCACCGCCTGGTGGACGGGCGCCAGCCCTGCGCGGCCTTCTCCGGTTCGGGTTCGCGACGCGGGCGTTGGCGTTGGTGTATGCCTTGTACACCATCAGGCCTACGATACCTATAAAGAGCATGATGAACAGGACACCAAACAGGTCTATGCGTCCGTCGGCTGGGCGCTGCATCTTGCCGACGAGATCCGAGTACCGACGCTCGCCCGCCTCAGTCAAGGCCACGCGGTACTCGACGCCACACGAGCCCTTGAGCACGTACTCGTCGTTGGAGCTGGCGTAGCCCTCGCAGATGACGTCGGTACTTCCCAGCCGGACCTCCTCCGGCAGGGTGGCGGTGCATGACCACTCGACGTTGGCATCGTCGTACGACGAGCCCATGTTCTGGCAGCGCATGACGTCGAGACGTGGCTCGACGAGGGCGCAGAGAGCCGGGTGGGAGATGCACCTGAGCTGGGGCGCGGCGGGCACGCGGCGGTGCGACGTCTGCGCGCCATGGCCCTTGAGGGTGAGCGATTGGACGTTGGATAGGAGGATGGCGTCTTTGGGTTTGGAGGCGGCGTCGACGGCCGCGAGCAAGGATACAGCCGCGGCGAGCCGTGTGAGCTGCATGGTGGTCCAGACGGTTGGGACCAGGATGGTCGGTCGTCCACTGGTGAGGGCGCGGGATGCGAGATGCGGCGAGACGGGAATGCGCGGTTCCTATTTCGGCAGCCTGTTGCTGGGTAGGTGCAGGTAGCTGAAGGTCAATGGCCCGAGGTGGGATGATGAGAAGACGTGGTCATTTTCAGGTTCGCAGGACACAAGCGCGGGTCAAGCGAGAGCACGTGCTGGTGGCGATGGCGACGTGGAGGCCAGCTGGCCGTGCGCTCTGGCCTCACCACAGAGGTACGTAATCCTCAAGGACGTAGCAATTACTGCGTTCCTTTACGTGAACTTTTATTATTAGCGTGCGGATGTATCCGAGCAGCTGCTTGAGTCGCCCCGTCTCAACGAGGACGCCACTATGCGCTCCCACGCGTCCAGTCTCGAAATGTAGACGATGTTCTCCGTCTTCATTCCGCTACTGAGGCTATCCTATACGCGAGCATTGCCGTGCCTGCTCCTGGCCAAGACCGTCCCGCGAAAAGAGTCATGGAATTCTGGCTGGGGTTTGGGCCACGCCTATCTAATTCTCAAATATATAAATCCAAGATCGTATCCAAGTGTGGCCGGCAGAACGGGATGACTGGGGCTTGACCGAAGCTAAATCCAAAGTTCTTGGGCTTGGACAAATCGGTCTCCATTGGTGAGCTCTCTACAAGTCTGTACGACTAGCAGTGTACATTGTCACGTAGCTTTACCGATCATCGCTGCAGTGCTATCTGAAACATGGCAGCAGAACACGTTGTCGGGATATTCCAGCACTGCGAACAGCCAAGCCAGTGGCCGTCCGGAGCATTTCCTCGCGTGGGACTAGATGATCAAGTGAAGATCACTGCCCGCCGTGAGGCGACTGACCCACGCGCCGTGTGTAGCGGGGGCTCACAATGCCGGCTACTGCTATTGCAACGAAACAAAATTAATCCTGAAGAGGACATCTTGCCTGTCTTCTATAGTACTGTAGGTATCGTCACGACGGAAGCAAGTTGGTCACAGTCGCAGCTTGCCGTGCAAAGCCACTTCGGGGTTAGCTCGGTTCAGGCGTACTTGGCTGCCCCCCCTATGATTGTGGGATCTTCCGATATGCATGGACCCCGAGTCCACCCTCCCGCATTCTCCCCTGTCCCAAAACGTGCCTCGATCGTCATGGCTTGGCTGAGGCTCCGAGTGGCAGCGGAGATTACTTGCATTGGTGAGCATTCTCTGCCAGCTCGACGCATATGCGGTCTCCGAGCCCAGTCCCCCAAACCAGCGCAGCTTCCCAAAGTGGTCAAGCATTTCCAGCCAACAGGGCGAGAAGCGACGGAGCCCATTCTGTTCAGTGTTGCCTGAAATCAGGCCGAGGTTGCTGCTCTGCAAAACAGGAGGCTGAGCAACACAACGCAGGCGCAGTTACCGAAGATCATGACCCTGCAAGCGCCCCAGCAGTAGGGGTCTGAGTCCTACCTGGGAGGAGCGGAGGCAACAAGCTCACGGTGGTCCCCTACCACTTAGCCCTTCTCAGGCAGGTGCTGAACTTCTTGTCCCATTTCGCGATCAAGGCTTCATAGATGCCCGTGCAGATGCCGATGACACGCGCTGACCACCCCTTACCTCATGCACACGGAGAATTTCTCTCCCGCTTCCCAAAAGCCCTGAGGTGTACTAGCCTTTTCACCCCCCTCTGATCCGCGGTTACTTAGTACACTTCGCATCTGCCATGGCTGCTGACATCTTCCCATCCATGCACCGCTTATAGTTTTTTTTGAACAGCCTTGAAGGTTGATCATTCCTTTCGCCCTACACGCCATTCATTGCCGCAATATGTTGCTCCCACTATTAGCGAAAAAGTCTCCTTCGTCTCCATGAGAGGGAGAGCTCAAGCATATCAAAACTGAATACGAAAAGCGCCAAAAAGAGCTCCACGGCAAGAAATATTCAAGGAAGAACCCGACAGCAACAGTTCTTTCGCCATCCGCCTTTAGGGCGAACTGCCTGCCATGGCCTACGATCCCGAGACGCATGAGCGCAGCTCATGGCACTCGCACGCCTCCAGCACCAGCACCCTGGACACCTATGGCTCATCGCTAGGGTTGGAGAAAAAGCAACAGGGTCCCAGTCCTGCCGCCGGCGGCAAGGCTGAGGCGGTCGACCCGATGCGCCTTCTACCAGAGCACGAGGCCGAGATCCTCCGACGGCAACTCGAGACACCTGACCTCAAGTATGGCATCGGCAAGCTGTACAGCTTTGCCACTCGCAGTGACCTCATGATCATGGCTGTTGCGGCCATCTGCTCGGCGGCGTCTGGCGCCGCGCTGCCCTGTATGACCATCGTCTTCGCAGGTCTACTGGGTGTGTTTCAGGACTACCTCTACCTCGAGGTTCTGACTCAGGAGGGTTTTACCCAGCAGATGGCGACCTACGTCCTGTACTTTGTCTACCTTGCGCTCGGAACCTTTGTCGCGACCTACATCTCGACTGTGGGCTTCATCTACGTCGGCGAGCGCATCAGCTCCAAGATTCGCCAAAAGTATCTCGAGTCTTGCATGCGCCAGAACATTGCCTTCTTCGACAAGCTAGGTGCGGGCGAAGCAACGACGCGCATCACTGCCGATGCCACAACTATTCAGGAGGGCATCTCCGAGAAGGTCGGCCTCTTTATCTCAGCCATTGCCACTTTCCTGACCGGGTTCATTGTCGGATTCATCAAGTCGTGGAAGTTGACACTGATTCTCTTGGCTACCGTCGTTGCCCTCTCTCTCAATAGCAGCATCGCTAGGGGCTTCATTGGCAAGTATGCCACCCCTACCATGCTTGCCTTTGCGCAGGGTGATAGCTTGGCCGATGAGGTCCTTTCATCCATCCGCGTCGCCTTGGCTTTCGGTACCCAACATCACTTTGCAAAGCAATACGACAAGCACCTTGCTATTTCTCAGAAGTGGGGCACCAAGCTCAAGCTGGCTGTCGGTTTTATGGTGGCTGGCATGATGTCCATGTTGTACCTGACCTACGGACTTGCTTTCTGGCAGGGTTCTTTGTTCTTGGCCCGACAGGAACTTACACTCCCCGACACTATCAACACCCTCATGGCGGTCATGGTCGCTTCTTCCAACATGGGCACCATTGGACCTTATGTTCAGGCCTTCACCTCGGCTGTGTCTGCTGCTTCGAAGATGTTCAACACCATCGAGCGCGTTTCGCCATTGGACAGTACAACAGAGGAGGGCTACAAGATCCCCAACCTCAAAGGTCACATCCGCCTCGAGAAAATCACGCACATCTATCCCTCGCGTCCCGAGATCACCGCCCTGGATAATGTCACGCTCGACATTCCCGCTGGCAAGGTCACTGCTCTGGTCGGGGCCTCCGGTTCCGGCAAGAGCACCATTATCGGCCTGATGGAACGTTTCTACGACCCAGTTGCCGGACGTATCCTCCTCGACGGTCACGATGTCAGCAACTTGAACATTCGCTGGCTACGCCAGCAGATTGCGCTTGTTGGACAGGAGCCTTCCTTGTTCGCTACTTCAATCTACGAGAATATCCGTTGCGGACTTATCGGCACAGGGTTTGAGAACGCGGTCGAGTCTCACCAGCGGGAGCTCATCACAGAGGCTGCGAAGAAGGCTAACGCCCACGAGTTCATCACACAGCTTCCCGAGAGTTACGAGACCAATATTGGCTCGCGTGGTTTCCCCCTCTCCAGTGGTCAGAAGCAGCGGATTGCGATTGCCCGCGCCATCGTGTCGAACCCCAGGATCTTGCTCCTAGACGAGGCCACTTCAGCCTTGGATCCCAAGACTGAGGGCGTGGTGCAGGCAGCGCTCGAGAACGCCTCGGAAGGCCGCACTACAATCATCATTGCCCATCGTCTGTCGACCATTCGCAATGCTGCCAACATTGCCGTCATGAACCAGGGCAAGGTTGGTGAGCAAGGTACCCACAAAGAGCTGCTCGAGAAGCGCGGTGCCTACCACAAGCTCTTCACCGTGCAACAGATTGAGAACATTGCTCAGCAGCAGAGCGGCGTTGGCGACTGCAAGTCTGTTGCCAGCACGGCGTTGGCGGGACGAGGCCCGATCACCGAGGAGGAGCCCAACTACTCGCTCTGGACACTTCTCAAGTTCATTGCTTCGTTCAACAAGACCGAGTGGCACTGGATGCTGATTGGCATCTTCTTCTCCATCGTCGCTGGTGGTGCCAACCCCACGCAGGCTGTCTTGTTCGCCAAGCAGATCACCGTCCTGTCGCCTATGCCTGCTGTCACCGAGGAGCAGCGCTGGCAGCTCAAGGACCGCTCTGACTTTTGGTCGCTCATGTTTCTGATGCTCGGTCTCGTCCAATTCCTCGCCTACGCTGTGCAGGGGTACGCCTTTGCCATCTGCTCTGAGCTCTTGGTTCGTCGTGTCCGTTACCAGTGCTTCACCTCAATCATGCGGCAGAATGTCGGCTGGTTCGACAAGTATTCTAGTCACTCTGGTGCCTTGAAGGCATTGTTGTCGGTCGAGACGACGCAAATGGCTGGCATCTCGGGTGTGACCCTGGGCACTCTCTTGATTTCGGTCACCAACATTGTCGCCGGCCTGGCCGTGTCTCTTGCCATTGGCTGGAAGCTCGCGCTCGTCTGTCTCTGCGCTGTTCCCGTTATCCTGGCCTGCAGTTTCTTCCGCTCCTGGATGCTGTCGAATTACGAGAAGCGTGCTAAAGGGGCGTACGCCTCGTCAGCCTCCTTCGCCGCGGAGAACATCTCGTTGATAAAGACTGTCGCCTCGCTGACTCGTGAGGCGCAGGTAGTTGCGGCCTACAAGAACTCCCTCGAGGAGCAGGGGCGTAAGTCGCTGCTGTCCGTCCTCAAGTCGTCGACCTTGTTTGCTGCCTCTCAGTCGGTCATCTTCTTGTGCTTCGCTCTTGGCTTCTGGTACGGTGGTCGCCTCCTGGCGTCGTACGAGTACGACATGTTTCAGTTCTTTGTCTGCTTTATGAGCATTATCTGTGGAGCCCAATCTGCTGGAACCTTGTTCTCTTTCGTCCCCGACATGACCAAGGCTAAGAGTTCTGCTGCCCGGCTCAAGCGGCTCTTTGAGCGCCAGCCTGCCATTGATACCTGGAAGACAACCGGCAGACCCCTCTCGCACATCAAGGGGCGCATTGAGTTCCGCAACGTCTACTTCCGCTACCCTACCCGCCCTAAGCAGCCCGTGCTCCGTGGCATTAACCTCAAGGTTGAGGCTGGTCAGCATGTTGCCCTTGTGGGAGCTTCGGACTGCGGCAAGTCGGCAACCATTGGCCTCCTCGAGCGCTTCTACGATCCTCTAGCCGGGCAGGTTGTGGTGGATGGCCACAATATCAGTCACGTCAACGTCAATGACTACCGCTCTCATATTGCGCTCGTATCCCGGGAGCCGACACTGTATCAGGGCACGATCCGTGACAATCTTGTCATGGGCAGTCCCTTTGGCGAAGTGTCAGACGAGGCGATTGAGAATGCCTGCCGTGAAGCCAACATTTACGACTTTATCTGCTCCTTGCCCCAAGGCTTCAACACCACCGTTGGGAACAATGGTGCATTCCTCACTGGCGGACAGAAGCAGCGTATCGCCATTGCGCGAGCCCTCGTCCGCCAGCCCAAGATTCTTCTGCTCGATAAGCCTACCTCTGCCCTCGACTCGGAGTCTGAGCACGTCGTGCAAGCTGCCCTCGACCGGGCTGCCAAGGGCCGCACCACCGTCGCCGTTCCGCACCGTCTGTCGACGATTCAAAATGCAGACGCCATTCACGTGTTTGACGCTGGGCGCATTGTCGAGTCAGGGACGCACAGCGAGCTCATGGCCATGGATGGTCGCTACGCGGAGCTCGTGCGCTTGGAGATGATAAACAAGAAGTGAGGGCTTGCCGTGGCATACACCATCACACAACTACATTCTCCTGCTCTGCCATTACTGTTGACGATGTATGGGATTGTGGTTGATGTGTGTTTGATATCCAGCCGGGCGGTTCCCCTGCACTATATGCATAGGAGACGGACTAAGAAATAGATCAAGGAATTTGTTAGCATGACGATGAATAAGGAACGTAATGATAATTTCTGAGCGCAAGCCTCCCGCACATGATCACGATGAATGTGGACTATAGGTGCGTAGTCGGTCTCGACTGATCAGTGCCTGGGCTCCATTTTCCTTGGTTATCATCTTCATGTGTAGGTAATAATGGAGGCTTGCGTCTGACCTGGAGTGGCGACTGGCCTCAGGTGGAGCGACAGGTGCTAATTAGCCCAGGTGAGGCGCAGACCGGTGGCTCGCAGGCTCGCAGGACAATACCACGCTGCGCCGGTTGGTACGTGGTGTGAACAGCACCGTCAACGACAATGATGCCGTGCCGTAATATGACGAGCAGTGTGACCACGCTCCATCATTGGAAGAGCGACCATGTCGTTGAATGATGACACGTACGGATGGCGCCTGCGTGGTTGCTGACGTGTCAGCAGGAGGACGCCCTTTGCTTTGCCAAGCCTGTCAGCCAGAGTCGCTTTTGGGAAATATTGATTCTGCATTGGGATCTGTGACCGGGCACGGCAGGCGGTCGAGAACCAAGCCCGGCCCCGCTAGTGCAGGGGAGGGTGCTAGCGTCACGCCTCGGTTGGTCAAGTCCCCGCGGAGGTGCCTGGGGCGGCTCGGTTCGTTAATTAAACCAAAGTAAAAAAAATAAAAATAAAAAAACTCCGCCCTACGCTGGCGATGATGGCGCGGAGCTGCTGAGCAAGGTTGATCACGAGCAGTCTCTACAACTTGCCAAGTGGTGGGTGATGCTGACAATAGTGCGAGTCAGCTTGGTGCCAGGGGGGATGGAGATGGGGCCTTGCAATGAATGAATGAATGCTCTGCCATGAACGGGACGGCTGGAAGGAGGAAATTCACGTGCTGCAAGGATGGCCCGCAGTGGGTAAGCTTGACCTGCAGGAAAGACATGCAGGCACTGTCGAGGTGAGGTGGGGCATGTCAACAGCCTGCTAGCACTAGAGTCCAGAGGTGACATTGAAGAACTGTCGTGTGTCAATGTTAAGGAGGCGATGCGATGGATGGATTCACCTGGGGCAGTACCGAGCACGACGCTTGCCGCCCGAAGATCGAAAATCCATGCACGACATTGCGCCAGTTCTGTGTTGCTTCAGGTGATACGTAGTTCATGATCGGACGAGCTACGCGACGTGCCCTGACAAGCATGCAGCGTTCCAGGTGATACGTATCGCGCACCGACATGCAGCGCTATCGACAGAGCGGACAGGGGTCGGGTTCCCGCCGCACCCACCACCACCGCCTACGTCCGGGGCCGCCTCACCTACTGTACTAGCCTGCCCTCCACTGCCCCTGTATGGCGGGCAGTCCACCAGCGGATCCGGGATCGCCCCGACCTGCTGCTACCCGCGTCTCGAACCACTCTGTTCGAGTCCTCGCCAGCCTTCATCCCTCATCCTTTGACTCTGCTGGTGCAGCACGGCCGATGATTTCTGGTGCAACCCTGTCGGTCGTAACTCCTCACAAGGCGGAAGGTTCTGCATCTTCGCCGCTGCCACTCGTTTGAAACACGCGCTATCCTGTACGACGACGACGAAGACACGACGGTTCCCGCCTCCTGACCCGCTGCAGCAGCCTGAAGCAGCAGCACCACCCAACCGCGACACAAACTTCGATCCGGATCTGCAAACCTGTCACTATCGAGACATTTTCCTCTTGCCATTGTACGGGACGAATCGGCCCAGATTGTTTCACCATAGATCGGCCGAACCACGTTGCCGCACCCGGGGCAGTCTGCGACACTCATGGCGGGCCACCTGAGACAGCGATGCCGACCCAATGTGGCACATCTGGTCCTCGGTGCCTTTGCCGTAGTCGCCGCTCTGGGTTCGCCCGTCAGGACCACGGAGGAATCGTCCATGTCGGCGCAGATAACAGCGCCTGCCCCCCAGCTCGTAGGTGTGCATGAAGCCATGGTCACTGAGGCTGCGACAATGGGCGCACAAGAGCGGCGTGTGCGACACAGGTACGACCACATGCACAGGAGAGAGGCCCAAGAGGACTCGACCAATGACGACGACGAGGAGGAGGCGAATGAGAGCAGCGAGTCGAGCAAGACATCCACGACTAGCAGCGACGACGACAAGAGCGACGCGGCGACAGCAACCAAGAGTGCGGACGCCGACGATGAGGACGACGACACAACCACAGAAGCTGCGGAGCCGACAGAGGTCACATCGGCCGACCCTGATGAGCCGGCGGCCTCGCCAACATCCACAGATCTTGATTCTCCCCTACCCACGCCGTTTGACGGCACGACCGAGTCGGAGTTCAGGACCCCCGATGGAGACAGCAGCTGTCCAGACTACATGAGCCGACTGCTCAGCAGTCCCACTTTCAACGACTGCTATCCCTTGTCGATGCTGGTGACGGTAAGACCTTGCAAGGCCGACATGGAAGAGGCACGTGAGCAATGCTGACAGCAGCGCCAGAAATCCGATAGCTTCTTTGAGGCCCGACGGCAGCTGACAAGCATGGTCCGCGTCCTGGACGCTTCGTGCGGCGCCGATGTCAATACGTGCTCCGAATTTTTGAGCACGGCCGCGAGCAACCTGACCGCCGATGAGAACTGCAAGGAGGAGTACGAGGCGGGCGTCACGGTCGTCCTCGACGCCTACAACGGGCTCGTCAACTACGAAGTCATGTACGCGGCCACCTGCCTCGAAGACCCGACCACCGACCAGTATTGTTATGCGGGCGCCCTCACAAACCACACAAATACATCCGACCGGTACCTGTACTCGCTACCGTACAATCTGTCGCTGCCGGCCTCCTCCAACCCGACCTGCAGCTGGTGCAACCAAGAGACCCTCAGCATCTTCCACGCCGCCGCAGCGGATCGCAGCCTGCTCATCTCAGAGACGTACGAAGAAGCCGCGCGCATCGTCAACAACCTCTGCGACATGAACTGGGTCAATGGCACGCTGCCCGAAGCCGTCGAGAACGCTGGCTACTCGGCTCTGCCGTCTCTTGCTATGCTCGGCCTGAGTCTTTTCTTGCTGCTCTAATCGGGAGGCCACGTCAACTTCCTCCCTTACAACGATACCCTCTCATTTTTTTTTTCATCCTTGTTAACGATCATTTCAATCCTGGGCACTGGTACTGCGCGTGCAGTAAAGGGGCCGAATGCATGGGACCCAAGAACAGCATAAACAGCATGGCGCAATGATGGGCATGTATTCCGATTGAGCGGGCTTGGGTAGGAAGCATTTTTTTTGTACTGTACTCTGGAGAGCGCAGGACTGATACATAAGTAATTATAATCTGATGACTTCACGTTATGAGTCTCTGATCAGTTCTTGACCATGTGCAGCCAGGTGAGGTGAAAGTGACTGGAAAGGCTGTAGAAGCTTCTGGTATTATTACAGTGATAGGATCTGCCAGCGTGGCCCTCACTGATCGATCGAACCGCGTGGCGCGGAAGGTGCCACAGCTGCGGCTGGCCATGCCATGCATGGAACCGGGTTCGCTGGGGCCAGCGATGCTAGACTGAGATGGAATCCGCTCGGACACCAAGATTCATCAATTGACTTTAGTTCGAGTAGACCAATTTTCCCGCCGCAACGGTGGGAGCAATTCAATTGCCGGTATACTGGCAAGGTTCGCGTTAGAATTGTGGCGAGGTCCTCCTTCGTGGCTGGCACTGTAGCGGAGCTCGCTTCTAGCGCTCCTGCGGCAGCTGGTCCCCGCATTGGCATTGTGAACCCCAAATCTCAGCGTCAAGCTCCAACGTGTCCTTCTGGCAGGTGATAAAGGCTCCCTCTCACCCGCCCGCCCCATCGCCTTTCTTTCTTCCCCCCCCCAAAGACCCCGGCCCTCTGCACACATCCATCTGGTCAATTGCCCTCCTCCCAATTGCGCCATCATGAAGTTCCACCCCATGGCTGCGGCCGCCACGGCGGCCATGCTCTCTGGCGTTGCCCTCGCCGACGAGCCCGATGCGTCTGTCGAGATCGAGCTTCCCAAGTTCACGGTAAGGCGGCCAATGGCTAACCCGGTGGTCGCATTGACTGACTGACTGACAATCCGCAGCCCACATCGCTCAAGGGCGAGTTCCTCGAGCAGTTCACCGATGACTGGGAGTCGCGCTGGAAGGTGTCCAGCGCCAAGAAGGACACGCCTGGCGATGAGGAAGAGTGGGCGTACGTTGGTCAGTGGGCCGTCGAGGAGCCCATCAAGTACAAGGGCATCGATGGCGACAAGGGTCTTGTCGTCAAGAGCCCGGCCGCGCACCACGCCATCTCCGCCAAGTTCCCCAAGGCCATTGACAACAAGGGCAAGACCTTGGTCGTCCAATACGAGGTCCAGCTTCAGAGTGAGTTCACCTGCGCTGCGCCCGCGCCGCCCCAGCCCTGCTAACGACGCTAGATGGCCTCGAGTGCGGCGGTGCCTACATGAAGCTCCTGCGCGACAACAAGGCCCTCCACCAGGAGGAGTTTGCCAACACCACGCCGTACGTGATCATGTTCGGCCCCGACAAGTGCGGCCACACAAACAAGGTGCACTTCATCTTCAACCACAAGAACCCCAAGACGGGCGAGTACGAGGAGAAGCACCTCAAGTCGCCGCCCACGGCCAAGATTGTCAAGAGCACCGAGCTCTACACCCTCATTGTCAACCCCGACAACACCTTCTCCATCCGCCAGAATGGCCAGGAGGTCAAGAAGGGCTCCCTCCTCGAGGACTTCCAGCCCTCCGTCAACCCACCCGAGGAGATTGACGACCCCGAAGACAAGAAGCCCGCCGACTGGGTCGACCAGGCCCGCATCCCCGACCCCGACGCCACCAAGCCCGAGGACTGGGACGAGGACGCGCCCTTTGAGATCCCCGACGAGGCGGCTGAGCAGCCGGCGGACTGGCTGGTCGACGAGCCCCGCGTCGTGCCCGATCCGGACGCCGAGAAGCCGGCCGACTGGGACGACGAGGAGGACGGCGACTGGATCCCTCCCACCGTCGCCAACCCCAAGTGCGCCGACGTCTCTGGCTGCGGCCCCTGGGAGAGGCCCATGATGAAGAACCCCGCCTACAAGGGCAAGTGGACCGCGCCGTACATTGACAACCCTGCCTACAAGGGCGTCTGGGCCCCCCGCAAGATCAAGAACCCCGACTACTTCGAGGACAAGACCCCCGCCAACTTTGAGCCCATGGGCGCCATTGGCTTCGAGATCTGGACCATGCAGAACAACATTCTGTTTGACAACATCTACATTGGTCACTCGATCGAGGATGCCGAGAAGCTGGCCGAGGAGACCTTCCACGTCAAGTACCCCGTGGAGAAGAACATGATGGAGGCCGAGAAGCCCAAGAAGGAGGACAAGCCCAACTCGCCCCTTGATCTCAACTTCCTCGACGACCCTGTTTTCTACGTCCAGGAGAAGCTCGACCTGTTCATGACCATTGCCCAGAAGAGCCCCATTGACGCCATCAAGTTTGTTCCCGAGGTCGCGGCCGGCATCGGTGCCGCCGTCGTGGCTCTCCTGGGCCTCGTCGCCGTCATTGTGAGCGCCCTGACTGCCTCGCCGGCCGTCCAGAAGACGGCCGTCAAGGCCAAGGAGCAGGCCAAGGACGTCAAGAACAAGACGGCCGAGGCCACTGCCACCGGCGCCGAGAAGGTCAAGGGCGAGGTCAACAAGCGCACTACCCGCAGCCAGTCGTAGAAAGACGAGTGCACAGTGGAGGATTCAGAGGATGATTCGGAGGACGAGTACTAGACCGAAACTTGGGACTGGACGGATGCAAAGGTCAGCAGTTCGGCGAGACCAAAATTAAGGTATGGGCTGCGGGACGAGGGAAACAAGATGGGCTTGTCCTCTCCCTGCAGGCGTGTAAGTTCGGCGTTAGCAACAGCAAGTACAATCAGTGTCAATTCTCAATGTCTTTTTTCTGGGAGAGAGTATGTCATTACTGTGATAGGCATGACTTATCCTCAAGCCTTTGTGTTTCCCTCCACACTGCAATGCTTCTAGGCACGCGTAACATTTCCCTCGGCAATAGCCCGGCTGCCACGGCGAACCAAAGAGGCAGGTGCGGTGGGGCGGGTATTGCGGAAAGCAGCGGCATCGGCTTGGTTTCGATTGGGTAATGAGGAAAGTCCTATCGCGGGGAAGACCTTCTCCAACCGAGAATCGGCAGTAGCGAACGAGCCAAGTGCCTAAGGAAGCCGGTCCAGCCTCCGTCTCTCTCCACACGCACGGCATATGTGAGGTAAGTCGCCTCTGATCCGACGGAGGGTGCTCAGCTCTTCTTATGCCTGACCGTGCCCACAACTGACGCGGCTCAGTGTCTTTTCTTTCTCCCCCTTTCCCCTCCATCTGTGTCTGGTCTCACCGCCATACCGTCACAACAACCATGCGCAGGCTCATCTCGCGCAGCGTCGTCACAGGTACCGCCGGTCGAGCTACCGCCGTCTCTCGCCCATCGATTCCCACCATGGCCTCCAAGGGCCACGCCGCCGTCGCCGCCAGGAGGATACACGCCACGGCCCAGCAGCTGCGGCCCGCGGCCGCAGCGGAGGCCGTCGCCGCCCCCGTCTATCCTGCGTCGCACGAGAAGATTCAGAATGTCGGCAACACGCCCTACTTCCTCGACAACAAGTTTGTCCAGTCCACGACCGACAAGTTCATCGACCTGCCCGACCCGGCGACCAACAACCTGGTCACGCGCGTGCCCCAGATGACGGACGAGGAGATGAAGGCGGCCGTCGCCAGCGCGGAGAAGGCCTTCAAGGGCTGGCGTGACACCACCGTGCTGGCCCGCCAGCAGATCATGTTCCGCTTCGTGCAGCTCATCAAGGACAACATGGACCGATTGGCTGCCAGCATCACCCTCGAGCAGGGCAAGACGTTTGCCGACGCCAAGGGCGACGTCCTCCGCGGTCTCCAGGTTGCTGAGGCGGCGTGCGGCGCGCCCGAGCTGCTCAAGGGCGAAGTGCTCGAGGTGGCCAAAGACATGGAGACACGCACGTACCGTGAGCCGCTGGGCGTCACGGCTGCCATCTGCCCATTCAGTGAGTTTGCTCCACACACCCCGTGGACGGAGACGCGGATGCTGACGTTTGGGTAGACTTTCCTGCCATGATCCCGCTCTGGTGCATCCCCATTGCCACCGTCACCGGCAACACTCTCATCCTCAAGCCCTCGGAGCGCGACCCCGGCTGCGCCATGATC
This sequence comes from Emericellopsis terricola, assembly GCA_027569275.1. Classification (NCBI taxonomy): domain Eukaryota; kingdom Fungi; phylum Ascomycota; class Sordariomycetes; order Hypocreales; family Bionectriaceae; genus Emericellopsis; species Emericellopsis terricola. Next base: position 603,317 of record JAPDEU010000008.1, on the reverse strand, counting down.
CTCGCTGAGCTTGTGCAGAAGGCGGGCTTCCCTCCGGGCGTTGTGAACATTATCCACGGCGCCCACCGCACCGTCGACTTCATCCTCGACGAGCCCGCCATCAAGGCCATCAGCTTTGTCGGCGGCAACAAGGCCGGCGAGTACATCTTCTCGCGCGGCTCTGCCAACGGCAAGCGTGTCCAGGCCAACCTGGGCGCCAAGAACCACGCTGCCGTGCTGCCGGACGCCAACAAGAACCACTTCCTCAACAGCGTCGTCGGCGCCGCATTTGGTGCCGCCGGACAGCGCTGCATGGCTTTGAGCACCCTCGTCATGGTTGGCGAGACCAAGGAGTGGCTGACCGAAGTCGCCGAGCGCGCCAAGGACCTGCAGGTCAACGGCGGCTTCGAGGAGGGTGCTGATCTCGGCCCTGTCATTTCCCCCCAGAGCAAGGAGCGCATCGACCATCTCATCTCGACCGCGGAGAAGGAGGGCGCCACCATCCTGCTGGACGGTCGTGGCAAGAGCCCGGCCAAGTACCCCAACGGCAACTGGGTCTTCCCGACCATCATCTCCAACGTGACGCCCGACATGACGTGCTACAAGGAGGAGATCTTTGGCCCCGTCCTGGTCTGCCTGAACGTGGACACGATTGACGAGGCGATTGAGCTGATCAACAAGAACCCGTACGGCAACGGTACCGCCATCTTCACGCGCTCTGGCGCCACGGCCGAGACCTTCCGCCGCAACATTGAGGCTGGCCAGATTGGTATCAACGTGCCCATCCCCGTACCTTTGCCCATGTTCAGCTTCACCGGCAACAAGGCCAGCGTCGCGGGCGGCGGTGCGAGCACCTTCTACGGCAAGCCCGGCGTCAACTTTTACACCCAGCTCAAGACCGTGACGGCTATGTGGTCGGGGGCCGACGCTGTGGCGAAGAAGGCGAGCGTGCACATGCCCACGCTTCAGTAAAGGGGCTGCAATCTCATTGAAAGGAAACTAGCATGAGAAAATAAATTGGGAGGAATTCTCCAAGCTGAATCGAACCGCTGTGCAGTTTGACGTGACATTTAGATGGCTGGCTGCCCTGTGCTGACTGCTCCCACACCACACCCGTCGTATACACGTATCTCCCCTACGCAAAAACCTGCAGCGTGACAGCTTTAACAAGTGAATGATGATGAGGGCAAAATGTAACTGCTGATCAAAAAGTAGCATGCCGCTGAGAACGGCAAAAAGAAACGACATGGAGCGGATTTGAACCGCTGCGGCCGAAGCCATATGATTGCTGATGACGGGACCTAAGGGTCGTCTTCGAGTCATACCCATTAACCACTCTGGCACCATGCCCGTTAACAAAATCGCGCTTCCAGAATATTTATATACTATGAATCACTGCCTCAACTCCTTCGGTGCCTCCTTCTCAGTCCCCGTGATTCTACGTCTGGAGCTGTCTTTCGAGCAACACGACCATGCAATGCTGTCATGCTTACACATTGCATACAGTGTATATGGGGATATCTTGCCGCAACACTGCAGTGCACACACATTCATTCTCACAAACAGCACTCTTGCCTGACGCAGGTTTCGCTATTGTGTATTGGAACCCGGAACCTAACCCTCAGCCCAAGATATTCCACATGCGGATCTTGCCGCCGTCATTACCGACCGCCAACAAATCGCTGCCTCGACCAAACGCCACACTCGTGATCCTCCCCAGCGGCGTCAGCTCCGTCGGCCAGTTCCTGTACACAGTGCACGTGGGCAGGTGCGCGAGCTTGAGCGCGTCCTTTTTGTGCACCGACGCAAAGGCCAGCAGCTGCCCGTCGGGGCTGAACGTGAGTGTCGTGATGGGTGTGATGAGCTGCTCGAACACGCGGGTGGGCGTGGGGTCCTCGTGCAGGGCGACGTCGTCCTCGTCGTCGACGGCAGTAGTCTTCTTCTTCTTTGTCTTGCTCTTGTCGACGAGGGCGGACCGCTCGTAGATGTTGGTGATGCCCGTGTTGGAGCCGACGGCGACCCAGCGGTCCTCGCCGAGCGCATGGGGTCCGCCGCGGCCACCGAGCGCGATGACGGTGCCGCCGACGGACCCGTCGTCGTGCCACATGCCGAGGAACTTCTTGCTCTCGACGCTGTACTCGCCCACCTGCCCGTCGCGGCCGAGTATGCTCAGCCCGTCGCCGCTTCTCCACCACGCGTAGTCTGCGATGCCGTCCTGGCTCGCCATCCGCGCCGATGCGATCCACTGCATCGACCCCGTGCTGAGGATGGTGACGATGCCGCCGCTCTTCTTCGTCGACGCCTTGAGCGCCATGTACCGCCCGCACGGGCTCAGCTTGAAGTGCTCCATGGTCTTGTGCTCCAGCCCGTGACCCTGAATCTGCGACGTCTTCTGCACGACGCCCGACGGCAGGTCCCAGTGGTGGAAGTAGCGCCGGCGCCCTGCAAAGAAGATCTTGTCGCCCTTGGGGTACAGGAACTCGGCCCGCCGCACGTCCACCTGCTTGACCTGCACAGACGTCAACTGCGGGTTGGGCGTGGGATGGGCCTCGGGCGCAATGTGGTGCAGGTAGAGCACGCCGGCCTTGCTGGACGAGAGGAGGACGGGGAACTCGGGATGGAAGGACAGGCAGTCCGCGGGCGCCCTGTGGCGGTCGGGAATCTCCCTCGTGCGCTGGATATCGAGCGTCTCGGGCTTCAGCCTCCTCTTGGTGCCTGGGGCGGCGCCCGACTCGGATAGTTTGTTGACGTCGCGCAGGAACTGCTCCAGGGGCTGCGCCTCGACGTCTGAGTCGTCGGCGTCGCTGGGGGACGATTCGGACGCCGCGTCGCCTGACGACTTCCTCCTGCGCTTGGCCGGGCGTCCGTGGGAGGCCGTCGCCCAGGCAGGCTGGGGGTGGAGCCGGAGGTACTGTTGGCGCAGCCGTCGAGAGTACTCTGTGCCGCTGACAGTGTCCTCGGCCTCTGATATCCTGAGTTTGCGGAGACGGTTCGTGTTGGCGAGAGAGATGGTCAGCCGGTCGTCATCGCTATCCTCCCAGACAGCAGCGTCTGGGCCCGTGGTGCGTTCCTTCGTCACAGCCGGTGCTGGCTTCACGCCCGACGGGCCTGTGTCGAAAGCAAAGAGGTCGGCGTCAGCCACGTCCTCGAGCTCATTCGCCTCGTCCCGGAGGTCAATGTCGCCGTCCTCATCTTTCTCGTCCAGCTGAGTGCCACTGTATTGGAAGAGCGACTCCTTGAATCCAGCTTTGTTGCCCAGCACCAGCTGCTCGAGCTCTTCCTCATCCGAGTCCTTCTCGAAGATGCCGCCGCGGGGCACCTTGGCTGTGGCCTCGTCCGACTCGGAACCGGAGAATTCGCTGCCAGAGACTGACGCCTCGCTAGACATTTCGTTATCGTCGGCCCTCCGCGGTGGCATGTTGGCAGATTGATTGGTTTGGTGAGATGGAGAGGTGGGCGGAGTCAACTCGGAGTACGGCGCATAGGACTCGGTTTCATTTTTTTTTCTGTGGCAGCACCTTCAGCCTTGCAGCAGCGCCCCGCCACTGGGTTTCTCAGCAGCCAATCAGACGCAGCAATCGCACAAGGCTCCAAGGACTACATATTATCAGGTCTGAATTTATATACAACCTCCCTGCTGCGCCCTTTCAGGTTTGTAATTAATCTTTTCCTTTGCCTCGCTGCCTCAGACCACTCATGAGGATTCCCCAAGGACTTGTGCTATCCTATCTTGTATCTGGTGCAGTTGGGGGCTGACCGCCTCAGCGGAGCGTAACGACATGACTGCACCATGCTGGGCGACGTCAATCATCTTATCGACCCTGGCTCCCTGCGCCAGGCCTGACACCAAAACGCCCAAGAAGGTGTCGCCCGCTCCATTCACTGAGACCACATCCTCCACATTCTCCACCGCAGGGTACAGACGCATGTAGATACCACCGACAGTCGGATGGTCCACAGCGCGAGCGAGGATGTGCTGCCGCTCCTCCGTGGCCCAGAGACGAGGATCCTCTGGGCCGAGGAGAGAGGCCAACAAGACACCCTTGGGGCCCAGCTTGGTGGCAATCGTGGGGATGTACGGGAGGAGCTGCACCATCTGCACGGGGATGCCCGCGTCGGTCAGCTCTCGTGAAGTCATGTACACAAACTTCTCCCTCGCGCCCGTCATGCCGAACGCATCAATGACGCTGAACCATTCGATGCTGTCAAAGTATCCGCGCTCTTTGGCCTGTTCGTACATGGCGGCCAGCTCGTACGTGTTGGGGGAGGCGAGGTCCATGCTCGGCTGGGGGAAGACGCTGAGCGCCGGCGCTCCATTCGTGAGCCCGAATAGTCGACGTGATTTCTCCACCGACACGGGCTCAAAGACAATCTTGCAGTCTCTTTTCATTCCCGCTTGGACGAGAACCTTGATGTTGGCTTCGCTCCAGTTGCCATCGACCACGAGCCACTTGGGTTGGCTCTGCTCCAGGACCCGTTTGAGCAGATCAGGGTCCGCTTCGTAGTTGAAAATGTCCATGTCAGCCATGGCCATGACGAGATCCTTCTTGCCGTCGTTGATGGCGACATACTGAGCGGTGCGATAGTTCTTCGTGTCCTCGAGTCTCGACACCAAGACTGGGTCGAGGCCCTCGGACTCGAGTGACGACAAAATCGTAGAGCCCCAGCTGGAGAATCACGCCTGTCAGCTTGCTCCCTGCCACTGCGGACCGGACGTGGTTTTCTTACGTGTCGTTGGCAATGAGGCTGGCCAGCTTGACGCGGGACTTGTCCCCGCTGGCGCGGTGCGCAGCGAGTGCTACATTGTGCCCGACTCCCCCGACGGACTGGCGGATGGCCGCTGGGTTGGACGTGTGCAGCTGTGGTGCCGTTTCACCCTTGGAAGACGGGGTGTAGTCGCAGCTCAGGTCGACGGCCACGGAACCGGCCACAAGAATGTCAGAGGAAGGGTCACTTGCGATCGGAGCAGGGGCGGGGGTTGGGTTGGATGGCACTGCTTGTCTATCTACCATTAGATCCAAACCAAGTCTGCGGCCGCCCGCACACTTACTGGCTCGCCGTTGGCTGGAACGACGGATCCTCCAAGCGCGCCAGCTCGACCGCGACAGTGGCCGCCCTGATGAGGTTCGACTTGACGAGTGCCATGTTGGCCACGACGGCCTTGTTCCCTGTCAACTCCTTGAGCCGTCCGAGGACGTACGGTGTGTTCTTGCTGCCTGTGAAACCCTTGTCGTTCGCCTCCGTGACCGCCTGCTCGATGGCGCTCTGGATCTCAGGCAAGGGGATGGCGTACCCTTCCGGGACAGGGTTGGCAAAGAGGAGACCAGATTCAATCTGGAGCCTCTCTTGGCTCAAAATCATGGCGGCGGCCTCGCGCTCCGTATGGACGACCGAGGGGGTCGGTGTGCCGCTGTTGCGTGCCCAGAATCCGGGAAAGTCAATGTCCTTGGTTCGTCCGTCGGCAAAGGTGGACACCAGGCAGCCTTGGGTCTCGAGGAACTCGAGTGTTCTAGGGATATCGAGGAAGCCCTTGCATCCACTGGCCACAACGGCGACCCTGGTACGCCCAAGCTCTGTGAGATCGGCAGAAACGTCCATTGAGTTCTCGCCGCCCCGATGGACACCACCCAGGCCGCCCGTGCCAAAGACGCGGATGCCGGCCAGGCGCGCGAGGAGCATGGTGCCCGAGATGGTGGTGCCGCCGTGGATCTTGCGCCCCGCGAGGCCCTGGAGACATGTCAGCAACGGCAAGAGCGAACGCGCATAGGGTGGCGTACCATGCCCACGAGATACGACACGTCCCTTCGTGACACTTTGACGGCATTGCCAGCCTCAATCATTTGCACAATCTCGCTCGGCGACACGCCAATGGTAGGCACGCCGTCCACAATGGCAATGATGGCGGGAATGCCGCCGTGGCTCCGGATCAGCTGCTCATGCTCATGAGCGAGATCCTTGCCCATGGCCCCGTGCGTGTAGATGGTCGACTCTAGCGCGACCACAGGCTGCCTGTCCGCGATGGCCTGCCTGATCTCGCTGGAGATGCGCAAGCTGTCGAGAGGTCCCGTGGGCTGCGACCGTCCACCAAGGCTGAAGCATCTCGACTGCTTGCCAAAGGATCTGAAAGATCGGGGCACTTGCCTCCTGAGCGGGGTGAGGACTCGATGGGAGCTCATGGTTGCAGGTCTGCTTGAGGGAACCGGGATACAAAACGCTGAGCGCAGGTCGTTTGTCCGCTTCAAGCCCAACCCCTTCAATTGCGAAGAATGCAGCCCCGGCGGCAAGGTCGCCGTGGATTGTGTGTCTGGGGCGATGCGCTCGCGAAAAGTTGAGGAGGAGGTTGAAGGCTGTGAAGCGAAGTTGCGGCTCCCAAAGTCTGAGAGGCGTGGGTCAAAAGTGGAAAGCGCGTTCCACCGCTCTCGCGTGTGGGCGCGCACCAGCTCTGGAACTCTGTTACCTCCTCAATCCATCAAGAAAAAGCTGCTCATCTTTCACGCAGTCTTCAACGCTGTACTGGCGTTCAACATCCTCTGCGTGCGCATCTCTGCTTAGTGACGGCACAATCATCATGAACCGACGTCCACGCACATCCCACCGTGTCGGATCACGGACCGAAGCCAGCAGTGACAGACTGCCCACATCGGCACCTGCCACGCCGGTCAAAGCTCCCCAATTGTCCAACAGACGACCATTAGTCTAGATCACTGCTGCTCGCTGCTCAACCAGTCTTTCTGGCTGGCTGTCTTGCAGATGCTGTCTTTCTTTCAGTCGAAATGTCGCGCAGCCGCCTTCACCTTGCACTGTTCCACACGCGAGCTCTTGCTGCAACCGCCTCATTGCTTCGTGTCCAGCTATGCTCTCGGCAACAACTTGGCCGTGACAATGGAACGCCTGTCCGGAATAGCGCTAGTCTTGGCAACAGTTACCAGCACGGGCCTGGGAGGCACCGTCAAGCACGTCAATTGTATTTGGCCAGATTGTCTCGTGGGCGATGGAGTTGGCGACAACGACCGCGGAAGCAACAATCTACATGACATGTCCGAGAGCGTAGATTCCCACGCGCTCAACATGTGACCCGGTCTCCGCCTGCCAGAATGTTCGAATCATCGACGAGTATCATTACACAACTTACGACCTGCCAATCGCGGTGACAAACAGCATCCCTTCAAGTGACAATAGACCTGCGTGCAACGCCCTCGAGAAATACCCATTGTCACCCGACGAAAATGATGCAGAGAGCGCTAATAAGGTCGGCTTCGTCCTGATCCGGGGCAGCGCTATGGATCATGAGATTGACGACTGAGGTTCGATGCAGGTTGTCTCTTGTGTCCTGCTTGCTGCGGACATGATCCTCACTACCGCGCAGTCAGCCGCCTGGGATGTTCGCGACGGGCTCCTAGACAAGGCCGACGAGCATACCAACTGCAGCAGCATGTTCGTGCGAACCCATGCGCCGGAGGTGAAAGTTGATGCAACCCGTTCGCCGCAAGTTCGACAGGCTCGAGTGCAACCAAACATAACGGAGCCGTGGCCCAAAAGGGTATTCACATCGGCTCCACCTTGATCTGCCCAAATGCCGCCATGCAGCGTGCCCGCCAAGCTCACAGAGGTGTGGCGGGGGATGATGAACGTTAATTAGAGTCTAGACACGCAGCACACGAACCCCGGCGGGGCGCGAGCAGCTTGCCAAACTAATCATGGAGATTGGAGACCCTCCAAGTTTGCCCAGTTGGGTGACAAGCGACCAGGGCCATCGCGCGTTCCCCCGCAAAATGGCTTTTGGAAGCTCTGGTGCCTCGGCAACCTTTCCACCGGCCTCTACTGTCCTTTGCAGACAAGAAGTCAGCGGGCTTGGATTGCACGAGCCTGAGGGCCATATATCAAGTACGGGACGCCCGGGACGATCCGCCGGGGTCTTGGGTCGCTATTGATCAACGCTCTCGTCGCAGCCATTTTGACCATCACGCCGCCAAGATGCCCTTCCACCGGGGCCTCGTCCCTCGCGAGGGTTTTTGCATGGACGTCGTCCTGCGACTCATCCGCCTCACGGCCTTGAATCCGTCACTGCTGCTGCCCCTCGTCCTGCTGGCGCGGTACACCAAGAAGGGCCAGGATCTCTCCATCCTGCACCCTGTCGCAAACAGACGTCTGTACACGCTCGCCTACCTGGCCCTGGCGCGCTACGTCAGCAACTGGTTCTCAGACAAGGTGCGCAACAACTGGGTGGACGACAAGTACGACTGGTCCAAGGAGATTGTCGTTGTGACGGGCGGCGCCGGCGGCATTGGCGGGGAAATCGTCAAGCTGTTTGAGGAGAAGGACATCACGGTCGTGGTCCTGGACGTGCAGCCCATGAGCTTCTCGCACGGTGAGTCCATTGCCTGGGGAATGCCAAGTCCCAACGTCCAGCAACTAACATCAAGGCAGGCTCCCGCGTCCACCACTTTGCCTGCGACCTTCGCTCGCCTCAGGCTGTCAATGCCACCGCGGACCAGATCCGCGCCCAGATTGGCCATCCTACCATTGTCATCAACAATGCTGGTGTCGCGCGTGGCAAGACCGTTCTCGACGCCTCGCCAGCGGACATTCGCTTCACCTTTGACGTCAACACTCTGGCCCCCTTCTGGACGGCGCAGGCGTTCCTCCCCCACATGATCGAGAAGAACCACGGCATGATCGTCACAGTCTCGTCGTACGCGGCGTGGCTGACAATTTCCAACATGGTCGACTACGGCGCCAGCAAAGCCGCCGCACTCGCTTTCCACGAGGGCATCACAGCCGAAATCGCCACAAAGTACAACGCCGACAAGGTGCGGACGGTCGTGGTGCACCCTGGCCACACGCGGACCCCGCTCTTCCAGGGCTACGATCAGCGGACGGGCTTCCTCATGCCGGAGCAGTTCCCCGAGTCCATCGCCCAGGCCGTCGTCGAGAAGGTGCTCTCTGGCACGAGCGGCTCCGTCATCCTGCCAGAGGCGGGTGGCTTGCTCCCCGGTCTGAGGGGCTTCCCAGACTGGTACCAGCTGCGTGTGCGGTCCAAGGCTCAGTACATGGACAAATGGAAGGGCAGGCAGGTCATTGCCGACGTGAACGCGTCGTACGAAAAGGACGAGCCCAGCGAGAGCACCGTCTTGGTGTCCGGGGAGAAGTAATGATGGGCAATCTTGGTGTTTGTACAGTACAGCCGAATATGCACTCTTGTTTTTGACGGATAAGCTAGCTTTTCTGCAATACAACCCGAGTCGAGTCAGAAGAGGATGGCCGTGATGTTCCCCTGCGCGTCCTCCCCCACGACGCACCGCTCGTCTCCCGCGATCCACCCCCTCGCAAGTAGTTGATCCCACCACTCGTCCGCGAATTGCACCTCGTCGTGCGTGATGCCCTCCCCGTTGGGATCGCAGCCGCTCCCTTCGCTGGTCACTCCGTTCAGTCGCAGCTTTGGGCGCACGTGCACCGAGAGCGTCTCGAGCATGAAGCAGTGCCGCGCTGTGATCCTGACGCCCGCCTTCTTGTCAAAGACCTCGGCCACCGTGAGATAAGGGAAATCATCGTGACGCCAGCAAGCAGTACGTCCGGGCCACTCATCGTACATAACCTCCCTCCCCAGGTCTTGTTGCGTGGAGAGGCCCCTGCGGCAAAATGTCAAGCCCTCTCCATTCTCCACGCCGCACTCTGCTCGCCATCGAGGCCCGGTGCCCGTCAGTGGAATTCCAGTCACCAGGACAGAATGCAGCCTCGGGGGGATGGGATTGGCGTGAGGCCCCGTGCACCAGCGATGATCCTCCTCGTGGAAGAATACACTGCCCGTAGTGGCGCCCGTGTGCGGGTCGCGGGTAACGCTGTCTATCTCGAGGCCGCGAAGCCTTGGGGTCTGCGACTGCCGGACGCCCCAGAATGATAGGTCGTTGTTGACCAACCTGTGGACAACGGTCGGACCTCCTGTTTCGGGTTTCTCCTTGTTCCCTGGATCCAGTGACGGGCGGTACGGTGACGGCGACGAAATGTCCCACATGACCAGCCGCTCGAGGGGATCGTCCTCTGCGTACGGGGACCTGTTCGGCTGCCAGATGTAAACGACGTAATGCGTGCTGTTGTGTACGGAGAAGAAACGGTCATGAGGGGTGAGCGGCAGTCCTAGGTAGTGAATTTTCCACTCTGATCGGAACGTGACTCTCCAGAGAGACAATGGGGCTGCTGCATCTTTGATGGGCAGGATCCCGTCCCAGGAAGCAGTCCTTGCCACGTCGAACGCCGTGGCAAAGTGTCGATGCGCGCTTGTCCTCTCATTCAGGGCGTGAAAAGCTACCTCCTCGCACCACTCCACGATCATAACTCCGTCCTTGAGCCTCAGTCTCCTCAGCACTTTGCCAGACAGTGGAAAGGGCACCTCTACTTGCTCGTTGGTGTGCAGGTCCCTGAGCTGCAAACCTAGCCCATCGGGCGCAGGATACACCAGCACGCCAGTGTCTGCATCAAACGACCAGAACGGTCCGGGATGCTGAAAGACAGATGTTCGCTCATCGAGCATGAGATGGCGATTCCAGGGATGGACGGCAAAACATCCAGAGTCATCCTTCTCAATGCCCAATGCTCTCCACGGCTTGGCAACAGACAGGTGCCAGTAGCGTCTGGCAAGCGTCGCGAATATCTTGGCCCAGTCGATCTCGACAGGCGAGGAGGGTGATAGTGTGCTGATGTGGCGGGCCTCCAGGGAGAGCGGGAAATGCTGCTTGATGAGGCTTACGCAGAGGTCGGGGCGTGCGAGAGCGGCATGGCTCTTGCGGTTGAGCTGACCGAGTCTGATGATCGACAAGGGCGGCAGATAGCTCAGAATCTCAATAAAGAGCTCGTAAGGAAGGTCGAGAAGGGATGTTGGCGCGGGTGTCCCGGACGAGCCCTTTGACCGGGAGTCACGGGAGCGCAATAGTGCACGATGCGGCAGAGAGTCCCCCATCACGAAGGCTGCCCGCAAAGTGGCATTCAACTGAGCCTGAAGGAATCACCCCACGGCTAGGACGATGGCCCGCATCCAAGCGTTCGTCTATCGTTCAATGGTCATTCGTGAGCGACCACGCTGGGAGGGAAAGACGAGCTGCCACGGATTGACTCTGCGATCGGTATACTCCGCACGTGGATTAGCTTTGACTGGGAAATGGTAACGGGAGCATCACAGCGAGGGTGGTTCTCGACTCTTCTGAACTTGATGATGACGCTGGGGAGATGCTGGAGTTGAGTCTGATATCCCAGGCCAACCAAACATAATATTTACAACTGTCCCCGCTTTCAGCAAGCGCCAGTAGTTGAATGGTTACAATATTTGCCTTCCACTCCTGTGTGACTAGCAAAGGGTCCGTGTTCGATTCACGGCTGGCGCATGTTTCTTTTTGTCTTTTGGCGCCCTACCTCCGCAACACCATCATGCGTATTATTTTTACGACCGCTTTGGTTTGTCATTATACGTCGTCTTCCAAGCCAATCACAGCCATGCCAATATGCCACGGGCCTAGATGGGGCAAGGATTCTCGCATCATTTATTTTCAGTGTTGTGGATAGCTTGACAAGAGTTGACGTGTTCACACAAATGGAGTTGCCCAGCCCAAGCCCGTCCAACATCACATGGTCTATCCATATCTTGAATCCAAAACGTAACATTTCTACTTCTAAAGGTCTACCTCTCAAGGAAGGGGTCCTTAAATCCCAGCCGAGAATCGAAGAATGTTGATACAGTTGTCGAAATACAGGGTAGCTACATTTAGAGACCAGCATATCCCGCGGGGCCTAACTGTATGGACATCTCTAGTCCAATTGGGACACATACAGAGGGGTGAACAGTGACATTGGCTTCGGTAATGCGAAATTCATTCCAGCTAGCCTCTGTTGTAGACATCTTGCAAAGACTGATAGTCGATGAAGCAGGCGAGTTCCTCACGATGACCTTGGCGATTGCAATTCAACGATAGCGTCTGCATTGAACTTGGTTCTCTCGTTCTGTAGATTGGTCTTCTGGTGATCAGGGGCTTCGGAGCAGTCATGAACCTAGGAACTCAACACTGTGACTAAGATGGGACTGTATCATCTATCTACAAATTGAACAACCCACATGACGATTAAATATATTTTGTTGAACCATGAGGACAAGTAATCGTGAAGGATGAAGGGGATGGGGAACTCGGAGAAAAGGATTGGGGAACAAACAATTGTTAGACGATTACCGAGAAGAAAGGAAGCGCACCAACATCTGGAACGAACTCCCTAAGGTGGCCTCAAACTGAAGACGTGAAGCATTAGAATGACCTCGCTACTATCACTGGCTTTTGCAGATCCATCGTTTCTTAGAATGAAGTGACGCCCGTTGCTGGCTAATCTCACAGGACAGGCACTCCAATAGTTCAGAATCCCACCAGGGGCTGAACGTCAAAAAGTAGTTCCGCCGATCAGGGGACAGTTCATACTTGAAAGAGCCCGAACTTTTACAGTCTGCAGACTCGTGATTGCGGCCTTGGGAGGCGGCGAACAAAGCACGAGGCGTTCACAGGCGCTACAGCTGCGTGCCAAGCATTATCAACAACTAGGAACACGACTTGTGCGAGGTATGAAGCAAATCTGCACAGATTTTTGATGTTTACCTGGAGTTTCTTTATCTTTTTCTCTCAGAAATCCATTCCAGTGGAGCTGCTGTGTCTGTTCCATGTGCTCGCAGTGATGTCAGGCATCTTGGCCTCCGACAACACGAACACCAAGAACACCTGAACACGCATGGCCCCATGGAAGCAGAGCAAAACGACAGGAAACACGGTGGCACAGCTTCTAGATGCTCTTGATAATAGCACCCTATGGGTTCAGGCATGATCAGTTGACGCACTGCGCATTCACGGATGCGTTCGTTACCCTGACGACCTACATACTGTCACATGTTTGTCGTCTGACCAAGGTCTTCAAGGCGCGATAGTCGTCCCAAGGTCGAGACGCGTAGCCAAATCAAAATAAGCTCATTGCATGCTTCTGTCCCAACCTCTCCCTTTACCAACTCCACTGTTGTTCTTGATACCACCCGTTTGCTCTCGCGAACAACCTCACGCATCCGCAACCTTTCCGCCCTGCTTCTAGCATCGCCTCTCCATCTATCTTGGCCCTTTCAGGCACTTTGCAACTGTTAACTATCGAGCTGCCATTGCCACCAGGGCTTGCCACGCCTGTGCCGATCCTCGATCTGAGGGCCACCATCCCACATCCACATCAACCAAGATCCTGCATCTTGAACGATAGAATCAAACCAGCGATTCTCTCATCAAAGTCCCGATACAAAGAACGTGAGTCTTCTTGATTCTTCTTACATCATTAAAGGCGAGACATGGGAGTTGCGCGCCGTTGTGCTGAACCTTCAATCAACATCTCCCTGCCCCTCAGAGTTCCGCACTCCATCACCCACACAAACAGAGAAAGCCAGAAGCGTCTTCCAAATCTCTGGAAAAGCAGAGACTGCCATCGAAAGCGTTCATCACTGAGAGAGTACTGTCTCATTGCAGAACGGGCATTCACCGGCCTGTTCAGCTTCCCAGAACAGGCACCGCCATCGTGGCCCAGCGCCGCGCGCTACCTGGCTCGAGCACCAACTCACTGCTTCTAACACAATTCCCGCCCGTACTGAATAACCTGAAAAATCCCACTTCCTCCATCTCCAAGTTTCATTTCGTCGATCTCGTCAGACATTTGACCAAAGTTGCTGACTGCTCAGTGCTCGCCCGCACTACAGACAAAGTTCACTAGCTACCGCGAACTCACGGTCCAGCCTCCCCGGTCGTCATCGACACGTACAACACATGAAAGTGGGAATCTCCAGCTCTCTATATCTATCAGGTGTTTCAGAGCCCTGACCAAAACCAGTTCACGCCTCATTGCTGAGTTGTAGCTTGGGCCAACTCACTGCCCATTTCGTGGCATTTCCCACGATGTGCCCAAACAGCCTCACGCGCTTCGGCGCAGCCACCAAGTCCAAGATTGCCGATACAAAGGAAAAGATCACATGGCAAGGCACCAAGTACCGCACGAAGGTGTCAGAGTTGTTGACTCAATGCGGCTTTCCCCCGATCCAGGCAAAGCTGACCAAGTTGCCCCCTTCGACCCAGGCAAGGCTGACCAATTTGCCTCCTTCGATCCATCGAATCAATGGCCGCCAAGATGATAGAAAAGCCAATGTGTCAAGAATACCCTTTCCACTCGAGACCACCATCCACATCCAGATCCACGGGGATAGGCCGCAGGTCAAGGTGATGACATTCCATTCCTCGCCGCACTTTGTAGCCAGTCTCGCACATGCCCAGGCCGCCAACAACCACATCGAGCACTTTGCGAAGGAGATCTTCACCCGTGATGATCCTCAAGCCCTTCAAGGTCAACATACAGGCGGTTCCGTAAAAGCTAGACGTGTGCTCCTCATGGCCACCACCAGGTACTATGGCAACCTGGAACAGCGGTGCTACCAGCCGTCCTTCCAAAGCGAGCAGCTCAATGAAAACGCTATCAGGGCGCTGGTCTCTAACATCGATCGCTCCATGGCCGCATTCTACGCTGGCATCGACAAATACTTCAAATGGAAACCCACAGAATACACCCAAGTTGAGGACACCGAGCCAGTCACTTACGATCCAGAGAAGGCTAAGACTGGGCCTGTGATTTGTGTTCCAGACAGTGAAAAGGAATGCGGGTACGAGATTCTTATCGATGTTCAAGGTGACGACGAAAACCAAGCACGCATCATTGAGAGTAACCTGACGACCCCGTTGCCCCCTTACACTGCTCCATGGTTGGCTGATGGCATCAAGAAAGCCATCGGCGAAGCTATCGACGCTCAGGACTTGCGCTAGAAACAAGAGTCTTGTCTCATTCATGCCGGGGAGCTTGCTCATCCATCAATTCGTGCTGTGTCCTACACAATCCGCAACAGATTTGGACCTGTGACAACCCAGCATGGCGTTGTACGCACTCAAATAGCATGCTGGTCGCTGGAGACCTTCACGCGGGCGCTGAAAGGTCGCGTCGAGAGCGTGCGAGACATCCAAGATCAATATCTTCGGACGCTTGATGACCTTGTCATCAGAATCACCCAACTTCAAAGCAAAGATTGGGTCATTGCCAACCCTCTTCAAATCATCATCGACAAAAACACAACTCTCGACCGTCAGAAGGTTGACGCAATCCTCAAGCGTCTTCCAAACGCCATTCAAGATGAACTGAAGGGCCACGGCACAGGATGCCATTTGAGTGTCCGCAAGCGTGGACACCTCCTAATGGATCACGACATCGCGGCTGGTGAAACCGAACCGACTTCTGGGAAGAGATTCATAGGCAATTTGCATCTTGAGTACCATGCATTGCAGACGCTCTTGGAAAAAAGAATTCGCGAGGAGGTTGGCATGGTGCTGCTCGACACAATTGGTACGGGTGAACCAAAGCCTTTCGACGACTTCATCGTTCGGGCTGAACGTGAGCTCAAAGCGACTCCCATCACTGACCTGGCACGCCGGGTTTCCGAAGAGATGGATATGCCATTGGGAGCCTGGGAAGATATTCCCAACCTTGAACAGTCAGAAGAAGCCCAGAATACTCCATGTATCGAGCATGGCCATTGGGTTGATGAATACTCGTACCTTTCCTCAGTCATTACTGTGGGAAATACTCAAGACGCCGACTCAACACCTTCAGTCGACTCCCAGGGGGTCATTGCTATGCGTGACACAGACGAGGATGCCAAATCAGAACTATCTGTCCTCAGCACCAACACCACCGGCACTGTCGTCCGCCGCATTGAGCTTCGGGACAATTCGTTTCTGCTGCGAGACAATGACAGCGAGGCCGACGAAACCGAAAACGACGACCGAGCCGAAGAAGTCGCAGAGCCACCAAAGGAGGAGCTGGCAGAGACCCGGCACCAAGGCAATAATGAGAGCGTCCAACAACCAACGTCGGAAGCCAGCTTCCAGTCGTCCAACAGAACTATCAAGTATCGGGAAAATAGGCCAAGTATTTCTACGACTCCCAGACCTATCCCAGTCGATGCGACCCCCCAAGACGCTCGGCCTTTGGCAAAGATGGAGCAGCCCATGTACGCTCGTCACTTTGGCAACCTCGAGGTCTCCCACCCCAAACCGATCCGCCCAGCGCGAATTCTTCTGAGCACGGGAGAGAGAGAGCTTGCAAACTACACCGAGTTCTACCAGCAGTCCCACCGCCCTTTGTCTCCTCACCTTCCACAAAGTACAGGAGAGGTTTCCCCATCAGACTCCTGGAACGACAAGGGTTTCTACCCCAGCTCCCCATCAGAGGACCAGCCAAGTCCTTGCGGATCGTCGCCCTACAACCCACCGGCATGGGCAGCCGTTGCAAAATATTATTCAAACGGGAACTTTGCGGAACAAGAGCCCGAGACACAGTCAATGGCAGAATCACAAACGGTGGTCGGGCCGCGTCCATTGCCTGAGCTGCTTATGGCTACATCTACACTTCCTGCACGCAACGTCCTCGATATGATTCCCACCCAACAGCTGCAGTCAGTGGCGTCTCAAGCGCCTACATCACACATATCTTGGGCACAGCGCATCGGACTCCGCCCCGTGACCGCACCCACGCCTGCCGGTCTGCTCCCTGCAGCACAAATCACCCGAGGCGGCTAGGGAGCTTTCGGTGGTCGTCGCATCTCGGACACGGACACTGAGGAGTGAAGAATATACAAGTGATCTACAGAAGGCATTACGAGTGATCTACAGAAGACAGTGTGAGACGACAGATTGGGCAATACCTCCCGGGTCTCTCTGGCCTTCACAAGAAGAAGATATTGGAGAAGAATACCTGGGGACTGGGGATAGTGTATGGGGAATGGAGTAATATTGGCGATTGTCGGGCGGAGATGTCAAGGGGCTTATGTGAGGTTCCTGGTTTGGTGATGGCGCAGTTGATTGTATGGATACCCCTGATCTCTCTGGAGCGCGCCGCAAATACGCAGCCAAACTGCTCACTCGAGAGATGCTTGCGCTACAGTTCTGTCTTTGGAGTTTTTGTCGTTTCGGATTGCACGATGCGTCCTTCCTCCTGGATGACCAGGCACTAGATGGATGGGTGCCTTACTGGCAGCCGTTCTGGGACTCAATAACACACAGAACAAAGTGTTACATCCCGAATTAATGAAGGTACATTTTGACCGTCCCAGTGTGCTTCTTTCTTGAACGCCGTGAGGCATGATTGCATGTTGATGCGTAGTCGGATGTCTTGATGGTGATTTTGTAGAACTGAACCACAACACAATAGCCTCGTCTGCGATCCACATAATACTTTCACGTTTGTATGGAGTCCAATTGTTGATTGCGTGTCCTCATAAATCATGGGTATCATGTACATGTATCCATCCTCGCACCAGCGGCGAGCTACACCAGTTCCGCCTCGCCGTTGGTGACCATGTCCCGCGCGCTCTCCCACCTCATGATGAGAATATCTCCTTCCGCCGCGATGAGCGAGTTGTCACGATCCGTCCCTCGACCAGAGACCTCCTTATCTGTCAGCATCCGCACGAACACAGCCGTGTCGAGATCCGGTGCGTCGATCATGCTCACGCCGCCCGCCGTGTCGTTCAGATTCTGCAGCTGCTGGGGAAACGCGTTGAGGAACGAGGACAGGTAGTGGTTATGCAAGAGGGCCTGATGGCGCGTGGCGTACGCGAGCTCCGTCGGCGCGAGACGCGCGCGCAGCTCGCTGCTGGAGAGGTAGTGCAGGGTGTGCCTGTCGATCTTGGCGATGCGGGCGCGCAGGTAGCTGCGGACGAGGAACTTGAAGCGCTCCAGCTCCGTCTGGATGACGATGAGGGCAAAGTTGGTCGTCGGGTCCATGTCGCCGGTCATGTCTTCTATTTTCTCAATCTGGGCTTTTATGCGGTTATTGACGCGCTCAAAGACACCGTCGGATGGCCAGCTGCGAAGCATTTTTGTTAGCATGGTGGGTTCCTTCGAATGACTTGTACTCAGGGCCTTGCCATGGGATCGCACGTACGCGAGGAGTTCAGGGGCTGAGCGCTCGGCGACCCAGAGGCGTGTGAGAATTTGTAGATCGCTTGTCTCGCGGGGAATGCCGCCCGTCGACGGATCGACGGAGCGGAGGATATCATCAATATCCATTGTGTCGCATGGAGATGATGCGTATCTTCGCTTGTTGGAGGCGCTAGCTGCACCTGTGAGTTTGTAAGGACGATTGTGAGATGAGGCGCGTGAGGTCGCGTCTCATCGGTGAGGGTGCATCAGTGAGTGGATGCTCCACTACAGAGGACGAGAACAAGTGCCAGTCACGAACACCCGCAAGACAATTGCATGACACCAAGGAACAAGTTAACTCTAGAAAGCCGAGTCACTTTAATGTCTTTCTCTATCGTTTTTGAACAGCTCTAATGACACCCTGTCGTTGTGGAGGGGCGCTGCTTCCACCGTGCCACCAACACTACCACCACCACGATTTCAATCCATTTCCCATACAACGATCATTGTATCTTCTTCAGAGGCTTGTGGGACTCCAAACGGATAGTCTCGTAACCATTGATTCTCCCGTATACCCATTTGAGCGTCATGCTGGAGAGCGTCGACAAGAAGGCCGAAAACGTAAAGAGAAGCGCTCGCTGCGTCGTGCTGAGGAAGCCGAAAAGAGGATACGGATACCTGGATTTTGTGAGTACAAGTCTCCCGCAACACATCTACGAGAAGCCGCATACCACCCATTGTGACTGAAGCAAACCTCAATCCAGTACCAGTAGCCCAAAGCCACGCCAGTGCTCATTGCCATGGCGCCGTAGGCTGGGATAGTCCATGGGGGACTCAAAAGCACCAGATCCAGTGTCAAGAATACCGCCGGGGCGAGGTGAAATCCCATGTCAGTGAGCAGTGGCAAGCGCATGTTGTCTATGAAGAGCAGCGCCGGGTTGATCAGATGGAGACCCCAGTATAGTACTGAGATGACCACTTCCAGTGGGGTCGCGACAGTAGAGACTACGTTCTTCGCCTTGAAGAACACAGGCGCAAGGGTCAGATCAGCTAGGATACCAAAGGTAAACGATAGCAGGGCGGCCGAGAGGCCCAGGATGGTGAGGAACTGAAAGTGCCATCCCCACGCCACGTCGAACGGCGTCTCCCAGATCGTCAGAAAGTAGAAATTGTAACTGAAAGACGCGGCGCCCAGGACATGTAAAAGCAGGGAGGAGGTACGCGAGGGCGAATTGAGCCGCTGTAGAGGATGTTGCGGCGCCATGACGCGCTTGCAGGACTTGGTGGGCGCGCTCTTGAGGCAAGAAAGATGAACAGAGGTCTACGTTCCAAAGTGCCCATCGAGGATCTACGATTATGGTTACTTGGCTGGTTTCCCATACATTGATGTTGTCATCTGGACTCTGGTGCCCATTTCGATGGAACATTCAAGCCACCATTGGTCAATTCCGCGCCGTATGGAAGGCACGCTGAGACAGGGGCAACGTCATTCCTATGCTCATCTCTAAATTGCCAACCAGGAGCAGGGATGCTCACAGAGACGGTGGGCGCCACAATTATTCGAGCTAGCGCCACAATTCCAGAGTGGATGTGGCTCAGTTACTGGTGGGACGACGCGAACTCCATCTGGCGCGACAGGCTAGCCAACGTCTGGAAAATCGTCCAGTCGAATATTGCGAGCTACACGAGGCTTCGAAATGGCCGAAGCAACTCCCGAAGAGGATAAGACCTCGGCGAAGCGCAACCATGACGAGTTCACCGAGCAAGATGGTATCTATTACCGGTTTCCAGAGAAGCATAGATCAGGACTGACTGGGTGGCTAGATTCCTCCTCAGACGATGATATGGGCCCGCAACTGCCCTCCGCGACAGCCCCCAAGAAGAAGCGTCGGGTACTTCGTCACGAGAAACTATACGTCGCTGCACTGCCCAAGTCTCCACGGTACTCTCGCTCTCTCATGCACAAGGACCAGATCCTTTCCACAACCTGGACGCCTTTGACCGAGTTCCTCATAACCGCATCCATTGACGGTGTCGTCAAGTTTTGGAAGAAGATTGCACAAGGGATAGAATTTGTCAAAGAATTCAAAGCACACAATGGCGAGATCAAGGGTGTCAGCGTCAGTCAGGACGGGCGAAACTTTGCGACAGCCGGCGCGGACGAGACTGTCAAGATCTTTGACGTGGTCACCTTTGATCTCCTGTCCATGATAGAACTGAATTATCTGCCGGGCTGCGTAGCATGGGTGCATCAGAAAGGCGCGTCTCTCCCACTCCTGGCTGTGTCGGAGGCCAGCAAGCCACTGATACACGTCTACGACGGGAGAGGCGAGAAAGAAGAACCCATACACACCGTCAAGGGCTTGCATCGGAAGCCAGTCCACCTCATGACCTACAACAACGGTTTCGATTGCGTGGTGTCGGCGGACGAGGGCGGCATGATCGAGTACTGGCGGCCGAACGGCTCGTACGAGAAACCCGACAATGTCTTTGAATACAAAAGCTCGACCAATCTTTTCGACTTCAAGAAAGCAAAGGCAGTGCCTTCTTGTCTGACTGTGTCGCCGGACGGACGGCTTCTCGCAACCTTCTCGCTGCCTGATCGCAAACTGCGCATCTTTGATTTCGCCACGGCGAAGCTCCACCGAACGTACGACGAATCGCTCCAAGCAGCAGAGGAGCTACAACAAGTCGGGTCAGCCAAGCACAAACTGGATCCCATTGAGTTCGGCCGCCGCATGGCCCAAGAGAAGGAGGTTGAGTCGCAGACATTGCGAAACAAGTCGAATGTGATATTTGACGAGTCCGGCAACTTCATACTCTATGCGTCCATGGTCGGGATCAAGGTCCTCAATGTCTACACCAACCAGGTGGTCAAGGTGTACGGCAAAGATGAGAACCTTCGGGCCGTAAATCTGGCCTTGTACCAAGGCCAGCCCTCGAAGAAAGGATTCACCACTGTCGAGATGGGCGCATCTGCGAATCCTCTGTTGCAGGAGTCGGAAACGCGCGACCCGATTCTCGTCGCGACCGGCGCCGGCAAGGTGCGGTTCTACATGTTCACCAACGAGGAGGACTTTTCCAAGTCGACTCGTGACATCCAGAACGAGCGGCCGACCATGCTGGGCGGAAAGAAGGAGCAGCAGGCGCACAAGACCGAGACGGGCAGCGCCGCTGTCATACACACGACGTACGGCGACATTCATCTGCGATTGTTTCCCGATGCAGCGCCCAAGGCAGTCGAGAACTTTGTGACACACTCAAAGAAGGGGTACTACAACAACACCATTTTCCACCGCGTGATCCGAAAATTCATGATCCAATGTGGCGACCCGCTCGGCGATGGCACGGGGGGTGAGAGTATCTGGGGCGCACACTTTGAGGACGAGTTTAGCAGCCTGAAGCACGACAAGCCTTACACGGTGAGCATGGCGAACGCCGGACCGAATACGAATGGAAGCCAATTCTTCATCACGACAGAGAAGACGGTGAGTCTATGATGAGGACGGGCGTCATGAGCGCAACTAACACGCGACACAGCCTTGGTTAGATGGGAAGCACACGATCTTTGGCCGTGCCACACAAGGCCTCGATGTCATCCACAAGATCGAAAATGCGCGAACGTACAAGGACAAGCCGGAGGAAGATATCAAAATTCTCAACATTGACATATCATGACAAGGCAGGTAGCTAGGACCGTCTGGGGCCGCCACCATGCGGTCGTGTATGGCGATCCCCCAGGTTTGGGACGCGGACATTCCCAAGCGCCGGAACTGATCATCGCGCCTCCAATGCATTGGTTAACGATGCCAAAAAAGAAGCAGAGACCATGCCATGTGATTAGGGGCACATGTCCTTGGCTTACTGGATGACCGGCATCACCAGTTGACAAGACCCGCCTGCCGGCGCAGTGCGGTGGAGGATTGGATTCCAAGGGCGTTTCCTCGGATGAATTACCCCTGGGACGCACGCCTAGTGTCAATTCAATGGGTAAAACTGCAGTAGACACCACGCACACGTGGAGCATCCCTTTACGTCATGCTGCATGACCTCCAATAAAGGTGATGCCCTACAGTAGCTGAATGTGATGGGAGAGGTTGTCACCAGGTGCGCTGCCAGCTCAACAGCATGTGAAATTGGCAGTCGAGACGTCACGATAGGGGCTGGGGACTGCGTGAACAAGGCTCAGGCAATACACGTAGCAGGCTGTGTTGAAAGAGATTGGTCACTGTTAGATGCATAGTATGTGTGGACTTGGTTGCGCTTGTTGTATCGTGACTTGCTGTCGACGCACGAATAAGGTCAGGGATGGAGAGCATGTGCCGATATTTGAAGCGTACAATCTGACAGGATTGACTTGGCGGAAAGTCATGCATGCGCAGCTGCAATCCTAAAACCCCGCCTCGCAATGAATGTCTTGCATCTGGCCTGCAGAAAGACTCGAAGTAAGCCTCCCGCCGTGGTCCGCTGGTGTGGCAAGCTGACGGAGGCCGGTAGACAAGATGCAAGACTAGCCTTGCCAGGGACCGAGCCATAGCTCGTGTGTTGTAGTAAGCAATGGAAGCATCAGCGAGTGCCTTCGGACTCTTTTGCAGCCCAGCTAGCCAATAATGGCGCCGCAGCGTGCAGGGATATTACACAGCTCCAAGTCCGTTTCACAAGCTATTACTGCGTGCTGCATGCTTCGCCGAGTCCGGGTGTGAGCGCATGTTCAGGTCGTACATCCCTTGACTACCGATATGGGCTGATCCAGAGCTGCGGCACGATGCGATGCGAGAGAGAAAAAAATGACTAGAATTGCATGATTTTTGGCCCGCCATCGTCTTGTGCTAGTCTCGTGGCGTCTTGCGGCTGGCATTCCAGGCTCGAAAAACATATTTAAGCTCGCTCCATCTTGGACCCCATCTCCTACCCACGCCTCGATCCTGCACTTGGTGTGATAAGCCCTGCCCAACCACCACCATCTTGGTTCCCTATTTTTTCTTGCAGTTTCTTTCATTTCGGAGATACCCTTTTTCTTGAATTCGTTGTTTACATACCAAGCTGTCAATAGCTCAACATCCATCATGTCGGTATGTGCCTGGCTTTCTCGCCATGACCTCGAAGCCACCGATGCCCCTCCCCCACCAATTTCTCCATGACTCTTTTTCCAAGTCAGCCGCCGACCATCGGAGCTCGCTGACAGAAGGGACAGGGCCAATTCTTCATCGAGAACAAGCTTGTCGGCCAGAAAAATGAGGCGGAGGACTGGCGCATTCGAGGCTACAACCCCCTCACGCCGCCTGATCTGCTCCAGCACGAAATCTCGCAAACACCCGAGTCGCGCGCCACCGTCCTCAAGGGTCGCGATGAGGCTGTCGCCGTGGTCAACGACAAGGACCCGCAGCGCCGTCTTCTCGTCGTCGTAGGACCGTGCTCGATCCACGACCCCGAGGCCGCCCTCGCCTACTGCGACCTGCTGCTCAAGGCCAAGGAGAAGCACAAGGATGAGCTGGTCATTGTCATGCGCAGCTACCTCGAGAAGCCGCGCACCACAGTTGGCTGGAAGGGCCTGATCAACGACCCCGACATTGATGGTAGCTTCAAGATCAACAAGGGTCTGCGCATGTCGCGGCAGCTCTTCGTCGACCTGACGCACAGGGGCATGCCCCTTGCCAGCGAGATGCTCGACACCATCTCGCCGCAGTTCCTGGCCGACTTGCTGTCCGTTGGCGCGATTGGCGCCCGCACGACCGAGTCCCAGCTGCACCGCGAATTGGCCTCGGGCCTCTCCTACCCTGTCGGTTTCAAGAACGGCACCGACGGCTCGCTGGGCGTGGCCATTGACGCTATTGGCGCCGTGGAGCATCCCCACCACTTCTTGTCCGTCACAAAGCCCGGCGTTGTGGCCATTGTGGGCACCGTCGGCAACGAGGACTGCTTCGTTATCCTGCGCGGAGGCACAAAGGGCACCAACTACGACGCCGACAGCATCGCCGAGGCCAAGGCCGCCTTGGAGAAGAAGGGCGTGCGCCAGAGGCTGATGGTCGATTGTTCGCATGGCAACTCGCTCAAGAACCACAAGAACCAACCCAAGGTTGCGGCGTGCCTCGCTGAGCAGATCGCCAAGGGCGAGAATGCCATCATGGGCGTCATGATTGAGAGCAACATCAACGAGGGTGCGTCACCATACTTCTTCCCCTGTCGCAAGGATGAGTCGCTAACTGAATTCAAGGTAACCAGAAGGTGCCTGCGGAAGGCAAGGCTGGCCTCAAGTACGGTGTCAGCATCACAGACGCCTGTATCAACTGGGAAGATACCGAGACGGTGCTGCAGAGCCTGGCTGATGCTGTTAAATCGAGGCGAGAGATCCTCAATGGTGTCAACGGCCACGCTGAAAAGTAGATGCGACAGAGTATGGGCTCAGACAGAAAACGACTGCATGGCTGAATGACATTTACCCTTCTTGTCCTGAACTTTACACCTTGCCATCGTGTGATCCGCAAGACATGTGCTCCAGGCTAGTTCTCAAGAGGTCACGCACCGTATACAACAGGTAGGGGCAGCCAACTGTTCGCAGATGCCATGAATACGTGGCGCCAGGCTTCAGTGTCAATGCTACGTACAAATAGTATACTCTGTGGACCAGGGCCGAACTCTCCTGATTTGAGGGCGATGTGACACAGGGCTCGGTCTCACCATGTTACTTGGCTCCAGCTCCAGTGCGCGGGTTTTGAGTCCAAGCACCTTCAGCGTGCGGATAATGAGGTACCATCGTCTTGTTAATAGCAAGCGAATGCTCAATGGTTTATTGTGGATGCACGCTGTATTGGCCAACTCTGAGCCTTACGTGGGAATCTGCACTATGCCTGTTTGGGTGGCGTCGCAATTCGCGAGCCTCCTTGCGCCGGCTGCGACTCAGAAATTACCACCACTGCCCACGCATCCCAAACGCGCTCTGACCATCCTGATCGCGCTATCGCAACGGGCTTCAAGGGTCCTCAGCCCATATCCAGCATTCTTTGAGATCGATCGACATAGTCTTCAGCTTCTCGAGTAAGACGCACGTCCAGCTTCCGCGACAACCCGCGACGATGACACGCGATTCATCACCACTAGATTCACCATTGTCCTCCGAGCAATGGTCGGACCACGAGGACGAGTCCGTCCTGGACATTCATGACGAAGAAGAAACCGTCGCGAGGCCTTCGAAGCGCCAAAGGACCGAAGCTGCGTCCACGACATCTTCAGCAGCTCCTGTCGTCCACGAAGCTGAGCCCGAGGTAGACCACATCCAAGTACCTCCCGAGGTCGCCCTCGAGGACATATCAGATATCTCCTCAGACACATCGGCCGACATTCCTAGCTCTCCACCCTATGCCCGACCCGATGATGAGGACATGCAAGAGCAGGTCACCGTCTGCGACTGGGACGGCTGCGTGGCTGGCGACATGGGCGACATGGACAAGCTTGTCGATCACATCCACAACTCACACATTGAGAGTCGGCAAAAGAAGTACACATGCGAGTGGAACACGTGCACTCGAAAGGGGCTTCCCCACGCCAGTGGCTACGCCCTCAAGGCGCATATGAGAAGCCACACCAGAGAGAAGCCGTTTTACTGCTACCTACCCGGTGAGCCTGGTCCCGTTGCGACCGCTCCGCTGTGCACGTCAGACTGATCCAGACAGAATGCGACCGCTCCTTCACCCGATCCGATGCTTTGGCGAAACATATGCGCACCGTGCATGAAACCGAGACCCTGCGGCCGTCCGACCCCGTTCCCAAATCCCAAGGCCACGGCAGCAAAGCAAACAAGCTCAAAATCATCATCAAGACACCGCAATCGCACGGCAACGGCGGAGACGATGTGTCCGACGAGCCCCTCGCAGACGGCAAAGATGACCCTCATGAGGGATGCTGGACCATCATGTCCTCTGATCTCTTCAGCGAAGAGGAGCTCAAGGCCGACCGCGAGACGCTCTACAAGAAGCTGTACTTTGAGGACAAGTGGGCGAGGGAGGAGAACGACACACTCATGAAGGAGTGCAAAGCACTGGAAGAGCAATACTACAAGGAGTGGCAGGAGAAGGAGGTGCTGCTGTCGCAGGTCATCCAGAGTGAGATTGCGTGGCATCAGAGACGCAATGCCATCCTGAGTGGTACTGCGGATGTCCAAGTCACCGGACCCATTGACAGCCAGGAGACGAAGCCCACAAACGGAGCAACTAATTCCAAACCGGCCAACACGATTGAGAACGGTCTGCGACTACGGCCGGTCTCGCCGTCGTGAAGCAGTGCATATCGATTGTTATTTTGATATTTTGGGCGGACCGCACCCGTCCGCACGGAAAGCATGGCAATGGAAGGGAGAATCAGGAAACAAGGAGTCAACGGAATCTTCAAGCGCGACTGTGCCGGTTTTTTTTTTTAGAGTAATGCGTCCAATGTGCTCATTTACAATGCCTTCTTCTTCGCCCGGTACGACTCCTTGTTCTTGAATGGGAACCCGCTTGTTCCCTGGTCGAACTTGTGGTACCGGCTGATCATGGCCTTGTCGCCCGCAAACAAGACACAGTAGAGACCAAAGGCCGCGAAAAAGCTGCTGCCAAGCGTCCCGAGAAGGAACCCCGTCTGGCCCGTCCACGCATAGTGTGAGTAGGCGTAGAAAGCGGCGGCAGTGTGATAAATGGTGGTGACGACAAGGGCCGCGCTCGCGTATGGGGAGATGCCATCTTGGGGGGCTGCATAAGTCAGCATACAGCTTGATAGTCTCAATGACAAGAAATGGAGTTCATTTACCATCGACTGCCGAACCCAGCGGTACAGCGCCAGACAGGAGGACTACGATGAGGCCCAACGCCAAGAGGGCGAACCCGAGCGAGCGGGCAAAGTAGGCTTCTAGAGCTGGGCCGAGTCAGCAGATTCAACATTTGCGAGAGACGCCTTGGTCCATACAGCTTGAAGGGGCATTATCGACACGCAGAAGAGATCCAATAAATGTCGGCCAGACAATGAGAGGGAGCGCTTGGGTCGACAGCCAGGCGAGGTTGCCAAAGCTGTAGGTCGAAACGGTCTGGAGAGTTAGCTATGCGCCGCTTCTTGCGTATTGGTGGCCTTACATCCATCTCGAAATTTAGTTGTCAGAAGTATTATGCAAAGCAAGTGATTGTGTCTTAGGCGTTGCCGCTTCTGCTCTCATGTCGAGTCGTCGTGGTCTTGCTTGGCGCGTGCACATGCGACGACGTCACATCCTCGTCGTCGGTGCGGACCCTTGGATGTCATAATGGGCTTAGCGCGACCGGAGGCCGATCTCGCATCGAACTAAACATCGTGGGGGGGGTCGGCGTCCGTGACATTTCTAATTCTCAGCAAGTGATTTATTGCGCAGAATTGCATGGCCTGTGTTCGACATCCACATTCGTCTATTTCTCTTAGGAAATTCTCCAGAGCAATAATTTCCATTTTGAAAGCATATCAAAGAGCCACGCCAAGTGGGCAACTGCGCAGCGTGACTTTCACACGATCATAATCTCCTCGCCACCTGCGACCAGCAATCCTACCTTTGACGCCCTGCGGTGCACGCGACAACTTGTTTCTTCGCGTACTACCAGTCGCATTTACACAGCGCGACCTACACCGGCACGATGAGTGCCATTCTATCGGCCGACGATCTGAACGACTTCATTTCGCCCGGTGTCGCCTGCATCAAACCTGTCGAAACCCTACCAGCAGCCCCACCAACCCAAACGGCGAACGAAACCGAAGTCATCCTCGATGGGCAGCATCCCTCAGCCCCAAGATCAGATGTACCCGCCGTAATCTCCTTGACTGACTGCCTCGCATGTTCGGGGTGCGTCACTTCAGCCGAGGCTGTCCTGGTCAGTCTGCAAAGCCATGCGGAGGTGTTGTCATTGCTGGATGCCGCGCCAGCGCTGAATATTGTCGGGCCTGATAGCAGTGGCAACTATTCCGTAAAGGGGTTGGAGAATCCGGATGCCAAATTGTTTGTCGCCAGTGTAAGTCCGCAGTCCAGGGCGAGTTTGGCGGCGGCATGTGGCGGCAAGTCGGAGAGGCAAGCCGGTCACATGCTCGAACAATTACTCTGTGGACCAGCAGGCCTGCGTCGTGGCGGCAAGTTTCACAACGGCTTCACCTGGGTTTTTGATACCAACGTCGCGAGAGAGGCCAGTTTGGTCCTGGGCGCGGACGAGGTGCTGGAGATGTCGAGGCCTGGTGTTTCGAGCCCCTCCAAACCCATACTCGCTGCGTCCTGTCCGGGCTGGGTTTGTTACGCCGAGAAAACACACCCGCATGTTTTGCCGCATCTGTCGAGAGTCAAGTCCCCTCAGGCGCTGATGGGCACGTTGCTCAAAACGGTGTTGAGTCGAAAGCTCGGCATCCCGCCAAGCAGGATCTGGCATCTCGCTGTGATGCCGTGCTTTGATAAGAAATTGGAGGCTAGCCGAGAAGAGCTGACAGATGAAGTCTGGCATGGTTCGGGCCAGCCTGGTCGAGGTGTGCGGGACGTCGACTGCGTGATTACGAGCAAGGAGGTCCTGATGCTCGCACAGTCCAGGGATACCGACTTTTTTGGTCTGCCTTCAACGCCCCTCCCCGACTCCTCAAGCACAGCTTTCCCCGACGATAAGCTTCGGGACTTCTTATTCCCTCGACGACTTCCGCGCAACGCCCCTGAATCGGCTGGCTCCTCAGGGGGGCTCCTCTACCACATTCTCCAAACGAAAGCGGCGCAAATACCAGGGTCCTCAATTCAGATGAATCGAGGGCGCAATACCGACGTCGTCGAATACACCATCACAGCCGATGGCGAGATCGTGTTCAAAGCGGCTCGCTATTACGGCTTCCGAAACATCCAGAATCTTGTGCGGAGACTGAAGCCAGCAAAGCCTTCCCGGATGCCCGGAGGAAAGCCGTTTGGCAGCGCACGGAGGCCGACAGGCAAGTCTTCCTCCCTAGAATACGGATACGTCGAGGTCATGGCCTGTCCGGGAGGCTGTACCAATGGTGGTGGCCAGATCAAAGTCGAAGATCCCATCATCGCTGAGAGGAAGAACCTTTCTGGCAAGCCAGGTCCCCAGGCTCAGAAAGATTGGTTGGCGGAAGTGGATGAGACGTATTTTTCCGGCGACGAGCCTGACGTCGCGGACGGCGGGAACACCGCAGATGTCATCGGAGGAATCTCTCGCACATATGTGCATGACATCCTGGCGCATTGGGCCAAGACAACGAGCATCAGCCTCGAAAAAATCGCCTACACAACTTATCGCGAAGTTATCAGCGACGTTGGCAAGGCAGCCACCGACACGGAGAAGGTGGTCCAACTCGCGGGCAAAATCGGTGGTGGCTGGTAGCATATAGACCACGTAGCTGTGAACACTCAGTTCCCCTTTGCTCCGCGTCGAGCGAAACCGAATCCTCCTCGTCCACTCCCATCTGGCCCTTTGGGTGATCGTATCGCAGGCTGCTGTTGCTGCTCGAGTCTCGGTGTAGACAGTTTTTGTGGGCTATCAGCACCTCGCTGTTCCAGCTTGGGCGCGTAGCTAGGATCGAATAGCTCCCTTGTCGTTGCTGAGTTGTTGGGCTGGCTGTTCGCGTTGTTCTGCCGTCGATTTTCGCCGCGCTGGGCCCCTCTTCCGCGGCCGCGTGACCGTGCGTTGCCGTGTCCATCTGCCCTTGGGGGAGTGACTGTCCCAGTGCCAGAAGGCGACGAGGTGCCTGAGGAGGAGGCTGGCGGCTGCCCGAAGATCTTGGCCCGTGCCTCCTCATAACGGCGCTGCTTCTCCTCAAGCTCCTTCTTTTGTCTGGCGCGAATCTCTTCAGGACTAGGCTGCCCTGCTTGATCCTTCGAGTCCTCGTCTTCCTCTTTCAACGAGAGATCCGACATCCCCCTGGCAGGATCTCGTTTCGCGAGAACTGGCGTCCGACTGAGGACTTTGACTTGTGGTTTGAAGCCTGTTTGCAAAGGTACATTGTTGTTCGCTTCCACGAAGTGGAAGGTTTCGGGTGTGTCCCTTGGTCAGTCAGCTCAGGTGCACCGCATGGTTCTCTGCAATTGCATACGCGGCTTCCCAAAGTTTTCTGTTCGTCTCCACGTGACGGGCGATGCGTTCTGCTTTAGACGCCGGCACGACCTCAGGCTCGGGGGAGGGCGGTCGCAGGTCTGCCTTGTCGGCTTGTGTCTCCCAATCGTCGTCCCAAGCATCTGGTATGGTGTGTTTTCGGGGCATGTTTGCAACGTGCTTGAAACTGCGGTCTCGCGGGATTGAAATTCATGGACACTAACCAATCTTTTCGAGAGTGAAGCGTTCGATACGCGGCACCTGTGTTGGCGAGGGCGAAAGTGGGGCAATGAGGAACACTTGCCCACTACACCGAGCCCGGCCAAGCCCATCATACCGTCGCCCAGTAACAGTTCGCCAGCTTCACCACAGACAGCGTCACCACTCGCACTGCAACTGCATGAAGGGATACGATTGTTCTCCTCAGTTGATACCCTAATACGTTACGAATCAACCAGATTCTCTTTGCCCTCGCCATGGCGGGCCCAGCCCATCAGGAACATGCTGTCTCCACGGCCGATGGGGCCAGGCGCGATGAGGATGTTATTGTAGCGAGAATGGCCCACCAGTGGTTTGACGCCCGTAAGTACCATTTGAATCAGACGGGGAGAGTTGACATGCTCAGCTACTCAGGGTCATACCGAGACCCTCTCAGGCCTGCCCAGTCCAAGACATCGTCCTCCAAGCAAGCAATATCTGCCAAGGAGAAGCAGTGGCTAGAGGAATTACGCGCAGCACGCAACTCATGAGGCCCGTCGTGAAAGGCGCGCACGATACATGTCAATGCCGGCACTGTCCTGCTGGTTGCAGGAACAGCCGGCGCCTGGGGAGGGAGACGGGGTATGCGCATGTGGCATTATCGCAAAGAATTGCAGAAGAGTCCTCGGGTTACCAAACTTGCCAGTAACCACATGATGAAGAACCGCCAAGGTTCTGTCACACTTACAGCGGGTTCGGCATTCTTTCAAGCAAGATATTTCTAGTTTGAAAGCGCCTGGTAGCAATTCCCGTACTTCACCGGCCGCTGAGGGGTTCAAGGCAAGGTATGGGAAGATCATGATATCAGAAGGAATCTGGCGCCAAAAAGTCGCCGACATGCAAGGCGCATGGTTTCTACCCATGACATCGCAGGTGGATATGTGCAGGTCGTGCTTAAAGTCGGTATAATTTACACGTACCTTATGTGTACTGAGGTAGCACCCGTGAACTGTGTGAGAGATCGACACCTATTTATGCGATGCTGATATTCATGGGGGTGGTAGGGGAAGTCCATGACTAGGACACGATCAGACCCAGCCCCAGCTCCGCCAAAGGTAAGATAGTATGGCCACAGCGCTACAAGGGCATTGGAAAAGGTCCTTTCCATCACCGCGACTCGACAGTCAACGGTGCTTGGCTAACCCAATGTTCCGCTCGTGAACTGTCATGGCCTATTCCCCACACAAAGTACTACAGTAGCACTGAACGTACAAAGCGCGAAGAGCCCCCGAGCAAGTCCCCTCGATGCCGTGACTGGACATCGCAACTGCAACAAGACTAGCGAGATGGAGAGAGCTCATGCACCAGTCTCCAAGTCAGCTCGGCTACATGACCACATGAAAGCCAAACCCAATAATGTGACCAATGTCTTTCCGGGTGTTACATTCCCTGGAATTGACCCCGCAAAGTGAGAATCTGACCCCACCTCGACCTCAGCGTGAGCTCTGCTCTGTGCGCAGGGTCCTCCAACTTTTTCGGCCTTGGCGCCTTGTCCAGGACGACAACCCAGTGCATCTTGCAAAGTTTCTGTGCATGAGTACCTTATTCGTCATATAAAACGAGGGCTCTCGTTTTGGTTCTTGGAGTGCGGATCGGCACAAGGGGCCATACAGATAGAGCGGGCCCGAACATATGTACGGCCGGCATGCCAGGAGACGTGGAGGCGGGATAGACGGCCTGGTTCGGTTGAACAGTCAAGCGTAGGTGCGTGCCTTTGGGCCGAACCAGAATGATCATAAGTGGAGTTGGGCTAAGTGTTCCTACTGAGGAATTCTTAGACTACGCAGTACGTGGTGTCTGAGAATGTGATCGGCCGTCTCTCATTATGACTGCCTGGGATGCTCATGATTACTTCTTGTATCTATGACGGAGCACGCCTGCATGAAGGCATGGCCTGGGCATGGTGCATCGCAATAAATGTGATTGGGAGCAGTGTTGGGATAGAAGGTGGCCGCTTTCTGCTGTTCGCGAGACGGATATACACACGTGAGTGAGCAAAGAGTACCATCAATACGGTGATCTCAGCTTCAATCCTCTTTTCGTGCCTCGTCCACGGAAGCTGGCCCTTTGACATGATGCTCACTGCCAAGGCTTTTGGTCTGTCTGATGGTGTTGCCCCACCATGTGTGCCCCCAGCAGCCACCCAACAGTAAGGTACCTCACAGTTGTTAGTGCTATCGTGCCATCCGCTGGGGACCAGAGTAAGGTAGGGGATCTGCTGCCATACGGTAGCCCCAATTTGAGTCCATTCCCACCCGAAGCTAGACCCCAGCGGTTGATCAACCTGGATCTGGGCCGTTCCGATCGTCCCCCCTCAGCAGCCGTCAGAAGCCCGCCAGACTTCCGTTCATCATCATCGTCGTTTCCGCATTGTTGGGTCGCTTTTCATCCACGCTTTGCTCTCTCCTTGGGTTGTTCTCATACTTGAGATCTTCTAGGGACACAGAGGCCCAAGTGAGCCTGCAAGCCTTTGCTGAGCCGATACGCCGCGCGCGATCGTCTCGCACACCAGGGTTTGGCAAAGCTCTCCGCACCTCGCCCGCCAGTCTCCAACATCGACCAACGCTGGTGTTGCCACGCGCCCCAGCTTTTCTCCAGATACCTTATTTGAGCCACTGATTCTCAAAGCCCGGGAACTTCACAGTCAGCCTTGAAGGAGCTGACGGAGTGAACATGTCAGGACATGAGAACGCCCACGGAAACGCAGGAGGCTATGATCTCCTGCGCAGGGCCACCCAGGCAATGATGTCAAAGTGAGTGAACAGCTATTTTCCTTTAGCTCGTCGTGCTTTTTCTCCCCTATGGCCAAGCGACAAGTCCTCAGCCCCGTTCAAGAACGATCACGACACAATCGGCATTTCTACTTTTCGGATACTTGACTCAGGTGGCGAGCCACCCCATCATCGACTTTCACAACAATTATAGGGTTTGGGGACGCCTACTCTGTACATGAGCATGATTAGGCCACGGCAACACATTCTTTGGCATGCTTCGCACCAGGGCGCTGCAGTGCCTGCGAATTTTCCACACAGCAGGGTGTCGTTCTTTTCGCTGCAAGCACAGACGCTGCGCTGAAGTTCTTTCCCTATGGCACTCTCGGCTCAAAAGATGGTGCAAAAGCACCTGCAGTCGTCAAAACTCTTCACTGTGGTCTACGCTGCTTCCCATCCTCAGCGACGGAGGTGCAGAACCACTGACTCCCTGCCTCCGAGCACCGGGGCGCCATCATTGGGGCTGTCGGCCTACCACAGGCGCAATACATACATACACTAGCTCCGAGCTTGACTCGACAAAAACCGGCGGAGAACCTTGTACGGATTCCACCGCACGCCAGTTCATGGCCATGCCAACAAGTGCCGTTATGAGCTCCCGTCGGTGCAACACAAGACTCAGTTGCACGTCTGTCTTTCTTGAGCTTGGACCCAGCCATCATTCAGTTTATGCCATTCCGGGTGTCAGTCAACATTTGCGGTTGTAACACCGGGACCCACTCTTCCACATGGCCGTGTGGATGGATGGGTTGTGACAAGCCGGTTTCCTTGGCTCGAGCTGGGACCGCCACCAATCCAATTGGGCATGGAATCAAAGACCCTAATGCTCCCGCAGCGTGGCAGCCTGGCAACCCCCAGTGTCTACGCTGATGAGTCGCGGCCTCGGTTTCACCTACCAGAGGCTGCGCGCAAGAGTAATGTGCTCTTGTGTACGTCAGTGTCGCTGTCGGAAGAGGTTCCCTTCCGAGGTAGAATGCGGAAAGAGACAGGGCGGCTTGCTCTCAGTGCAACTCTGCTGGGGTTTGAATTGCACAGGTGTCCCGCCGCGCTGGGCTAGAGCCGACGGGACTCCCGTGATTTTTTCGCTGGCGGAAGACACATCCCAAGGTCCATCGAGTGAAGGAGTGGTGGACTGCTGCGCCAAAATTGCCCCTCTTCAATCCTCGAGACCCAACGTGGCCGACGCTTCTTGGCAGCCGTCATGAAGTAGCGTGCCCACTTGTTGCACTCTTCCCTTCGGACCTTTCCCAGCCCCAAGACCTGGACATGCCCCTCTGCATCGGATCCCTTTGACTCATTTGCTCGTTGCTTCAATTACTTTGGTCCAGCAACCATGTCCCGCCATGTTACTGACCACATCGCTAGAACGGCGACGCCTGATGAGGATGGTGGGGACCAAATTGGGTACGAGACCCCACGATCTGGTATCGCGACCCCCCAGCCCGACCTCCACGACAAGCGCTTGCCTGGGATCATGAGCTACTTCGGCCAGGTTCGTCAAATCCAGTCTCCATCTTCTCCTTTCATAGAGAGCAATGCCTCCCTTCTGTCCCCTTCCCGTTGATTCGTCCGCCGCTCGAGGGTGCACTGCCCACAGTTGAAAAGTCGGATCCCAGCGTCGATCAGCGGTCTCGCTCTTGGCTTGGTCGCAGTGCGGTCGCAACTGTCGACACTACTGGTGAACTCTTTTGGAGAAGAACACTCGGTCTCGTCTGGCTCGACAACGTCAAACGCCACGTCCACCGGGTCGTCTGTCATGACGAACTCGGGAAACCCTGACCCGCAAGTGTCTGGGAACCGGGAGCTCCGTCGCAAGCCCACTACTGCCCAATGCATTTCCGCAATGTTCAACATTTTGGTTTTCTCAATGGCATCAAAGAGCTAACTCGTGGTGTCCTGTTTCAGAGTGGCCCGCCAACGCCGACCCGAGCCCTATCCGCCGCACATCCATCGCAAGCAGACAAAAGCTCCATTAGCGCCTCCAGCCATGAAGAAGCTGAAAGGAGCGGCACTCGGACTCCGCGTCCTTCCCCCACCACGGGAGGACAGGCGCCTCCTGCAAAGGGCAAATTGACCATTAAGATTCCCGAAGCGCGAGGTTTGAGAAGCTGCCGGGACCCTTACGTGGTGGTTGTGTTCCAACGGAGCGAACTCATATCTGGAGGGCCGAGGATATCCCAAGAGGAGGACACTCTCAGCGTGGAGCCATCAAGGTTCGGTGGTGTCCCAATCCAGCGCCAAGGCAGCGATTCTGGAAGAATCCCCATGTCGATCCCCATGAGAAGCCGGCAGAGCAGCAACACGAGCAACGGGGATTCGAAACCGGCACGTCCCCGCCCTGGGCGTACCTCATTCACAAATCCTCAGTGGGATGCGGAGGCCATCTTGTAAGTTGTCGCCTGTGGTTGACAGCGCGTTTTGCTGATGAGCTTGGCAGTGACGTCGTCGAGTCCGACATGCTGGTCGACATATCGGTGTACAGCCATTCGACAAACGGCGACGACTTCCTTGGGCATGTCCAGATCCAAGCCTCGAAGGACGAGGATGGTACCAAGGGCTGGTATGCTCTGCAGGGCCACGCAGACACGATCGCCGAGGACGCACCGACGGGCGAAATATACGTCGAGACAAAATTCCAACAGTCTGAGAAGAAACACTACGGGCCCACCGATTTCGAGATTCTCAAACTCATTGGCAAAGGTACCTTTGGCCAGGTGTATCAAGTCAGGAAGAAGGACACAAGGCGCATCTACGCCATGAAGGTGCTACAGA
The DNA here is from genome assembly GCA_027569275.1 of Emericellopsis terricola. Classification (NCBI taxonomy): domain Eukaryota; kingdom Fungi; phylum Ascomycota; class Sordariomycetes; order Hypocreales; family Bionectriaceae; genus Emericellopsis; species Emericellopsis terricola. The sequence continues at coordinate 567,461 of JAPDEU010000008.1, read as the reverse complement.
AGAAGGTCATTGTCCAGAAGAAGGAGGTGGCGCACACCGTCGGCGAAAGGAACATACTCGTGCGAACGGCCATGGCTGACTCTCCATTTATTGTCGGCCTCAAGTTCTCGTTCCAGACACCATCGGAACTGTACCTTGTGACAGACTATATGTCGGGTGGCGAGTTATTCTGGCACCTGCAGAAAGAAGGACGATTCGATGAGAAAAGGGCAAAGTTTTACATTGCTGAACTGATCCTCGCTATTCAGCACCTCCACAACAACGACATTGTATACCGCGATCTGAAACCCGAGAACATTCTCCTGGATGCCAACGGCCATATTGCGCTCTGCGACTTTGGTCTCTCCAAGGCCAATCTTACCAAAAATGACACCACCAACACATTCTGCGGTACCACCGAATACCTTGCGCCGGAGGTCCTGATGGACGAGTCAGGCTACACCAAAATGGTCGATTTCTGGTCTTTGGGCGTATTGGTATTTGAAATGTGCTGCGGGTGGAGTCCTTTCTACGCCGAAGACACCCAGCAAATGTACAAGAACATTGCCTATGGAAAGGTGCGCTTTCCTAGGGAGACGCTCTCCCAAGAGGGGCGTAGCTTCGTCAAAGGGCTGCTCAACCGAAATCCGAGGCATCGTCTCGGCGCCACCAACGATGCCCAGGAGCTTAAGGAGCACCCGTTCTTTGCGGATATTGACTGGACGCTGCTCGCCAAGAGGCTCATTTCTCCTCCTTTCAAGCCCAAGTTGAAGTCGGAGACGGACGTCTCGTACTTTGATCCAGAGTTCACGACGGCGCTCGACACAAATGGCTCCCTCAACGAACGGGCTGCGGCGCTGGCGAGAGGGTACGCCGCTAGCACCCCGCTGTCCCCGTCTGTTCAGGCCAACTTCCAAGGCTTCACATTTGTGGACGAGAGTGCGCTGGATGACCACATGCGGGATCGGCCTATCCAGGATGATGAGGAGATGGATGACGCCCGGCGAAGCGACGATGATGACTGGGATAACCTGGACGACATTGACCCCCGCAAGGCCAACAGGATGAGCGGCATCGTAAAGTCAGGTCCCCACGATGAGCAGATGGTAGGAGGGTCGCATTTCGACATGTAGTAGCTGCCCGTCTCTCAAATTCTGCACATCCCTTTGCCTGGTCAAAGTAATCGTGCCATATTCGTTCTTTCTGCCTATTTGAAGGTCTTGCAAACACGGTCGTCTGTATGGGGTGGTGGTGCTGCGGTTCTGAAATGGGGTGCATGTGTGCGCATAACAACAGCATGATGGGAACACGGGTGGCGGGGCGGCTGGTTCTTCATGGTATGGCGTTTCAATGTTTGGGCATGTGTGTGCAGAGCAGCGAGGTGAGGTGGATGTGACGATCATGACATGACAGGTCGCGTACTCACTCCGTTATTAGTTTAAGAACTGATTGCCTCACGCATACTGATGGTCTCATTTCCAAGCCTCACTGGGCACGGCGCGTTACCGATTTCAGCTCATCCATGGTCCACCGAGCCTTACACCATCCCGATAAAGGTCCATCCCCATGACTAGGCAAGATGTTGAAGGAGCAGACATCGCTTGTGCCAAGGTGACAAACTTCATCGGCGAAGACGTCGCGTTTGGCGTGCTCTCCGTTACTCGAGGCGCCATGTTTAGCTTCAGTATCAATCTGTCACGTCGGCCGGCATCCGTTAGCAACAGGTGGCCTCCAAGCATGAGTCTTGTTTGGCATTTGTGTTCGCATTGAAATGGACTACACCAACAGCAGGCTGTTTTGAGGCAAGTATACACAGGATTACCGACTTAAAGAAATCCTCATCGACCAGAGACGTTTGATCCGTCTCCCACAAACCAGGGGCATCGGCACCTTCTCTGCCGTGCCAGTATGCCGCCCAGCTCCCGTTCTCTTGTAGATAGTGTAGATGCAGCAGCAGTGGCTTTGACGTGTGCTCATCCCTGTTGTTCTTTCATGTCCGAAAAGATGTTCCCCTTAGTGAGCCTTGGCATCCTCCGCCTCCTCAGTCTCGAGCCAGTCGGGCAGCTCGGCAGGCTGGGCAGTCGCGGACACGCTCTCCTGACCCTCGATCTCGACGGCCATGTTCTCGTACTCCTTGAGGCTGCTGGCAAGGTCGGCCTCCTCGGGGGACGCAGGGGTCTTTGGTACAGAGAAGGTCTGGACTTGGCCGACAGAGTCGCTCTCCTTGACGGCAGGGACCTTGTAGGACTTGAGTTCCTTCAGGTAAAGTTCCTGCACGAAATCGGCTGCGGTACATAATTAGCATTGTGAAGAAGGCGAGGATGGTATGACGGTCGTGTCGTTGATGTTGCATGGATGGATCGGGTCGGTGGTGCGAGGTCGTGGTGGCGTCATCTGTCGCCCACAAGAGCAGGGCCGGGTGATTGGATTCGTGTCGTTCGTAGACCACAAACAGAGAGTGTTTCGATTGGGGGAATAGTTCAAGTCGAAAGGCGCTTTTGTCGGCGTTGCATCGTCCACGATTCGGAGATCCCATTGGTTGGCGCAGTTGTCGTCACCACTGTCCGCGATCCCCCGTGTCGACCCGATCCATCGCAGCATTCGTCGAGTCGAGGCATGAAAGAAATCGTCTTACCTCTGCGAGAAACAGTAGGAGCAATGAAGCCCCTCATTTGCTGTCGGGCAATGGCACCGACGACAGAGCGGGCGCGCTAGATGAGGTCAGCAGCTTGCACATTGCGACCAATGCTACCACCGGCACTCCTTGTCGCAAATCCCTTCAAGGAGGCAAATTGGTCGAAAAGTCGAAAGGGCAGTGCTTACCGTAGCTCGGGACAATTGGCAGAGCATCTTGGGCGAACGGGGTCGGAATGCTCAGTGGAAGGCAGGCCCGGTGAAGGTGGTTGGTCGATTGAGGGTTTTGATGAAAATCGTGAGGACGATACTCGGCTAAGACTGGCAGGCGGGTTCCGGGGCTGCCTGAGGCACGCACAAGACAGCTGCATCGGGGGAGGTAGGGAAGCTCTCCCCGCTGTAAGATGGCTCACGTGATCTCGATGCCAACAGGGACACGGCCAGCATTGCGATCTCGAGTCTATTGTTCATGCGGTCATGATCATACACTATGTGAATTTGTACATCTATACTTCCTGTGCTTATCGATTCCGAGAGCAATTCTCCGTATCCCACTGGTATAGCCTCGTTGGCCACAGCGCTCATTGGCATTGACGGCCGTCATCTCAATTCCAGCCAGGATATCAGGGCATTGGTCCAAAAATTGAGACTTGGCGGGATATATGACGAATTTACAGGATCGATGAAACATATACAGCTGGTTAAAGTAACAAGATCTAGATCCAAGGAATGACAAACGAACGCTTGACCGCAGCACCCCTGTACAGGACCTGAACAAAGTAAGTCAGATCGGCAAGCATACTACTCCGAGCTCCTGGCAGGCGACAGCTTCTCGCTCGGGGCACGCCTTCGTCTTCTCCATGATCCAAAGACAATGGACACGGCGTAGGCGGCGAACATGACTGCTGCCACGACGATGTATGCGACCTTGAAGCTCATCGACGGGGCGGCCAACTTGATGCCAAGGCCGCCGTTAATGACACCCAGGGTCATCAAGATGCGGCCGTACCATATGTGGAGATGGCTAATGATTCCGCGCTTTTGGTGAGTGGTAAAGTGACGGTGGTGCAACCAGCCCAGGATGGGCTGGATGCTCAGCAGGGCAATGACGACTGTGCCGAGGACAGTGTGGGTTTGTTCGAAAATCTTAGGAGCGTTAGCTTGTATCCTTGAGGACCCGTTCCTTGACAAACTCACAAATCCCTGTCGTGTGGCGCCCACGTACCCCAAACCAAACACAGCCCACATGGCTAGCCAGCCCAGGTTCTGTGTCATGGAGTGGACGTACCACTTGCCCACGAGCTTCATGAGAATCGCACCAAGGGGATACAGGAAGGCGAAAACTACCAGCGCAACAATTCCGTGAGCGAGAATGATGGTTTCTGTGTTGCTGCCGCCTTCGGACACGTCGTCTTCGGCAGAGCTGTCGCTGTAGCCACTGCTGCTGGTGCTGGTGCCCTGGTCGAGGAAAGGGTTGGCATCGGACGTGATGCCTGCGTTGGCGAACCTGACTCGCAGTTGCGTGTTTCCGTCGTGCTCGGAGATGGCATAGTTGAGGTCGTTCGAGTCGATGGGATTGCCTTCTGTCCAAGCCGCAATCCAGTTGTTGGTGCCGGTCAAGTCCAAGTTCCCGCAGTCACCGCAGCGGATGTTGGCTACCATCTTGCCATTGGAGACTCCAGAACCATCCAGCAGCTCCGTGTTGCTGCTCTCGACGTACTGGGGCAGGACGTGACCTTGGCCTTCGCGTGTGCTGAGGGTGACGTTGCCGTTGCCATCGCTGTACATGATGAACATCTGCGATCCTCTCATCTGACTGCCAATGCCGAGGCCGACCCATGAGTACGAGTCGGGCGCTTCAAGCTGGAAGTAGACGTTGCCCGAGCCGGAGCTGGCGACAGACTCTGGGACGCCCCATTGGAATCGGATGTCATCGTTGGACCCTGTCGTTGTCGACGCCAGAGCAGCAACCGAGGCCGCATCTACAGTCCGTCAGTGGATGATACGCTGCTTCAGACTGGCTGCACCCTCACGTTGCACAAGCGCTGCAGCCGACATAGCGGCCAGCTTGGCTTGTTTCCTCATTCTTCAAAGGGCTTGTGAGGTAAGGGAGATTGAGGCCTCGTGGTGGATGCACGAAGGATTTAGGGAATCAAGATCTGGAGCACTTGTTTCCTCGACTTGTTTGACAGTAATTGAACGGGAGGCGGAGGCCCTGAAGTCGTGGGAGCAGCAGTGATGCACTTTCATATACAAGCGTGGTGGCAGTGTTTCTTGATGGTAGGGTGTTACCGCCAAGCTTCCCGTTCCGTGATCATTGATTCATCCCAGGACCAGGGGCTCCCGGTTCCGATAGTGCGCAGCGCATATCAGCCTCTGACAAGGGGTCTCCAGTTTCACATAGCCAATGTCGTCGTCTGCAGTGACGTGCTGCAAGGGAATGGGATGCATCCATCACTGCCCGAGTTTGGAATGGTAAGTCTGCCATCCGGCAACTCTCTCATCCGCCGTCCTGTACCCACTAACGTTAGCCCCAGGAGATGAGATGGGAGCCCTGCTTTGCTTGACGCGACGATCCTGCACATGTGAGCAAGAGGGCACTCATTACTGGGTTTTTGACAGGTACCTACAGCACCTTACTTACATGACTGAGCCTCTAATCTGGGCGGCCCCTCAAGCCAGCCACTGTCCCAAGCGAGCGCAAATCACGAGCAGGCGCAATGATGAAAGTTGCCGGCTTGCCGCCATGGACAACGCCACGATTCAATGCAAACGCTCAAAAAAGAATACAGTGAGTCCATGCGATGTCAGAGTACATGCATCGATCTGCCCGGCTGCGCCCAGACAGCGGTCAAAAATGTACTTGCCACCCCCGGCATGTAGGCGCCTGTCGTGGACGTGGGCGAGAATGGGGCTTGCAAAGCTTGCTGTGCTCCTCTTCGTAAGCGGAGATGCGGCAGGCCTCCGTCCCATGCGCTCGAGGAGCGATAATTACAGCAAGGCGCATCTGTTCGAGGTACCAGGGGCTTGAACGGAAAGCTCTGGGCCGAGGACGCGTAATCCATCTCGACGAAAGAGCTGCACGTCCGAGTCTCAGGCCAAGCCGCCAAGCCACGGGTACGCGCTGCCAACGGGGGGCTAACAAGACAGTCTAGACCGTAGGGCCTCCCCCCAACCATTGTCACCAATATCGATCGCGGGTACGTAACGGCAACGCTCAACCCCACGTCCCGGAGCGGCTGCCGGCACGGGACTTGCGCAGGCCAAGTTTCCTCCATTGCCTCAAGGCATCGACCGACGCTGGTGGGCTGACAATCTGGGCTTCGTTACACGTAATTACGACCTAGCTGCCGCCCAAAGAGCTGGCGCGTTCCGGAGAGCTTCGGCAACCACTTGCCGTACGCCATTTGATGATGATCGCTCGTCCAGAGCGCAAGCCAATGGCAAGAGTCTGGTTTCTAAGCGCCATCACCACCCTTGTCACAGCAAGTAATCATTGCGTGAACCATAATAGCTCGTAAGCTGCGCCTCATCCACACGGCAGACAACGGCACGTGGATGCGGAGATGCAGTGCTCCGAAACTCCTCGACAGGCATGATGCATCGTGGGATCTACAAGCAGCAACTCTCAGATCCAACTTGGTCCCCGAAGCTAGCGCTAGCCTGTCGGCGACCTGGGGGTATCCCGGCATGGTGGCCTGACGTGTTGGTGTGTAGCACAACACTCATGCCACAGAGAAGCCATGCATGAGGCTCAGCATCCCCACGGAGGTTTATTATGCTGTGAGGCCTCTGCCCTATGGGCCGCAGCAGCTTCCGGTCCAGGGTCACCTCCCCTTGGGGATGATCGTGGCGCTCTTGGGGGAAGAATTCTATTTTCGTACTGGCAGGGCTGATTACACCAGGATACGCACAACGCACTGAACCCATCGTCACGTACCGCCCCAACCAACAACAACGAGAGACACGCCATGGCGAGACACCCAAACAAGCCACGCCCCGAAAAGAAACTGCACCACACAAGGTTTGAAGCGGCCTCACGCAGCCATGGGAAACTGATGCTCGTCCAGCAAGCTCGACGACGCTACGAAGCTGAACCCTCCAAAGACGTCGTCCTTGGCTGCGCTCAGAAAACCCGGCTCCTTCGAGGTCATCATGGGGCTGAGCGAAAGCTCCGTGAACTCGGGCGCAAAGTTCTCCGCCAGCTCTGGGTCCGTGATCATGGGCTGGATCGGAGGCTCCAGCTCGCGCGCTTCAAGCTTCTTCCAGTCGATGCGTCGGAAGAACCGGTGTTTCTTCAGCGTCGTCAGATCCCTGGGCATGACCGCGCCAAGTCTCTTGCCCGGCTCTTTGCGGAGCAGTCGGGTGAGGAGGTCCTTGGCATCCGGGCTAAGAAAATAGGGCATGATAAGCTTCTGTTTGACAATGTTCTCTTGGATCTTTGCGTGGTTGCCGCCGCGGAAGGGCGGGTTGCCTGTCATCAAGTCATAGCCCAAGGCTCCGAATGACCACCAGTCAACGGCCTTGCCGTACTTCTTCCCCAGGATGACCTCGGGCGCCATGTACTCGACTGTGCCCAGGATGGAGTTGCACTCATCCGTGGGCTCAGCCGAAACCTTGGACAGCCCGAAATCGGTAAGCAGTAGGTGGCCGTCCGCGTCCAGCAGGCAATTTTCAGGCTTCAGGTCCCGGTACACTACACCCAGGTCGTTGTGCAAATGGGAAATCGCCAGCAACATCTCGGCCATGTAAAAGGCCGCCACAGACTCCGAGAACATCTTTTCGGTATTCAGATGCGTGAATAATTCGCCGCCTTGTCCGTACTCCAGGATGAGGTACAACTTTTCGTGGTCCTGGAAGGCGTAGAACAACTTGACGACAAAGGGATGGCGATTCACAGACTCGAGAATCTGGCGTTCCGTCTTTGTTTGTTCAATGAGCTTCTTCTTGAGGACAAGGGAGGCTTTCTTGAACTGTTTTTGCGCATACAGTCTGCCAGTGGCCTTCTGCTTGACCAGGAGCACTGTGCCGTACGTGCCCTTGCCCAAACAGCGCAGAGACTCAAAGTCGTCGGTGGTCATTTTCCTGCTTGGGTTGAACCCCTGGCCGTCCATGTCGAGGCATCCGGGACCGTGGTCCCGAACGCTTTCGCTAGCGAAATCGTTGTGTAGCTCAATCTCATAGCTGGTCGTCCCATTCCCTGAACTGTCACTGCCCGCTTCACTACGCGCGCCATCACGGCTTTGAGAGCGACTGACGCCGGAAGATTGACCCTGGCGACTGGTCGTGCGGGACATGGGCGTCGAAGTCGGCGCACCATCCAGGCTGAGAGGTTCCATCTGCATGCGCAGCATTGCAATCCCAGACACGCTAGGCGACGGGTTCGCTCGCATCACTGGACTGCAATGGGCGCTGACCACGTCGTCAACACGGCCTCGTCCTCTAAAGGTCATGCGCGAGGCGTCATTGCCATAGTCGGAGTCCTCGTCTCCGGACGCTAGCGGGGTCGTCTGGAAGCCACGCACCGTGTTGCGCGCGGCAGGGGCTGGGCTTATCATCGCTGAATATGATTCTTGTGGCTTCAAATAGTATTGCGTGGATCAGCGTATGGGTTATGGTGCGCCTCGACGTCGCTCGGGATCAGCGCGAAGCTCGGATTCGTAGAGACGAAGGCTCGTGTAGTGGCAGCTGGCAACACGCATTTGGTAGCGGAAGAAGGATGTACGAGTGGTAGATGACTTTTGTATATGCATTGGCGATGGTCTTGTCGGTATGAGGAGTCGAGGGCGTAGGTTGAGATGTGCTTTTGTTCACCAAATTGGTGTAAGGAGGGAAATCGAGAGGGAGGGTGTGCGAGGCTCGTAGGGCGAACATCCCGTCTCCAGCCTAATCCGGGGACAGCGCCCAGCGGTCCAGAAGTCAAAAATTGGCGAAACGTGGCCCGTTATTGGCCACCAAAAAAAAAACATCCTTGTAACCTGTGGCAGCTGTAAGCACATGCAAATCATTCCGCGTATTGCCGCGATTTTGTGGTTCCCTTCCATCTTCTTTGTCAACGGAATGTCACTGATGCGTGCCTTTGTCTCATCGAATCTAGCACGTTTCGAATTCGCGTAGGCGAGAGAGACCCGTCGTGTTCCACGCATTGCATTGACATGAAGACGGAACAGTACACCTTCGGCGGCTCTCAAATTGGCAGGTACAACCGTCCATGCAAGTACACTCGGGCCGCCGGGTCACTAGCAACTTGAATACAGGCACCGCAGGTGTCTGTGGCGGGGATGTGAACAATCCTGGCGGGCGAGCAGCGGCCCTGAGGCTTGGGCTGCCAATGACCTCAGGCTACAGGGGGCCCAGTCCTCGCTGCAAGGTTTATTACTGACCCGGTGAAACGCCGACGCGTTCCGCGACTTGAAGCATCAATAATTTGTCGGAAAGCCGACACAGCTACGGACAGCAGCTCACCTCATCCTAAACCCTCAGGCTCTGTTGCGCGTGCTCACCCACAGCCACTTGCTAGACACTGCGAGCATCCGCTCGGCCTCGACCCAAGTTTCTGGTACCACCATTGAGGACAGACGCCAAGATGATGCACCCATCGCGGCAAGCCTACGTCGAAGAGGCGCAATCGCCGGCTGGCATTGCGCTGGAGGATCTTCCCGAAGACCATGATTACGAGATGAGTGTTGGAAATTCGGAGAAGGCATCCGCGGTCCTCAGTCAGTTCAACCGGAAGCGACTTGCTGCGTCGATAGCCGTACCCACCGACGATGGGCGCGTCCGTGCGAGACTTCGAGAGATGGGGGAACCTGTCACATTGTTTGGCGAGGGACTTGCCGATCGACGAGATCGCCTCCGAGAACTCCTGACAATACAGGTTGAGCTCGCAGGATTGGAGGGTGGAGACATCGAAATGGAAGACGCTCATGAGGAGCCAGAAGAAGAGCAGGAGGAGGAGTTCTACTCCAGGGGCGGAGTAGAACTCCTTCTGGCGCGCAGAAGAATAGCAGAGTTCTCCCTACCTCGAGCCAAGCGGCGGACAACCTTTCAAAGGTCAGAGGCTACGATACCGCTGCGAACTCATGTCAAGTTCAGGAAGGAGATCAAGGAAAAGCTCAAGGAATTCGAACTGCAAGGCAGTCAGACCGTCGGAGAGCGCCACATCAGTATGACGAGGATCTCGCCCAACGGAGAGACCGTGGCCGTGGGGAACTGGGGGGGTCAGGTCAAGCTTGTGGAGATACCCAGCCTTGAGGAGAAGATGACCTTCCGTGGTCACACCAACAAAATCAGCGGTTTATCATGGTACCCCGGTGCCACGCTCCCGGAATCTGGTGTGTCACCTGATGCGGTCAATCTTGCTTCTGGTGGTGCCGAGGGCATGGTCAATCTGTGGTCTTTGAATCAAGATACGCCTCTCACAACTCTACAGGGCCATACACAAAGAGTGTGTCGCGTCGAGTTTCATCCTTCCGGGCGATATCTAGCATCTGCTTCCGACGACACATCGTGGAGACTGTGGGATGTGGAGAGCACGGCAGAGGTTCTCCTGCAAGAAGGACACTCCAGTGGCGTCTATGCAATCAGCTTCAATACGGACGGCTCTTTGGTGGCGAGCGCTGGCCTGGACAGCATAGGACGGATATGGGACCTGCGGTCAGGCCGTACAGTGATGATTCTCGACGGGCACCTGGACGGCCACATCAAACCAATCCATGCTCTCGACTGGAGCTCTGATGGACATCGTGTGCTCTCCGGCTCCGCTGATGGCTGGATCAAGTGCTGGGATGTTCGAAAGGTGCAGAGAACTGGCGGTATTGGCGCGCACAGCAGCGCCGTCTCGGACATGCGATGGTTCAAAGGACTGGACGACCCATTGCAGGGCACACCGCCAGGCACAGATGAGAAAGGCAACCAGATTCCCAAAAAATCGGGTACCTTCTTCGTCTCCAGCGGCTTTGACAGGCACATCAAGATCTTCTCAGCAGACGACTGGACGCTCGTGCAAACATTGAGCGGACACACAGGGCCAGTGACGAGTGTGGATTACAGCAGAGATGGTAGATGGATTGTCAGTGGAGGGCACGATCGGACTGTGAAGTTATGGGGTAGGAACAACGGCGAAGGGTTATAGGAACAGCGCTGTTGACCGCGCGACAAAGACATAGACAGCTACGGTGACATCGCAAGATACCCAACTACCGTACGATATACATGGCAGCATTATTCAATCCCCAGATTCTGTTCGTCCAGCTCTGTCTCATCTCCTTAATCAAGTCACGGTGTTACGTTGGTGGAGATGGCAACATCATCATGTGACCGCAAAGTTCATGATTAGATAAGACTCTGATATCGTCTTGCCTCGTCACTCTGAGGTACACTGCATCGCATTATCAACCGCCACTGACTTCAGTTCCAAACCTGCGGCTGTACGCCTCCCCCGATGCCTCGCGTATTGTGCTCATTTTACGCGATACGCTTGCTACAATCGCCATAGCGATGGCCTCAATCGATCGTTATCGCCCAGCCCGCGAAGGCTACAAACCTCCGACTGCCACCAGGCGGGACCCCAGGGCTTCGAAATCGCCTTCGCAAAGGCGCGATGTTCCCCCAGCCGTTCCAACTCCGCCGCAGAACAGTTCTCGGACGTCGCCACCACGAACACTTGCTCGCTCCGGGCCTCAATCGCCTAGCCGGTCTGGGGCGCAAACGCCGCTTGCGACCTACAACCAATGGGCCTTCACCCAAGATGAGATCAATAGCTCTCCGACGATACTAGACGGTATCGCCCCGTCAGAAGAGAGGCTGCGCCGGGCAAAGGGCATCAACTTCATATACCAAGCGGGCGTGGCGCTGGACCTACCACAGATCACACTATGGGTGGCGGGCGTCTTCTTCCACCGCTTCTTTATGCGCGTCAGCATGGCGCCGGAGAAACAGGGCATACACCACTATGTGAGTTGCAGTCTTTTTGCTATGCAGGACGGTACCTGACACATCGAAGAATATCGCGGCAACTGCTCTCTTTCTCGCGAACAAAACTGAAGAAAACTGTCGCAAGACCAAAGACATCATCATCACGGTCGCCAAGGTGGCTCAGAAAAACAATAACCTCATCATTGACGAACAGAGCAAGGAGTACTGGCGATGGCGAGACAGCATCTTGACCTACGAAGAAATCATGCTGGAGCAGCTTACCTTTGACCTCATGATTGACAACCCTTACCGGAACCTTTTCGATCTGCTAGGACAACTGGGGATCGTTCACAACAAACAATTACGCCAGGCGGCATGGGCATTTTGCAACGACGCGTGTCTGACGACCCTCCCCTTGATGATGGACGCCCGAGATATCGCTCTTAGCGCGATTTTTTTCGCCAGCGTACACACAAATCAACAGATTGACGACATCAAGGACGAGGCTTGGTGGAAGGTCCTGAGAGGCTCGGACGAGCGAATCGTGAGGGCTATCGAGACCATGCGCCAGTTCTACACGGATAATCCGCTTAGAAAGCAGAATCCGTCGTTGCCATCACCGGCGTTTGATTTGGAGAGCTCCAGGAGGAAAGGGGAGGCCTTCCTTGACAGCATGTCATCGACGGCTGCAACGCCAATGGAAATTGACAGGACGAGCAAAAGCCCCATACCCAGGTCTAACGGGACTTCGCATGAGAGGGAGCCGGATCATCAGGCCTCACAATCAAGCAGTCGCGTACCTCCGTCGCCATCGAAACGGAAGGTGCCTGAAGACGGGACAAGGCCACATGATGACAGAGATGAAAAAAGAGCACGGATGTCGGAGGACGAGGAAGGCGAGCTCGTGGAGGACTGATCGGGTTGCGCAACCACAAGGTAGGCGAGAGATGCAGAGCCACATTATACCACTTTTCATGGTTGAGGGATTATGGGGCGTTTGGTGTGACACTTATTGCCCTTGGGACAGCGACGGATTCAAATATGATCCCCCATGGCTCGCGCGGTTGCGCCTCAAGATTCGGTCTCTAATAAAATAGCGATTCACACCCGAATGAAGTTTGTCGCTGAGTGCGTCAAGGCGTCTAATCAAATCGGCCGTGTTGGTTACCCTGTTTGCCGTGGTCCTAAGAAATTCTCTGCGGCCCGCCAAACGGCATGTAACTCTGCGCGCATGATTTCCGCTTCCTGCAGAGTGGTGCCACTTCATTCCTCGTCATGATAACAATCGCATGTGGTTTACCATGAACCGAAGTTTGGTTCAGATGCAGCTAGAGAGGCGGTGGACACGGTTCTATCACAGGTGGAACTCGAGTCCACAACCACTCACTTACTACACAGAGTTTCTGCAAGGTGCTTGTCAAAGAGTGGATTAGATCAGATTCGTGAGACGAGCTTGCTGAGGTCCTGACGTGGCCCCTGGAAGGTCTTACTGAGTACTTCGACCTTAGATTCAATAGCAGGACTGCATGTACAGACACTGTGACTGGAGTGAGGCGGAATAGTGCTGAAGGTTGAAAACGTTGTTCGAATATGGTGCTATGAGTTGTAATTACTCAAACCGCATCAATTGTATTGACGGCTTGAACAATTCTCCTTCTTCACAAGCATTTCAGCTTCGATTAATTCAACTCGCCCTCCTGAGCAAGCGGCTGATGTACGGGCCCGTCGACGACAAGGTTGGATTGGCTGCAATGTGAGGCGGCAGCATCCAATTCTGCCGCTGGCCAAGCATAGGGATCCTCACCGCCTTGGAGGGGGAGTATATAATTCTCGCGGCCCACGCTCAAGCTTCGCTTTGCTTTCTCTTTCCCTCCTTAGCTCTCTTTGCCTTTTGGCTTAGATCAAGTGTAGTATCTGTTCTTTTCAGTTTAATCTCTGAAAGGTCTCTAAGGAGACCAATCGTGATTATTCTTATTTTTGGTTACCCCGGGTGGTTTCCGCTGTGCTTGCACATGATCCCACCCACAGTGTCCCTGGTATTACACTGCCTCCAGGTGACGCGAACCTCGTTTTCATTGCTTGCGCTGGCTTGCTAGCACAGTGAAGAAGACATGCTCTGTGATAAAGAATCTCTATTGAGTTGTGCCGGACGGTGTTGGGTCAGGACCTTGTCTGAGCACTGGTCTCAAATGTTTCGGACCCTAGCCTGTGTCTCTGGTGCCACGCACCTTAACAACGCGTCGCGACAGACCTACCCTAAAGTACATTGGTTGTGCCTGTCACAAGTTAACGATTATACATTATTGTCACACATAGCGATGATTCGAAGTAGAAGAGCCGAATGTACGCAACGTCAATTAACTTATCAATTCATGAACGAAGTGAAGCTTTCCAAGTTGATCGGTGAATCAATTACTGGCCTGCCAGAAGTGTCACGGCACAGTGTTCAGATGACAAGTGAGGATCCCAGACCTGTCGTGAGCCTGGATATGTCCCTGATGCGAAACACAATTCTAACTCGGTCAACTTAATTGCACGGCTGGCTCCGGACACGAATCCTTCACAAGGAAATCATAGAGCCCTGAAGTGCAACTGGGGACACGCAAGTGACTCTTCATCTATCGACAAACCAAGCTTGGCCCCGCGAGCTGTACCTTAGCAGTCGCAACGTAGACCCCACCTGAGTTTCCGTCACATCAAAGCCGACAGTTTGCACCCGCTACAACGTCCGCTGTGCGCTGAACGCAAGCAACAACACAATCAAAACTATCGAAAGTCGAAATTCTCGATTTGCACCAATTATTTCAAGACCTGGTCTTCCTCGGCCCTGCCCCATCGCTGCCATGGCTTCCCTTGGAGCATATATCAACAGCAAGTTCACCGTCTTGGCCGCTCCGGCAGAAGGCTAACATCCCGCACAGAGAAGGTGCTGATCATCACTGCTGATTCGAGAATACTGGTTGGCGAGCTCACCGCGGCGGATAACTCGACGAATTTGGTACGGAATTAACGACCCGATTGTAGGTGCTAGTAAACTGACCACACTCGGGCAGGTCCTCAAGAGCGCTGTGGAGCGTATCATACGGGAACCAGACGACGACGATGCTTCGACAGAAATTCCACTCGGGCTTTACCTTGTACGCGGAGACAATGTGTGCTCCATCGGATTAGTGGACGAGAAACTCGACGATAGCATAAATTGGACACAGGTGAAGGGCTCGCCGATAGGCGGAATTAAGCACATTTGACAGGCGGGGGGAACGACAAAAAAATCGTTCAAAGCAACAGGGCTTATAGATCTGGCATTGCCGTGGCGTTGGGGAGTGAAATTGAAAAAAGAAAGGACTTCTGCACGCTGTCTACTCGCGGAGGGTACGGATTCTTCCCTCGATAGCTGTAATGTGACGTGCACCTCTTCATTGCTGACAACATAGTCCTCTCAATATGGGTCGCTCCCTCAAGCAAATACCTGCTTCAACCAGACCTCCTTGAATATGTTCTCACCCGGAGAACTAACCACCCTATAAATCCGGTTGCCCTTGTGGGCATGAAGCCAGCCATCATCATCTCCAGGAATCTCTTCTAGCGCCGTAACGTCGGCCTGCATTTGCTTCTGGCGACCCCGACGGTCGATGACGTGCATGCCACGGGTCCATTGACCAGCTGTCTCCACGCGGATGTCCTCCGGCTCGGTGAGCTTCCAGGCCGGATCGTTGCAAGACATGGCGTACCAGACTGTCAGGGGATCGTGCAGGGACAGCTCGATATCGGCGTCGTTGAAGCCCATGCCGCCAATCTTGCTGAATGCACCCATAATAAAGTGGGAAGTCCATTGAGCGAGAGGGCTCCCGGCCTTCAGGTACGGCTCGATACTTTCAGCAAAGAACTTTTTGTCAATGCCATGTGGTGTGGTTATGTCCAGCGGGCAAAGCACAAGCCTGAGTGGTCGGCTGAGCTTCTTCGGGTAGGTGGGCAGTGTCGAGCCCTTGGCGGGGATAATCGGCATGGTCGAGGAAGGGTTGGGCGATGTCAGCGCATACACTCTGGCCGCTGCCACGGCGTCCGCGTAGCAGTTGAACTCGGCAGTTGGAGTGCAGTTGCCCTCGACGTGGACAGCTCCACCCATAACAATCAGCTCTTTGACCTTGAGGAAGGTTTCCGGGTCTTCAGCAGCAGCAAGGGCGACATTGGTGAGCGGTCCAACGGCGAGAACGGACACAGTGTCGGCAGGGTTCTCCTTCAGAATGCGAAGAATCTCCTTGTGGGCCGGTGTCTTGGACGGGGTGAAGTAGGGCGAGAAGCTCGCAATCTCGGAAGCAGTATCCGCAGTCTTGTCAAACAAGGACTTCCATGTGTCGGCAGGGCTCAAGTGAGGATGCGCATCATGCACATTGTGCAGACCGTCCAAGCCATCTGATGCCACTGTTAATTTCGCGGATTCGCGGATTCAGGATTGTCCTAAGAGACTCACGGAAGTAGTCTGCCATGAGCTCCTCATCTTCTAGAGGGTGCTCTGGCCCAACAGCTACGATTGGCTTGTTCTTCCTCATGGCGGCGAAGCCCTCAGGCCGGCCTTGGGATTTGCGCCACTCAATCTCCTTCTCGAGAACATGGAAAAGAGCCACGACATTCTTCAGACAGCTTGAGGACCTTATTAGACACCAAAACAGTCAAACTGTGCTCGAGGACGACTACCTTTGCAGCGGTACGTTGCCGTACGTGACGGATAGCATGAGGACCTCAAGCTCTTCTGGCTGCGCGCTCAAAGCCAGCAACATGGCCATGATGTCGTCAACACCTACCCAGGAGTCAGTACATTAGCTTCGATTGATGATTTGCGGGGAGAAAATACCAGGATCCGTGTCAATTATGATCTTGTTTGGAGCCATGGTGATCGTAGTCAAGAGTGGTAAGTTGGTAACGTATGTGAATTTGCACCCAAGGTGTCGATTTCCAATAAGAGGAACCTCAAAATTTATGTAAACCGGCAGAGATGACAACCGCGACGTAAAGGCTTCGCTAGTGGATCAGAATACCACCAACTGTCGTGTCATTGCAGAAGTGTGGTGCACCCGTCACGTAGGTACTTTTATACTGTATGCCATGGTCTATCATTGCCCCTCACCCTGAAGCTCCCAAACTCGGGGTTCCCCTAATGGTGGGACAAATTTGTTCAGCACGCCCCCATCTTCCACATCCCGCCGTGCCGTCTATCAAAGCGACGGCCGGGCACGGCCGTGTAGGGACTATCGGTTACGTACCCTGTCAGACTTATGGCAACAAGCAAGATCTCGTCTGGCCAGAAACCATCAAAGCACAGCGAATTACATATTTATTCATTCCCCCAGCTTTTATTGTGGCGCTCTGCGAATTGGGGTCTTCTTATGGCTCTTCCAATCTCTTTGAACCCTTCACCACCTTGTAATTCCACTTTTGGGGTACTGCAGGTTGCCGCGCATGCCGTCGGGGTTCATACTGGGATATACATCGAGCTGCACGGAGACAATCTTTGGAAAAATCGAAGTCTTGAACAGAGTGGTCCCTTGGGCGCTCGTGTCTATACACTTCAAATTGAAATGATGTTATGACCACATTGCCGAGAGCAAGCGGCTCTAGCAGATCGAGTCTGCTTTCGTCGTACGGTTGTCTGGCCAATGCTACATGTGTCAACGCTGCAGCTTGAAGGCATCCACAGCAAGTTCCTGCCGCAGGGCAATGCGCTATCTCGCACCTCAGGGCCTTGAGAAGGGAGATTTGGCCTCGTCAATGAAACCCGTCCTTTATACCAAATACAGTATTGACGTAAGGTACCTTCTTGACCACCAGCGGCGGCTGCTCCAACACAGGCCCAACTGAACTCACAAGCCCCACCAATGAGTGGCATCAGAGGTTGCCTCAGGCCCAAATCTATACCCCTTGCACACTGCCTACTTACGTACCCCTGCAACAATTTCCGGCGCCAGCAGTCTTCCCTCCACTGCCACAGCTTCTAATTGTTAACTGGCAGCCTAAGGTGATTGCCCACCAAAGGTACCTTACCTCGCAAGTTGAGCAGCAACGGCCTTTCCGACAACCGCTTGGACTTGCCTTGCGCCATCATTGTTTCTTTTGCACCATTCCACTCACTACAAGACACCCTCGGTTTCCTCTGAAAACCACGCGTTGATCGACAAGCAGTGGCCACGACACGAAGCCCGCTGACTTTAATTGTGTTGCCCAGCTTCGTTCCCCACAGTGCCGGCCGGAAGAACTGCAGCTAAAGACAGCCTGGCCACATATCCTCGACGAACGAGCGATAATAATCCTATCGAACAACGACCAAGACAGTCCGGGCGGCGCCTTCCAGAGCTGAAGTCAATTCTTTCAAATCCACTCGTCCAGCCAAAGATACATCAATCATCAGAAAAGCCAGCATTGACTTTGCACAATTGAGAACGCAACATCAAAGTTGGCTCGGCTCTGAACTCCCTCTCTTTCGACACCCCCAAAAACTATCCCACACGTCGGTCATACAGCAGCTTGTCATCTTCGCGCATCCGTTGAATCATAAGCTTTCGCCATGGCCGATCTGAGCACAAGTTATGTCACTACAGCCGCGAGCTACGTTGCTCTCGCAGCTGTAGGCTATGGTGTCTACTACATGTCCTCCCAGAAATCCCGGCAGAAGGCTGCCACATCTCAAAGCAAACCTGCTGCCAAGGCGTCTGTTCTAGAGCCTCGCAAAGAGGACCGCAAGAAGAAGCAACGTCTAGAAAGCTTTACATCAGAGACGCGTGCCTCGAAGGACAAGTCTTACGCCGCGAAGGCTGCGGAGCCTAGCACAGCTGCACAAGATCAAAAGCCCGCAAAGGTTGCCAACGATGACGTCGACAACAAAGAGTTTGCCCGCCAGCTCTCTCAGGCTCAACAGGGCAAATCATTTGCCAGCGGTGGCGAGACTGGCAAGAAGCAGAAGGAGAAATCTGTAAAGCAGTCGCGTGCCCAGGAGAAGGTCTCCAAGCCTGTGGCCGCTCCTGTTGCTCCGGCGATTGACCCCGAGCCCGTCAACGAGCCCGTCAACGAGGTCGCCAATGAGGCTACGGAATCGAAGGCGGACGACCCCAGCGGCGTTGCGGATATGCTCGAGCCTGCCCCCGCTGCGCCCTCCGTCCTGAGGCTGACAGACACCGAGTCAAAGGCCAAGCCTAAGAAGGCTGCCAAGGCCGCTGAGCCAGTCGAGACAAAGAAACAGCGCCAGAACCGCAAGAAGGCCGAGGCAGCCAAGGCTGCACGCGAGGAGGCGGAGCTCGAGCGCAAGGCTCTCGAGGAGAAGCAGCGTCGGGCCGCCCGTCTCGCCGAGGGCCGCGCTGCCAAGGACGGTTCGCAGTTCACCGCCGCCGCCATCAAGAACTCGGCATGGAACAACGGCGCTCCCAATGGCAACAACGCTGCCGCGACGCCTGCCACGAACGGGAACCACCAGTTCCTGGACACTTTTGATGCCGAATTATCGGCCGCCGCTCCCAAGTCTGATGGCCAGGCTAAGTCGAACGAATGGGTCTCTTCGCTCCCCTCCGAAGAGGAGCAGATCAAGCAGCTCCAGGACGATGACGAGTGGAACACCGTCACCACCAAGGCGGCGAAGCGCTCTGCCAAAAAGACAACATCCTTCTCCGGCGACGAAGCGACAGCGGCGCCCGCGGTCACTGCGCCCGCGCCAGCTGCCAATGTTCAGCAGGCTGCTGCTGCCCCCAAGGCTGTCCCTCAGCCTACAAAGGCAAAGGGATCGCAAAATTTCGGCTCCTTCTCCGCCCTCAGCACCAAGGATGACCCTGCCGAAGAGGTGGAGGAGGAATGGGATGTCTGAGTGTGCTTTCTTCACACAATGAAAACCACTGTTTGTTTGGACTTGTACTGTTTGTTCCCTCTATATGTTCTTTGCCCCGCGAGCAATCATCCCGCTTTGTACTATACGTACTCGACCAAAATACAGGCGGTACAAGATGTTCGTTTTCCTTTCCACATTATCGTGTTTTCAAACGGCGGTCATAGAAAAGCTGGCTACGGATGGACAGGTCGAGGTAGTTCAGTTCGGATTGTGCAACAGCAGCACAAACGTCAGGCATGGATCCGGGCCACGAGCGGGCGGATCAACGGTCAAATAACTCTGGGAGAAAAGTTTGGCTGCCATGTGCTTTGTCAGTAAGCAGTATAACCTACATTAAGACTCCGATTGTCGACATCTGTGAATATGGGATGCTCCTTGCCGAAGCAAGCTCTGGTGCGGGATATATATATACACCTATGTAGGTAGTACCTCTTGATCGTCGTGGGTCAAGACCTGCAGCATCCTTCTACCTGTGCATTATCAGTAGTTCCAACGACAACGCCTGGTTGGTAGTTACAAGCACTAACAAGTAGTCGAGTCCCAGACGGGCAGAGGGCACGATCTTCTTCCGTGTCCGCAGCATAATACCACCTGACAGAACTGTAGCCTCACTGCAAGTCATGGCGACCCACTCATGAGCGCCCAGGCGATTTCCTTGCCGGTACGTACTGTACAGATCGGGCCGCAGCACTTTCTCGAGTGGGTTGGCTTCCCCAGGGGTCGAGCGCCTAGGCCACTTGGCAAACAGGGGTGACACTCGGGAAACATGTCGAAACGCTGGTGATTCAGGCGAGGAGGACGCTGCTGTTATTTCGAGCACCATCAAGTGTTTCGCTTCCTCGTTTGGGTTACGTATCGGCAGATGGGTTTCGTGTAATTGTGTGCATGCCTCGAGCACGCTGATCATCATCCATGCAGCGACATTGCGCGTCGATTCATCTGCCAACTGCGACAGGGGATAATCCTTGCAGACTGGTAAGAACACGTTGGCGAACCCGGTATCCCGCGCACGCATGCAATCCATTGACAAAGACGTGGGCTGGCGACGTGGACGGACGGAAGGACGGACGGTTGGGCTCCAGTGGCGCCGCGTCACGGTGTGCAACAAATGTGGGGAGTCGAGAGTCGGATGGGGACGGGAATGCAGGCCAGACTCTTGGACCAACAAGCAGCGGTGGCCCCTTTCCCTGGAACGTTAGCTGTTCCTCTTGATGGGCTAGTGCCAGTGGAAGGGCGGGTGGTGCCATCAAGGCCGTCCGTCGACCCTTGCGGAAGGACAATTGCATCTCCTCCGCATCCTCTTGTCCCGCCACGCCCCCCTTTGCAATCCATGGACGTTGCGGTTAGTTCTCTCTTCTCCATTGCGTGGTGTGAGCGTCACCAGACCGAACGTACCGAACGAACAATCAAATAAGCGGAGCCACCCCCATTCCAGGTATCCCGGGTCCAGCACTTCCAGCGCTTAACTTAGTTGTCCTGCAACCGCCCAGGCCCCATCGCCAGAAACAGACGATTTCGGCAGTCTCCCTGGCCCGCGTGTACCTCGTGGGTAGCTGAGCTTCTCGAAAGAACCGAAGCCCTGGGAAGCCTTGGGATACTGCGATTGGTGTTCTCATATTTCCGAAACCGTTTCCGAACATCAGTCGATCACCAAGTCAGCTTCACTGCGATCCGACAGGCGACTGATACCCTGCCACCGCTGCTTATCCCCCTAGTACATGCGCACGCGACAATTCCCAGCGCAGGCCGACCTCAGAGCCACGCCAGACGATACGGACACTAGTTCTAGCTGGACTGGACTCGAACAGCAAGACACGGTTGCTGTCTGCGTGCACACTGGCGGTTGCCTGTCGGGGGGTTCGGGGACCGCCGGCGATCCATCAATTCGCTGGCCTGCTCAACGCTTGGCCTCTGATGTCTTCGAGAAACTCCAGAGGAGCCTGGCCCACCACGTAACCGTGGGGTGACTGCAAATGACAAGATGTCACTGCCCATAGCGCTTCAATCCGTGGTGTTTTATTTCGCTGCCTGCACACCATGTCGGGCTGCACTGAAGCGGAAGCAGCAGAAAGAGCTCTTTAAGGCGGAGAAGGCTCAGCGGACAGCCCTTGAGATGGAGCAGCCATCGCTCTACTTACATCCGGCACCATTCACAACGAATCCGTACTGGCAAGAGGAGATCAACCGGGGCCCCAGTTTGCCCAAAAAGTCTGCGAGCAAGAACTCGAGCGCGCGCGGTCTCACCAGCTCCGGAAAGGACAGCGATGCTTCTAGGGGAAGCAAGGAAACGGACGCGCCCAATCAGTCGTTCGGTGACAGCTCAACGGCTCTCCCGGGCAGCGAGGCCGCAATTGATGACCACAACGGGAGGACGGATTTCCAGCGAGCAGATGAGGAGCTGTGGGGTGACTGGTCTGGCCATAGAATCAAGGACGCCTTTTCCAAGGCCAAGGATTCCGCAGGTCGTCTCATGGATTCGAGATTATTTTTTGATAAGGAGGTCACCGACGAGGAGCGCCGAGAGTTCTATCAAGCACGGAGGGTTCCACCCGTCAACGACTACCATCCGCCAGTCGTCAGCAACAAGGCGCCCAGTCGAGCTGCGCACCAGTGGATGCTCCAACCACCCCCGCCAGCCAGGGTCATGGAGGGCAAGGTCCCCTTCAGTCGCAACGTCAGCACGGGGAGCAGATCTAGTAGCAGAACGACGATAGCGGACGAGAACAGCCTTGCCCGCCAGGTGTCCGAGAGACTGTTGCGGGAGCGCACGCTGAAGGAACGAAATGCAACGGAAGAGGAGCTGATCGAGTCGTTGCTGCCTCGCACAAACCGGTCATTCAGTTTTCCCCGAGCGAGAAGCTTGTCGCTAGACGGCGTTGCGGAGAGTATTGAGGATCCGTTCCTCGAACTGCGAAGCACCCATCTGCGCATCGAAATGGAAGCTCCGATGAAGGAGTACCAACCCCAATCCTCCGCGCCGCGAGCAGCGCGACGGCCAAGGCTACAGACAATCACTGGCTCGAGGTCCAACAGCGGCAAGGGAGTGTCCCGATCGTCCACGACCAAGTCCACCGCGAAGCCTCTGGCCACGTCAGATGACTCGAAGCACGAGGGGCAAATCGATGTCAAACACCATGATCGTTGAGACATGGACAAAACCGTCACGCAGCATTCGAATCTGAATGTATGAGACTCAGTCCCGCCTGACAGGGATTTTCTTCTTCTATTCTTTCATTATTGATACAGCAACTCGAGCGTTCTCGACTTGGCGTACGGTTGACTGCTCATTGTTGGATTTGCTAGCATTGGGATGCGGGGCGTTCAAAAGGGTTCAAGTTGGAAAAGGGATCGCATTGCTCTTTGGTGTCCGAGCTGATTCTTGCCGCCTGTCTTTATAAGTAGCACAGCAGCCATCGACTGCTCCTCAATCGATTCCTCATTGTTTTCTGTTTTCAAAGAGCTCGCGTCGCTGATGGTTGCTCCTTCGTGCAGGACAAAAGTGTCGTTCCAGTTTCGCATGGCACTTCATGCACACCATATCGGGTTAGCGTGCGACTAGCGCACCTAGGATCTGCCATCACTCAAGTTGTTGACGCGCCTGGGGCCCCCTTCCTCCACACAGTTCCACGGGCCAGGGATCTGCTCATGCGCGACATGAACGCTGCAGTTGAGGCATCCGAGTTGAATAGAATATGGCTTTTGCAGACGGGATATGCTATCCTAACGTAGTTGACAACAGGCGTCATCTTCCGATGAAACTTCGCACGGAAACGTTTTTGGTCACAGCGGCTTTGTTCCAGAGCCCTGGAGCTTGAATAGGGCTAGCGTGAAACCCTGGTGTCCAGGGACCTACGGACCCCTTTCATTTCCAGTGCCCATGCCGCGTGTCAGGACCCATGGCGCTCTCGCTTCAGTGACGGATTCTTTACGAACAGTTCGCACTCCACTGCCATCCACGAGGTCGCAAAGTCGATGCATCAAGGGGCCCAACACGGGCTAACCCTTTTGCGGCGGGAGCATTGTACATGATTAGGGAAGGCCTGTGCTGACGCGCCGATGGGTGGTACCCAGGACGTCGCTGCGTGCTCGATTCGGGAGGAAGGAACGTTTGCGACGGGGCTTCACGCCTGACGTTCGCTACTAACGCGTGCACGCCCTTGTTTGTTTTCCTCCGTACTCTAAGCTCTCCTTCTTAGTCCTCGATACAAACTTTTTGATCCTTTTGTTGTGGCCTTTCTTGTTCTGGTCTTCTGACGCCATTGCTGCCACTGTCTGTATTGACAAACCAGGCCCCGTCGCACAAGCTGCTCAACAAGCCTCGAGCTCGGGCTCGAGCACCTGTCCGTAACCCAACTTTGCCGTCGAGATGGCTGCCGTCGCCTACAAGCAGTTCCTGGCCTCACCGAGCACCTCGCTCCTCGACGACAAGGCCTCACTGCACTATGTTACCACGACAACTTCCATCTCCGGTTCCACAGAGATCGTCAAGCATTTCGCGACCCTCCAGAAGCAACTCAAGAAGAAGAAGGAGGACATCCTGACCGAAGTCGAGGGGCAGAAAAAGCTTGCGCTTGAAGTCGACACCACGATCGAGTTCCTCATCAGTGGCGGCCCGTACCTCCCCGGCCTGGAGGATAGCTTTCTTGCGGATCGCACAGTGTTCTTGCCCGTGGTAAGTTCCCTGTAGTCGACCAGCGCCTTGTCTCAAGGTTGACTGATGCGCGCAGACGCACTTTGTGAGCACCAACTCGGAAGGCCGCATGACCCAAATTCGTCTCTCATGGGATCAAGGCGCGCTGCTGAAACAGCTTGATGTCATTGGGAAGTCGGGGCGCAACTGGCCCATCCGAAGCAGCAAGGAGCAGATATCGCTGATCCAAGCTTGTCAAAAGACGGCTGGTACATTCACTGCTACGACTGTGCCGGAATCAAAGGACCTTGTGAACCGCACACGTGGAGGTTCGACCAACGCTCTTCGCGACCCGTACGCCACGCTCCACATGCAACCTACCTTGGAAGAGCTGGAGAACTCGACATCAGAGAAGGTTGTGTCGCCCTACGGCCACAAGAACCGCCCTCAGCAACGCTCCGTTACCGATATCTTGGGCGATGACCCAACGGGCGAACACTACGATGAACGCAGCATTGTGTCTCCCGCCAAAGCTGGCGCAAGCCGCAAATTCCAGCCAATTCGTATATTTGAAGGCCAGGAGGAGGAACCAGAGGAGGAAGACAACCAAGAGAAACGACCTGCTAGCTCCTACATCAAGCCCCATGCATCCAAGTACAAACACTTTGAGTTTGTAGATGGCTCTGATCCTGCCGACGCACCAAAGCCTGGCCTGTCCGAGAAAGACCGTCCGAAGACAAAGCGCGACAGCCAGTGGTCTTTCGAGGACTTTGTGACCCCAGTCAAGCCGAGGCCATCCCGAGTCATGCGCCATGAGGATGTTCGTCACTGGGACGCAGAAAAAGAAGAGGGAGACGATGCGGCTGCCCATGTTCAAGGCAAATGGCGTCGTGATGCCGACGTCCACTTTCAACTGCAAGACGACGGCGAGCGGACTGATTATGACGCACAGCGTGGGTTCAAAAGGGGATCCGTGCATAACGAACAACTTGGTCTCTACAAGAACAAGCTTTTCGAACAGGGTGAGCCTGGCGACGAAGACCTCCGTGCACTTGGGAACATTACGAACAACAAGGGCCGTAGCAACACTTTTGAACCTCACTGGGAGGCCACTGATGCTTCCCCTGCCCCAGACAAGACCCAACCCAAGCCGATAAGTCACCAGAAGGCTGTGAAGATGATGGATTCAAGTTGGGACACATACGACAAGTCGCCGGACCAAAAGGAAAATGCTTTCTTGGAAGGCGACAAGCCCGAGAATAAGACCAAGATCCACACTGCAGGTGATGGCATGGGTAGCAAAAAGGGTACAAACCGCAACTGGATGTACGGTGATGAGGATGAAGAGAATACGCCCAAGCCTACCGTGTCCCGGAAGTTCAATGCGTCACAGAAGCGCAGCGACATGTGGGACTTTTAGCAAAGTCTCCGATTCAACAAACCAAGGTGATAGTTTTTGGGTCTCGCGGCGGTATTACACCGTAGCTAGATGCTGAGATTTTTATGTTCAATTACAGTGTACACTTGCTTATAGCTCATTCGCATGGGTCATATCAATATCATTGTGCCACACCTGATTGTGACCGAGTACATGATTCTCCATGCCACCAACAGAGATGCGGCGTTGCAAGGTAACAAAAGACCCAAGCCGACCCAACTGCTGTGGTTGGGGCAACGTTGCGATCCCAGAACTGCGCCCAGGGTCATGGATCGTCAAAGGGCACGCATCACTTTGGAAATCAGGTGTATTAAGTCGCCATGAAACGCCATTATCGCTCCTTGCCCCCATAATAGCATAGAACATCAACACATAAACTTGTAGAGCTTCTTCCAACTGGGCCAGGCGTCCCGTTCTTCTCTCTCTTGCTGGATCAAGATTGGTACGTTGAAATCTCTCCGGCCCGTGTTGACATCCATGTCTCGCACGCGCACGTAGGACGTCTTGTAATAGAACTTGTGCACCCCGTAGAAGGTGAAGATGATGGGCGCACCCATCCACTTGAGGAAGAACTCTCCGGCCACTTCCCGGGTGCTCATGCGGTCCCTATTGATGGGGGACGCACCGACCCAGAACTGCGCGGCGAGAACCAAGATATTCATAGTGAGCCCAATGTAAGACCCCAAGACCCCGACCTGCGACTGGAAGGGCAACTCGCTCGGCGAGTGGCCGTTCAAGGCCCAAGCGCGTCGGAATCGGATGTGGCACAGACAGATGGAGCCCCAGGTGAAGATGGACGAAAGACCAGAGATGGCGAGGAGCCAGTCGAGGACGTCGTTCTGTTGAGGAAGATCGGCAAGATACGACAGTAGGCCAAAGCACGCGGCGAACGCCACAGCCATGAGGGGACGACCACGGCGGTCAATGTACCCGAGGAATTTGGGGGCCTGATTCATGTTGGCAAGAGCGGCCAGGGTTCGCGACGATCCGAACACGGCCGAGTTGCCGACAGACAAGACAGCAATGAGAATGACAGTGTTCATGATGGAAGGGAGGATCTGGATCCCGGCCTCTTCGATGGCGATGACAAAGGGCGAGGCTTTGGCATCAGCATCGTTCGTCGGGTCTACTGGCGTGAGGCGAGGATCGTTGTGTGGTACGAGCAGCCCGACCAGCGTGAGGGCGACGACGTAGAAGATGGTGATGCGCCAGAAGACCTGCTTGATGGCGGTCGGCAGAGATTTCCGTGGATTGGCAGTCTCGGCAGCGGCCAAGCCCACGAGTTCTGTGCCCGTGAACGAAAACGCCGCCGTCACAAACACGCTGCAAAGGCCTTTGAAGCCGTTGTTGAATGCGCCCGGCCGCCGCCAGAACTCGCCGCCAATGTACCCTCTTTCCGGAGTTCCGCCACAGTTGAGTACGATGCCTAACAGTCTTGAAGCGTTCATGGTCAGCGCTCATGTGCTTCGTGCTGAATGTGCTGATACTTACATGAAACTGATAACTGCAATGACCTTGATAATGGAGAAGATGAACTCTGCTTCACCATAGCCCTTGATGCCAAATAGGTTGATGACAATGATCACAAGTAGGAACACGGTGACAAAGATGGCACGTGTGAGTGCATCGTCCCAGTATTCTATGGTCAAGGACGCAGCAATGATCTCGAGAGGCAGCACAGTTAACCACTGCATGGCGTAACTACAACCGTTAGTTCATTCTGCATGATAGGGAAGACACGGCAAGGCGATTCTTACTTCCACCCCATGGCGAAGCCCCAGGAGGGGTCAAGGAACCGGGTGGCCCAGGATGAGAATGAACCTGCCACCGGGAAGATGACGGCTAATTCACCAAGTGCCTGGCAAGTGCAGTAGAGCATGGCGCCTATGATGGAGAAGGCGAGGAGAAGCGATGCCGGACCACCTGCGGCCAAAGCCCTCCCCGACGCGACGAACAAGCCCGTGCCAATTGAGCCTCCGATGGCAATCATCTGCAAGTGCCTGCCCTTCAACTTCCTGGCCAAACCAGTGTGCGCATTCTCAAGTGTGGCGAGCCGCAGATCGTAGTAGTGGGATCCATCGTGCTCGCGCGTCGACCGGGTATCTAGTTGCGCCAGGTGATCGGAGGGGAAAAAGGTCGAATTGGGATCGCGGCGAAAGCTGTCGAAGAAGTTGCCCAGGCGCCTGGGCTGGAAGATGTCGTCGTACTCTGGTTCGCCGCGCATGCTGTACGAGCTGCCCTGGGCCAAGGACTCTTCCTTGACCTTGAGGGTGTGCACCGTGCCAAGCTCGATGTCGCGTGAGGGCGCCATGGTGTGTCTCGCATCAGGGGAGGGGATAGCCTGCCTCTCTGTGCGAAGAGAGATGTGTGCGCTGGCAATCGCCAGGCCGCGGGGGGCGTCGATGAGAGGATGAAACTGTCACTGTTGGCTCGAGAGGCGATAACTCGGAACGGCTGGGGCAGCCAGTTGCACGGGGGTCGATTCCAGATAAGTCGTGATAAGAGAGCCGTCAAGCCGTGGTCGGACCCGACCGTTAGTCGTCGCACATGCCTGCCGTTCGTTGTTATGCGCGCAGGGCAAGGGACGGGACGAGGAGACGAGTTGGCGGAATGGCGAAAGTCGGCGGCTTCGGCGATCGATTGTAGAGGCAAGACAGGGAACAGACAAATTGGGGCCTTTCTGTGAGACAATATGGTTCAAAGCGAGCGTGGAATTACTATTCCTTGCATCATCCCACAGAGCTGAAACTGGGGAAGGTGGAAATGCTCAGCCACGGCTGTTCCTCCGCAGGACCGTAGGGGAGTTGCTCGGGTGTCTTCGCACTGTCGGCACGCCCGATCTCGCCGTCCATAGTGCTGCATGGTCGCCTGGCTTCAGTACAGGCTCCCTCCCCCCTCCCCCTTCTGTCATTGAGCACGTGCTCGGCCCGCCGATCGGTCCCTGCGTCAACACAGTCCCAGCCATCTGGCTGGGCTGTGACAGCGCAACCTGATTGAACTACATCTGCCTTCGATCGACATCTCTCGCGATTTGCTGCGTTTCTGACTCACGTCGACTTACTTCAGGCGAAGAGAAAGTGGCCACCAGGTATATGGTATGCTGAGGAAGCAATCAAATGTCTGCGACACCATCTCTACGGACCCAAGCTGCGCAGCCTCACGCCTTGTTGCATTGCAAATCAGGCCCCTGAATCTTCAGTCAGCGGATCTTCAGGGTCCATACGTCGGGGTTCCAGCTCACATCTGTCATTTTTCTTCCGTAGCGTACCATCTTCGTACTTCTTTCCTCCGTAAAGCGGCCAGGCCGGTCGGCCTTTCTTTCTTTCGCGCCTCTATCCCAAGTAACATTGCACGACTCAGCACCATTGACTCGCAACATCTGCCAAACCAGCGCAGTCGTTTCGTGAAAGTAACTCGCAAAACAGTTACAATCGAATCTTCTGTCCGGACTCTCTGCCTTAGTTATCAACCTCTGCAATGTAGTTTTTCCACCTGAGAGGGCGACGGATGCGATGCTTTGAACGCATTGCCCCTTTTCTTGGCACATCACAGGCATCCTCTATCTAGGTCGCCGCCAAAGGTACCTTAGACAAAAGGCTGCAAACTGGACAATTGTTTCACAAGCCCCTAGTACTTTTCGCGCATTGGCAGTAAACATGAACATGGACTAGTGGAGCCTTGGCTTGGGAAAGATCAATGAACTTTGTCAAGTAAGTACCTTAGACATGCTTTGACCATGTTGCCGCTATCAAACGCTGTTCGGGAGGTGCGACCAGTGTGCTGCTGAATACTGCCTGCATGCGCATTCAAGAGGCAGTTGTAGAGTGACCGGCCATCAGGACGAAAGGCACGTTCACTGACATGCGTAAGGTAAACAAGAAGAGAGTGATACTCCGTGGCTGGACCGCTCCTTGTCGTTGGCATCAGTCACCAACCCTCAGTACATTCATTTGACCCCGACCACACGGGGTATAAACAACTTCATGCTCAATCACTTAGTTTTTGTTAAACTTACATCCCTTGCTTGCCAAGGCAGTGCATTCGGTGCCTCTATCAGTTCAATCCCCGACTAACAACTTGCTGCAAGCGCACGCAAGAGGAACTCTCGAGGCAGACGACTCTACCACTCAGGAGAACCAACGAAACGCAAGGCACAATGTATAACCCAGAATTTTCATACGCTAGAGTCTTGAAAGAAGGGCAGTCTAGCAAAGCGTCAAAGCCAGATCCGAGTCCGAACGAGGTCTGTCAAACCCACCACCGCGCAGAAAGTAAAGCCGACAACGACAATGCCAGCTCTCAGGCAAACGACTCTGGGGGGTCTTCGACTCCCAAAACTACAAACTCCAAACTGAATGCTCGAGCCAGTAGCTTCCGATCGGATTCGTCTCGAAACAAGTCTTTAGGCAGCCGGCCAGGCAGCCGTGCATGTTCTCAGCCAGGCAAACCTTGTCAAGATGACACTGGAGAGGACAGCGGCTTTACAGCGTCTGAACATGCTCAGCAAGGAGCCAAGGAAGACTTGGCCGCTCAGAAAACCACCACCTTCGACCCTGCGCTCATGGTGGCAGAGGTTGCACAGGCGAACGTGCTGAGGCGTCAGGAGGAGGGCCAAGCAACGAGTCAAACAGGTGTCAATGAAATAGGCCGTTCTCGAGGAGCTGCATGGGTGGCTGTTTGGAGAGGCGACAGCGTCGTGTATTTACCGCCTGCGAATGCATCGTCATCTCCAAGTCGCCCAGAGCAGTGATCGGCACACGAGATGGCAGGAGGACTGTGTGCAGTTAATATCCATTCCACAAACAAAAGTGGCTGGGCGTCGCGAGTATGCCTGCCTATATAGCGTCTTCACAATAGACAATACTGAGTGCAGCGTCGTCGTGCAATATACTGGCAGAAACACACTGGGATGTGTGGACGCTGTTGACGGGCTAATATGTACATTTACGCTCAATTTCGTATCCATCGCTTCACCTTACGACAATACACGTTCATTGCGCTGGCCGCCAATGATATTGCCGTTGACGTCGCGCGGCTTGCGCTGCCAACCTGTTGAAAACAAGGGACCCATGCTGAACCGTGGGAAGGGGTGCCCTTCGGTGTTGAAGACGATCTTGTCCAAAGGCAACAGATCATTAGGAGAGAAAAGCAAGTAGAAATACTTGAGTGTTTCGGCCTGTCATTGTAAGCATAGCACAGCGGACAGGTCACGCATAACTTACAATCCAGAAGCTTTCCATGTTATCCTTGACACGTGGCGGAATGGTGTTGGCATTGGACAAGCTGGTGAAGCCGCCCTTGTCCTCAACGGCTTCATACTCCAGGAAAGACTTAAACATCTCCCATCCCCATTCGCGATACTTGACGTCGCCGGTAATGCGCCACAGATAGAACAAGCTCTCCACCGTCTCGGGACGCTGGAGATTGTGCTGATCATTGCTTTTCACGATGAAATCTTGGCGCCAGCTGGCGTTAGGGTCCTCGTCGAAGTGGGCAGGAGGTACGTTGTGGGACTCCCCGTGCGCCAAGGGAGGGCTGGCAATGTTAAAGTATGTGATCTCCGCGGCGAGACCGGTTGCCATGTACTTGTACATGCCCCAGCACGTCTGTGTGATCTCGCGCGCAAGTTGCAAATCATCCTCATCCTGCTGGCTCCACGTTGGCAGCTTGCGGGCCTCAGCCTCTGTTAACCCCCCTGTCACAGCAAGCGCGATGGTCCCTGGGTAGAAGCAGACAAGGTGGTCCATCTTGGGAGAGAGGGCCTTCTGGAGCCCGCTAGGACGCTCGCCTATAATTGTGTAGCCCGACGGCTCCGTGTACGTGATTAGGTGCTTGCGGACACCCGCCAAGGACTCCTTCCACATCTCCTTGTAGACGGGCTCTTCCTTATTGGTTTGCAAGTACTGCTTGATGAGGTATTCGTAGTATGAATCACCACGGCTGCCCAAGCGGATGTTTTCACCCTTGAATTCGCCGTTGATGGGGTGCATGTAGATGGGAACCAGCCCGTCTCGTGGGTTGTTGTCGTCCGCAATTTCCATAACTTTCTCGACTTTGTCCCAGAAGTACTTCTCGCCCGTCAGCTTGGCTAGGTACTTGAACTCCAACTGCACACTCAATGCCTCGGCGGTAGAGGCAGCACCTTGGTCGCCGTGGGATGGAATTCCTTTAAATTTTTCGAGGTTGACACTTGAGTATGGGACGCCGGAAGGACTCTCGAAAGCACTCAACAGACGATCGGCAAGATCCTTGGCCTTCTCCAGATACAGATCCTCCCCTGGGGCGCCTTCGTCATCCTCGGCCAAAGGCGCCAAGTTGGGGTACTCGTTCTGCAAGTAGTGGGCCGAGAGGAGACCGCCCAGCATGCGGATTGTCGTCTCAAACGTGCTCACATCCTGATTTTGCTCCCACGTCAGGCTCTCCGATATCCACTGCCGCGCATGTTGTAGGCGAGAAGTCTGGTTCATCAGAATCATAGTATCGAGCGAGTCGATAATGATCCACCCGAGGCCTTGCGGGGCCATGTTCTTGGCCGTCTTTGCGACGGGATGGAATTCATCATAGCCCCATGCATGTCGCTCGTAGGCATCCCAGCTGACTTGGAAAGCTTCCACAACAGCCCGCCGCCTCTCTTCCCAGTCAACCTGGTCTGAGTCCGACATGCCGATCCACGACCATGCCGTCTTGGTGGCCGCTGATTTTGGCTTGTCTTGAGGGCTTGACCAGAAACCCAGCATATACAGCACAAACACCACGATCAATGTGATCCCTCCAAAGAACCTCTTCTTGCGCCATAATGGCCGGTTCTTATACGACGGCGTATGTGCGAAAGGCTTGTCCTTATACATCGGTAGCGACTCTTTCTCGAATATCCCAGTCACACGGGCACCGGCGCCACGAAGAGAAGACCACGCATGGTCCTCGAGTTCTCGATTTTGGCTTCCGAAGTCTGGCAAATGGCGAGGAACACTGAATGCCATGGCGTCGAGTATTTGGCAAGGGCTATGCTGGGTTCAATGGCCGTTGTCGGTCGCGATCGAGTCAACCTGCGGTTGACAGGCGCGTAGGTGCAGGTGTCGGGGGTCGGTTCGCGCCCGTGGTGATGATCGAGGGTTGAAATGGTAATTCACAATGATTTTGCTACTTGTACAAGAATGTTGGTTGCCTTCAGCATCATCAGACAGACCGGAACATCTGTCCAGACACAGGGCGCAAGTAATGATACAACGGGTATTGATGAAGAGAACACATCGACAACTTTGGGCGCAGCCCACTTGCTGGCATGTCCGAGGAACGAGCTTCCAGCCTAGCACTTGCCATTTTTAGCTAAGCAGCTCACAATGTGACCAATACACATGAGAGCACAAATAGGAAATGCTACGAGCAACCAAAATACAGGTGAATGCGACACATCGCGTCTGAGTAAAGATTTGTTCTGCATGCATGGTTGCACTGAGTATATGGTGCAGCTGACCTACACATGTAGGTAGTCTCGTCAGGGTCGAACGTTGACCGGGATTGGATGCATATGGGATTCAGGATCCCATCAAACCCGGTCCGACCTACAGTGACTGTCTCCTTGTGCTCCTCACAACGTCAAAGCGGACAACTGAACTGCAAAACCAGTACATACCTGCGCTGCTACTCGTCGCACTAAAGCTACAAGAAGGGCCTTGTCAAATCTGGGTGTGTACGGGTAAAAGAGTACAATCTTCGGTCCTTCTCGCAGTTGATCCCAGCTCAGAATGGAATCTCCAGATATTGTGAATTATCCTTCATTAACGGCCGAAGAATTCGAGGAAGCATGCCATCATCTAGACAGCAGATATCGACGAGCGACTTTGGGTCAGAAACGCATGCAATGGAAGCTTCGGTTACGGACAGGGCTGCACGGGAGTGACTTCCATTATGGGAATTCGCCAAGCACCAGTATCGAGATCACGAAACCACTGGACATGTTGGACGCTGATGTTGATATCGATTTTGGCTCCCTGGACATTTCAGGTACGCGTCACTCAGGGCTACAGGCAGATCAAGAGATGAGAGACATGGAGGCAACTGACCAGGTATATTTGGCCCCTCCTGCAACTCCACTGCAAGCTGACGTGACAAGGCTGCTATCCAGAAGCCTCCGTCTTCGCACCAGAACGGATGGGTGACGTATGAGATCTTGCTTCATCCAACATATCAGGTACCAGTCCTCTACTTCCAAATGTGTGGCCTCCCGGCATCCGAGGCGCGGTACGATATAGACAATGTTTTCCGGCGTCTTGTGCCGGATGCGTACAAGCAAGGACTCCGTAGCATGAACGGCGTAGGAGGCATTTCCATCGACGTAAGTATACGCAAGCTGTGGAATTTGGTTAATAAGATGGCGTCGTGGGTAATGAGGACCAGCCGACTAACGTCTTTGGTAGCATCACCCGGTGTATGGCGAGCCGTGCTTCTTCATCCATCCCTGTATGACTGGGGAAAACATGGCTCCTTTTCAGTGCTCGCGCGAGGATTATCTCACGATATGGATCGGGCTCACGGGCGCTTGCGTTGGTCTAGCCATCCCCAAAGAAATGATACCTCATGCCGGGGGACAAGGACACATTCCTTGAAAAGTCTGCGCCGGTAGGTTTGCGCCCTTGCTGCCAAAGAGTACGAGCGATCATTCGTCATCGCTGTCCTCTTCCATAGCCACGTCCGAATCACTGTCCTCATCATCGCGTGTTCGCTTCTGGCCGCGGGCGTCGCTCTCGGCATCTTTCATCTGCTGATCCGCCGCGGGCGCCGCTGGTTTCGCCGGCAGTCCGCTGCCGGTGCTGGCTGGCGCAGCTGAGCCAGGGGGTGGCGCGTTGAAGATGCTTTGTTGCAGCTCGGTCTGCTCGACGTCTGCCGCGCCAGACATGTTGGGAATCTTGAATGTTCCGTCTAGTTTGCTTACAAAATCGGACTTGCTCTTGGCATATTGGATCTTCTATAGACGTCGCGTCAATCAAACCTGCCATTTCAATCTCAATGACCACGCTTTAGACATACCATCGGTCGACCAAGAAACTGCTGCCCATCAAGGGATCGCATTGCTTGAGTAGCCGCGGGGACATCTCTGAATGTGACGTGTGCTTGACCACGCATTTTCATCGTCAGGAGCGCGACAACGTCGAGGACGGGCCCGTACGTCGAAAAGAGCATGTAAAGAGCGGTTCGCAAGTCGGCCTTCTGTATTTTATTCGATGGCAAATTGGTAATGTATAGTCTGGACTGTCAGCGGGCTACAGCACAGAGCGATGAGCACCACTCACGTCTGATTTGGTGGTATGGATTGGACCTTGGCTGGGAGAGAAGCATTTGGCGCAAGGGTGCGAGGTGGTGCTGTGGCCGCCATTGCGTGCTCGGACGTTCTGATATGACTGACTCGATCGTATTTTAATGAAGTGCACGTTCAGGGACTGACCAGGCCGCGGAGGATGGGACGGTCGGGTTTGGTGGAAATGGTTACTCTATCGCGTTGAGGAAACGCTTTCGACGTCTGGTGGTCAATTTTCGCAACATCGTACCGGACAATCCAAGGGTGGTCCGAGCTTCGAGATGAGCTGGACGTTGCCCCACCATCCCGCAGCCATGGTGACGACCTTCGTCATCTCCCACTCTTGACACAGCACTCGACGACTTCCTCCCTCCCAGCACTCGCGGTAGTAGAGAGCTCCTCCTATCGCAATCGACATCCGACAACATGGCCAACCCCGAGGTGCACCACTTGTTTCACAATCCCATCGCCGACCACTCCTTCTCAGCTGATCGGCAAACCCTCGTTGTCGCGCGTGACACCTCGGTCGAGCTGTACGGTCGTTCTGGGAACGGTTTCAAGCTGCAGGATGAGCTCAAGGGACACGACAAGACTGTGACTAGTGTTGATATTGCCCCCGGAACGGGCCGCATCGTAACATGCTCGCAAGGTACGATCATTCGGAATGGAATCGCAAAGGCCAAAACTAATTGTATCAAGATCGCAATGCCCTCGTCTGGGAACCCTCGCCGACTGGCTACAAGCCTACGCTTGTCTTGCTCCGTATCAGCCGCGCGGCTACATTTGTTCGCTGGTCTCCTAACGAGTCCAAATTCGCGGTGGGCTCCGGCGATCGCCTGATCGCTGTTTGCTACTTCGAAGAGGAGAACGACTGGTGGGTGTCCAAGCATCTGAAGAAGCCCATCCGCAGCACCATCACCAGCGTCGACTGGCACCCTAACTCGGTGCTCCTTGCCGCTGGCTCGACAGATGCCCATGCGCGTGTCTTCTCGAGCTACATCAAGGGCGTGGACCAGCGCCCTGAGCCTACCGTTTGGGGTGACAGGCTGCCCTTCAACACTGTCTGCGGAGAGTTTCTGAATAACTCTGCAGGATGGGTCCACTCTGTTACCTTCTCTCCCAGCGGCGACAGTCTCGCCTTTGCCGCCCATGACAGCAGCATAACCGTTGTCTATCCCAGTGCGCCCGAGCAGCCTCCCAGGGCAGTTGTCACCATCTCCACTCAGCTGCTCCCCTTCAAGAGCTTGATCTGGAAGTCTGAGGACGAGATCATCGCCGCTGGCTATGACTGCGAAGCCTTCCGCTTCCAGGGCGGCGAAGGAGGCTGGCAGCTTGCCGGTGCTGTGGACACCAGGGGCCCATCGGCAGGAGCCGGCGAACACCGAGAGGAGTCCGCACTGAAGATGTTCAAGCAGATGGACCTCAAGGGCAAGAGCAAGGATGACACTCAGCTCAAGACGGTACACCAAAACACCGTCACCATGATCCGCCCTTACCAGACATCCGGCAGCGGTGTTACCCAATTCAGCTGTAAGTGGCCACCGACTTGGCAGTGGGCAAACTTGTTTCTGACATGTGGCAGCGAGCGGTGTCGACGGGCGCGTCGTAATCTGGACCATCTAGATGCAAGGCGGTGTTGGGAGAAGCGTAGCTTGGTAAACAGGCGCCATAGAAACATAATCAATTGTTTGGCGTGTCCATTTGTGCAAAGCAGCCTCTTTTGGGAAGAGATTATGGTTCACAGTCTAGGTCAAGGGTCTTGGACATTCACTGGTCCACAGCAGCAAGGACCATATGGAGGCGGGAAATCGTCCGTCAAGTTGCCAGTGACCGGCATGAGTATGTGCGCTTTGCAGGCTGCAAAACTGCGATTGTTTTCGGATTTAATGTCTAAGGCAGTGCAATCACCTCAATCTCTACATCAACGTTCTTGGGCAGAGTCTTGACAGCAACGCAGCTGCGCGCTGGCTTGTGCGAGAACCACTTCTCGTACTCTCCGTTCACCTCCTGGATAAACTTGTCAGCTATTGACTCCTCTCGCGAGTTTTAGGTAACGAACAGCAAAGTGAGCCATGTCCGAGAGGAAGACGGTTGTCTTGACAACCTTGCTCATGGAGGAGCCGGCAGCCTCAACGACAGCCTTAACGTTCTTGCAGCATTGCTCTGTCTTCTCGGCAATGGTGCCCTCGACAAAAGTGCCATCGGGCTTTAGGGGAATCTGGCCTGAGCAGTAGATCGTGGTAGGGGTCTTGATGGCCTGAGACTGTGCGTCACTGTCAGCGACGAGTGTTTCCACATCCACGAATACCACATGAGCTTACGTAGGGGCCCAGAGCCGCTGGGGCGTCCTTGGTGAAGATAATCTGCTGGTCGGACGACATTGTTGATTGACGTTGAGCGCGTTGAGCTGGTAAACGTGTGAATGGACGAACTTGAGATGACGCCACGAGAAGGGCCCGAGCCGATGACCGAAAAGCAGCTGGGGAGATCATACCTATGAGAATGCCCTGTTAGAGACCAATTGGTGGTATTGACGAATATGAGGGTTACTGTACTGACTTCCGAGTGAGTGTTTTCGGGGATCCGACGGGAGGCAGTTGAGGCCAGAGGCAAGCTCCGGGCATCGGCCCTGCCCCGCGTATGCCGTTGCGGTACGGGGAGGAGTGGCGCCGAGCTTTAGTGTCGATCATTCACGTAGTAAATAACCTCTGTGGGAACAAATATGGAATCACATGCAGCTCTCATATCGAGATAGAGATCACGAAAGGCTTCTGATACCCAGATCTCACACCAATGTGCCGCGTTCGGTCAGTCCTTGTACATGCCTGACTCCAGCGCTCGTGAACAAATGCATTGGGACAGTTGCGATACAGGGTAAGCACAAAGCCAGGAAGAGCCCCTAGGAAGGGTTAGTAAGGTACGTACCTCTCTGATGCATACACGAGATCTGTACACGCTGTCGCCAAGAAGCAAAAAGGAGGTTTCGGCAGCGCGTCGATCTTTCAACCTCCAACGTCGCTGCTTGTGCTGACCTCGCTCCCTTTATTATCCCTTTCCTCTTTTGTCTATTCCCTTCTTGTCTGTCCCTTTCTTATCTCGGCCGCAGCTCGGGCTGCAAATTTCTGTGCGTCATCCCTCCCCATCATCAGCAGCTTCTGGCAAGGCAAGGATGTGTTGCTTCGAAGCTACTCCAGAGCTCCCCCCAGCTGCCGTTGACAACCCCACCACACATTGATGCAAAGCGAGGCAGTTCTTGGCTAATGTTTTCGCTTGAGCAGTGTGCCTGAGGCTCTGAAGCTTGACACAATCCAACATGGCGCGCCCCTCGACGCCGCAGGGCAGCCTGCGCCAGAGGAACGTGGCCTCGACCAAGAAGCCGGCAGATGTGACCGCCGCCATCGAAACTGAAATGGACAAGTTGTCAAAGGCATCTCATCAGAGTACAAAGATGGGAAAGGAGCGCGACTTTCAAATTGGCTTCGTGGTCATCACCATCCTGGCTTTTGTGACACGATTCTGGGGTATCAGCCACCCGAACGAGGTCGTCTTCGATGAGGTTCATTTCGGCAAGGTTTGTGTAGCAAGACCACCAAAAGCGAACTGGAAGCTAACAGTCCGATAGTTCGCATCCTACTACCTCGAGCGAACATACTTTTTCGATGTCCATCCCCCGTTCGCCAAGCTTCTGTTTGCCTTCATGGGTTGGCTTGTCGGATACGACGGCCGTTTCCACTTCGACAACATTGGCGATTCCTACATTGTGAATAAGGTGCCTTATGTCGCGTACCGAGCTTTGCCAGCTATCCTTGGAGCTCTGACTGTGTCTGTGAGCTACTTGATCATGTGGGAGTCTGGGTACAGCCTGCCCGCATGCATTGTCGCCGCCAGTCTCGTCCTCCTCGACAATGCCCACATTGGCCAGACTCGCCTCATTCTTCTCGACGCGACCCTCGTTCTTGCCATGGTCTGCAGTCTTCTGTTTTACATCAAGTTCTACAAGCGCCGCCACGAGCCCTTCAGCCGGAAATGGTGGAAGTGGTTGATCCTGACTGGCTTTGCGCTGTCCTGCGACATCTCGACAAAGTACGTCGGCCTGTTCGCCTTCATCACCATTGGAGCTGCCGTTGTAATCGATCTCTGGGAGCTCCTTGATATCAAGCGTCCAGGTGGTGCCCTGAGCTTGCCGGAATTTGGAAAGCACTTTATGGCGCGTGCTTTTGGCCTCATTGTGTTGCCTTTCATGTGTTATCTGTTCTGGTTCCAGGTTCACTTCACGATCCTGAACCGTTCCGGCCCTGGAGATGACTTCATGACCCCGGAGTTCCAGGAGACTCTTAGCGACAACATCATGCTCGCCAATGCAGTCGATGTCCAATATTGGGACGACTTGACCATCAGGCACAAGGAAACAAAAGCCTATCTTCACAGTCACGAAGACAGGTACCCGTTGCGGTACGAAGACGGTCGTGTCTCTAGCCAGGGACAGCAAGTCACCGGATATCCATTCAATGATACCAACAACTACTGGCAAATAATGCCCCTGGATGGAGACGAGAAGAAGGGCCGCAACGTCATGAACAATGATCTTGTGCGTCTGAGGCACGTGGTGACCGACAAGATCCTCCTATCGCACGACGTCGCCTCGCCCACTTATCCTACCAACCAGGAGTTCACCTGTGTTACCCTTGAAGACGCTTTGGGCAAACGCCAAAATGATACCATCTTTGAAATCCGAATTGAAAATGGCAAGAGGAAGACCAATTTCAAGTCTGTCGCTACCCATTTCAAACTCATTCACTATCCGAGCAAAGTTGCCATGTGGACACACACCAAGCCCCTCCCCGAGTGGGCCTACAAACAGCAGGAGATTAACGGCAACAAGCAAATCGCCCCGAGTTCAAACGTATGGTTCGTGGAGGACATTCCCTCCATCCCCGAGGGGGATGCGAGGCGCAACAAACCCGAGAAGCAGGTCAAATCCATGCCCTTTCTCCGCAAGTGGTTCGAGCTTCAAAGGGCCATGTTTTATCACAACAGCAAGCTCACAAGCAGCCATCCCTACTCGAGCCACCCGTACCAATGGCCTTTCCTGCTCCGTGGAGTCAGCTTCTGGACACAAAGCGAGACTCGCCAGCAAATTTACTTTTTGGGCAACCCCTTCGGTTGGTGGCTGGCCAGCAGTCTTTTGGCTGTCTATGCGGGTATCATCGCTGCTGATCAAGTGTCGCTGCGCCGCGGCGTTGACGCTTTGGACAAACGTAAGTCTATCCAAATGTCGAGGGGGAGAGGAGAAAGTCTAATTTGTGCAGGTACACGCTCAAGGCTTTACAACTCCACCGGTTTCTTTTTCCTGGCGTGGGCTACCCATTACTTTCCCTTTTTCCTCATGGGCCGTCAGCTTTTCTTGCATCACTATCTCCCTGCACACGTGGCGTCGTGCTTGGTCACAGGTGCCCTAGTTGAGTTTATCTTCAATGCGGAGTCTGTGGATGAGGAGACCGTCTACGGAAAGGGCAGTGGTCCTAAGAAGCACGTCACTGCCCGCGAGAGGTATGCTGGTCAGAGCATGAAGACTGCCTGGGTTGCGACACTTGTCATCCTGGCTGTCGCGATCGCTGGATGGTACTTCTTCCTTCCATTGACTTATGGCTACCCCGGCCTGTCTGTGGAGCAGGTCAAGATGAGGAAATGGCTCGGCTACGACCTGCACTTTGCGAAATAATGGAGGCGCAAACAGCGCCTTGTATGATACGGGTGACCACAGGGTGCGTCAAAAGTTGGCGTGATTGATGACATGTTGGCTGTGTTTAGGTTAAAGGACATTGGGAGATCTCATTGCAAATAGCGAACGGTAAGTAGGCTGCAGACTGATTGGCGCGACCAATACTCAGTCATAATTTTCATGTCTACCTAATATGCCCCAGTAGATCCCATGCATGATGGCAAGCTCTGCATAGTTGGCAGGTTATCTGGGTCCAGATTGCCGTATACGTTGACCCTTTTCTCTCTCTTTTTGTTAGACCAGGGCTAGTACTGGCTACTCCACCCCTTCGTCGGCATCGTGATCGTCTTGTTCCTCTTGTTCATCATGTTCGTCTTGATCGGTCTCGTCGACAGATGATGAGGCGTTGATAGCCCAACGCCGATCCCTGATCAACTCTGCATGGTCAGCAGCAACGCTCATGAGAGCTCGTTTGGGCATCCAATCCAGTTCCTCTCCCTGCTCCTGCTCCTGCTCCTGCTTGGGTATCTCCTCCGCTCGGACCTCATTCCTCAGGGTAGACTGTGGGCGCGCCTTGCGCATGGCAACGTACTTGTTCCAGTGGCTCATTTGGGTCTTCCTGAATTCACGGTTGCAGCTCATGAGACGACGCAGCATGATATCCGAGGTGCGAATGCGCCCTTGTTGGATGTAGTCCTTCCGAAGTGGATCCATGCCGTCGTATAGCTGGCCGTCCTTCACGGTTTCCCTGAGGGCCGGACTCTTCCAAAGGATGTCACTGATGCACTCCGCCAGCGTCAGGTAGCGCTGGTATTCACGGTGCTTCTTGACACGGGTCTGGAGTCCCGCATAGCCCTTGTGAAAAGGATCGTGGATCAAGGAGGGCACGGTCAGATTGTGCATGTGCTTCACCATGTCCCAGTTGTCAATCAAGATAGCCTCGACCTCGCGAGGCTCGCAGTATGCGGAAAGGCTGAGGCCGTGGCGGATCAAGTCGAGACGTCGTTGGCCATATTCAGAGTAGGGGAGATAGGGAGGTGCAGGCTCGTACTCGATGTCCGGGTATGGGCTCCAAGCACCAGAGTCCCGCCATTCTTCGTATGCAGCTTGGACTTCAGATTCGTCGACTTCATTAATTTCTGGTGCGTCGGGTTCATGGCGATGGCCGTCGTCCTTGTTGTTGCTGTGTGAAGGCCCGCCGTTGTCCGCCGCAGGACTGGACAAGGCTGGTCCGGGGGAGGAGTGCCCTTGCTGTTCCATCTGACTGCGGAATTCACTGGCGAATTGGTCATAGAGGCCCGATCCTGAGCTGGAAGTCGAAGCGCCTTGTTTGTCTGCTTCCCCTTTTTCCTCGTCATCTGGGTCGCGCTGCGACTCTTCGAATTGTTTCTCAGATGCACGACAAGCCACGCATTGACGATCCTGCTGATCATCTTCAGGCCGCAAAACACCTTTGCCTTTCTCTTTGCTGTGGTATGGACACATGTATGGCTTTTCTGCTTCAGAGGGAGGGCTTGTACCCCAGTCCTCGTCGACGTCAGGGTCGGTGTTGGGAGATTCAGGATCTGTGTCGGGGGTAGACGGCTCTTCGAAAGCCTTGCCTTTACCCTTGCCGTGGGATGTGTCCGCGGACTGTACATCTTCTACCCAGCTGGGCTTGATGCTCCATTCGCAGTGGACATCAGCGCTGATGTTCAATGGACTAGATTGGGGAACGGCTTCGCCGAACTTCAAGTCACGGCTCTGTTCCAGGATCCGCCGAGAGATTTCAGAGTCCAAGCCGAGTCCTATGTTAAAGAGATTCATGCTGCCGCCTTGGTACTCTGCATTGAGTGGGTGCTGGCGATGAGTCTCAGTGGACTCAGGTTGAGAAGTGCCTGCATCTGGGTTCTCTTCAGCAACTTTGCGCTGGCGTTTCGTCTGCTGCCTTGCCCTTGATGCCGATGCAATCGATCGATGAATCACAGATCCTCTATCGCCTTCGGCCATGGAAAGAAATGTCGGGGATCTAGAGAGTCGAGACTGGAGCGCGTCTCGACCCGTCGGCTCAACGGCTGAGGTGAGCTCTGCACTCGGAAGCTCGCCAGATGACAGGGCAGTAGTAGCTGTCGACTTGT
Source organism: Emericellopsis terricola (assembly GCA_027569275.1). NCBI lineage: Eukaryota > Fungi > Ascomycota > Sordariomycetes > Hypocreales > Bionectriaceae > Emericellopsis > Emericellopsis terricola. Next base: position 524,863 of record JAPDEU010000008.1, on the reverse strand, counting down.
GATGGACTTTTGGAAGAGAAGGATTAGACTGCTCAGGAGTTGGGGACTTGATGGTTAGCCAAAGAAATGGTTTGGTCTTGTTGGTCGGAGTCAAGTGCCCTGCGATCTCGCCGAGTTGGCGTTCCAGAAGTGCCGTCTCACGTCCACGAGCGAAACTGTCTGTGGATAGATGAGAACTTACTTGGTCTTCTTCTTCTTCTTCTTCTGCCAGAATTGAGTCGATCTGTGGCAGAGGCTCGCCCGTGCTCTTTGATGTTGCGGAGTTAGCTGGCGGAGACTTCGCTCCCTTCTTCCGAAAGATGGACCAAAGCCCCATCGCTTCAGGATGGTTTTCTAGTTCTAAAGAAAAGGTAAAATCTGCCTAAATTTACTCCACAGCGAAGCTGGGATTGTGTTGTTGAGATGTGGGCTTTGCTTCGCGTGGAGAAGTATTTGGAAGAAGGCTGGTGTTGACCAGCGAGGATCCATGGAGGGTGGCATGCGAGGCTATTTGTAGGGTCACTACGACTTCAGATCTGAGAGAATGTCATCTGTACTATTTCGACATGTTTTTGGTAGTACAGCACAAACACGCGTTCAGTTCGCTGGCCTCTGAACAGAGGAGGGGTTCACATAAAAGAACAACAAGACGCGTTCTGGGCCGTACCCTGGGAGAACTGTTCAAGACTGACAGTAATTGTGAATGAGAGAGCTGTACAGGCTTTTTGGTTTCTAGTTTCAAAGAACTCAATATTGCCAGCAAACGTTGGGTCAACCCAGCGCAGTGAATTGCCTGCCCACGCCTGTTCTAGCTGGTACGGAATTGTTCCCTTGCCTGCTGCTCCCAGAGACCTCGTCCAAGAATACAATTTGGCTGTCGTTTTCTGTTCCAGAGGTTGTGTATGGCAAGTTTCCGTCGTCACCAGACCTGTTTTGTGACGTTCTTTTCATACTTATGCACAGGGTCAGCGACTTCAGCCTCCCCGATTGGACACAGAACCGACTAGTCTCCGTAGACGAAACTTGAACGTGCCAAACTTCAGAAAGACTACAGATTTGAGACGAAGACACACGTCACACTATGACAGCCGGCCTCTTCTCCCGCTTCAGCAGCAAGACCGCTGACAAGAAATGTACGAATACTCACCCATCCCCCATGTCTTCATCACAGACTAACGCTCATTCTTTGTCAATGCATCAGCAGTCTGCTTGGAACAAGACCTACAAGACTCCAGACCTTCAGCTCGGCACTGAAAACGCTGGTACGTTGTCTAGGAACACTCGCGAAACCATGACGTCCTACCACGGTCCAACCGACTATGCTAGCCCACAGAACAACCCTTGCAAGGAAAAATCAGGCAAGGGGAGCTTTTGTAAGCGCCATCTTGCCCCCATACTCACTGGCCTTAAGCGCTCTCAATCCCACGAACTCGAGGAAAACGCAGTCGATGCTCAGGGGCTTGAAGACTTTCTTCGAGGCCACGCCAGCAGCTCCCCTCTCCCACGCGCCAAGACTCACCAGCCCTCCGCTAGAATAGAAGACTTCCCCCGTGACCAGTTCTCTGGATTCAATGGGTATGTTGCAGTCGACAAGCCTCGCTCATCTCGACCACTCTACCAACACCACCAGTACAATCAGCAGCATCATCAGCACGATCGGCAGTATCAGGCTTACAATCCAAGCGCACCAGCTCGATATGTTTCCGAGATTGAACGAGACGAGAACAATGTGTCACCTGTGTCAACTGCCTCTGTGCATTCGGGGGATGTCTCGGATTTGGAATGAATGTGAGAATCCTGGCGACAATCACCAGTACGCCTAAGGAACGCGGCTGGTATGCATTGGCTTTCTGGCTAGTCATAGACTGACGTAGAATGACTTGGATATCATTGGAGATACTGTGCGAGAGTTTTGGATGCTCTTTGACATGCTGTCCGGCTCATACGGCTAGAGTCCGCTGTCCTGGGCTAGCTAGCTAGGCTTGGTGAGGATCAACGTCAACATGTTTTTACTAGATACTTTTGCGATCTCTCCTTTAATAAACTGTCCGATACACTAGAAATTCTTCTCGCATACACTGTATTCGTGTCATCGCCCTAGACTTGGTCGAGGTTTTGAGCTCGCGGCTATCCTGGTATCTGCGCAACTATCATCCTCCACCTGGATCGCATTCTTGTAGCTGGTCTGGATGCCCTTTATGTTCTCCTTGAGGAGCAGGTCTCTGTCGCCAGTGACCCTTTCATGTAGTCTCTCCTATTTTCGCCGTGTGTGCGTCCCTTGACTGTCGTGAGACTGGTGCCTACGTCTGTCGGATTGTGAAAAGTGCTCCCCGAGGCCTTGGATCCGCGGCTCAGATTCCTCGAGGAGGCATCGCCGCTGCCGCCAAAAGTAACAAGATCGTCGGTGTCGGGCTGGTGGCTGATCTCCGTTGAGTCTGTGTTGTCGCTTCTCCTACGACAGACAAAGTGATGGACGGAGGGGAACAAAGGCGTGGTGATTACGACACTGCTTTCTATGGGCGAGCAGAAAACAATCATGGGACACCAGTCTATGCTGTGGGTCAGTGCATAAGGTACCTGTGTCCAGGTCTGGGGAGCGGAGCAAAAGGACTAGGGCGTATAGTTTCCGGTCTGTCATGAATACCACCGTCCTTTTGCACGTACGAAATACGCACAACAGTAATAAACGACGCCAACGAGATGAAAGACTTGAGTCCCAAACTTGCAGCTTGTCTTGCATCTTCATCTTTGGTTTCCACAGCAGCATGCCCATGACAAGAAACAGCGCCGCGTTCGTGACAATGGTGCACACGGTAGCAATGTATCCGTGCACGATGAAGATGATGGTGGGCGCGCACCACGCCTCCCCTTGATCAACAAGACAAGACCTCCAGTGAATCTCAAACGGGATACACTGCACAGCCGTGCCGATGAACGCCGCGACGAACGAGGCGAGGGTGATGTCCAGGAGCACCCAGACGACAAGCCGAAGCAAACGCTTGGTATCCGCGATTTGAAGAAGCGTGACACGTATTGACGCCTTGATCAGGGTCACAATGAGTGAGTACGCAAGCAGCCAGACTGTATGGATTCTCATCGACTGCTCAAATTGCCACTGATGGAGGTGGACATTGGGCGTGCCGATGCCAGTCAACTGCCCTGCGACGCCAACACTGACGGACGCAACATGAGAAAATTGCGATGGCACCTCCTAACCGAGCTGTAGCCCTCAATGAGGTCTGTCTAGGTATGGTATGCAACGAGACACGTCCGACAAGAGAGCACAGCCACATCTCACCCATCTACATGTCCCGCAACGAGCGTAACCACACGGCTGCGACATGCCAAAGACATATATTTGACGAAATAAATACACAGAGTAGGTGAATGAAAGCTTACAGCACAGGCCACCACGAGTCCATCCTCCCAGCGAAAGACGCGATCCGCCCACCGTACGTGGCTGCGCAGTGTCACAAGGAGGGGCGAGAAGAAGAGCAAGATGCTCGACGTTATGATAATGGCCAAAGGCAGTTCCCCCGGGGTAATGAATCGGAGGGTAGGGTCGAGCCCGGCGTTCCACGTACCGCTCATGGCGGCACGCCTACGTGGCATCACTTAAGCCTTGGAGGAGGCGAGGACAGAACATGACGATCGTCAAGAAGCAATGGATTGGAGGAGTCTTTACAAACAGGCCACACAATGACAGTTTCTGGATAAAGTTTCGGGAGTCATTCGTGCATCAAGTAAAGGCCGCCCCTGGTCCCCGATCCCACAGGCCGACAGGTTGTCGGACCGTTATCCTGCCATTGCCATCGGCAGGATTATCGACGCAGGACACTGTGGGTCAGCCGTGGACTTGGCATGATGGATTCAGGAGAAGCAGTACGAAGCGCCAGGGATCTGAACGCAGATGGCTGCCCTCCTCTACGGTGATGAGACCTTCGCTAGGTCGACTCTCTGTGCATCGCGGTTTCGCAAGAGCGTATGAAGGACAGATATGATGTATAACATGGAAGGGGTGCCAAGATGGTCGTTGAAAAGTCCCATGGGCATTGCTACAAAGTTGCTCATAAGGGAACGAGGTGACCAGGTCCCAGCTGTTCCGCTGGGCGCACGAGTCAGTATCCGAGTCACTACGGCGACATTGGCCACAGGCCGTCACTTTAGTCTCTCGACTCCCTGCTACATAACACATATGAGGCGGCGACCTCAATTGGTTATTTCTCCTGCCTCGGCCGGTGCCGTGAATAGTCAGTGTCGTGGCTCCGGGCTCACGCAGTGGGCGACGAACTGGGTGGTGGCCCACATGCACCAAAGGCCTGTCAATCTTGGTCATGGACTCCTGGGAGGGTCATCCCTGTCGTCTCGGACTCGGCGTCCCAAAGCAAGTTCTGCAGTAATTACGTTCGCCATGCAGCATTACAGCCGAGGCGTGGGCTGGGAAGAAGCTATCCGCCAACGCTCAATTGCAGCACGCCTCGAACGTGGGTTGTACCAAGATGGAAACGAACAATCTCTTCACAGATGTGTGAAGAGGCAATAAGGTCGCAAATGGCTTGTGGTCATCGATATTGAGAATATACCGATTTATGCACTGGTATGAACATTGCGGAAGTGTGCTTCGTCAAATGTATTCATGGAAAATCGATGCTGCAAGTCTATTCAACAAGAACCCTGACACCACGGCTGCCTTCCTTCACAACGGGCACAAACATGTCATGATCATATGCAATATCGTCGATAGTCGTGTCAACGAGCCGCATGTGAGGCATGACCCTCAAGGCCAAAGCGGCTAGGGCCAAATGAAGCTCACAAAGGGCGAGGCTGTGCCACCATTGTCAGCATACATGCATTGTCGAATGTCGTGGCGCGTGCGGTAGCGCTTTGTTGAGGGAGGGTATGTACTCACTTCTTCCCAAGACACCCGCGGCTCCCCTTGGAGAAAGCCATCATGCCATGCGCAACATCCTTTCTAAACTCATTGTTCTCGTCCAGCCAGCGTTCGGGAACGAACGAGTACGAGTCTGGAAAGACGCTCTCGTCGTGATGCGCGATTGCGGCAGACATGCCGATGGCGTAACCCTTGGGCAGCACCAGCTCGACGGGCTTCTTGTTCCACTCGCCACGATAGACAAGGTCCTCCTGTGTTGGGACCCGCGCTGTGCGGCTCGAGACGCCGTAGGACAATCGCAACCCTTCTTGAACGACGGCACCCAGGAACGGCAGCTTCTCCAGGACTGTCCACGCTGGCAAATGGCGAGGGTCGTCGACGACCGTCCGAAGCTCGGCGCGCAGCTTGTCGAGAATGGCTGGCTGCGAGAGGAGATGAAAGGTTATGACAGCCATGGCCCAACTTGTCGTTTCTGTGCCCGCACCCACAACGGCCGCCGCTTCCTCCGCCAGTCGATCAGGGTTCTTCTCGCGCTCGTCCAGCTCGGATTGTAGCAGATCCGCAAAGACAGTGGGTCGATCGTAGCGGATGCCCGCGTCCAGATCGTGCTTTGTCTTGTGTACGCGCGAAGGAATGTCGATCTGCAGAGTACGCACCATCAGAGCTGCATCCGGGGGCAAATAGTCGACAAAGTGCTTGCCCCATTTGGAGGTGGCGTTGAGAAAGGGGAAAAAGCGGAAGACAAAGACAGGCCTGAGGATGGCCAGTGTGGCCTCTCGAAAGTTGGGTGTCCACGAGTCGCGCGAGAGGAGGCCGAGAGGCTCGCCGAAACTGTAGCTAAAGATGGCATCCGAGGTAAAGCAACTGTAGGCGTGCGCCACGTCGAACGGCTCCTTCTTCTCGCTGCCGTCACCCTCGGTGGCCTTGGAGCCTTCAGCGAGCAGCTTGTCGCAAAGTTTCTGGGCCAGATCATGGATATCCCCCTCGAGGCGCGCAATCATGGCACGCGAGAAGAATCGTGCCAACGGGATGCGGCGCGAGCGATGCAAGTCGTGGTCCACGGTTCCGAAGCCATTGGTGGTGCCAACCGCTGCGCCGTTGATCTGGTGGATGGGCTTGTCGCGCTTGCGGCCACCAAGAGCATAGATCTCGTCGGCAAAGGCCATGTCCGCGCAATGCGTCTCGCTGGGGTTGATACGCACAATGGGGCCTTGGTAGTTCAAGTCAGTTTGGTGATCTCACGGATCCAACGAGCCATGAGCAGACCGGGCAAACGCACCATACTTGTCATGCATCTTCTTGATAGCATGAGTGTACCGGCCCGTCAAGATCACATCGTGGTAGAATTCGGGCCAGTAGGTGGCTGCTGCAAGCCTGGGTCCAGGCACCTTGCTCAAAGGATGTAGAGGAGAGATGTTGTACAGCGCCTGGAGGATTTTGAAGGCAACATAGCCGATGCAGGAGACGGCCAGCACGTGGCGAGCTGTGAGATACGGCACAATGGCCTCGTAGGATGCCTGCTCCATGGGGGCCAACGATCAAGTGGTGGTGAAGGTGCGCAAGGAACTCGGAGGGGCATGCTGGGAGCGTCCCCTCCAAGTATGGTTATTGTTCGACTCCTTCCATGCCATCGACCCTCGTGTCCGTTTTGTGGTTCGGATGTGCCGTTGTCAAGGTCTTGGCGAAAGGAGGCGCCACTGTCTCTATGGAGATTTCATGCATGTCGACCAGCATGACGCAGGGGTTTGCTCGGCTAGCCGATTGGGCAGGCGAGCGCATATCCCAGCGCAGCGGCTGGCCGGCCGATTGTAATTCGTCAGCTTTTGAGTCTCTTCTAAGGATACGCGTCGCAGATGTTGGCTTGGACCTCTCGGAACAGGAACGTTGGAAATCTCTGCTTGCTCGATGCATGCCTGCCTTGGTCTGCCGCGGAAAAAAAATGGACCAAACTGATGGACCGTGATGCACCTGGGAGGAACACACCTTTGGCAATGCCAGTTGCCCGATACTGCGTGCCCAGTGCAAGATAGCGAGGCCTCAGAATGAGTCTCTTACTGTAACTATTTCCCTGGCTACCCAACTGTTTGTGGTTCTGCTCATGGCCTCATGACACGCTGGGCTCATATGTACAGTACATTGCACTCCCCGCCAAGGGGTCGTGTGGAGCGGGAGAGAGGGAACTAACAACATTAAGGCGTGCACTAGTATTCAAAGGTAGGAGGTGACAGCTTCGTCTGTCAGTCGTGTTTCGGTTGCGTGGACTCGAGCGTGCAATTGGCATGGAGGCTGCCCTACCGTAGACTCCTCCATACTATGGTAAGGTAGTCGATGGTGACGATTCCCTCCGACTCACAATCGCTGGCCATCCGCCAGCCACAGGTGGCTTGCCGCAGAGAATCTCGTCGACTCGATGCACGCACATGCAGGGAACGTGCTCTCCCACAAGGACCTGAGCCACATCGCCATGCGCAACTTAAGGTATCTACCGTACGAATTACTCCAGTCCGCCTTGAGGCAATCTTCTGGCAATCCATGCCTCCCTTTGAGCCTTGCACTTACATCCTCGACAGCGCCACGTCTATCCGGCTTGTTCATGCGTCTGATGCTGCCTGTATCCATTTCGGCCCGGACAAACGAACTTTGGACAACGGCCCCGGTGCTCATTCCGGCTTGCGGGGCGTTCAGGCGGCGGTCGCTGGTTTGGGGAGACGCTAAATTTGAGCTGGGTCTCGATCCGAAGAGGCGCAAAGACCAGAAGCCCACCCAGAAGCTCACTCACAAGATGCAGGGTTGGGTGCAAACTATCCGCTTTATTGATGATGGGGAGTATGCGTGGTACATGTTTCTTCAGTGCGACATGCCCGTCATTGCAACGCTACGCGCGATCCGGTGTTCTGTCCACATGCAAGACCACTCGCAGACCCTGTCGATCCACTTACCCTACGCTACCGCATTCGTCCCAACCCCTCGGTCATCCCTCCGCCCCCTGCGCGACGTCACGCAGCCAACCCGAGCTTCATTCGACTGAATCGGGCCGTTGCCAAAAGACGGCACACCTGTCCTTACGGTGAATTACAAGTAGTCCTGCCAGCGACTCCCCCAGTTGCGACTGCTCGTTGGCCTCGCACAAAGTACGACCGCGCAACGAGGCAATACCTGCAGAGCCCTTGCGCAACCCACAGAGCCCACAATGGCGCCCTTTCCGATCGCGAGCACGACGCTCGACTACCCCATCTGCGCCCTCGACTTTGATCCCCAGGATGCGAATCGCATCATTGTCGGCGGCGGCGGCGGCCCACGCAAGGACGTCCCCAACAAGATTGTACGTGTCCTGGACTTGGAAACCCACGCGACCCGTGGGCACATGCTGACCCTTCCCCTACACAGACAGTCCTAGAGACCACCAGCCAAGAAGAGATCCAGGTATCCGGCGAACTCAAGCTCGACCGCGAAGAGGACAATGTCGCTTGCCTCGCCGTCGGCCCCCGCAAGGGCAAGTCCACTTGTGTCTATGCCAGCGTCAACTCGAGTCCCAAAGCTGTCGCCGCGGGCAAGAACGAGCACCTGCGAGCCTTTTCCGTCGAGCCGGCAAAGGCACGTGTGTCCGGCGGGAATAAGGCTGCTTCCGTGAGCATCTCGGAAGCGTCCCGCCTGGCACTCCTCACGGACACGGACGCGGGAACCTACCAGCCGTCTCTTCGTGTGGCGGGTGGGCTTGGCGTGACAGCCTCGGCGCTGGGCAAGGTCAACGAGCTGGCCATCTTTGAGGCCGCAGGCCTGAAACCCAAGCCCAAGGCGCTTTTGGATCTGCCTACCCAGGCGGAGGATCTAGACATTATACAAGTCAGCGAAACCGAGTACAAGGTGGCCTTTTGCTACAAGAACCAATTGTACGTTGTCAACATTGGCAAGGACAAGGGGGACCCCGAGCTGGTCTACGAGATGCGCGAGGAAAACGACGTCCTGCCCGAGTTTCGCTTCATTCGCTTCCTCACGCCCGATTTCATCCTCGCCGCCTCGAACCTGCCCAAGTCCAGCGGTGTCGTGCTGCAAGGTCTCCGCCTGCCTGGGCCCAAGGACGACTCCGCACGCCTGGCCGTCTCGGCCACGATCCCCCGACGGATCAAGACTCTCTCCATGGCTGTCACGAATCTGAGTCCTCCTCCTGCCCCCGGCGCCGCCGTAGCAGAGACCCAGTTCGTCATTGCCGTCACAGGCAGTGACTCGTCCATATCGCTCTACACGGTCGATCTCATCAGTGAAGGAGAACTCAACCTGCTGCGCCTCCTTCTCCCTTTTTACACCATCGAGCATGCCCACAATGACGGGCAAATCACCCGTCTCGCCTTCTCCACCTTTGTCACACCAAAGACACACCTGAGGCCGCAGTTCATCAAGCTCGCCAGCGCTTCCGTCCAGTTCAAGGTCGAGGTCTACAGCATCCCCCTCAAGCGCCATGTGGACATGGAGAAGCGCAGCAAGAGTACCCCGACTCGTGCTGCTCGCTATGTCATTGGCATGAAGTCGAAGCGCCCAACGCCCGTCCCCCTCCTCATCTCGCTGGCACTCATGGTCCTAGTCACGCTTGCCATCTGGCAAGGCTTCATGGAGACCTTTGGCGGAGCCAAGCCGATTCTCCACATTCACAAGGTCCTGCCCTCAAAATTTGGAACGCTTCGGTCGCCGCAGCAGCAACCGCCCGCGTTGATGCAGGATGACCAATCTGTGCTTGGTGGCACGGGCAGAACCGTTGCGTACGATGGGACCAAGGAGTCATCGGTCGTCTCCGAGGACATTGTGGTGGAGGAGGCCGTTCTCGTCGGCGAACCAGCGGCCGAACAGAGTGCCAAAGAGGAGCTGTAGGACTGTAGAATTATTTACTTGCAATCGAGAGGGAAGTATATTCTGACGTTGAAAATGAAAAGAGTCTTCCCCGAGACCAGAGCATGCCTGCGTCATGACGTCTCTCTCGTGAGGCTATCTTCTCCATATGCATCTCCCTATGCAGAGGCAGACAGACAGCTGGGACGCTTGTTCCCCGTTGTCTCGTCATATTGATTCCATTCCGAGGATAGAGAGCAGGTCATGGCCGCTCTTGAACCTTCGCGCTTGTAGCCAATGCCGTCGGCAGCCCATGACCGCTACTCCCATTTAGCCAGAGATGCTTCGTGGTGCAGCAACATAATTACCCTACGTGGAGCCGCCGTGTTACGTCGACAGGAGCCACATCCACCCAGCTCAGGCCTCGCACAAGTCAAGTGTATCTTCTATGAGTAAAATTCAGTAGGGGCACTACTCGCAGTCTAGCAGTGACGAAGGACCTAACCAGCAGCCGAAGAGGCTCTGCCATCTTGACCACTTGCAAATCGACGACTGCCCGCACCAAAGAGAAGCTCTGAAATGATGATGACCTGACGCTAAAGTACATGCTTGCTCCACACTTTCGTCACACGACAGAACCTGTTCCATCTTGTCGCATTAGCTGCTCGACACGACAGCATTGATGGCCTTTGCAACATATTCAACGTTCTTGGTGTTGAGACCAGCCATGCTGATGCGACCATTCTTGGTCATGTAGATGTGCGACTCGTTGCGCAAGCGCATCACCTGCTGCTCGGTCAACCCGGTGAAGCTGAACATGCCAATCTGATCCGTGATGTGGTTCCAGGTGCCTGGCGTGCCGAGCTCCTCAAGCTTGCCCCGCAGGGCGGTGCGCATGTCCTTGATGCGGCCAGACATGGTGGTCAGGTTGTCCTCCCATTCTGCAAAGAGCTTGTCGTCGTTGAGGACGAGGCTGACGATACGAGCGCCGTACAGAGGCGGGTTGGAGATCTCGGAACGCTGGAGGATGGCAAGTTGCGACGATATGCGGCCAATGGTGGTCTGCGCATCTGGCCCGGGCGCAGTGACGGCATGGAAGCATCCGGCACGCTCACCATAGAGACCAAAGTTCTTGGCGAAGCTCTGGGCAATCAGGAGCTCAAAGCCTTCCTCGATAAAGTAGCGCACAGAGGCCGCATCGCGGGCCAGATTGCCCGAGGCGAAGCCTTGGTATGCCGAGTCGAAGAAAGGAAAGTGATTCTTGGAGCGAATCACCTCGGCGAGCTCCTTCCACTGATCCAGCGTCGGGTCGACTCCTGTGGGGTTGTGGGCACAGGGGTGAAGCAGGATGATGGACCTCTCTGGTGCGTTCCTGATAGCATTTTTCATGCCTTCAAAATCGAGGCCTTTGGTCTTCTTGTCAAAGTACGGATATTGCGCGGTCGGGAGGCCGACGTTATTGAAGATCTGGTGGTGGTTCGCCCAGGTAGGGTTCGAGACGTAGACGGTACGGTTCCCTTTGAAGAATTTGGCCAGGAAGAGGGCGCCCAGGTGAACGGCGCCTGTGCCCGAAATGGTTTGCATAGACGTAGCACGGTTCTCCTTGAGAGCTGGCGAATCGGCACCAAGCATGAGCTCGGCAGCCTTGCGTGTGAAGCTCTGGATGCCCGCAATCGGCGCATATTCGTGGTTCAACTCGGGGTCGTTTCGGAGGATCTCATCCGCCTGTGGGCATCTTAGCAGTGTGACATGTTGAGATCAGTCGCAGTTCGGGGACTTTGGTGGAGCAGGAGTCATCCTCCCAAGGCGGGACAGAGGAGGGCGTGGTCACAGTCCGGATGGGACTGGGCGACAGCAAGTGGAGGGAACCGTACCTTCTTGACCACAGGCAGAATCCAGGGCTTCGCATTGTCATCGCGGTAGGCGCCAATACCCTGCGAGGCTGTCGTCAGCACATGTTGCGCGCGGGGCCAGGGGCGTGGTGAATGACTTACCAAGTCCACCTTATCTGGGCTCTCGTCAGCCCGATACGCGGCCATGAGACCGAAGAGGGGGTCTTCAGGCGCTTGGGGGACAATGTCCGATGGGAAATTGGTCGTGGAGGCCATCTTGGGCGAGATGTGATTGGCAATGTGGTTCAGACGGGTGATGGGAGACGAAGCAGCGGCGACAGTGTCTGAAGAAGTACTCGAAGCACCGCGACTCGGAAGTGGGGAGCTGGCAGGCATCTTTGCGACTTCCCTTGCTGTACGGCGAGGAGGGCGTGTGGGGTGATGAGTCTATGGCGCGACCTCGGGGAATGTCCACGCCTGTGTTGCGGGAGAAGTTTCGCGCGCAGTGATTGGGGCTGCTAAACAAAAATGCGCTGCTGCACGGAGTACAGTACCGCTGGGAGCCGCACAACTTTGTGCCTGAATTGCGAATCCGTTGCCAGGGAGCGCGTAGGTGGGCTGAGGATCAGCTGCCCGTCACGTAATAGATCGACTCCGGTGACTGTCTGGCTTTTTTCCTCGCGGACAATCGGTCAGGTAATATCTGCTGATTCCTGAGGAACGTGCCTGCGCGTGCGGTATGCTCAGTCCACAGGTCGTCGTCTCACTTTGTTCCGATCAGGAAAGCGCCGCGGGTCGTGTGTCTTTTGTGAGATGCGTAATAATATCAAGAGGCTTCGTTGAAGAGGGACTTGAAAACAAGAGTACAGTATTGTACATGCAGATGACACAAGCAGGTAGCCAGTCTCGTCCGTCTCAAAGCTCTGCCACGCGCCGCAAGCTGCCGGTCTGAGTCGCTTTATACCCCAGACCAGCCGGCTTTGTGGAGCCGAGGCCTTCGGTTCACCCGGTACGACTAATTCACCTCAGTGAAAGGCGTGGACAGGCCCGAGCATGACACGTGTATGTGTCTGTGTGTGACCTATGATCATGCCAGTTGTTCCTCACTTTGACCAGCTGCACCTGATCGACGTTGCGTTGCAGTCGGCGTGAGGAAGTGAGCCTCGTTTGTCACATGAAGATTGCATCCACCACTCGTGCATAGTCGCTCGGCTTCGCACGGGCGTCACTCTAATTGTGCCAGCCCGACTTGTCTACATCATTCGCTCCAGTCATCAATCTCCAATTTCACATGTCCACAACGTCTTGTACCTTGTTCTGTATTCAGAAAATCAAATCCCACAGAACCAAGAAAGCGCACAGGCCACTAGTGGCATAGAAAGTCATTCGCGCTGTGCTCGGGCGCTGCGTCGCTTTCTTGAGCTGCTTGTTGCCGCCCTCTACATTCTCGGTCGTGGAGAACGAATCGGCCACCAGATGATCAATCTGCTCCGTTTGCGTCGCCAAGTGGCTGATGAGCGTCGACTGGAGGTCGCTAATCTCTGCCAGTGACTTCTGGGCGGTCCTGCAAGATTAGCATATGCGTGTGAGCCCATTCTCGATCAGGGGGCTTACTGGACCGACTTGTGCATGCTATCAAAGAACTTCATCATGTCCTGGTTGCCTTCTTCGAACATCTGCACTTGCTCGGCATTCAATTCCTGGTCTGCGCTGGGGGGCAGACCGTCGCTTGCATCGTAGCTCTGTGTTGTTGTGCTCGCCGTGGGTGCAAACTCTGACAAGTCCATGATGTTCGGTGCTTGCGAGGCCAGGCTAAGGCTGGCCTCCACCTCCCGAATCAACCTCGTCTCCATCATCTCCTTTTGCGTGGCGCCGCAAAGTTGCAGCCGCTGTCGTAGGTACCAGAGAACACCTTCGCGGTGCAATCGAACGTCTTCTGCCCGCGCCTCCGCCGCCAATTGGTCTTGCGTCTTGCCGCTCACAGCACCGCCCGAGGCCCAGGCACCGAGAGCGCCCAGCCCACTCCCATGCTGCTTTTGTATGGTTTTCAGTTCGGTTTCATAGCGTATCTTCTCGGCGCTGTCGAGCGTCTCGATGCTCCAATTGAGCTCGCGGAGCATCTCCTTGGCATCCTTGTCGACTGCTTCTCTTTCCTTGTCCGAAAGCACCGCCGGCTGTCCATCCGGTGCGCTGCCACGACCTTTTCGCGGCTGCGCCCGTGCGAGGTAAGCTCTTCGTCCGCGCAGTAGGCTCCGGTGAAGCTCTGCTATGTGTGTATTCTATGATCTGTGAGCGACATACCGTAACATGAACAAAGCTGGCTCACTATGCGGAGGGCTTCTTTAAGAAACCCGTCAATGTTCTCGAGAGTGACTTCGGGCCTCACAGGAGGGGCACTCTGCTTGCGCAGGAGATCGTTGAGTTCGCTTGTCCTGTCCATGGCAGGCAACAAATGAATTTCCTTGGTGCCCTTTGATCAGTCGTTCGAAGGCTTCTTTGGGATCAGAGTTTGTAAGAAATCGCTTGGTTGGCCCTGGACAGTCCCCTAGGGAGTAGCAGATCTCCTCGAGAGCTTTCTGGACAGCGTCACCCTCACTACGTCAAGGTACCTAGGTACCTCGTACCTGCCAGGTTTGAGATTGTGGGGGCTGAGTCAGCGAAGATCCAGCTACCCTGTAGCGCGGAATCTCCGTCCGGTCATTGGACTTAAATCACAGCTAGTGTTTATTGCTGTTCGGCGGCATGACTACCTAAGTAGCCATTGCATTCACACCAGGTTCCTTCGTGTCTTGCAAGACGTATAGAGCCGTGTTGTTATCACGACATGACCTATATTTGAGCTAGCAGCGCCGCCATCGGCCACACTCCGTCTCTGGAGAAAACCGCCCCACACCACGAGTTCCGAGTCAACACGACAGAAACCAAGCGTTCACCAGCAACATCAGCAACATTAGCTTGGCACAAGTCAGGATAAGCAATGCTTTGTTATCAGGCCTCATGCAGATCTCAACACAAGTGGCCCATAGTGCTTGCCCTTGTCTCCAGCCTCTGAGTCAACATGCTTGGTGACTCCATCGGCCTTGCTCGGAAATAAGCGACGCTCGGGTCGGGAATAGCGGCAAGAGCAAAGAGTGGCCACTCAAGTGCCGAATACCCATCAGTCAATCGTGACGGATTTGACTTGAGAAACTGAAGTATTTGATCTGGGTAATTCGTATTCTTCTCATGGCGCTTTCCAATTTGAGATGCGTAAATGTCATTCGTTATGGCCAAGACTGAAAGAGAACTCAGCGAGGATCCACCAGAGTCGTTCCCGCCAGTCGATACGGACTATACCTCTGATGATGCGGAGCCTACTCGACCAGGCGCCCTTGGGCGCTTCTCGTCTATCGTAGGGGACTCGACGATTCCTGGCCCTCAGGATGAAGACCGCATGTCCAGGGTGTCCAGCGGACCAGCCTATAGTGCCTTCTCGCCTGCAATGAAAATCTGGATCACGGTCATGCTTTCAGTGGGAAGCTTCATCTCGCCCATGACGGCAAATATTTACTTCCCAGCTCTCAATCCAATTGCAGAGGACCTCGGTGTATCCATCAGCCTCGTCAACCTGACATTGACGACGTATATGATCTTCCAAGGGCTGGCACCAACGCTCTTTGGCGACTTTGGCGATATGGCTGGGCGCCGGCCCACGTATATTGTTGCGTTCACCATCTATCTCTTTGCCAATATCGGCCTGGCGCTGCAGAGGAATTATGTGGCGTTGATGGTGCTTCGGTGTGTCCAGAGTTTTGGATCAAGCGGCACCATTGCGCTGGGATACGCCATGGTTGCTGACATTGCGGCGCCTGCCGAGAGAGGGAAGTATACTGGCTACATGGGAGTCGGCATAAATGTCGGGCCTGCCGTGGGACCATTCTTGGGCGGTATCTTGAGCCAGTACCTGGGCTGGCCGTCGCTGTTCTGGTTCCTGGCCATTGTCACGGCGGTCTGGCTGATTCCATGGATCTTGACAGTCCCTGAAACATGCCGCAATGTTGTCGGGGACGGCAGCATCCCGGCGCAAGCCTGGAACTTGCTCATCATCGAATACTTTGGAAGGCACGAGAGCCGCCAGGAACACGCTGAAGCACAAAAGCTGCGGTTCCCTAATCCTTTGCGAACCCTAGCCGTCATATTCGAGAAGGAGATGGGCCTAATCCTGATGCTCAACTCCCTGCTTTACATTGGGTTCATACTGACAGCTGCGACTCTCGGGACCCTCTTTAAGCAGATTTATGGTTACAACGATCTGCAGGTCGGATTGTGTTACCTCCCTTACGGTGGCGGGTCGATGATGGCCGTCATCGCTCAGGGTCATATCCTTGACTGGAACTATCGCCGCATTGCGAAAAAGTCTGGCATTGCTATTGATCGTCGAAGAGGAGATAGTCTACGCGACTTCCCAATCGAAACCGCACGCTTGCAAACCATATACCCAGCGATACTGCTAGGTGCTGGCGCACTTGTAGGGTACGGTTGGGCACTGCATGTTGAGACGAGTGTGGCGGTGCCATTGGTCCTTTTTTTCCTCATCGGTGTGCTAGTGCCGACGTCATTCCAAACGCTGAACACTCTTATTGTCGATATATCCCCCAAGGCACCAGCAACAGCCACTGCGGCTAATAACCTTGTGCGCTGTTTGATGGGAGCAGCAGGCGCGGCCGTCATCGAGCTTGTGATACAAGGAATCGGCCGTGGTTGGACTTTCACTACTATGGCAATGCTTGTCTTGATTTGCATACCAGGTCTCCTCGTCGTGGAGAAGCATGGACCCAGATGGCGCCACCAGAAGGTGTTGAAGGCCGAATTACCAACGTCACCGCCACGAGAGAAATAGATAGCCTTACAGATTCCATTGTCGTTATATCTGGGTCAATTAGAATGCTGGCACGGCGCTATCGAGTGACCGTCGCTGGGCCTCCCACATCAACCAATCTGACCTTGTAGTCCTTGAATTGTAAGCGCTATGCACCGAATGGTCACCAGGAATCACTTACGGTAACAGTCCCATCTGGTTGACTTTCCAGATTCCCACAGCCAGTGCCACCAGCTGGCAGGCCACGTAGACCAGCTTGATCTGCAACAGGCGTGCTGAGACGGACGGCGACTCGAAGCGCTCAAACGCCTGGCTGGTGTTGACGATGCCCATCAACGGGTTCTTGAATGCCATGACCACCATCATGATACTGAAGATCTGCAGCGAGCTACCCGACATGTACATCATGATGGCAGTCATGGGCAAGCTCTTGACTGGTGCAAGAGCAACCTCCCAAGCCTTCTTCAACTTCAACGTATCCATCTCCTCGGGAGTTTTCGCTTGTCGCGCCTGTACTTTCGCATCCTTGCCAGATTTCTAATCGTCGTCAGCGACCGTTCTTATATCGTCCTGCGCGCACTTGCGGCGCACCTTGTTGCTCACGACGCCACCGCTGAAGCCTGGAGGGTCGGGGATACTCGAGTTCTTTGGCTTAGCTGGCGGCGGGGACTGGAGCTGCAGTGCCCACGGCGCAGTCTTCGTTTTCGACATGATTCTAATACAGTGAATCAGATGGCACCGCGATGATTATCGGGGGAATGCTGTAGGTGGTAATGCTAGGGTGCGGGTTATCTGTTGGTGCCAGCCGAGTCGACGACTGGTGGACGACCCACATCAAGTGCAGCTTGTCGTATCGATAGAGGGAGTTCCGCATGCGCCGCCGACCAGGAAGGAGGGTCCTTCCCCCTTTCGTGATTTCTGGGGAAGAACACAATCACGACCGGCCTCATCAACGACTTTTGGAATCGAGCGTCAGGCAAATCCACGTAACATTTTAGTACACGCAGCTCTCCTTCGGCCTTCGATCAAACCACAGTCTCGGCGCACATGTGACTGGTTTCCTCGGACCCTCCGCACAACAACTTGGTCGCCATACCGCAGAGTCTCTCATCCAATTGGCTGGCCGCGCGATTGCCCAGCACGACGCCTTGAAGGAGGTGGTGAGGGGTTGCAAGTGAATGCGTCTTGCATCCTGTGACGACATTCAGCGAGCAACCCATCTCAGCTGGTAGGGGCTCTACCAAAACGGCAACATGTCGAGCTCCGCTGGAGGAGGAGACTCCAAATTGTTCGCACGAGTAAGCCACGCCCTCTGTCTTCCTTGTAGCGCCAGGCGCTTCTTTGCTTCTCGTCGGCACCCGGCCTTGACTGGCTTCTTGTTCTTGTATATGTGACATTTCCATCGCGTCTGCCAAGCTTGGCAGCGCCGCAAGCTCCGGACGCCATGTTCTTCGCATACATGCCGCCGCCTCTCTATGAGCACAGACTAAATACCAGACAGGGCAAAGTGGCCGAACTGCGCCTCGAGCTGAACAGTGGAGGAAAGAAGGACAAGAACTTTGCGGGCAAGAAGATTGCGTTGAAGAAGATTGTGGCCAACATGACCATGAGTAACAATGACATGGTAGCCTTGTTCCCCGACATCATCGGCTGCATGCATCTGCAGAGCCTCGAGATTAAGAAAATGTGAGATGTAACGATCTACGACCGGCTGGCAATCGCTGACACCGACAGGTGCTTCCTCTACCTGGTCAACTATGCACGATCGAGGCCCGAAATTGCCGTCAAAGCGATACCTTTGCTGGAGCAGGACCTCGAAGACCACAATCCTCTTGTACGCGCGCTTACGCTCCGAACCATTTCATACATTCACGTTCGCGAATTCGTCGAAGCCACCGTACCACTTGTGAAGAAGTCACTTCGAGACCCAGATCCATATGTGCGCAAAACGGCTGCATTCTGCGTTGCGAAATTGTACGACCATGACAGGCACATGGTCGAGCAGTCGGACCTAATCGAAAGATTGAACTCTTTACTAAGAGACGACAATCCCACTGTGGTCGCGAGCGCTCTTGCTGGGTTAATGGACATTTGGGAGCGGAGCGATGCCATCAAGTTGACTATTGATTACAAGAATGCATCCAAGATGGTGGCCATTCTGGCGGATTGCTCAGAGTGAGTTACACCAAACGCAGGCTTCGCAATCTCGCTAACGTCACGAAAGATGGGGACAGACTTATATCTTGGAGGCTCTCATGTCTTATGTGCCCCAAGATTCGGGCGAGGCTCTGCTACTCGCGGAGCGTATATCGCCAAGACTCTCGCATTCAAATTCCTCCGTTGTTTTGACTTGCATAAGAGTCATTCTGTATCTCATGAACTACATTGCCGACGAGAAGCAGAACGCGGCGCTGTGCAAGAAGCTCTCTCCGCCTTTGGTTACTTTGCTGGCGAAAGGACCTGAAGTCCAGTACCTGGCCCTGAGGAACGCGCTACTCATTTTGCAACGACGACCCGATGTGCTTAGGAACGACATCCGCGTCTTCTTTTGCAAGTATAACGATCCGATCTACGTCAAGGTGACGAAACTTGAGCTCATCTTCATGCTCGCCAGCGAGAAGAACATTGATGAAGTGTTGACCGAGCTTCGAGAGTACGCGACCGAGATTGACGTACACTTTGTGCGAAAGGCTGTGCGCGCTATAGGGAAGCTGGCGATTAAGATTGAGCCGGCAGCCCAGCGTTGTATCAACCTTCTTCTGGAGCTGGTGGCGACCAAGGTGACCTACATTGTGCAAGAAGCCACGGTCGTCATCCGCAACATATTCCGCAAATACCCCAACCAGTACGAGTCTATCATCGGCACCCTCTGCGAGCATTTGGACTCGCTAGACGAGCCCGAAGCAAAGGCTGCCATGGTCTGGGTCATTGGGCAGTATGCAGACCGGATTGAAAATAGCGATGCCCTGCTCGAGGACTTCTTGTACTCCTTCGCCGACGAGCCTGTGGAGGTGCAATTGGCACTGCTCACGGCTACGGTCAAGCTGTTCATCCAGAGGCCGACCAAGGGACAAGAGCTCGTACCGAAGGTACTGAAATGGGCCACTGAGGAGACTGACAATCCCGACCTGCGTGATCGTGCGTACATGTACTGGCGTTTGCTCTCCACAGATATGAACGCCGCCAAGCAGATTGTCATGGGCGAGAAACCTGCCATCACAGCTGAATCAGAGCGGCTAGACCCGGCGACCCTGGAAGAGATGTGTCTGAATGTGGGGACACTGGCGACTATTTACCTTAAACCAGTGCAGACAGTGTTCCGATCGGCGCGACCACGCAGACTCCAGGATTCCCCCGCACTGCAGAGGCACAACACAGTTGCGTTTGGGGAGACACAAAAGAGCATCAGCATGTTTGGACGCGGTGGCCAACCCACCGACATTGACTTGCGCACCCGGACAGCAGCTTCAGCAAACGGCGGTCAAGGCAACATGGGCCAAGCGGTGAATGACGCTGACGCTTACTTTTCAGGCGTGGGCACCCAGCAGATGGCCGCCATGAGGATAGACCAGGGGGATGACCTTTTCGGTGGCAGCAGCATTGGTAACGCTGCCGGGTACGTGGTGAGTGCCCATGCGCCGCAGACTGTGCTTCAGCCTGCCCAGGGCGACGGTAAGAATGGCGACCTCTTGCTGTTGTAGTATGCCAAGTCCCATAGTTGCTGGACATCAAAATGATACTCCAATACAAGCAGCTCACTCCGCAAAACTCAAGGTCGGTTGATACATCTAGACATACGAGTGGAACCATACTGTACTTGACCTCTATCGTTGTGATGGAGCCATCTGGGGCTACCAGCAGATAAGCTTATCTCGAGATCAGGGTGCCAAGGAATTTGGTGTCGATTCGAGTCGAGGGGATAGGCCGCCGGAAGCCTACCCTCCACTATCCCATTCTTTTCATTTGTTGATCTCCGTCACGAGACAGATGGGGCCGCGTCGGCCAGCGTGTCCCGTGCGTGCTTGGCGAATTATGGGTGGTCTTGGCCTGCAGCAGGTGCTTGTTGGTTGCTACGGTCAGGTACGGGCCTACCTCGAGCGTGGACCAAGGTATATCCCAAAGACCCTGCCGGCTAGGCCCAAGGCCTGCGAGATTTGGCGAGATTTGGTCTTATGCTGCGGATGAGTTATTGCTCCTCGTACGTTATCAGTGCCTGATCTCTTGGCTCAATGGATGACGAGAGTTTGACACAGGGCCCTTGTTCTTCAGTCCACGTAACTGTTTGTACGCATGCATGGTTGTTGCTTGCGTTATTCCGGTGCTGTAGTTGCCTCACATGTATCTCGAGGCTGTCTGATTCAGAGCAGCCTTCTTGGGCATCGGCTCGAAAACAGTCGGCAGAACTTTCATACGAACTTGTAGCAGCTCTGCCACACCAATTAAGGTTGAGGAGCGACCCAGCCATCCATCACCGGATCCAGACCCCTCTCAGCCGTCGGGCACAGCGATACCTGCAGGAGAGCACCACGCGAGCGGAGGGAATGCGACCTGCCTTTGTAAGAGAGGCGCCACAGCAGCACAGGCCTGAGGTCCTGTCTCACTGCTTTCCCCCGTGTCCAAGTCCCCAATCAGATGGATCACTGGCGGATGATCTGTGCGTGACTGCTCTGAGGCCCAAAGGGGGCTGTTGGCTTTAGCAACCAGGCAGCTTCAGAACCAGTGGATAAGATTGGCTCGGTCATTCATAGGCACATGATTTGCGGCACGTTGAATCGTAATCGTTTCCTTGGGAAAGACTGTACATAGTTACAGATCGATGGCTCCCACTGGGGTGGATTGTCTGGATGAAGCTCACAGCCAAGAAAAAGTACATGTAGAAGTACAGGGTGCAAGGCTTTGGGGTATGCATGTGCCAATGTGAGCTAGGCTAGCTTCGGAAGACGACGGGGGTTTCTCTCAAACCTGAATACTGTACCAGATCGCTAATGGGCAGCATTACTGAGGCGAGAATGAAGGTTCGGGCTTGTTGAAACCCCATTCCACAAAACCTGGAGCCCCAGACGGCCGAGAAGACGACTCCAGCGCTGCTGCTGGCACTAATGATTCTCGAGGATACTGTACCTGCAACCTAGAACTACCCCAGGGCCCATCGGTCCCCACCAGGTGGATGCTGGGCCGCCTGGTTCCGGCCAAGCAGGTTTGCGGGTGAAGTGCATGACTTATTATTCTGTCACCAGCTGCGTCCACCACTCGTGCCACTGGGAGCCAGCGAGCGAGCGAGCGAGTGTCGACTTGGGGTGGTGCTTTTGCAATCCCCCAGCCTGCCCAGACTCGCCCAGCCGCACCATCCAACCTGCCCAAATTCCATCCAGCCCTAGCCAGATCTTCACGTCAACGCCAAAGCACATTGTCGTCTTCCCGTGCACACGACATCTCCCTGCCGTGCCCTCGCCCAATAGCGTTTCTCTCTACGTACATGTACCATCCCGCTAGTGCGCCTCGCATGTCCTCGTAAGACACTCGACTGGAAGCGCTCGCTTGTGACTGCTTCATCGACCTGCACAGCAGCGGCAGCCGTTGGACGTGCCAGGAGAGACACTCTGCACACGTCCTCTGCGCTCCATCCATTCTAGACCCGCAAACCATCATGTCGGCCCCAACCGATCCCGTCAACACGGCTACGACGACAAGTGCGCCAGCGCCCGCCGTCGACTCATCCCACATCAAACAGCCCGACGACGCTGTGCCGATGGAGAGCATGGAGAACAACCCTGTCGCCCACCCGCCATCAGCTGCGGATCCAGCGGTTGCGAAAGCAGTCTCGAGCGAGCCCGCCGGTGAGGCAGGGCCAGCAACGCGAGACAACGTCGATTCGAACGCTGCGCCAGCCGTTGCGCACGACAACGATCATAACGCGGCCTCACCCATTGCCGAGTCAAGTCGCCCTACGCACGAGCGTCAAGAGTCGGTTTTGGCTATCGGCCCTGCCCAAGACGAGATCAAGGCAGTCACGCCAGGCGTCGAGGACACGGGACCTGTCTGCAATATCACGCTCCTGCTCACGACTGGAAGCCGCCACCCGTACAAAATCAGCGCCAAATACCTGGCCAGGAGGAACGTTCCTATCCCCGAAGAAACCGAGTCTGGACAACCGGATCCCTTCAGCATCAGTGTGTACACGCTCAAGGAGCTCATCCTCAGGGAGTGGCGCTCCGAGTGGGAGGACAAGCCGGCCAGCCCGGGAAGTATCCGCCTGATTCACTTTGGAAAACTGCTGGATGACAAGGAACCATTGAGAAGTACGTGCTAAACGCCGCAACGCCTGAGATGGCTTGTATACTGACAATAAACGCAGAATATCAATTCGTTCCGGATAGCCCCAATGTGGTGCATATGAGCATTCGCCCTGCGGATTTGGAGGAAGAAGAGCCCAAGACAGGGGGCAAGAATCCTTCCCAAGGAGGTGGTGAAGGCGCCCGCGAGAGATCAAGCGGCTGCTGCGTCATCTTATGAGCGGTTCTTCTGGCTCTTGTGGCTGGAGCAGTTGAGGCACAGTACCTCTGGGCTATTCCCATGACTGTTGTTGTCAGGGACACATACGCTGGGCCGTTGTGCCTGAGAACGGCAACGATGGATCGATATACGGGACGCTTCTCTTGCTTGCTTCCTCCAGCAAAAGTATGGCCACATTCACCTCTTGCCGGTGAAGGTGGATTCATGAACCGTCCAATGATCCCGCAGGGGTCGTTGGGGATGTCAGGCGTCGCAGTGGCGTTGGGGCTGGATTTTTGTTTTGTCTGATTTATTGCATGTGCATCGTATCTTGGGTCCTGTTTTCCTTGTTTATATATGTAAAAAGGCGATCTTCCATACTGGGCCAGCCTTGGACTGGCGGGCAGCTTCATGAGCAGGATAGAAGAACGCAGTACATTCCGCCAGCAATATGATTGATCTCGGTATCTTGATTTCTTTGCATTGAGTTCATGAGGGGCCCGCTTCGGGCTTATTCATACAAGCTCCTAAATCTTGAGCTTCTTCTCCATCTCGTCGTGCACGGTAGGCACCTGTCTTTGCTCCTCGTTTGTGAACACATCCTCCCAGGTGATCATATCATCGCGACCCATTAGGATATCCTCGTGCACGCTCTTGCCCGTTCCGTTCTGGAGGGCCAGAGGCCGCCACTCGCTGTCACGCACCATCTTGAGCTCCATGCCGCGGCGCACAGGCTCCGCTAGACCATATGTGCGGCGAAGAGTGTTCATTTTGAGAGCCTCTTGGGTCGCCTCCCAGTTCTTCAGGCGTGCCTCAAGGGGGTGGGCAGAGGTTGGGACGTGGGCATCGTATGCTGAGGGGGCGACGCCGTGGCGGAGGGTGTCGTGCACCCCGGGTGCTGAGGGAGCCGAGCTTGTGGTTGCTTGAAAAGTGTCGGCGTGGCCAGACTTGGGTACGATGCGCATAGACTGCAACCCCAAGGTTAGATCTGTTGGTGAGTGATGGGCGTCGATCGCGAAGAGCTCACCATCTTGGAAGTCTCGGGGGATATCAAGGTTTAGGGGACGGTTTTGGGAGCTGGGTGAATGCTTTGGAGGGTTTGAAAGTGATCAAGTAGTCAGACTATGGTGCTGAGCGGGACCGACGTATGCGCTTGGTGGGAGATACGTCTTGAGTTGGGCTTGGGTTGATGATGATGAAGCTCAAGCTGCCTGCGTGCAGGCAACGCCCAAGCCAACGTCGTCGCTTGACCCGCCCCCACATATCGCACCTGGCAACTAAAACCCGACTAATGCCGATACCGCTTCTTGTCTTCAAAGACAGATATCATCCTCCGAACAACGACGGCATGGCGCGAATTTCAATTTCGAGGACTTTGGCTCGGATCAAGAGTCTGTCAAGTCCTTGTTCGAAACAATGCCCCCCATACCGTCTCGAGCACCCCTAATCCGCATCGCCAATGGCACCTTCTACCGCCACCATCCCAATTCGCAATGCTCGCACCCAAACCCTCCGCTCTTCAGCGACCTGAGCTTCGAGCTCCCGTCAACGTCTAGCTCGCCGACCAATTGGGGTATTGTTGGACCTTCTCTGTCTGGAAAGACGACTCTCCTGCAGGTGCTGCGTGGCAGGCTGCTTTGCGAACCATCAACGGCGAGATCCTATCCGTATCTTGCGGCAGACCAGCTCCCTGCCCGGTTGAGGGCTCCGAACAAAGCCATACAGTATGTGGGCTTTGACGCCGAATCAGACGGCCTCGGTGGTGGCAGCAGCGCGGCGACATCGGCATATCTATCCGCACGATACGAGTCACGGAGAGAATCTACAGACTGGTCGCTGCGTGATTACCTACTGGGGAACACGCATTTGAACCCTCTGCAAGCCCTGCCTGGTGAAGAGGACGAAAAAATAATGACCACGCGACTGCTTGAGAAGGTAGCTAAGGACCTGAAGCTTGCTCACTTGCTGGATCTCCCCGTGACATTTCTCAGCAATGGACAAGGTCGCAGGGCGAGGATTGCGAGGGCGCTACTGCGGCGGCCAGAGGTGCTCCTCCTAGACGAGCCTTTCATGGGACTTGACCCGTCCACGGTGCAAAGTTTGAGCCACCTGTTGAAAACGCTTGCAGACATAGCAAGCCCACGTCTAGTCCTGACAGCGCGCCCACAAGACCTTTTGCCCGACTGGATCACGCACTTGATCTACCTACGTACAGACAATCAAATTGGGTCAATGGGTCCAAAGGAGGAGGTTCTGGGAGGACTGCAAGCTTACGTGCAGGGCGTCAAGAACGGCAAGCTTTCGGAAGACGTGACTTTACCTCTGCAGACACTCGAGGGCATTGGTCGCGTCTTACCGGACCAGACATCCTTGTCATCGCAGGCCCTCGGCCAAGCGGCTTCGTATAGACTGCAGCCAGCAAATCCCGATGCAGAGCCCCTTGTCGAGATGGAAGGCTGTAAGGTGCGTTACGGGGACAAGGTCGTCCTGGGTAATTGGAGCCTCAAGACGCCAGAGGGTTTCCGCGAAGGCCTTGACTGGACAGTGCGCCGCGGCGAGCGTTGGGGCGTCTTTGGGCCCAACGGCTCAGGCAAGACGACAATTGTGTCGTTGCTGTGCTCAGACCATCCGCAAACGTACTCACTGCCCATCAAATTATTCGGTCGAAGCAGACTGCCCGAGCCCGGCTCAGGGCAACGAACTCTCACGTTCTGGGACATTCAAGCTCGGATTGGGCACTCAAGCCCCGAGGTCCACCAGCATATCCCGCGCAACCTAACGATCCGACAAGTCATTGAAAATGCGTGGGCGAGCACCTTTCGTGCGCTGCCCAAGCTCGACGCCGAGGCAAAAGACAAGGTCGATGCCGCGCTTCGCTGGTTCGCCCACGAGCTTCGGCCGGGCAGTGAGTCTGCAAGTACCGAGTCCCTGGACTGGGCGGACGATTACATGTTTGGCGAGCTTTCTTTCAGCGCCCAGCGCGTTGCCCTGTTCATCCGTGCCATGATCAAGTCTCCCGATATCGTCGTGCTTGATGAGGCCTTTAGCGGCATGGACGATGCCGTTCGTTCAAAATGTGCGCTATTTCTCACCGAGGGTGAGACAAAGATCCATGCCGGCAACGGCAAGATCACCACCAGCGACGTGAAGGCCCCCAAGATTCATGGTGTGTCAGATCAGCAGGCTCTGATGTGCATTGCCCATATTAAGGAGGAAGTGCCTGAGTGTGTTCGAGAGTGGATGTGTCTCCCGGAGGCCAACTCTGGTCAAGCCGCGAGGTTCGGCAGGCTGGACGGGCCACTCGGCGAGGAGGAAAGGCGATGGCATGAAGTTTGGGGATTCAAAGCATCGTAATGATCTTGCCTGTAAGCCAGCAGAAATAGCGTTCAAACGTGCAAGATTACATGTATTCACAAGCCACTGTCAAATGCACAACGCTTGGAAATACTCGCACTGTTTTGGCGCGGGACGCCCTACGCAGCACAGTGCGTATGACACTCATACTCTCAGCACGCCATCGCAAGAGCCCGCGAGCATATCCCATACTTCCTACATAGCATGCTCCAAGTTCTTGTTTTCCTTTGGGGCAATGGCTTCAACGCAGATTGACGACGAGGATCTCCATCCTCGCTACTGCGTTCCCGTACAATCCCTCACTGCGCCCATTGAAGTTGGCGCCATTGGGTACGTCTTGAGCACCCGCGATTCTGGAGCACCAAGAGTCCACCCTCTGACTACATGTCCACGCTGAAGGTCTACGCGTGCCGGAACCTCCGCCTTCTTCGCCTGGCCGCCGTTCGGGCCACTTCTCTTTGACAATGAGAGCTCTGACGCGCGTGACCACTGCGCCAATGAGCGGAGTACGTTCGCTCCCGCTCCGTGCTACACACCTGGACCATGGTCACTGACTGTAGTACACACGCGCAGCGTTCCTATCGTACTTGCGGCTTTCGATGACAATGGCTGTGGTGTCCATTGCCATCACACTGTCTTTCCACGTCAAGCACCAGCCGAGCGATTTTGAGCGACGAATGGCCAAGCCGCTGGGCGTGGTGTTCTGGTGTCTGTCCGTAGTAATGCTCCTCATAGGACTGGGGAACTATATTCGTGAGTTCTTCGCCAGTGCTACACACGCACAGACAAAAGTCTCTGTGGACGCGAGAAAAGCTAACGACAGGTGCACAGGCACAGTGAACCAGTACAGTCGACGTGTCGCCATCGTTCAGACGGGATGGAGAACGCAGTTGAGCCTAGGCGTGCTGGCCAGTTGCATCATCGGCACGTGTATAGTCCTCCTCTCTACTGCGCAGAACGAAGAAACGAAGGGCGCCAAGTGAGCGTCGATGGAAGTTGCATCATACTTGCCTCCATTGGCAACGCTATTGAGCTGGTGTAATACATGCTACGCAAGCACGGCTAACCCAGTGGTATAATGTCCCCAAAACGCCCAGCCCGAGTGAATCAATATGCTTCTCCCGACGCACGCCCGTCTCACGCTCATGAGAGGTAGCAGAACAGGTCGTCCGCGGATTTATGCCAACCATTCTTCAACTGTCCATCTTTGCATCGGCCCACTTCCGTCATGAACCGCGTTCGGAAGGCAGTGGCGTCGTCCTGCAGCGCGGTCGCTGAGGATTCCTCCCCGTCCCAACTGAGCACAGGAAGACTTTCCAACTTGGGGAGGTTCCCGCCTTTGGGCAGGGTGTGTAGGATATCTACATGCCAGTGGGGATCAAACGTTGCGGTTGCGTCGTCGCCCACATCATCCCCTCCTGCATCGCGTCGTGCTTCTTCGTCGTCGCGATACTCCTCGGGCACGTCCGGGAGATCGTTATGCACGCCCACCACCATTCTCGATGTATCTTGTCCAGGATACACGCTGTAGTATCCTCTTATCCGCGAGAGCTGCAACACGTACTCGAGCCACGACGGGTACTTCTTACTGATTTCCTTGTGCGCCAGTAGTGGCGGCGTCTCTTTTGACAAGGCCTGTGATTCAAGGGTTTGGGAGATGAAGCCGTGGAGTTCCACCCATTTGTCCCCGGGGAACACCATGGCATCACTGAGGGGAGCTTGCCAAAGGAATGACGATCCAACATCTTCTCGAGGCTCAGGGATTCTCAACGGTGACGATCCGTCTAGCAACGTGGTCGGTGTTGCTAGACTGAGACTCATGATGTGCTCGCCCCAATTATGGGCAAAGGCTCCGTTTGAGTGCCTATAATGCAGGATGGCAAACTTGAGATCTGCATTGCTGTCAGCGAGTGTCACAGAGACCTCCGGAGTCCTCTGCGTCCTTACAGTGGAGAAATTGAGGAGTGACCTCTGTGTGAGGCGACAAGACAAGTACATACGAGTGGCTGCTGGACTTGGGCCAGAAGGACTCGAGGAATCTCACGGAACTTTCTTCGGAGGACAGTTTGGTGCGCGAAATTCGGCGATGGAAAGACAACATGTTTGGTAGGTATGCATTGGATCCCACGCGCGGCGGCCATTTGAAATTGGCTAGGAACTTCTCGGTCTGTGGCTCAACCTTGTGTGGGAGCTCAATGGATAGATGCGGTATAGGCACAGCAACCATGTCCATCTGCGAAAGTGACTTCAACAGACGCATGATGTTTCCAGAACCGCTCGTGGGCGCTTGGACAAGGATGTCGATTGTAATCTTATCCCACACTGCCAGTGCCCTTGAGTCAAGCTTGGTGAGCCAGGCCAGGCGCATGCCTGGTCTGCTTGGCAGCTCGATGATGGTCGAAGAGGTACCTCGCATCTGATCACGGAGGCCTCGCAAAAAGTATGATTCCTCGGCTGAAGAAGAGTCTATGAGGATAGCCTGCGGATGCATGTACATGTTGATGTGATCTATCACAGCTCATTAGCACCAGCCTCTCCCACAACAACAGGATTGTGCCACATACACATGGCTCGCGCGGACGACAGTGCCATCCGCTGCTCAGTAGAATCAGCAGCATGATCAGGTCTCGCATCATGCATGATCATGGGGCAGGCTTCATTATCGTTGATGCCGTTGATCTTGGCCAGCTCTTCCAGCGGAACCTCGCTCTGGCCTGTGAAGGCGAAATGAACATAGTTTTGTTTTTCCAATGCCATCCGACACGCCAAAGGCAAAAGCGCTGATGCGCTCTTGAGACTCGCTGCCGCGAAGAGCACATTGCGGTTCTGAATCTGTTTGCCATTGGTGTCTGCGATCGCGAATAAGGTTTCGCCGAGCTTCGGTAACCTGATGGGCCCGTTGTACGTCCTAGACTTTTCAACACCCGCTACCGCTCCCCGTTCTTGGTCGGCAGGGCCTGTATAGCCTCTTGTTGGGGGTTGCCGTCTGCCTGCGTCAAGCGATTGACGACTCCAACTACCGGCGTCGCCGTCCGAGCCTGAATGGTACGCTTTTGACAAAACAAAGAAGATGAAGAATGCAACGGCCAAGTATGCGAACAGCCTCGCCACAGTGCGGCGACGGGGAGTGCGAACCGCAGCCTGCCATTGTTCGTTGGTGCCGTGATGGTGCCGTGCGGCTCGATCATCGTCCTTCTTGGCTAGTTCCACGTCGTTCGCCCATAATCTGGACGCGGCGCGCGCCCGCGACGTGTGCGCCGACATTGCGAACCGCAGGCGGCGAACTGCTGAGTGTCGTGGCAGGCGCAGTCCTCGATGACTGGTGATCGACGCGTGGTGGGTATGGGTGCGGCTACTGTAAGACTGATTCTCACATTGCGCCTATCGTACCGAGAGCGAAGCGTGCAGAGTCATGGACGTGTGAGAGAAGAGGAGACGGCGAGTCTAGCGTGTGTCGACGTATTGGCGATTGCAGAGGGACATCGACCATCAATCTCGGACTGGAAGGGAGACGGAGGTTGTTTGGTGTCGCTTGCTCGGGCTGATTGTCAGATGCAGCTAAATGAGGTCGACGGCAAGACCCACTATGTCGTGCAAATTACCTCCCTAGGCTCAGGTTAATCAGGCGCTAAGGTAAGGTAGTTTCGTCAGAAGCGCTGAGGCGCCCTGTTCATCAATTCAGGTGCAGCCACATTTCAGGCCATGGAGTCGCACAACGTCCTCTTGCGCACGGCTCCCCTGTAGACTTTAGTTTGGGCTTGCAATGTAAAGTGGCAGGAAGTGCCTCGTCTTTCGACCAAAAGAAGAAAATTGAACAAAAACGGAAAAGAGAGAAGAAGGCGCAGGATCTGGTACCGCGTTAACACCACCAGGAGACGGGTTCGTTCGACCGCAAAGACTAAGGTACCTTAGTGATATTCTAGGGGCTGGACAGGCAGGCAACTTGGTCGCGCGCGCTTCTTCCGAGTTGTCTGCTTTCATTCCCAACAAGAGGAGAGTTCTCGCCGGTGGTTTTCCCACACGCTTAATAGATGTGCTGGATTCCTGTAACAGGCAGATACAACCCCGCAACTGTCTCGAATGAGGATGTAGAAGGACGTCTTTGGCGTAGAGACTGTCTAGCATAAGGTCCATTTCGAACCAGGTGCACACGACCAGCCACTTGGAAACAATCCGCCCTGACTAAATGTAGAATTGTCTTTCAGGCTACAACGGCAGATGTCTCCCAAGTCCTAAGGCAGGTAGGGACTGTCTGAGCTGACGCTTCCAAAGCAACCAGATTCCCGACACTGACCCGAGGACGAACCCATAAACGTCAGGTCCCATCAGACGATTCCTGAGCTCAAGTGCGTACGAGAAGCGAGCAGCTATTATACCTAGCTGGGATCAGACAATGAAGTGAAGAGTCGTCAGGTCTCAAGCTAAGCTTGCAGAGGGTGGCGTTCCGACTGCACGAAAAGTGGGTTCTCGCTGGACCCTGATTGACGACAAAAATTGTTGACTGGCACATTGCACCACCGAGAGATCAAGTCCTCATTGACTCGTTTCTCCTGCCCACGACAAAAGCTTCTCATATTGATAACATGGGGAAATCCAGGCGCAACAGGGGCGCACACCGCCGCGACCCCATCGCCAAGAAGAACGTCAAGCCACCTACGGATCCTGAGCTGGCTGCTCTGCGCGAGTCCAAGATCTTGCCCATTGTCAAAGACCTCCAGAACGCCGACCCCAAATTGCGCAGCGCTGCTGCCTCGGCCATTTCCAGCATCATCCAGGACAGCAAATGTCGCAAGCTTCTGCTCCGGGAGCAGATTGTTCACATTGTCCTCACACAGACCCTGACCGACGCGGCGCTGGAGAGCAGAGCAGCCGGATGGGGCATCCTCCAAGTCCTCGCACAAGAAGAGGAAGCTGATTTCTGTCTCCATCTCTACCGCCAGGATGTCCTGTCAGCCATGGAGTTCGCTTCCAAAATGGTGCGCGTGCCCGGGCCCCCTTTGCCACAGCATTGGCACATACTGACAATTCCCAGGTCTCAGAAAAGCTGGTGTCCACAGATCCTGTGCCAGCTGCTGAAAAGCCTCTACTC
The DNA here is from genome assembly GCA_027569275.1 of Emericellopsis terricola. Taxonomy (NCBI): domain Eukaryota; kingdom Fungi; phylum Ascomycota; class Sordariomycetes; order Hypocreales; family Bionectriaceae; genus Emericellopsis; species Emericellopsis terricola. Next base: position 493,547 of record JAPDEU010000008.1, on the reverse strand, counting down.
GTCAGCATCACCGGATCAATCGTCTCCTTGTCGTCTGCACTAGCCGAGGCGCAGGATGAGATTCTGGAGGCCGTTGCCAACAATGCGGCCGTGACGAGCTTACTTTTCAGCATCATCGTGTACGGCAGCAGTGACCAAGGGCTTGCACCCCTCCGTATGGATGCTATGGCGTGCGTGATGATTCTTTCCGAGGACAACGAGAAGCTCGCTGGACGTATCGTCGCACAGAACCAGCCACTGTACGAAAGTCTCCAGGTATCGAGGAAAGATCCATCTGCCGAAGGGGTCCTGGCCTGCGGCCTCATTCACAACATTTTTATCTCATTACAGGGGCAGACACTGGACCACAACATCCTAGACGACGCCGAGATCATACCAACCCTATCCAAGGTCATCGCCACCATCACACCCACATCGTCTTCTGCCACAAACGGCGAAGCAGAGGGTTGGTCCAAACCATTCGAGTACCAATCTCTTGCCCTAGAGATCATTGCGTCCATCGGAACCAGTCTCAATTCTGCTGCTGATGAGACCGTTCCAGACATGAAGAAGTCCGGTGCGGCGGATGGCGAGGATGAGGACGAGGACATGGGAGATGTCGTCGACGACGCAGATCCTGAGGATAGCACTGCCCTGCCCCCCGACGTCGAAGATGAGATGGACGACGACGAGATGCACGCGGACATGGACATGGTCACGGGAGCCGACGATGACGACGCGCAAGCTGGTTCCATCGACGACGTCCCCGCGCTCAAGGCCCTGCTCTCACACACCCTGCCAGAGCTCATGCGTGTGTCAGCTCTCTCGTCCAGTGACCAGGACACCTTGCGCCTGCAGGCCCTCGCCCTCGCGGCCCTCAACAACATCGCGTGGTCCGTCTCCCTCATCGACTTTGCAGACGAGCACAACGCTGCCATCCAGGCCTCGTGGAAACCCGCCGGCCGCGCCATTTGGGAGTCGGTCATCAGCCCCATCCTCTCCAGCGACACCGCCGACGTCGGGCTCGCCACCCAGGTCACAAGCCTGGCTTGGGCTGTCGCCCGCACCCTAGGCGCTGCCACGCCTCTCCGGGCGGACGAGCAGCGCAAGTTCATCTCGCTGTACCAGGCGACCCGCGCCTCGCCAAGTCTAGGAGGCGCGGACGCTCCCCAGGATGACCCCTTCCAGGCACTCGGCGTCAAGTGCGTCGGCGTTCTCGGGCAGCTCGCGATGCACCCCGCGCCCATCACTCTGAACCGAGAAGTCGGCACGTTCCTCATGACTCTCTTGTCCTCGTTGCCGGACGTACCGCCTGCGGATGCCGTCGAGGCGCTGAATCAGATCTTTGATATTTACGGTGACGAGAGCTTTGCATGCGACAAGGAGGTCTTCTGGAAAGACAATTACCTGAAACACCTTGAGGAGACCCTGCCCAAATTCAAGGGCATGGTGAAACGCGTGGACAAGAGGACCCAAGGGGAGTTGCGACTGAGGGCCGATGAGGCTGTGACCAACTTGACCAGGTTTTTGGCATATAAGCGTAAGCACAAGCCGCAATGAAGAGCATTACTCTTTTGAATATTCAAAAAAAAAAAAAAAGGACACTCATCGTTTCACTGTCTTGGTAGTGACGCATGTGCATGTGCTCCTGGAAAAAAGAATCCCTCGATTTGACGCCCAGCCTAGTTGCGCCGAACAAAACACCCCGATATGTAAATGCCCAGTGATCCCCTCTACCTCGTTAGCATCTCTCAAAGACCCGATATAGCCCTTTCAAATTTGCCACTTCCAATACGCCCCCGTTCATCAACGACTCTGTGGCCACCAGTCGGGCCTTGAATGCTGGAAAGAAAATGTTCTCGACCGCCCATCGTACATGCTGGCGCCTGGCCTTGACTTGTTCGGAGATGTCCTCCTCCTCCGTGTGATTACCGCCGCCGCCCGGTATCGGGGGAAGCTGCTCGGGGACGTAGAATGTCGCCAGCTCTCTGAGAAAAGTCTCAAAGCAAGGTTGCTCCTCGTCCCATTCAACGTTCGGTCCCAGCCGAAGCAGGAAACGGGGAAGCTTCGCCAGCGAAGGGGTGTATCCCTTCACGAGCAGCGGAATGCTAAAGAGGTCACCGGCAGCCGAGACCTCAAACGAGAAGTATTCCAGTAGCATCTCCCGTCGCTCGATCAAGCGAGAGACTACTTTCCGTACCACGCGATCGACGTCAAAGTCCCTGTCTGTGCCCTCCACCCCATTGCGCTCCGAATTAGCCGCTATGCGAACAAGTTCTTCCACGTTCAACGGTGGGTTGAACTTGATGGATCCAAAATTGCCAAAGTCGGTCAGGCCTAATTGGTAGAAGTACTCGAAGCAAGTATGCCCATAATCGATGAGGTAGAGCTTGATGCCCGCTTGAATCGCTGCGAGGCGTCTCTGCTCGTCTACGACTCCAACAAACGTATGTGTGGAGAAGATCTCGGTGAGCTCGTTGTGCATTCTCTCTCGGACCTCGGCTCGCAATGACTTGACACTGCGCAATCGACAAAGTGTGGGTTCCTTGTCGCTTGTCTCGTATTCAATGTTCTCCGGCTTCGCCAGAGGCTCATCGGCCCGAGACCCAGGTTTGTGAGTTTGACTTGGTCCAGACGTGTGGGTGAACATGCTTGTGAGTTTTCGTTCCGTTGTGTCAGTCCTCACAAGAGATGCTGGATTCTTCGCAGGGGTCCTGCCAGAGGCTGCATATGATGTCTGCGGCTTGATTCCGTCGGGAGGCAGTGAGGGAGCGATAGGACCAGCGCCTGGTAGGAGTGTCTGGGTCAGGAATGTACGACTTGCGTCGACTTCTGACAGCTTGGCTTCAATCTCCTGACAAATTGCCTGGACGATTTCATCTTCATTCAAGAAATGTACCTCTCGTTTCGTGGGATGGACATTCACGTCCACTCTTGCAGGGTCAATGTCCAGGTTGAGGTAGACGAATGGATGTCCACCTTTCGGTAAGTACGCGCTGTACGTGTGCTCAATGGCCTTCTTGATGACGGGCGACTCGACTGAGCGGTGGTTGATGAACAGTAACAGCGTCGTTTTCTTGATGTGGTAGTTTGCATTCGTCACCAAGCCATCCGCCTGGAAGCCCCAGCGATCGTCTGACGCCTTGAAGCTGATGAGCTCGTTCGCCACGGCCGCCCCGTAGATTTGTCGTACCCTGTCATTCACTGTTGCATACGCCTGCACCGAAAGACTCGTCGAAGATTCGCCAGCCTTCTTGCACGTGAAACCTACCCCTTTGCAATGGATTGCATAACGGCCCACCATGTCAATGATCTTATTGAACTCATCAGCAGGGGATCGAAATGCCCTGCGGCGTGTGGGCACGTTATAGAACAAATCTTCCACAGCGATTTGCGTCCCAGGGCGGCCTGCCACGCCCTTGGGTTCCGCTGGTTGCCCAGGTTTTGGTGATGTAAGGCGGCCATCTTGGTAGTGCGCACGCCAAGCCAGGGTTGAGTCTTTGGTTTTGGTCGTCACTGTCAGATGCGCAATGTGGCTGATACTGGCCAGGGCCTCGCCTCGAAATCCATATGTAGATATTGACATGAGATCCTCGAATGATGTGATTTTGGAGGTGGTGTGCCGCTCGCAGAGCACCGCCAAGTCATCCTTCTGCAGACTCGTGTCAGCAGCTGAGCGCATTCGAGTGAGTTGCAGCACCAACCTCAATACCGCTCCCATTGTCGGTGATTTGAAGTAATTTCAAACCTCCTTCTTTGGCCAGGATTTCAATGGACGTTGAACCAGCATCGACAGCGTTTTCGATCAATTCTTTGAGCGCATGCACGGGCGCTACAATGATTTCACCAGCAGCGATCTTGTTGACGACATCTGGATCAAGAGCCTGCAAATGAGTCAGTGGCTTGCTGAGATTGGAGAACTGCAGAAAGGTACCGACTCGGATGCGCCTGGCCGGCGGACTGTCACTCAACGTATCGTCCGCTTTTCTTTTGCTGCCCGCACCGACCGGGCTTTCCTCTGTCGACCCAGAGGCCATCCCACCTCATGTGAGCGTAACGTGTTGCAAGCCAGCGAATGGAGGCTGGACGATGTGGCACCGCAGAATAGCTCGCGAATCAGAAGACTTTAAGTCACATGAGCTCCAAAACATGCAGATGATGGGAGCATGAATAGCGTGGCGTGTCTACCGCATCAAAGAGATCACAGAATTCGAAACACACAACCCATCATGAAGTTGGACGAAACAGGTGTTCCACAGAGCTCGATGCAAGACACCTGAACTTCAAGCTGCCCCAGGACGCGCGCCATTGGTGGAGCTGTTTAACACGAGCCCCGCGCGAGAGCACGTGATACGATAGAGTCGGTCTATTGCGCCTTAGCAGGCTGCGCCACAACATGGCGCAGTACTTTGTGACCTCATCCCATCACCTCGCCTGCTTCACTCAACATCAACTCGAACTTGGCATGCCAGCATGGCATTGGATTTCGCCTCGGAGAGAGTCTTGGGGCCATGCCGTCATTGCAAACTACATCTGGTTCGCAAGTCCAACCCGCAAACTGAGCCATCTGCATCCCTGTTGAAGGCTTGAAGCTCAGTACAGGTATCAGGCCAAATACGGATAGTCATCGTCCTCTATCCCTTCCGCGGCTCGTGAAGACAGCATTGCTGCCCAATCGCCATGAACTCTCCGCGGCCACGAATCTCCTCGTTGAACAAGAGTTGGACCACCGCGCAAAGTCAATTTGGCCAAAGGCGCCATGTGCTAGACTGTGTCGACCTTGCAGACCATCGATGGACGCCTTATCCACCGGGCACGCGCCGCCAGAATTGCACGCAGTACTGTCATCCCCAGCTGTCAAATCCAGTGTGTGGCTTGTCTACGCCTTTGCATTGGAAAGAGCACCAGTGCGTTAAAGCAGCGACTGTGCACTTTTTCGTGGCTTAGTTGTGTGCCTTTCCGCATCGCCTTTGGTTCGTTGCCCGATAGTCCCGCCCTGAGCCTTGTGAAACAGAAGCGACACAGACCAGAGCATGCCGCGAGCATCACTTTCTTCAACCAGTACATCCATTGATTGGATGCCTGCCCAAGGAGCGTCTTGGGTTGGGCTGCCCTGCCTCACCTTTGGCTCTTGCCCGCTCCCTCCTATCGAGACGGGGCGACAACTCTGCGCCCCGATGAAGCTCGTAAATAAAAGCTCCTTGCTGTCGTGACTTGGGCCTGAGGAATCGCTGCCATTCTCGTTAGCACAGTGTTCCAGTATGACAACCTCGAAACGCAAACGTAGTGAGCGAAGCCATCGAGTGGATCGCCAGCATGACCCCCATCAGGACTCATCCCGCGAGTACACCAGCGGGTCTTCGACATCGCGCCACTATTCTTCAGATGATTCCAACAGGGTCAATCAGTATGCCCAAAGAAGGTCTCTCCTGCTTGTCGTCCACTGACAATAATTCAGTCCATCATCGCCACGGGAGGTGGAACCAGAGTGGCACCGCGATCCCTTCCGTCTCTCCCCACAACCGCGCCAATGTTCCAGGGATCGCACAAGAGACGCCCTCGATGGCATGCCGGACGACGAGAGAGAATATAGACATCGCTCAGATGGTCAGCATCGGCGCCATCAGAGCAATCATGGGCGCGACAGCATCAATAGCCATCGAGAATCGAGGAACCAGGGGAGTGGTGACCAAGAAAGACGGAATAGACACAAGGAACGCAAAAACCACAAACCGCACGACGAAGAAGAACACCAACGAGATGAGCAACAGGACCGTCGCCGCGACGGGTGGAAACAGACACATGATCACACCCATCAACAAGAACCAAGCCATCACTCTGATGCGGAGCAGAGGTTTGGGAAGCACAAGGGAGACAAAGGACGAGAGCGGAAGAGTCGCAAAGATTGACCCCACTCGGCCGTCAGGGCAAAGTGGTTCGAGGTCGGAAGTTTGGCAGTGCTTGAGCGGAATCGGAATGGTGGATAGAAACGGAAACTGTACTTGAAATCAAATCTTCAGAAGATACGTTGTGCATGCCGGAACTGACGCAGCAACCAGTGTCGTGTTCCTCGTCCAAGGTCATTTGCACCTTAATATGATAAGCTTGATGGACAAAGAAGCATCTGTGTCAACGCGTCTCTGACGTCTGACATACTTCAGCTGACATACTCCTCGAGGAAGAGGTGTTCCCGTTGCGTCAGAGTCCTGCAGGCGCGATATACCATCCCGCGGTGTGGCTGTCTCAACGTTGTGATTCGATACGTCCCCCCACTTTCGGTCATGCCTTCGCCCCCGTTGAAGGAGAGTGTAAGTACAACAGACGAATAGTTTGCGGCCGTTGAGGGGAGTGCCGCCACGAGACGCTCTTGTTCCCCAGCGTCAGGGATGCAGGCGCAGAAGCAACCTTACAATATCAGGGAAAACGTGGTCAGCTGCACAAATCATTTACACGAATTACGTCCAGGGAATACGCACAGAACTTTCTCGTGGATTTCGAAAAGCCTCCGTATGAACATGTACGTGCAGTGTTTCGTTACACACAGTCCTCTGGCCCCGATTTACTCATCCGCGGTTGACGTGGATATGGGCACACAACCCTGGCAATCAAGTGTTCCAAGGCTGCTTATGAGTAGAGCAGGCACAATGCCATACATCCATCATAATTTTCTGTTCATGTGTATACCACTCGCACGACACGTTGCCACCACATATGCTCACCAGACGTAGAGCCTGCACTGAGCAGGACTTTTAGGGGCACCTCCTCAGCTGCATGCGAGATCCAGGGTTCCAAACCTGAATTGCGCGATCAACGATTAATTGGAAGCTCTGGACATATATGGCGGTTTGCCTCCTCAAGACCCAGTCCCTTGTCATGTTGTTGGCTTGCCATTGGCTTCAGGGGGGCCTAATTAGTATCCCGTCTTCAGCCACCTTGGGTAGAAAACAGGTTATCCCATACATCCTTGGCTTTGTATGCACATCATTTGTAGACCAGCTGTTTCCTGCTGATTGTGAAACGTCATTTCCTTGACGATCAGTTCAGATCGATCCTCAGGGTCTGCAAAGCCAACCCCTGACGTCATTGCTCATTCAAGGCGAGAGTGCATATAAGTCAGTAGGCCTTCTGTCCAAGAAGCAGCCACGTCGATTTTTTTAACAGGGACAACAAAATAATTCAAAACAAACAAGCAAACAACTCTCAAAACAATTTTCCAACCCCAAACCGCCATCATGAACAACAACAACAAGGGTGCAGGCGAGCAGCTCGGCGGAGCTCTCAACGGTCTCACCTCGACGCTCGGCAACACCGTCGGCGCTGTGGGTCGCACCGCAGGCAGCGTCACGGGCGCGGCTACTCGAGGCGTGGGCGACACGGTCACTGCTGCCACCGGCAGCTACGGCAAGCCCGTTGGCGATGCTGTCGGCAGCGTGGGCACCGGCCTCGAGGGTGGACTGAACGACGTGTCCAAGGGCGTGGAGAATGCTGGCAACTGGAAGAAGCAGTAGTCGCGGATCATGGGGGACACATGATGCTGTACGACTGACGAAACTTTATTAATATTGCTTCGGATACCATCTATCCAATGTTGAATTCATCCGCGCCGGCATTCATGAGCATTCTGCTCTTCCTCTTGAACAGATCATGTGAAGCCTTCTCATCCAGACCCGTATTCTCGTCAAAGTCGCCCTTGGAGGCGCCAGCTTTTCCAGCGGCCCCATTCTTGCCATCCTTGCCGCCCTTGTGACTCCTCTTCGCTTTCTTGTCGAGACCCGCGCCGATGCCGCTGGGCGGCTCCCGTAACCCGAAGCTTTTGGCAGTGTGACCCAGGTGTAGTTCAGTAATGTCGAAGAATTGCCGCTCCTCCTTCGTGTGCGTTGCGTACGCGCGAATGTGCGACTTGAATCCGTTACGGGCAAGCTCCAGTTGCTTGGGATCGTTCAGAATGCGCTGCTCGAGGTGCAGCTGCAGCTTGTCGGGAGGCTTGTGATCGGTCGCCACGCCGGGCGGTGCGGCTGCGGTTTCAACGGGGTAGTTGACCTTGGCCAGGTTGCCCTTGTCCAGCACGGTCTCGAATGGCTGGTTCGTGATCGTCCCTGACGTCTTGAGCAGATCAATGTATCCCTCCTCGGTGCCGGGTTGGAGGAAAATGACAGCGTCTCCGGGCCGGCCAGCACGGGCTGTACGGCCCACGCGGTGAATGTGGTCCGCGAAGCTGAAGGCTGGGTCGTACTCAATAACAAGGTCGACGGAGGGAATGTCCAGGCCGCGAGAGGAAACGTCAGTGGTGATAAGCACTGACGGCTCCTTGCAGGCGGAGAATGACTTGATTGTTGCCGTTCGTGTCGCTTGGGTCAAGGACCCGTGCATACGGTGCAGGATCACCTGGGGGCTTGCTGGCGTGGTGAGATATGCCGCCTTTGCCACCGTCTTGCTCAGAAGCTCCTGATCTCGCTTCACGGATTCAGGCAAATCCGGCTTGGATGGGTCCTCGATCTTCTCCGCTTCTTCTGCCTCTTCGTCGTCCGAGTCTTCCAGCTGCCTAGGTTTCCTGGAATTTTTGGCTTCCACGGTCTTCGTCTTTGCGACGGCGTCCTTGTTGGTGTTCCGCGGCAGCTTGAGCAGCTCGTAGTGGAAGTCGACCGAATCGGCGCAGGCCATGAAGATGATGGCCTTCATTGTCCGGCCACGGCGGGAAAACACTGATCGAAGGTAGGATATCAATGTGACGAGTCGTAGCTTGGCGGGTACGATGACATGGCTTTGGTGCAGCTGGGCTGGCGCCTTGTGTGCGCCGTGGTTGTCAATCTGCTCGTCGTCCTTCTCTGCGGCCAGGAATGTTGCGTCCGCCAGACTCATTTCTCCCAGCTTCTGCACATTCATCTTCATGGTGGCCGAGCAGAGGACCGTGACTCTTCGGGCGGGCAGTGCCTCCAGCGACGCACCGTTCGGTGTCTCCTTCTCCACGGGGACTCGCTTCAGCGCGTTGATCGCCGTCTTGAGGTCATCCTCGAACCCCAGATCCATCAGTCGATCGCCTTCGTCTAGGATAAGCCATCTGACCGTGCTAAGGGTCAGAGCCTTGGTGTTGTCGATGTGATCCGCGAGACGACCGGGCGTCGCCACGAGAAAGTTGACACCCTTGCGTATCCGCGCCTTCTCGGCCTTTTTTGATTCTCCTCCGGTGATCGCTGTGGACACCAACCACGGAAACGGTCTGATGAGGGCCTCGAGAACATTGTGGGTCTGTCTCGCCAGCTCGCGCGTGGGTGCGACGATGATGGCGAAAACTCCAGAGTCGCGATGAATCTGCTTTCCGTCTCCCTGTTTGCTGAGTTGGAGGACGCGGTGCAAGATCGGTAGGAGGTATGCGAATGTCTTCCCAGAACCAGTTTGCGCTTGCACAAAGGCATCGCCACTGTTCTCGAGTAGATGTGGAATGACTTTGTTCTGGATAGCCGTCGGTCGTTGCAGCTCCATTTTCGCGAGTTCGTCCACCAGTCGCGACGCCAATGACAGCGTGCCGAAGCTGGCTACGTCCGACAGGGGAGCATTCGTCGCCTCGGGCGCCTTCCACTCCTCCTTCTCCGCCTCAAACACAGTCTTGGGCGCGGGGTTGTGCGAGAACAAACTGGAAATGACCTGGCGGTCGCCTTTGCCACCATGGCCTCCGCCCTGCTTCTGCTCCTCCCCTGGTCGTGCGCCCCCGGGTCTCCCTCCAAAGGACCTTGATTTGAACGGTCGCGAGGCGCCAGCGTCGTCGTCGACTCGCTGCCTCTTGGGGGCTCGCTCGGGTATCTCGACATCGTCGGTCTGTCGTTGCACTCCACCTCGTGCAGACTTCTCTGCCCGTTTCCTGTCCCGCCAGCGACCTCCGGTAAATTTCACCTGGCGCTTGAGCGGTTCAGCGCCAAGCTGAAAGTTAAGGACCATGCCATCGTCAGCCATCTTGAGTGGTTCCTGTCGTTGCGACAGCTGGTCGGTGGGGTTGTGGTTCGTCCTCGTCCTGCGGCACGCTACAGCAGAAAAAAAAATCATTGGCACATATGTCTTATCGCACTATCGGGCAGCAGATACGCTCCAGCCTACCCTGGGGCTTTCTAGCAGCGGTTTTCCCTCCCATCGTGAGCAGACGCGTCAGTCTGTCATTGATCCGTTGGTACGATCAGAATATTCGTCTGTCAATTTTGAGCACCGTCTTTCGCGTCGAATCTTTTTGCCGGAGGTTCTAGTCAACCCATCATACAGGCTAGCTGTCCTGGGTAATGGCTCACGATGGCGTCGCTAATAATCGCTACCGTCATGATCAAGCCTGGTCGAAAGACGAGAACGTCGAGGCCTGTTTCTGCTCATCCTACAATGAATCACACTCATAACCAACATGCTCTGCTAATATTGACTCAATTGTCAGGACTCCATGCAGGCGCTGATCCGAGGCATCACGGGCCCAGCCGCCCGCTATAATCGTGTACGTGTCACCTTCGGAGCCTAAAAGCAGACTTCCCGACCAAATGTGCCGCAATAGGCTCTCTATCGATAGTGACCGTCGCAGTACTATACCTCTTCATGGTGGGCACTGTAGAGGGTTATTAGCGTGTGCATGTTGACGCACATGACAGAGTCAATTACATCAACACAAAAGACACTTAGCGAGAGAAAGCTCAGGAAGGACAGACGCGCAGTTCTACTGGCATGATGCGCCCCGGAATTTGGGGAGGAGAGGGCTCCGGCGTGTTCCCGAGCGAATGGTCATCTGCTTCTTGAGTCAAACGGGAAACCAGGAAACCAGGACCTGTCGACAGACCTCATCAAAAGTCCCGGAGGGACTGAGGGCAGAGGGAGGCCCAAAGTCCAGCGACGGACACGTAAGCGGAGATACCGTCGTTTGGAGGAGCATTTATTCCCGCCTCACCCGGTATTGGTCCACCAACGAAAGCTCGGGCTGTGGACGCAACCCACCATCAGCCCGAGCATACAGTCCCCGTGCTGGCGGGTCATTTTCGTAGAACGTCAGCATGTGACACTTAACGTGCAGCCCGGGAGCTTCCCCCGGCCTTGTCACCACATGGCATTAATGCTGGGGAAATAAACAAGGCTGCCACGACACGCAACAAGCACGTTCTTACCATTACTAATGATGTTTCGCTGGAAACGAATTTATACCGGCTTGAGTGCCAGTCACCAGACCAGGTCTGTATTTGGCGCGGATGGGCCGGCCTCCCGAATCCCTTCGCGCTAGCGACGGCGCGCAAATTCTGACTTTGCGTGCTGGCAACGTGCCCACGAATGTCCTCTGGTTCAGGCAGAAGAAGAAATACGAAAATGTGAATACGAAGCAACGATAACCAATTAATTACACCAAGGGTTGTAATTCAGGGAGAGGCATGTCCCCGCAACTGCATCATTTTATGAAACGCGCTCCCCCATCCAAAAGTATCGACACGATGAAAACTCTGCACCCCGAAATTGGCTGAGCTTCACTCCAAATTGGACCCGGACATGCCAAATGTGGTGACGAGGTCGACTGGAGCATGATCCCAAAGGTGAGGGCCCCTAGGGAGCGATCCGACAGGCCGGGGGACCTGTGATTTCTTAGTGCATTCCGGGTTTCTCCTTTGGTCCACGTCCACACCAGCTTCCACCGCGACGCCTGGCTTCCAAGCCCCTTCCAGCTCTTCCAACGGATTCCAGGGCCTGCACCGCCCTGGCCGGTTTTTCCCTGAGCAACCCCCCCCCCTGGATCTGCACCCTCCCGTCCTCCGCCCGCCAATGTGGGAGGATCGCGGCAGAGTGTCAGTAATGCATGCACTACAGGCAGGCTAAGCTTGTGTCGTTGTCATCGATGCGTCGTCATGCATTATGCACCCATCTCTCCCTGCTGCACGGACGGCCTATTGGCTTGTCCACAGCGACGTGCGTGTGCTGCGCGCAGGAAACATCCTGGAGGATCAAGTGTACCACTCCAGTGCAAGGGGGAATTTGCTCATTAATGTCAAGTGGTGGCGATGCATGTGCGACGCATGTGCGATGGAAATGACGAGCACGCTGGGGCGAGTCCAGCAAACACTTGCACTACTCAGGGGTCCGTGGGGTCAAAGTGAGAAAAAGAACATTGTATTTTCAGGTCCGGAATGTTGCAAGAGAGACGGGGTCAAGAATACTTGGTACAGCACGTCAAGGGCAGCACAGCGGGAGCCGCACCCGTGGAGCGTGTTTTGCCCCGGCCCAAAGCCGCTGCTGATGCGAGTACCCGAGGCCAACCCGGCACCAGCCAGTCTCACAAACCTGAGTCATTGCTTATGCTGGAGAGGTGACACATATGATCCAGGGGCCCAAACTCGAGATCAACAAGCCCCTCGAAGCCACAAAATGCTCCATGGCAATTTGCCCACTGATGGCAACAGCATCCAGAGCGCAAATTGGGGCCATCAGCTGCGTAATTCCGACTGGGGGATGCCGGCTAGCAATGTCAGAAGCATGGCTCCAGCTGCGTGTGTGCATGCCGTGCTGACCCATAGGGTTAGCGTGCCCACCATAGCCCATCCATCCCCGGGAGTAGCGTGCCATAGCGCAACTCCACTGCAGACGAGCTGTGGTGATGCACAGCTCGCTGCGCGCTGTGCCTTTGACTCAGGCCTCAGGCGAAGAAATACCAGAGTGCCCCCCCGTCGAGCCGCTCCTACGATCACACCTGGCTTCCATTTCCGTACTCCGTCATCCATCCGACTCCAAACAGAAGACCTCCCACCACGACACGAGGTCGCTGAATACCAAATAATATCCAAACTTTCTTTTCTTTCGTCCTTCACATTTAACGCTTCTCCTCATTTTAATTTTTGGAACTGCGCGTTCATTTGGCTGCCGTCAAATGAACCTGCAATCGACAACGGTCCTTCCTCTTCCCGTAAGTCACTGCACGCACGACCAACCAACCAAGAACCTCGTCACGAACCTCACGCTCAACTGCCAGCAGCCCTCCTCTACACCGACTGCTCTCTAAATGCCGGCATACTCGTCGCTGTACTCGAATTTTATCCGTTCTGGATCATCATTCGCAAAGTCTGCTACTGCACACGGCTACGCCCAGTCTGTCGTCGCCGCAACACATCCGCATCTCCTCAACTCTCAGAACCGACCAGCCTTCACCCGTCGACACACAAACCGCCTCGGCCGCCCGTCGCTTCAGTTACATTCGGCGTTTCACACCGAGAAGAACGCCCCGTCGCTCCTCTTCAGCGACCACCGTCATGTCCAGAACCATGGAGGCCTAGATGGGTACTTTGAGAATCTACAACAGATTCAGGAAGCAAGTGGAGAACAGGTCACCAAAGAATGGACCCAGTATGAGTTTCCCAAGCGAATCGAGTGGAAGCCCAGCTCCGACGCTGTCGCGCTCACCGGTGAGCAGGCAGTCGCAGCGGCTGCGGAGGCTGAGAATGCCGCCACACTCGCGTCGGAGCTGGAGCCCCGGCCGATGACCCCCGAGGAGCAGGCTGCTCTTGCTCACATTGATGCTGCTTTGCAGCGCGAGATTGAGTTTCGCAAGCAGCTCGAGGCCGCTGAAAATGAGCCGTTACCGCGGTCTCGCACAGCGACACCCAGTTCCATCGCCCGGTCCGCCACACCTGTTGATCCACAGTCACAGTCTTACGCGGACCATCTGTCGAAACTCGCCAACGCTGGTCGATATGCCGAGATTCCCGCAGTCTTCGAGGCGATGTTGGAGATGGACGTGCGTCCCATCGCAACGGCCTACAACGCGTTGCTGAAGGCCGCCATTCATCTTCCCGCAAACAAGTTGGACGTCACTTCGAAGCCGCTCGATGTGTACGCCGATATGCTGAGGCGACGAGTGACACCAGATGCGCAGACGTACGACATCCTGGTGGGCTTCTTAGCCTCCCGCTCCCTGGATGTCTCTCGGCTGATGGCAGCCTTGGAGGCGAAGAGGGACCGCTTTGGTGGCATGGAAGAGCCTGGCAAGTTCATGCTCGCGTCCCACGAGTTGGAACATGCCTTCTTGTCCGAAGATGATCGTCTCGACTTTGCGATGAAGCTGTTTGACAGCTCTGTTGCTACGGACGCCGACATGTACTCCCCTCTCACCTACCGGAACATCATCAACGCCTGCGCTTCAGCCGGTCGTGTAAAAGACATGATCCGATTGTTTGAGCACATGGAGAGCACCCACACCGTGCCCCACGCAGAGGTCTTCCCGTCCATGATCAACGCATTCGCTCAATCTGGTGACCTCATCAATGCAGTCGAGTGCTACAACGAGTATCGCGCTCTGGCCATTTCGGATGATGCCGGCAGCGATGCTCTAGTAGAGCGTCTGGATGCTGAAGTGTACGCAGCTGTCATTCACGCCTACGTTGTGTCGGATAAGATTGAGGGTGCCATGAAGTTCTTCCAAAAGCTTGTTCAAGAGTACGGGGTTCGCGCCGTGGACATCAAGAACGTCCTGGTGAGCCAGGGATTTGTCAAAGGCTTTATTGCACGTGGCATTTTTGACGAGGCGATTTACTGGACTCGTTCAATCGACGCCACTTCCCGCGCGCAGGCCTTGGCAGACATTGTTGCGATCACTGCCGACAAGGGCGACTCCGCCATCGCTGCAGAGGCATATGCTTCCATGCCAGTGGGAGCTGATCTTGTTGCGCCGTCGATTGCAATGCTGGCGATGAGCATCCGCAGTGGCGATGTGGCATCCGCCTCCAAGTACTGGACCGTCTTGTGCGAGGCACCTGCGGAAGCTTCATTGATCGACCCAACTGCTATGTATGCCGTAGCAATGATTGGCTCCGGTCAGGTCGTGGAAGGTCTGACTGAGGCTGAGAAGATGTTTGGCAAGCTCCGTGCTGCTGACGCACAGCTTGCCGAGCCTCTGGATGAGGCCATCAAGTTCATAGGCCAGTACATGGCGGCGCGCGGCATTGTCGACCCACGCGAAGTCCCATCGCCCGTGCCCGTCTTACAGCACCAGACTCTGGCCACCGGCTCTCCCTACATGTCTACGGAGACCACCGCCAGCTATGAGGACACCTTTGATCCCTACGCCCACAGCACCGACTTCAAGGGCTCGTCCCTCATTGCCGACGATCTTGAGGGCACTCATGGGCGCAAGGGTCCCCGCGTGGCTGATGCCCTGAATCGCTTCAAGAACATCCGCCGGGCTGGGAGGCATCCCCGCTACATTACCTACGCGAAGCTCATCACCGCGGCCGCTCGTGACGGAAAGATGGACCTGTGCCAGGGGATCCTGGCCATGGCCAGATCCGACGTTCCACTGATGCCACAATACGCTGTCGTCCGCTACGGCTGGTCCTCCATCCTGGATGCCATGGTCGGTGCTTGCCTGAACTTGGGAAACCGAGCTCGCGCTGAGCAGTACCACCAGGAGCTCCTGGACATGGGTGCTGCGCCTTCGGCCAACACGTTCGGCTTGTACATCACGACCCTCAAGGAGTCCACCAAGACTTTTGATGAGGCGTCCGAGGCCGTGCGCATCTTCCATCGTGCCAAAGCCGAGGGCGTTGAACCAAGTTCGTTCCTGTACAATGCTCTCATTGGCAAGTTGGGCAAGGCGCGTCGCATCGACGACTGCCTGTTCTACTTTTCTGAGATGAGAGCACTTGGCATCAAGCCCACTTCGGTCACCTATGGTACTGTGGTCAACGCTCTTTGTCGCGTGAGTGACGAGAAGTTTGCGGAGGAGCTGTTCGACGAGATGGAGGCCATGCCAAACTACAAGGCTCGCCCTGCGCCTTACAACAGCATGATGCAATTCTTCTTGACAACGAAGCGTGACAAGAGCAAGGTGCTATCGTACTTTGATCGCATGCAAGCCCGTGGCATTGCACCAACGTCACACACTTTCAAACTCTTGGTCGACACACATGCGACACTGGAGCCTGTGGATATGGAGGCTGCGGAGGAAGTTTTGGCAAAGATCCGCGCTGCTGGTCAGCGACCTGAGGCCGTCCACTTTGCTTCGCTCATCCACGCCAGGGGCTGCGTTCTGCACGACATGGCAGGCGCTCGCAAGGTGTTCGACTCCATCGTCCGGGAAAACCTTGTTCCCATGAACGCCAGCTTGTACCAAGCTCTGTTCGAGGCCATGGTCGCCAACCATGCTGTGGCCGATACTGAGCCTGTTCTCGAGCACATGCGCAGCCAGCGTATCCCAATCACGCCATACATCGCCAACACCTTGATTCATGGGTGGGCATCCGAGAAGAACATCGTCAAGGCTCAGTCCATCTACGACGCTGTTGGCCGCGAGAAGCGTGAGCCCAGTACCTACGAGGCCATGACTAGGGCGTATCTCGCCACAGATCAGCGTGACCAAGCCAAGGCTGTCGTCGGGGAGATGCTCACGAGGGGCTATCCCAGCGCCGTGGTCAACAAAGTTCTCGAACTGCTTGGCAGTAGCCACGAGGCACCGCCATCATAACCAAGAAAAAAATTTATTAGAAAAAACGAGGAGGGAGATATTGAGTGTATTTTTTGTTCTGTTTGATACCCTGGGTTGAACTTGCGTCTAGAGCCGTGGGCGCCGGTTTGCACCACTTACTTGCTATTTGGAATCACATCTGCGGAAATTGCAGCGCATTGGCGTTTTCGGAAAACGGTTGCATTACACACAAAAAAAAGAAGGGCGGCGGTTATGCCATGGGGTGGCCGGACTGGTTTTTTTGGGGTGATGGCCACGATTGTCGTTAGACACAACTCCACTCGGGCAGGGCACGAGAAAGCAATCATCAACGGCATCAAAAATCGAGCGTCTAATGGCAGCATGAAAGGAAAATCGGGGTTCGAGGGTGGTCGGCTGTCTGTCGTTCGAGCGTTGCTTCTAGAATCCTGCTGCTTGTATTGTACAGCTTAGAGGAACTGAGCTAGATTCAGCTCATCAAACAATGATTCCATTTAGCGATACATGTGTCTCATCTGATCAATTTGTGATCGCTTATCAATCTCAGAACGTTTGATGTGAGATTAAGGATCGCGGTATCTATTGCCAAGCTCATATTCGACTCGTATCGTGTAGACGCGCCGAAGATCGAGGCACAGTGCACCTCGCTATCTCCGGAACATACACTGTGCAAGCCCCGCCGCCCATCGTGGGAAGCTTCACGAACCCCCCATGGTGCGAATTAGCACGGTCCCTCTGTATCAACCTTTGTGAGAGTAGCGCGGAGAGCATGACTGCACAAAATCCCACGGTTGCCATCTCGGCCCCCGGCAAAGTCCTTCTCGCTGGCGGCTACCTTGTGCTGGACCGCCAGCATACAGGTCTCGTCTTTGGGCTCAGTGCACGCATCAATGTCATTGCTGCCGAGATACACACTAGCGAAGGGGTGCAGTTGAATGAGATTGTCGTCGACAGTCCCCAGTTCCAGGGTGCCCAGTGGCGATATGGGTACCACCGCGCACCTGAACGGGGAGGCATTGCGGTGGTCCAACTGCAAGTGTATGTGGTCTTGGCCCGAAACGTTGGGAACTACGAGGCCAGCAGACTGACCTGTACAGAGGCGAGAAGCTCAACAAGAACCCCTTTGTGGAAACGACACTCAACTATGTGCTGAGCTACATCGACCACCTGTCCGCGACGCACGGGACGTCCTCGCTGCCCTGGATTAGACCAGCCAGGCTCATCATCCTCGCTGACAATGACTACTACTCCACACCCAACAGCGATAGCGCGACCACTGCGTCAAGCAAGCGCTTTGCCAACTTTGGTGTTCCCCTGGCCTCGGCGAACAAGACTGGCCTGGGCTCGTCGGCTGCCCTGGTCACGGCGCTGACGGCCAGCTTGCTGACGCATTACCTGCCCAAGGAGATCTACGACGTGTCCAGCGACGGCGGCAAGAAGATCCTCCACAACCTCGCCCAAGCTGCGCACTGCGCGGCGCAGGGCAAGGTGGGCTCCGGATTCGACGTTGCTGCTGCCGTCTTTGGTTCGTGCCTCTACAGACGATTTTCGCCGTCTGTCCTCAACTCCCTGCCGGAGCCTTCCGCACCGAACTTTGCGAGCGAGCTTAGCCGCGTCGTCGACGGCACAACCTGGGACGTCGAGGTGTCAGAAAAAGTGCGCATGCCGGAGGGCCTCACGCTGCGCATGTGCGATGTCGATTGTGGCAGTCAGACGGTGGGCATGGTCAAGCAGGTCCTGGCGTGGAGGGAGAAGGACGCGCAGGTGGCAGGCAACATCTGGGGAGAGCTGCAGGGATATAACGACGGTCTCGCCTCCGTGCTCAATGAGAACAGGACCGAGGATCTGACCATGGCCCTCGAGTTGATCCGTGGCAAGATTCGCGAGATGAGCGGCCTCTGCAGCGTGCCGATCGAGCCTGAGAGCCAGACGAAGCTGCTCGACGCACTGACAGAGGTGGATGGTGTCTTTGGCGGCGTTGTCCCCGGTGCGGGCGGGTTCGACGCGCTGGCGCTGCTGATGAAGGATGACGAGGAGACAAAGGCACGCGTGGTGGACTTTCTGGTGAAGTGGGGCAAGGAGAAGGAAGAGAAGGTCAAACTGTTGAACGTCAACGGGGAGATGGAAGGCGTGAGGAAGGAGGACTTGGATATTTACGAGGGATGGCTTTGATGGTGCACTACAAGACACGACAAGAGCATTGATCATGCTCATTGAAGAATAGATTATTATTGAGTCCTTGGACTTCCCTTTCTCAATTATACTTTTACGCGGACACCAGATATGTATGTTTCCGAGACTGATGGAGTGCGGCCAGCTGCAGGCCGACTCGTCAGTCTTTCTAATAGTTCACAGTCGAAGTCGATGCGGTGCTCGCCATCCTCGCCGTGCCCGGTCTGCCAAGAGACTGCGTAGAAGGACTCCTCGGACGCATCATTTCAGCAACTCCGATACAGCTCGCAGCCGCCTTCTCTCGGAGCAGTACCAGTCTATGCACCATGTTAGTACAGCGTCTTGTTGCTGTGGCGATGGGACAGGGCATGCTTACTCGTCGTGGGAGATCCCAGGGATGCTCACTGGCTCGCGCTGGAAGTTGAAGGGGGCTGACTGTTGATTGGTATGTTAGCTGTTTTGCTACCACGGCAACCGTTGGGAGGCAAGGGGAAGAGACTTACGATCTCGAGAGTGGGCTTCTGTGCGTCTTTGCTGCCACTGCGGCGGCGGCTGAGGATGGTCTGGACACGCGAATAGAACATGTTGATAATGTTGTTGTTCTTAATTTGCATAATACAGCAAAAGGTTCTCTTAAAAAAGACTGTCGTGGTATGTGGGATACCGTTATGGACTTGATAAAGAGATGTCGACAGCTAGTTGGGCCTTGATAGAGAGAGAGAGAGAGAGTTCAAGCTGGAAGCATTCCAGTAGGGAGGATGAAGCGGTACGTAGTAGGGTCCTTGGAGTTTGACTTGTTAAAAGATGGGGAATAAAGTGAGAAATTCTCCGGATTCGGTTTGCGTCTGCGGGTGCGATACGTAGATGTTGTTGAGTAAAGAGTGGAACGCAACGGCCTCAAAAGGGTCTGGTCGAGTTGCTCGGGTGTTGTCCGTGGCCACAAAGAGAGTGAGTGACTGGCGACTGTGGATGCTTCAATTCCAGAGAGTGATGGGTGAAGAGTGATCACAACAAACAAACGACCGCGCCCAGATCTTATAAAGATGAGGCACTCTGGCCATGTGCTTCAATGAACAAGTGCAGCATTCCGGTTCTGGCAGTGTGGTACAGAGACGGTGAACGGTCCAGTCCTCAATCAGGCACAGGCTTGTGAGGACTTGTTGTAGGAATGCATTTGCCAAGGGTGGGCTTGCGAATGGAATGAATGACAAAACTCCTGCGTCCCTTTGTCTCTCCTTGCTTCCCGGTCTGCAGTGACCGCATGCAGTGTAATGTGGCAGCGCGGCCCCCTTGCATCGTGACGATCTTGTCTCACCTTCTGGCGAGACACGTCCCGTGCGACATGCGTCGATGAAGAGTCAATTCACACAAGGGACTGTTAGTCGTTAGCATTTTGATGCGATCCGTCGCCGTTTGCACCACCGCGTGCGCAAATTGTATGATTTCGTCGTGGCGGTTGCGCGCCGCCCGTTCACAGCGGCAGGAATCCGGGTCACTTGAAGCTGCAACATTCACCAAGCAATTGAAAACCCTGAATACTGTGTGCAAATGAGGGGGAGCCTTGGCAACCCGCTCCGAGTAGAACCACGCTATGACCTGTACGCTGCGGCTTGGGCAGCCTATTTCGGGTAGTCCTTGAGATGGAAGCTCTTGCTCTTGACAAATTGCTCGAAGCCGAAACGTCCAAGCGTCTGTCCCTTGCCCGAGTTTTTGTAACCTGTCCACGCGAGATCCTGCACGTCCCTGTTAGCGATGATGACGATGCTGCGCGATGAGATCTGTGGTCTGAACGTACAGGGCTTGGATAATCACAGCGGTTGACGAAGACTGTCCCTGCCTCAATGTCCTCGATGAGCTCGGCTGCCCTGGCTGTGTCCTTGGTCCACACGCTAGCCGTGAGACCAAACTCACTGTCGTTCATCAGGCGGACGGCCTCATCATCGCTCTTCACCTTCATGACGGGGATCACAGGACCAAATGTCTCTTCCGTCATCACCCGCATGCTGTGGTTCACGTTGGTGAGAAGCGTTGGTTTCACAAAGTTACCCTTGGGGGGCGGGTTGCTGAAGCTCTCATTGTCGGGTGTGGCGTCTTGGGCACCCTGGTCTAAGGCGTCCTTGATGTGTGCCTCAATCGTCTGCTTGGATCGTGCAGAGATGACCGGTCCAACGTGTGTGCCCTTGTCAAAAGGATCACCGAGCTTGTAGCCCTTGAGCACTTTCTGCACAGCCTCCACAAACTGATCATGGATCTTCTCGTCGACGTAGATGCGCTCAAGGGAGCAGCAGCTCTGACCCGAATTGAAGATGGCACCATCGACAATCTCCTCCGCCGCCCATTCAATGTCTACGTCGGCGCGCACATAGGCAGGGTCCTTGCCACCTAGTTCCAAACCAACGTGGACAATGCGGTCAGCCGCCGCCTTTTGCACCGCCAGGCCACCTGCCACAGACCCTGTGAAGCACACGAGGGCAATTTTGGGATCACGCACAATAGCTTCCATTGTTGTCGGCGATCCGCAGTGGAAGTACTGGAGCACGCCCTGCGGGAGGCCTGCCTCGGTGAAGAACTGCGTCACCCTCTCTGCGATGGTGGGCGTCTGCGGGGAAGGCTTGATAATGACAGTGTTTCCTGCCAGGATGGCTGGAATCAGGGAGTTGACAAGGATGAGGTATGGGTACTGCAAGACATGAGGCCACGTTCAAGTGGAGGGGTGGCAGGGGGAGATGCTACTCACATTCCAGGCAAACAGGACGAGGACGGGACCCACAGGCACTTTGCGGATGAAACGCTTGAAGCCCTGTTCCGGCTCGCCGTCTGTATCTTTGAGAGCCTCATCACTGATCTTGAGGAGGTACTCTGCACGCTTGATCGCCGTCTGGATTTCCTTGCCGGTGAACGCGGTGGGCCGTCCCATCTGAACCGTAATCTCCTCAGCAAGCTCATCCTCATGCTTTGAGAGGATCTTGAGGAACTTTTTGACAATCTCCTGGCGCTCCTTCAGTGTTGTCTTGCGGAAAGTCTTGAAGGCCTCCGCAGCTACCTGGGGCAGTGACTCCAGGTCCTGTGCCGAAGCGCCATTCCGAGTGAGAATGGGCTCGTTAGTGGTCGGCGAGATGGTCTGGATGACTTCGAGAGACATGGCAATCCGCAGTTCGTATGAGGTGGGACGTCTGATGCGAAAAAGAGAGATGGGAAGAGTTCATGTTGCGAGCGAGTAGGTGCTTTGCTCCGTTCTCGCAGTGACAAGGTACTTGGTGGAAGCCCCACGTCACGGACGATAACACTATGTCATTTGCCCCGCAGCGACGAAGATTTTGTTCCAAACAGTCGCTTTTCCCAGGAAAACTTTCTGATAGAATAAAAAGCTACAAGTATGTAGTTTATACACTACTTCTCTCCTATTTGTTGGAAGTTTGTGGCAGGGCATGCTTAATAACTGCTAGCAGGTTCCTCTGAGCGTGACCTTCGGCATCAAACCCCGCGGTAGCAACGCCAGGCCTGGTTCATTCGATGCGATAAGAGCTTATCGCAGTCCGATCGCGACTCCATCTTTTTTTTCTGCGAGGTACATGTCTACCAAGCATCAAGTCTCACAGCGAGCGAAGTGCGCCAATCCAAGCCATGGCACCCGAAAAGAGGAACGAATTTCTCGACGCTTCCGATAGCGAGGACGACATCCAAAACTCCGACTCCGATGATGATTTGAAGAAGGGCGGCCGTAGTGCCAAGCGTCGGAAAGTCGAATCCGACGACGAGGCTAGCGATGCCGAACCCGCAGGCGATGTTGCGAATGATGAATCCAACAATGAAGACGATGAAGCAGATGCCGCGATCCACCAGGAGGAAGACGCAGGAAAATCAAAGACCAAGACCAAGACCAAGAACGAGGAAGCATTCGAGCTTCCTGACATCACCACCAACGGCATCAAGAAGAACCTTGTTGTCACAGAGGCGGCGGTGAAGAAATCAGGCGTCGTATACATTTCACGCGTACCACCATTCATGAAGCCTGCAAAGCTGCGTTCGCTTCTCGAGCCGTATGGCAAGATCAATCGTATTTTCCTGTCTCCCGAAGACCCGACAGCACATGCGCGTCGTGTACGTGCAGGCGGAAACAAGAAGCGCTTATACACAGAAGGATGGGTCGAATTCCTGAAAAAGAAGGACGCCAAAGCAGCATGTGATCTATTAAATGCCAACATCATCGGAGGCAAGAAGGGCAGCTACTACCATGACGACATCTGGAACCTCATGTATCTCAAAGGCTTCAAGTGGCACAATCTCACGGAGCAAATCGCAACAGAGAACGCGGAGCGGGCCAGTCGTATGCGCGCCGAGATCAGCAAATCAACCAAGGAGAACAAGGAATTTGTGCGGAACGTGGAAAAAGCGAAGATGCTTGATGGAATACAAGCAAAGGCCAAGTCCAAGAAGAGGAAGCCAGAAGCAGAGGAAGAGACACCAAAAGAAGGCAGAGGCATCACGTTCAAGCAGATACCGCTGGCCAAGAAGGGTAAAGAGGGAGAGAAGCAGCCAGACAACGTCACGAGGGTTCTTAGCAAGATCTTCTAGAACGCGGTTGCAACCGTAGATATGAGCCATTCTTCATCACTCTCACCAAGACTCGCTACCGTAATACATACTCGTTATCTGCATATCACCGGAGAAAAACGTCAGGGTCCGATAAGACTTTTCCGTGCTTGATAAGCAGCGGGGCAAATAATTTCTACCTGAAAGCCGCCCGCCTGCCCGCCTTCGTTCGAGTCACCAACCCACCACAATTCAACAGAGTCGATACCGGGCCATATTCTCAAAATGTCGATGGAAATCGACGACCAGCCCGTGGCTATCCAGCCTGTTGGCACTGCCGGCAACGGCGCGACGTGAGACCTCTGTTTCCCGCCCCGGCTCATGCGAAGGCTAATCCCCCCACCAGCATCCTCTGCTGCAACTGCGGCGCTCCCATCGATGGCACATCCGCGACCGGTGCGCTTTGCTACGACTGCGTAAAACTCACCGTCGACATCTCCCAGGGCGTTCAGCGCGAAGCGACGCTGCATTTCTGCAAAGATTGCGACCGATGGCTACTACCTCCGCAAACGTGGATCGTCGCCCTGCCCGAATCACGCGAACTTCTCGCACTCTGCCTCAAGAAACTGCGTGGCCTCAACAAAGTGCGCATTGTCGACGCGAGCTTCGTGTGGACAGAGCCTCACTCGCGGCGGTTACGAGTAAAGATCACCATTCAAGACTCGGTGCAGGACGGTGTCCTGCTGCAGCAGAGCTTCGAGGTTCTGTACCTCCTACACACACAGCAATGTCGCGAGTGCGCAAAGTCGTACACGCCCGCACATTGGCAGGCCTGCGTGCAGGTGCGGCAAAAGGTCCTGCACAAGAGAACCTTCTTGTTCCTGGAGCAGCTGATCCTCAAGCACGGCGCCCACAAAGACACGTTAAATATCAAGGAGGCCAAGGATGGTATCGATTTCTTCTTCAGTGCGAAAAATCAAGCGGAAAAGTTTATTGACTTCCTCAACTCGGTGGTGCCCGTCAAGGTCAAGGCGTCGCAGGAGCTGATTTCGTTGGACACACACACCATGAAGAGGACATACAAGTTTTCCTTCTCGGCCGAGATTGTCCCCGTGTGCAAGGACGACCTCGTCGCCATCCCCATCAAGTTGGCCAAGCAGGCTGGCAACATCTCGCCCCTGCTTCTGTGCTACAAGATTGGTACAGCCGTGTACCTGATGGACCCCCAGACCCTGCAGACAGCCGATATCGCTGGCCCGATTTACTGGCGATCGCCATTCAGCGCGTTGGCGGACACAAAGGAGTTGGTCGAGTTTATCGTGATGGACATTGAGTACACCGGTCAGCAGAAGGGCAAGTGGAAGCTTGCCGAGGCCACCGTCGCCCGTGCAACCGACCTTGGATCCAACGACACGACATACTTTACCAGGACCCACCTGGGTGGCCTTTTGCAGCCAGGTGACTCTGTCATGGGATACCTCCTCAGCGGAACCAACTTCAACAACCCTGAATATGAGGCCATGGAGGAGTCCAACACGTACTCTTCCACGATGCCGGACGTTGTGCTCGTCAAGAAACACTTCCCACGCAAGAAGAAGAGCCGCCGCCGCAACTGGCGCCTCAAGCGCATGGACAAGGATGAGGGCGATCTGCTGCCCAAGAAGGCCGACCAAGAGCGCATGGACCGCGAATACGAGGCCTTCCTGCGGGATGTCGAGGAAGACGAGGAGCTGCGCGCGGCACTCGCCCTCTACAAGAAGCAGAAGGAGGAAGAGGAGATGAGCATGGCGGACGATTCGGAAGACGACGAGGCACCCCAAGTGAATATGGATGAACTGCTGGATGACTTTGACGAGTTGCGCATGGAAGATGCGTAGAAAACTGGGTATCATGAATGAAAATTGAACTGAAACGCCATTTTGCTGATTGTGACTTGGCATCCGGTGACAGCATCAGAAGAATCGTGGGATGGCATCTGGGGACGGTTCGCGCTTCTGTTCCCTTGGTTTTCGGAGTTGCTCACGGGACTTTGCTCTCTGCAATCGCTTCCTTTTAACCCCAAAAGGGTCATTTTCATCGTCCTCTGATGATGAGAGGTTGGCCGCCTTTTCCGAACGCTTCCTAAGGTTCGGCTCGGATCGTGAGCGATGGATAGCTGATGACTCCCTCTGCACCGGTGCTGCTGGCCGCGTGGGGACCTTCGTGGTAGTTGTTAGACCAGCCTCGCCACCTGGCGCCCTCTGTTCCCTCCTCGCCGCCTTCAAATCCTTCCCTCTGATGGGCGTTGGACTGGCAGCCCTTTTGGTGGCGGCGGCGGCGGCCTTGGTCAGCAACCCACTCCCGACCCTGAGCACACGGTCGGCCCTCTTGGGACTGTCCAGGAGCCCTCGCAATCCGCTTGTGGCAGGCACGCTGCCTCCCAAAACATGATTCTGCCTTTGTGTTCTACTGTCAAAGGTAGACCTCTGCCTCACGGAGCGACTCGGCTCGCCCACTGTTGGCCGGGCAATGGCGCTGATGGCCGCGGCGTTCTGCGACGCAGCGAGTTGTTTCTGCCTCTGGTACTCTGCGCGATGAAGATGCGCCGTAAACTTTTGTGCGGTCTGGTAGAATTCATCCTCGACCATTTGCCAAAGGTCATCGTTTGGCGTCATGTACCTTGTGAGTAGCAGTCAGCAATGTGAGCGTGAGCGCGCGGGAAATTGAGTAGAGCAACACACTCTTCCTTGGGAGGCTCAGGTGGCGGCGACGTGGAAGGACTCCTGGTACGAGCAGGCGCTACGTGAATGAGCCAAAATAATCCGTTGACTTTGTTGGATGATGCTGTGCTTACAGCGTTTCTTGACGCGCTTGGCGGGCGTAGCGGCCCTGGGCGAGGGGGCAACTTCCACCGCAGAACTCTCGGCCTTGACGGGACTTGCGGCATGGTCGCTGTTCCAGGGAAGCTTGCGGGCCATCTTGATGCACGCGCAGAGCTATGGGGCTGCAAGGATGAAGAGGAATCAGTGCAAGCTATCTGGAATCACGATGCTGGTCGTTTGCCCCACCCAGTGAGGTGCAGTGAAGCTGGACCATTCCAAGGTCCAACAAGAGTTGGGCCCTGATCAGGAAGTGTCACGGCTAGTCTATCACGGTACCATAACTATATGAAAAGCACGAAAATTCTGAATCGCATAATTTTAGTAAAAGCATGGGGTATGTCGTGACTCAAGTAAATAATTTGATTCCTACTACACGGCATGTATAACTTTGACTCCTACAGGGTAACCAAGCAATGAAGGCTGTAAGACGGAGGTACGTAGTTCCTAGCTACAAGCCTTGACAAGAATCAAAGTATAAGTATGTATAGAGTAAGTATAAAATTACTCAAACGTAATATGAACAGCAAGTAATGATAACACTGAGCGTACAAAGTGTCTTACAATTTGCGACAGCAAAGCCAAATAGTTCAATACATCTATAACAAATTCTACAGCTCTATTGCCAGACAGGTCTCGCCTCCCTCTCATCACATCCCCAGGGTCTGCAATGTGCCGCAAAGACTAGTCTCGAACGGGACGGCATCTTCCCTTGCGCACACCGAGCACCAGGCTGTCACATGTGATGCTGCACAGGACGTACCGCCTACTGGCTGGGCGGAAGACCGTTGGGAAGCTGATCGACCTGGGACCAATCGGGTCAGTTACACCGGGAACACGTTCCGTGATACTAGAGACTCACATTGGGGAAGTAGTGGTTGACGGTCATAATCTCGGTGCCGTTGAAGCTTCCGGGGGCCACAAAGTCGATGCGGTTCAGCCAGCTATACTTGGGCGAGTCGGTCTCCACGCGGCTGCGATTCTTGTTAGTTCTGGCAAGCAAAAAGGCCACGGCCGTCCGAGACACGTACACGACGCCGTTCTGGTACTGGCGGACAATGGCGCCGCCGGTGTGCTTGACGTAGGCCCAGTAGCCGTCGTCGAGCTTGACAACGTAGGTGATGACTGTGGGATTGGTCAGTCTCGAAGAAATGGGGGACCGGACAGGCGAGCCACGCACTGAGTTCGAGGAAGCGCGTGCCCGGCGTGGTTCCGGGCGTGACGATGCCGTCGTCGTTGGCGCGGAGAATCTCGCCAAAGAGGTTACCCTCGGTGTCGTACCAGTAGCCCCTGCACGAGTCAGGATTAGTTCAACAACGCGTTCCAGGGCGTGCTGGCAAGACTCACTCGCGGCTCCACCAGCTGGCGCGAAGACCGGCGGGTGTCTGGATGGTGTGGTTCTGCGGAGACGGTGTCAGTCGATGTCTCCGCCCGCCCACCATTGAGGTTGGCGAGCGTCGAGTTTTACTTACGTTATCGAGGTCCCAGTCAATCTTGGCCTGGAAGGCGGGCAGCAGCTGTGGGACGTAGGGATGGGGAGTCCATTCGAGGAGCTCGTGGGAGGGCTTGTTCAGGCCATTGCAGGGCTTGCCGGGCTTGCAGGGCTTGTTGGGCTTGTTGACGGGCGAAGCAGTGGCAAAGAGGGCGCTGCCGAGCTGGCAGGCCAGCACGAGGGCGGACTTGAAGAGCATGTTGAGAGGGAGAGAGAGGGAGAGAGAGGGAGAGAGAGGGAGAGAGAGAGAGAGGACTTGTGTCGATCGATTCGTCAGCGTTGCAATGAGCGCACGATGATGTTTCAGTCAGATGCAGCTGCAACGGCGCTGCAGGTCCCCTATAAATACTTTTGTGGGAGGCAATGATGGCCATGCGAATTACGGTAATAATAGCCAAAGGCACATGTCCTCGTCCAAGGGGTCCAAGACGACCACGTCAGATTCGAGGACCCTTGGACGGATGGAGCTGGGGTCCCCCCCCATGCCCTGCCCTCCCCGGGATATTGAGCCTGCAGGCAACTGGAGACAGCGCGGCCATGCATCCGCGATTAGGCCGGCAGGCAGGTAATACGATGCGTGTAGATGCAGGTTTGCATCCACCGGCAAATGACCCCCGATATAGGCATCCTGCGCGGCAGGATGCCATCGACTAGGACAATAGGGGAAGGAAGGGGGGGGGGGGGGGAAGGGGTGGATGGCAAGCCTCCGCCATGGAGCCGGCCAGGGTAACGGCGGCTTCTAGACGCATGTATGGATGCATGGGTATAGCATCACATGTATGAAAGCTCCTCCGGTATGGAGTCCGGATCCGTTCCCCACCATGGCCGTCGTGGCTCGGTACGGAAGTGATCAGGGGACCGCGGCAGACGTTTCCTTGGACCCTGCGCGCAATATGCCCAAATCGAGGCGTTTCGGAACGTATCCATGCATGAATCATGGAGGCTCGTGCATTGGCCCCCACCGTCGATGCTGCAGTGCAGGGCATCGCAGGCGGGGGCGTGCGTGGGAGTTGGTATAAAGGTGCAGGCATCCAGGGCCGCTGCTCCCAGGCGTCCGTAAGAGTACCTTGGCTACTGCAAGCCACGCATCTTTTTTTATTGACCAGACCATTCTGACCAAGATCGTTGCGCCAGCCCGCCCACCCGCTCGCCTCATCCGCCCTAGTCAAAGCACACGTGCAAGTAACGACTGTTTGTTGCGTTACCATGGCCCAAGGAAGCTGCCTGTGTGGCGCGGTTCGCTACGAGACGGCTGGCGAGCCGCAGGCCAAGGTGAGTCTGTCTGTTCTGCTCATGGACAAGGCGTCGTCGTCCGTGGCCTTGCCCTGCCCTCTTCGCGCGGCTAAACACGCCAGCAGGCCCTTTGCCACTGCCTGGACTGCCACAAGATCAGCGGCTCGACCTACTCGACCAACATCATCGTCGCCGCGGACGGCTTCTCGCTGACCAAGGGCGCGCCCAAGTCGTTCCCCAAGATGGCGGACAGTGGCCAGACCATCACGTCCTTCTTCTGCGGCGACTGCGGCACGACGCTCTGGCGCGAGACGGCCACGTACGCCAACAAGAAGATTGTCAAGTGCGGCACGCTCGACGGGATGGGGTCCCTGGAGCACGTCAAGCCCGGCGTGGAGCTCTTTGTCAAGAACCGCCCCTCGTGGGTGCCGGCGCTCGTCGACGCCGCGCAGAACCAGGCGGCGTCGTAGGGGACCACGGATTGATGCAGGGCACAGATCAGGGTCTCTGTGCAGGAGGGAGGGGATGGCATGGTATGGCATGGGGCGAAACGTGCTTACGGTGACTGTCGGTATTCCTTCGGGGGCAATATGACGTGGGCTGGCTGACCGAGGGACCAGAGGCCCAAGCCAAGCGGGCCTGGGGTCCGTGGCCTAGACCAATTTGGGCATCTTTATCCGCTCGCGTAGGGCTACCCTGATTATTGCGTAGATGAAGAAAGAAAAACTAAAGAAAAAAAAAAAAAAACTAAAAAAAAAACTCCATCTCTGCCCTGCATGCGATCAACCAGTCATGGACCCTTGGCCTCTGGAGCCACTGCTGTGCGTCTTTCCCGACCGCGGTGTGCGGGTTAGGCCAGGGCCGTTCCGCTGGCGGAGGTGGGGCTGTGGCCGCTGCGCAGCCTGTGCGGCCTGGGCCATGGTGTGTCATGATCTGCCATGGTGTGCCATGGTGTGCCATGGTGTGCTATGGCGTGCTGTGGCGTGCTGTCCAGTGCCTGTCTGTCCGTTGCCCAGTGCCGACGGCCTTGCCGACGCTGATGAAGAAACGTTGCCGAGCTCTCGCGTGCGCTACTGCACGTAAGCCACCTACCTCACCTTCCTTGCCTCACCTTGGGCCTCCCGTGCGCTAATTACTGTGCTGTGCATGCCCTGTGGGGAGGGGTATAATGTCCCGACTCGGAAAGGACTGGATCTAATGGAGATGAGTGCCAAGGGCGCCCAAGGGATCATCCTCGGGATCGCCAGGGACCATCGATCTACATGGGGGCGGGCTGATCCTTTCCGCCGCATGGCCGTGCTGGCGGAGACTCCGTCTTGATGATCGGCCATCTCGAACCCAGTGCAGAACTTTAATCCGGTGCGTGCTGATCGTGCGCGCCCACCAGATCTCTCTCTCTCGCGCGCGCATCCAATATCGTGGAGCAGATCCGACGGGGTCTCGTCCACATTCATGTGCGTTCCAAGGCAAATGGGTCGATGAAAGCGGAGAAAAAAACCACCTCGGCGTCGAGTGCAGGGGGTGTTTCTCCATCCAGACATATGTGTGTGTCGAAAGAGGCAAGCCCGACGGGAGGCAGGCCATGGGGATGTGGCCGGCAGGCCACAACATCGATGTAACAATGAGAGCTCTGCAACATCCCTGACTCGCTTGGAAATGCCTCGGAACCACGACTCTCGTGCATCTCTGCCCATAGTCGATGCATCGTTCCTGCAGACTTGGAGCGCTCGCGGCGCCTAGGTACGCTTCAGCCAAGGCCTCATCGTACGTAGCATTCGAGGCTGATTCTCAACCCCACAGCGGCATTAACCCAAGAGGAAGCTGGAGGCGACACTCCAGAGGCTGCTTTGGGCGGCGAGGCGAATACGCAGACGGTGATGGAACAGGAAATTTTCTTTCCAATCGCCAAACCGCGTCTCTGCGGCGTCTCGCCCGCCCCTGACTTGCTCGCGATCCAGCCTATCGAGGCACGCACGTTTTGTGGCCCAGCCCGGGCTTGTAGAGTATATAAGGAGCTGTGCCAGCCCGGCAGTTGAGTCTGAGGCTCTCCAGACCAACAGCAGCGAGCTCTACTTTGCACACAGAACCCGGAAACACCTGATCCAAGATGGCGACCATGTTCGACTCCAACTCCACCCAGGCTCGCGGGCCTGTGGTCATGGACGACCCAGCCAACGCCGCGCGGGAGCGCCTCATCGCCTACGGCGTGGCAGCCTTTGTCATCACCACGACCTTCCTCAGCGCCTTCAAGTCGGGGAGAATGCTCCTCCAGCGCATGTGGTGGTCCTTGGACGCCATGTTCGGTGGCGCCCCTCACACCGTCGCCATCCCTGGTCCTCCGGGCCTGCCCATTATCGGCAATCTGCACGAGGTGAGCATCAAGTCTGACCGGAACGCTTCACAGACCTCGACTGACAGCCCCCTGACAGCTCCGCAATGGTCACGTCCCCAAGATTGCCGAGTGGACAAAGAAGTATGGCGATGTCATCCGCGTCTCCCTTGGCGAGCGCGAGGCCGTAAGTTGACCCTGCCCACACGGACGGGAGAAATAGATGGACTCACGCGCCATGGCAGGTCTTCATCAACAGTCACACAGCGCTTGCCGAGACCATCGTCAAGCAGGGCCCTGCGTACCAGTCGCGTCCCACCTTCAAGCTCTTCCACAGCGACTTTGCCTCCTCCGGCATCTGGACCGTCGGCACCTCGCCCTACAGCGACCGCCTCGTGCGCACCCGCAAGGCCCTTGCCACGCAGATCGCGCCCCGTCTCCTCCCCGTCTACACCCCCGTGATCCACCCCAAGCTCAAGAAGCTCTTTGGCGACATTCTCACCATCAGCGAGGGCCCGGCCGTCGACATGGCCGAGAAGCTTCATCGATTCGGCACAGGACAGGTCTCGGAGCAGCTCATGGGCACCCCGCTCGACGACGACATGGTCGGCATGCTCGCCGAGAACGAGACCAACATCTGTAAGTCAAAGGCGTCTCCCCTTTCTTGTCTGGAGCGTGCCGCTGACCACTCGACACGCAGTCCGTCAGCGCACCATCGGTTCGCCCGCCCGTGACTACATCCCCCTGCTCCGCGGCGCCGGTCGCCTGCGCTACATGACAGGCAAGCTGCTCGGCATCCAGGACTGGGCCACCGACGAACAGGAGGAGCTGGCCCGCAGCTACCGCAAGAGGCAGCAGGTCTACATCAACAAGATGCTCGACGGTCTCCGTGAGCGCATCGAGAGCGGTGACCAGACCCCGTCCATCCTCGGCAACATTCTCCGTCAGGGCCTCCTCAAGGACGAGGAGGTGCTCTTGGCCTCCTACACCGGCAGTACGTGGTACCCCTCCTCTGTGTGGCGCGTTCCATAGTTAACGATTTTGCTTCACAGTCGCCGCAGGTGTCAACCTCGGATACTCGCT
Organism: Emericellopsis terricola; assembly: GCA_027569275.1. Taxonomy (NCBI): domain Eukaryota; kingdom Fungi; phylum Ascomycota; class Sordariomycetes; order Hypocreales; family Bionectriaceae; genus Emericellopsis; species Emericellopsis terricola. Next base: position 461,433 of record JAPDEU010000008.1, on the reverse strand, counting down.
CACCTGGATCATTGGCTACCTCGCCAACAGGCCTGACCTGCAGCAGAGTGGCTACGAGGCCATCCGCGAGGTGTACGGAGGTGACGCGCCCAAGCCCCACGAGTACGACCGCGTCGAGTTTGTCAAGGCCCTGCACACGGTAAGTCAGCTCCCAGAAGCGCGAAAGAAGGAAAGTGACTGACAGTACCGCGTGCGCAGGAGGGCTCTCGCATCTACACCCCCGTCCGTCTCGGCTTCCCCCGCCAGACCCTCGACGGCGCGAGCTACAAGGGAAACAAGATCCCCAAGGACATGGTACGTCCCAACAGCGCATCGAGATGCGCGGTTCTAATCTCTGGGGAACTCTGGGCTGACATTGGGACGTGACAGCTTGTCATCATGAACCTCATGGCCGGCAACCGCGACCCCGTCGCATTCGACAGGCCGGACGAGTTCCTCCCCGAGCGCTGGCTGGACGGCCGCAAGGGCCGTACCGATATGGCCGGCCCCGGCGGCGAGAAGCTGGGCGTGACGCATCTGACCTACGGCTGCGGCCGCCGCGTCTGCCCTGGTATTGACAGTACGTCTCGCCTCCCCTGCCCTGCTTTGGGACCACATGGTGTGACGCAGCGTGCTAACGTGAATAGTGGCCAACCGCGGCCTGTACTCGACCCTCGTGCTCCTCCTGCACTTCTTCACATGGGAGAGGCAGCCTCTGGGCGAGGAGGAGAAGAAGCTCGTCTTCCCCCCCTTCCGCGCCGCGCGCGAGTGCTCCCTCGAGATGGACGCCATCGGCGACACGGCCACGCCCACGGAGGCGCAGGCCATTCCGTGGTCGGCGGGCATCAAGTTCCACTGCCGCGACCCCGCCGGTCTGAAGGCCTGGATCGCCTCGGAGGAGACATAGGCTCCTACTCACCGGGGAGAGCTGAATGCGTACAGTTACATGCGCACGCTGCAGGCCAGCCCCTGCAGCAATTGGACCCTTGTTTTGTCAGGGTCCAGTCCCGCTGCAGGCAGTCGTGGATCCGCATGACTGCATGAAGGAGGCTTGGCTGCGGCACGAACGGACCCTAGACTAGCGGCCATATAGAATCATAGATCCCTGCCACCCCGTGGGCCCTGGGAAAAATTAGAATGCACATCGATTTGTTGAAACTCGCTGCACATGCGCACCGTAGTGAATACTGCATTAGGCGCCTCCACGATGCAGCATAGACAAACCCCGCAGCCGTGCTTGCTGATAAATAGGAAATGTACGTGATGGCATGATGGCAAGGGTGATCGCCGGGCGGCGTCATGCGTCGACTGCCGCGGAAACCATTCCATCATTCCGCTGTACGTCCAGCGCACACCCTGCACACACACACCGCTGTGGGCTATGCATGTCCCCAACCCCGAGCGGCTCGCTGTTCGGCAAAGGTCGCCCCGGCCCGCATCGGCTGCCATGGGGTTGGTGATCTGTAGAAATAGCGGCCGCCTGCCCATTAGTTCCTGTTCATGTTCCCGTCCCCGTGTTCCGCTCCAGTCGTCGCAATACATGCCAAGCACGCTCATCATGTGGGACGCCAAGCAGGTTTCCGACCAGGCCGCCCCGGGGCCAGGCTCGCTCTCTTCTCACCTGGCGAGTGAGGGCGGTGAGGAGAAGACCCAAGCGCAAAGTCAGACCCCGACTCCTCGCGAAACGGAATCCCAGGAACAGGTTGCACAAGAATCCCCCGTCGTCGCACCGCCCCCCAATGGCGGGTACGGCTGGGTCTGCGTCTTCTGCGTCGCCGTCATCAACGCCCACACCTGGGGCATCAACTCGTCCTACGGCGTCTTCCTGGCGCACTACCTGTCCACCGATGCCTTTCCCGGCGCGACCTACCTCCAGTACGCCTTCATCGGCGGACTGTCGATATCCTGCGCCATGCTCATCTCGCCCCTGGCCGTCATCTCGACGCGGCGCTTTGGCACCCACCCCACGCTCTACCTCGGCACCGTCCTCGAGGCTGCTGGTCTCATCGGCGCGTCCTTTGCGCGCACGACGTGGCATCTCTTCCTCAGCCAGGGCGTCGCGTTCGGCGTCGGCATGGGCTTCCTCTTCGTCGCCTCCGTGGGCATCCCGCCCCAGTGGTTCACCACCCGCCGCTCTCTCGCCAACGGCATCAGCGCCTCCGGGTCCGGCTTTGGTGGGCTGCTCTACTCCTTCGCCACCGGGGCCATGCTCCGCACCATCGGCCTGAGCTGGACTTTCCGCGTCCTGGGCATCCTTTCCTTTGGCGTCAATGTCGTCTGTGTGACATTGCTGAGGGACCGCCACAAGATCATCGGGTCCCGTCATGCGGCCTTTGACGTCGCCCTGTTTCGGCGGGTCGAGTACCTCCTTCTCAGCGGGTACGGCTTCTTCTCCATGCTAGGCTACATTGCCCTCGTCTTCTCTCTCGCCGACTACGCACGGAGGCTCGGTCTCGGGGCCTCCGAGGCGGCTCTCATCTCCGCTATCCTGAACCTCGGACAGGGTCTCGGGCGGCCGCTCATCGGGTACTTCTCAGATACGATCGGCCGCATCAACATGGCCGCCTTGACGACCATGTCCTGCGCGCTACTGACCTTCTTCGTGTGGGTGTTTGCCAAGAACTACGGGGTGCTCATCTTCTTCGCCCTTGTGGGCGGTGCCGTCACGGGGACGTTCTGGGCCACCATTGGCCCTGTGGCCGTGGAGGTCGCGGGACTGCGGTACCTGCCATCGGCCCTGAACCTCCAGTGGCTGGTCATTGTGCTGCCGTGCACCTTCAGCGAACCCATTGCGCTGGAGATTGTGGGACGCACGGGGAGCTACCTCGGCGCGCAGCTGTTCATCGGTTCCATGTACGTGGCCGCAACCGCCTGCGTCGTTCTCCTGAGGGGCTGGAAGATTGGCGAACGGCACGAGCTGGCGAGGCTCAAGGGAGGTGAGCTCGGTGACATTTATGCGGACGAGACTGCGTCGGGGCCTGTGGGCGATGCGGCCCGCGTCGTAGGGCGGCAGACCTTGTGGGTGCACTTTTGGAAATGGAAAAAGGTGTGATTGCCTCATCCAAAGAGGAGATCAGAGAGCCTGGAATAGAAGCGAGATGTTGGGAAGGAGGGATAAGTCATGTGGTTCGAAATCACGGTAGCGGCCCACTAGGTAGGTATTTCACAACTCCAGTACCTTCCTTCAGGTACTAGTACCTCATGAAAGTCTCCGCGACTGTTGTGACTGACCAGCTGTCACACTTCCTGATCAGGGCCTGATAAAAGGTGTAGCCAAACAAGCTACATGAATGCAACCGCGCATCGCTACAGCGAAAGGACGTCCAAAACGCTTAAGCGCAAGCATAATTCCCCTTCTTAACGCTTGCGTTGCGAGGAGCTTTGTGAACTCGCACGCAGTGAGTGTACACACTTTAACCTTGCAATTCTCCTAATTCACACCACTCCAGCGCCTCTCGACTAATTTTGATGTTTGATGTTCGATAGACTACACGTTCAGACACGCGTGAACATGAAAGGGAAGCACGCCCGGCGTGAAAAAAGCTGTATTTGGGAAGCTCTTCCCGCCCCCAGCAAAACGCCATAGTCTATAGAGAACCGATCTCATCGTAACCAAACGTACATCATGCCACGACCGCTGCCTCCACCACTCATCACCAACTTCAATGTTTTGTCCGACATGACAATCTCGGCACACGAACCATTCTGCGACCCCACATTACTGACGAGCATTGATTTAGACCTGCTCAGCGCCCCAGCCGGCGACATCGGCTTCACGCATGTTGGCGGGGGGCTCGATCGAAGGGATGAACTCGAGGACGACATAGGCGACACCAATGATGCCCACGGAGCCACCGGCGATTTTGCTGATCAACGTTTGGCCGAGAATCAGGCTGCCGATGAAGATGTAGACTGCCTTGGTCAGCTGCGCTCTGACAAGACAGTACATAACTTACAAACACCACGGCCGACAAAGGAGAAGAGGAAGGAGGCGTAGCGGGAAAGCTGCGGTGGGATCTGGAACTCTGCGCATTGTCAGCATGGGGTCCACCGTAACGGTGCTTTCTGACGGAAGACGTACCCAGCAGGGCAATAGCCAAACCGAAGACGATGAGGTACGCGCCGAGAATAATAGACGACCTATTGGCGTTGTTAGCAGTGCGCGCGCGAGGCGCACGGACATGTGCGACAGCTTCCAGCTCTCCGCGCTGGCCAAGGCGACATACAGCGAGAACCCAAAGATGGAGACGATACCACCGATGGCGGTAATGACACCAACGACCAAGTTGACAATGCGGCTGTCACAAATTTGTTAGCAAGGCCGCCTCGAGCTGCGCGAGTGCGGGAGCGTCGTCGTACAAGGTGTCAGAGAGCTCCATTGTGACGGTGTTTGCTGGTAATTGAGACACGCGCGCGGGTGTGATGACGAGCCTGGAGCTGGTGATAGATGGCCAATGCAGGGAGTATAAAATGTTTCGAGGTCAGGCAACACTCTTCGACAGGGACCTTGATGACGAAGTCGGTTACGGTTGGAGGGAGTCGGTTTTGCGGGAGCCTAGCTGGACGAGGGTGAGGAGGCTGAGGTGGACGTTTCGTCACAGGGCGGATCCTGCTTGGCCCCATGGGAGATGAGCTGCTAAGCCACCTGTGGCTGGAAAGCCCCGTGCGTCATTTTCAGCCACACCTGCGCTGTGAACTTTGTTGTATTGTGGCTGATGCTCTCAACGTGACGAGCGAGGTCAAGCTGAGCTGTGAAACAAGCTTCATGTTGTTCACGACGAGCATGCCCAATAGCATCGAGTCATGCGGGTGAACTAGACGGCCGTCGAGACCATCATGATTCTGGTGCGGGTTCGTCAGGGTTACCCCGGGCGACTTGGCTTGCAGCAGCTCAAATGCCTTCCGACGCGATCATGGCAACAGGTCGGTCGTACGAGATTGTACAGTCAATCGGCTTCACTATCACGACTGGATAATACGCGCAACATTGGAATCATTGCTCACGTCGATGCGGTATGTTGTGCGAGTACATCATGGCGAATGCTTTCTGATCGATCACCAGGGAAAGACAACTACCACAGAGCGCATGCTCTTTTACAGTGGAGTGACACAGCGAGTGGGAGGTAACCGATTCGCAGCATTCTCATGCAATAGATAGGAGACTGACATGTGCAGATGTCGATGCCGGCAACACAGTGACCGACTTCCTGGAGCTTGAGCGCGCCAGAGGCATCACCATCCAATCTGCAGCCATCACATTCCACTGGCCGCGGCCAAAAGATTGTGCAAAAGGCACCCACCCAAAAACGGTCAACTTGATAGACACGCCTGGGCATCAAGACTTTCGCTTCGAGGTGGACAGATGTCTGCCGATTCTGGACGGAGCCGTGTGCATCATCGACTCGGTCAAAGGCGTCGAGGCGCACACAGAGCGGGTCTGGTCCTCAGCACAGGATTTCCGCATTCCCCGTATCGTCTACTGCAACAAGCTGGACCGAGAAGGCGCCTCTTTCAGGAAAAGTGTACTGGAAATTGGCTCGCGGCTCAAGGGATGGCCTCTTGTATGCCAGATTCCGTGGTGGGAGAAGGATGAGTTTGTCGGTGTCATCGACATTGTGGACCGCATCGGGTACCGTTGGAAATCAGAACGCGAAAAGGTCCGCTACGAAGCAGATGCACTGAACGAAAAGCTGGCAACGTCGAACAAGGACCTGATTGCAGAGGTGGAGACTGCTCGACAACGGCTCGTCGAGGGGCTGGCAGACTTTGACGAGGTCATCATGGAGGAGTTCTTGTCCGAGAACACCGACTTGCCGTCGTCTACCATCAAACAGGCAATTAGGCGGGCAGTAAGAGCCGGTGATGGCGCGGTCATACCCGTGTTCGCGGGCTCCAGCTTCCGGCACATTGGCGTCGAGCCTCTGATGGATGCTGTCACAGACTATCTCCCCAGCCCGCACGAAAGGCCGGATGCCGAGATTCGGGTGGGTGGTCAGAAACGGAAGCTCTTGGAGTACCTTGCCGAGAAGGACAAGAAAGGCAGCAAGGGTACCGTGGCTTCCGTCGCCTCGGTCTTCAAGGTGTTCAACCACCCCAAGGAGGGAGTGATCAGCTTCGTCCGTGTGTACCATGGTTCCATGTCCAGAAATGCGCCCACATTCAACACCCACGTCCATGCTACAGAGAGGCCCATGGGCATTCTGCAAATATCTGCCGACAAGACTCAGGAGGTTCAGGAGCTCACAGTCGGGCAGATTGGCGCTCTTCGCGGGCTGAAGCAGTCACGCACGGGCGACACCCTGATCACCACGGTTGGCAACAAGCCGACTGCGGAAGCGTTCAGACACATACAAATCCGCCCGCCTGAGATCCCGCCCCCCGTCGCATTCTTGCAAGTCGACCCGTTCGGAACCCTCGCCGCGCAGGAGCTGCAGGTGGCCTTGGAGAATGCGTCCAGGGAGGATCCAAGTCTGCGATGGAGCCGGAACCCAAAGACGGATCAGTTTACTATTCAAGGCATGGGCAAGCTGCATCTCGACGTCTCTCTGCACAACATGCGCCAGAAGCACAAGATTGACGCCGAGTTTGGCACGATTGAAGTGGACTACAAGGAATGCCTGACGGAGCCGGCACCGCCGTTGACGACCGTCTTCGACCGCGCGGTCGCGAGCAAGGCCGGCAAGGTCACTTGCCACGTCGCCATACGCCCCTTGACGCCCGAAGAATTCGAAGCCGAGGCGCTCAGGGCGGTCGAGCGGGACGGCAACGTGTACGATATCCAGATACCCGAGGGCGAGAAAGCTTATGACGTGGAGGAGACGCGGCATCAGCTTCTGAACGGCGCGATAGCCGGCATGGCCAGTGGCCCGAGAAGGGCTGCCCCTGTGCATGGCAATCTTGTCACGGTCGTGTTGGACGACTCGGACGGTGCCATTGTCACTCCGACAGGCGGCCATTTCAGCGGAGCAGCACGGGCCGGCGTGCAGGCTGTCCTACGCAGCGCGCTCGAGAAGCACCAAATTGGCGTCCTCGAGCCCATTATGCTTGTGCACATACTCTGTCCCGAAGCCGCTGCTGGCACGGTGCAACACGATGTGACAGCCGGGGCCGGTGGTGCCATCCTGGAGGTCAACGACCGCTCTGCCGAATCGACGGGAGACGAGCACATTGACGTCTCCAAGATATATGCGCCACCGGACCCATATGATTCCGTCACCTCGCTTCGTGGGAAAAAGTCCATGGCTCGGGTGACAGAAATCGTCGCCAAAGTGCCGTACAAGGAGATGCTGGACTATGATGAACATCTTCGGAGCAAGACAGCCGGCCGGCATTCCATGACCATGGCTTTTGACTCGTTCGCCCGGGTTGTGGGACACCGCGAAAAGGGGCTATAAGTGGTGCCGTGGACCGTGTATCATATTGTAAGAACTGGCGTTTAATTTGCAATGGAACAAACAGGGGCTTTGGATCTGTCGGTTAATGTACCAAGGGAGAGACCATCCGACCCCAAAACACTCAGGCTCTCCACGTCTCAGCCAGGAAACAACCGCAGGTGAAACCAGCACCTTAACCACAATCTCCTGCCCCTTATGTGCTCTGATAGGTCCCCTGTACCTCGTCCCACCGATCATCGGCCATTGCGCCAGTCAATGTCCATGTCGAAGCCGCCACGGGCCAAAAGTCTTCTCACATTACCGCTCGGAAACGCGTCGCTCGGCAGAGCAGGGAGACGATGTACGGCACCAGCGTGGCTCTGGAGAAGCATCTCGGTGATATCGCTCGTGATGCCGTCAATCCGGTGACCAGATCCAGTGCCCCTGGCCCACAGGCCTTTTTCAGTGAGGTGTTTCCTGAACCAGCCGTTGACGTGCGTCCATGCCTTGTTGCCGTCGAGCCAGAGCCAGCCTTGCCACAGGCGTCGATGCTGACCCTAGCTACGCTGGTGAGCGTCTCGTCCAGTATTCTTATTTTAAAAGGCACTACTATAATGCTCTAATTCTAGTGTTGCGACCAGATTGTAATTTTTGAACATCACTGTCGACGAGTGAGGCGAATTGGCGATGGAAAGAGGCTGTCAAGGTGGGAAATGTGGTGATGTCCGGGTTCGAGCTCTGCGTATTCGAGGCGCCATTCTTGGGTCTTACCGGCGAGGATCGGGTGGAGAAGAAGCTTGAAGAAGGATATTTCGTCCAGAGATTCGTAAACGGCCTGTGCATCGACAAGATCCACTCACTGGGCCAGTTTCCGCCCGGCCTTGTCGTATTTGGTCGTTCTAATAGAGGCAAAGGGAAGATTGCTAAAAAGCTCGTGCTTGCGGCGCCCTGTGAGAGTGCCATACTGGCCCACCCTTTGATCCATGCGCTGGTGGAATCGGGCATCAGGTGGCGATCCATGTCATATGCCATATCCATATTGATCTGTTCCCTAGTCTTGATGAGCTGAACGGTGTTGATCCACCTGTAGCGGCGAGGAACTCCGACATGGTCGAAATGGTAGTACACGCCGGCTCCGGCAGTGTGGCCGGTCTCGTTGGCCGTAGGGACACGGGTGAGGTTTCCCGAGTTGTCGTCAGCACGAAGGAGAGTCACTGAATCAGGTGCGTTAAATTCAGACGCATAGTGCTCGCTGACTTCCTGGAAAAGTTGTTAATTTCCTTTGGGACAGCCAGGCACCTTTCCCTTGTCTCAACCTTGTACAAAACCCAGGCTTACGCAATCTCATTGCGGGTCGTGGTGTTGAATAAGTCCAGCAGGATCGGCCTGTGGGGGAAACCTAGACTACCGTTTTGGTCTTGACAGAGACATCAGCCCACTGGTACCATGGAGATACACTCATCTGCTCCGAGAGATCGTAGAGAACCTAACTTAAATAGTGCCGCGTGGGTCGCTGCTAGCGACCACGAGAGCCCAGGTGATTGTTGGTGTCGGGTTCTTAACAACTTGAATGGTAAACGACTCCCATTCGCCTTGGACAAGCTCCATGTCGAGCTTTCCATCGGCGATGAACCAGTCGATCCAGGATGTGGCCGATTGTCCCAGAGACGATCAAGGGCTGACTGCCATTCATGTGGCAGCAGTGTCCCGCCACTACGACGGTGCTGTTCATACCAATCACGCGGCTAAAGTCGCGCGCGACGTCCCGAGCAGTTGGTTCCACGCCCGCATTGTCATTCTTGGCAACGCCCATATCAGGGACTGCATTCTGGTCGGCGAGCTTGCAGCCTGATTCGCGGGGTGGCGTGAAGATCAACTGAACGTGCCCAGCAGCTATGGGTGCGAGGGCTATAATGATACGCTCAGGGTGCGTAATGGTTGCCGGGCATGAGAAGATGAAGGCCCGCGCATCTCATACTTAGCAACCATCACGCAACCACAGCTGGAAATCACGGTGGAGGCCGCGAAGCCAGCTACTATAATCCGTGTGCCCTTTACACATCGAGATGACACGCTGCTAGTGGGAGCCCACCCATCTCGTCGACCCTGTGCAGAAATGGCACGCGTCCGCCATTCTCAGCCCGTCTGTAAGGCCGCCGTGGGTGGAGGAGTTGCCTGCCGCAAAGGGGTTCGAATCTCTAGCGTTTCCGATAAAAAGGGATCGAATGGTACCGTCATTGTGTGAAAGGCCGGTAATACAGCCCTCGAGAGGCTCCATCTTGCCAGGTGCGACGGTGGACCGTGTGGTCGGACGCGGAGAAGTCTGGCTCGACGGGTCGCCTCGAAATGCTTGTCTCGTGTCTCGACTCGGTAGTTCGACGAGTGGGACACTAGCAAACATCCTTGCGTGCGGCAATGTCGCTTACGGCGTGGCAGCCTCTGACATGGTGCCGCTCTTCAAACGTGGCTGCCGATCCAAATCAGCCTTGCTGTCGAGTCAATCAATGTCCCACCGCCATCACCTGAAGATCTGCGTCGGTGACATGTTGGTTGTCTGAAAATCATCGAGAGAGAGATTCAGGGGAAAGAAAAGTGGGCATGGTTCAGAATGAGCTCTGTGATTATGACAATATCGGCTGTATGAAGTGGTCTCTGTTGCATTGATTATTCGACAGGGTGCCAGCCAGTTGCCTCTAGAGTAGGCCTGAAGTAGGCCATGTCATGTGCTGTATGAAAGACAGAGGCTGAAGCTGCCTCCGAGAGTCCGAGGTTTCGCGAGCGCCACACGGTGAGGCTTGTTGATCAGGGGAAAAAAGTAGGGTCCACCAAGTCCACAATCCATGTGACTGACAGGCTTGGCCATGTGCGGTGTCATGACGGGCATAACACTCCACAGCGCTAGACGAGCGAGTCAGGGAACCACGGCGGCCCTGTTCATTACTGGTACGATATCGGCAATGAGGCGATTCACAGTGGCGACAGTGACATTCGTCGGTCCGCGCTCGCCTGGGGGGGCCGTGGCAGCCGCGCTAGCGGTGCTGGCAGCCTGCTGGCATGGACGCCCAGTGCAAGCCACCCACCACGCCCCTCCTCAGCCTTGATGCAGGCAGGTTCCCACTGGCCTCGGGGCTTGATACTATTCAGGATCAAGTCGAGACGGCGACCCGGTCGCCCACCAGCGCTCTCGACCCCCCGGCGGTCTTGGTCGACTGGGCTGCCGGGTCCGTCGTATATTTGAACCTGCCTGGCCCATGCCTGGTCCGATCCCGAAGATGAGGGTCTCTCTCATCATCATCATCATCATCATTACCTGACTTGACCGCGCCTCGCAGACCGCACGCGTTCGCCAGACACAATGGCACTCGACAGCCGCGCAGACCAGATTGTCGGCGTGGGCGTGACGTTCCTCGTCTTGTCCACCGTTGCGACGGTGCTGCGCGTCTACTGCCGAGCATGGGTCATCAAGGCCTTTTCGCTGGACGACTGGCTCGCCGTGGCCGCCCAGGTATGTCTTCCGTCCACAGCCTGGGCTCACAAAGTCTTGGGTCCAGGCTTGCGTTCAAGGCCCGCGCGACTCATTCGCCCTGCAGATCGTGTTCATCATCTTCTTCGCGTACGAAACGGCGGGTGTCGGCTACGGGACAGGCCGCCATGTCATGGACATCAAGGACGGAAACGTCGCCAAAGCGATGGAGGTGAGTGTCCGAACACGCAGCGGCCCGGGTCTTGGCGCCATGCTGACAAGAAGGGCCTTGTAGATGTGGTGGACGTGCGAGCCCCTCTACGTCTTGACCAACATGTTGATCAAGGCCAGCATTGCCCTCTTCCTGCTCCGCATCTGCGTGGACAGGGTGCACAGGATCATCATCTGGACCGTGACGGGCATCACCGAGATCTACAGCTTGTTCTTCTTCCTGCTCTTCATTCTGCAGTGCCGGCCGACAGCGCTCTTCTGGCTGCGCGTCACCCCGAACCCACCCGAGGGCAGCTGCCTCGACGCCAAAGTCGTCACCGACGCCTTTTACGGCTACTCGGCCATCAGCTGCCTGACCGACTGGACCTACAGCATCCTGCCCATCTTTGTCGTCTGGAAGCTCCAGATGAACACAAAGGTCAAGCTGTCCGTCGTGCTCATTCTCGCCGCCGGTGCCATGTGCGTCTTTGCCCTCTCCCCGTCGACACGTGCCTTCTCTTGCTAACAAAGCGGCAGCGCCTCGAGTGCCACCATTGTGCGATTCCCCTACATCCACACCTTGACCGACATTGACGACTTTCTCTACTCGACGACCGACGTGGCCATCTGGTCCACGGTCGAGACGGGCCTGGGCATCTCGGCCGCCGGCTTCGCCACGCTCCGGCCGCTGCTGCGACGATTCTTCAGCGGCTCGTCCGCGCACGACACCCCCGGCGACCCCTCCGCCGGCCAGTGGCACCGCACGGGCAGCGGGCACCCCCATGACGCCTACAGCCGTGGCATCAGCAAGCACGACAAGGAGGCGTACGAGCTGCGACACAAGTCGGACAAGGACTACGGCGTCACCACCGTCATCGAGCACGGCGCCCAGTCCCCCGACTCCGACGTGGAGAGCCAGAAGAAACACCCCTCGGTCGATCTCGACACCGACGGCAACGGCTGGAACAGCAGCGACCAGGACCTCACCAGCACGGGGCAGCGGAGGCGGGGCGACCAGGCGTGGAACATTACCGTGCAGCAGTCCGTCGTGCAGACGAGGAGTTGAACTAGTTCTAATGAATGCAATGAGTCAAGTTATCAACAGTTCTTGCTCTGAGACATGAATCATTGATCATGTTCAAATCATATCATTGCTGTAGCGCGCACTGAATATACGTGAGTAACAGGCAGGGGTGCGAGCCTCGGTGACTGACTCGACCAGTTGGGCGCAAGGTCGCATGACCGTATCCCAGGACGGTCCGACGGGGGTCTCAAGCAGGTTAATCGTCCGCTCCTCTGGGACCAACGAAACCAGGAACCGCGCGCTGGGCGCAAACTTGCGGGTGGCCAGCCACCCCCCCCCTCCATCCCCACATTGGCCGCATCATGGCAGCTGTGTCAGAATCGTGTGCGTGTGGTGGGTGCGCACTTGTCATGAGAAGCGGATGCCAGAGCCAGCGGATTTTTTTTTCCCTTTATTGCTGAGAGCAACAGTCCCTTTGACTATCCGGCCACCAGGGAAAATGAGATGCACTTACAAAGGCCAAGGCCAAGAAAGGCAGGGATGCCGGCACCAGGACTCACAGCAACCAGACCCGCTCTACATGTGACAGGGCTGCAAGAAATCCGACAGTCCGGCACAATCAATGTCATACAGCGGTGATTACTCCACATACCGCCGTCTGCATGAAGAGCACCCATGCCGAGGCCACTCACTTGGATGAGGTCTCTTCCATTGGGATCCAGATTTCGCAGCTATCGACTGTACGAGCAAGACTATCGTAGAAAAACGAAACAGGGGTCGGCCAGGATCCCTGTTGTGGACAGGCGCGATGGCGTCGAACAAGTGTCTCCGATCTAGAACTCAGGTAGACCCGAGTCATTGGTTCTAGCTCCGTATCCGAATGCGAACCGACCGCTGCTGCGTTAGAAGCCGTCCGTAGCGGTGCCGAGGCTTGACAGGTCGGACGAGACGGCCCCTGGCCTAGCCTGGGCTTGGGCCTAGGCCGTCTTGTCCCGTTCCTGGAGGAGAGCCGCTCGCGTGGGCGACGCCAAAGGCGGAGGAAATTTTGATGGCGCTAACGCTGCCAGCCACAGGGCTCTCGATTTCCATGCGCCACAACGTACGAGGGGTCCTGCTCGCCAGCCGCGCCGACGCAGCCGAGGTTGGCATGTGGCTAGTGCACGAGGATTGAGAGCTGTCGTTGCATTGCGCTCCTCTAGAGTATTGATCCGAGTCTCGAGAAGATGAGCCAACTTTGACTTGCCTCAGCATGCAGCATGCACGGATACGAGAGAGCGTGGGCCAGCACAGAGTGAGGCAGGGGGATGCGGGAAGGATCAAGAAGCTTCGATCCGTGGACACCCGTGCCATCCTGGAGCCGGTGTCCTCCCCATATTAATATCTACAGAACAGATGAGCCTGGCAGGGATGTACATATAACCAGACGACACGCCTGCCTCTTTGCCGCAGCCAAGCCGCTGCCGTCCCGTCAGGTTACATCGCACGACTGACGAGACACCACATGTAGCACCAGGCACATGTCAGCCGCGCTGCCGAGATCCAAATCGCACAAAAGTCGCGGGGTTACATCAAGGGCACAGTACTCCCGACTTCTGCTCGTTTCAAGCACTGTCGATTTTTATTCCGTACCTGCATGCGATCGCGGCGTGCGCGAGCCGCTGTCCACCACGACAGGCCAGATCGGATCACTGAACGGCGCATGGGCACGAAACAGTCCGCCATCCCATGATTGTGAACAAATCCATGATTCTGGATTCCGCTGTGGCATTCAGAAACTTGCCCAGGACTCATTACTCTGCGAACAACCAATGGGCGAAATGCGCCCATCTTCTAGGAGCTGTGACCTTGCAGGGCGCAGGCAGATTCGCTTGAACAGAAGGCACGTATCACAACGACAACACATTCAGGACCAGTAAGAGTAAGTAGATATCAGTCGTCTACCTCGTCCAAGTACCAGCTTCCTGGCTCCCAATCATCCAGCGCAGTTTGGATTGTGCGTCCTAAGAATATGCAGACAGCTGCCACCTCCAGTCTATGAAAGCCGACCCAAGGCAGTATATGAAAGCAGCAGCAGAAGTATGTGTCAAGACCAAGATGATCTCAACGGGGGTAACGGGTGTCATCAGCGAGTGTCGAGAAGTAGAAAAGAAGCCCAAGCATCCTTCAAAAGACCTGGCAGTGTGTGCGCTGCGCACAGACCAATATTCACAGCTGATCCACAGCAAATGGTATCAAACGCCTTCCCGAATGGACTGTCTGCCCATATCGACAGCCCATGTCGTGGATTATGATCAAGTCTTCATGCAATCACGGCGGCAGAGCTGATCTGCCTTTACCTTTACAAGGCCTGCCCGTACGTGGACCCGGGAGACACGGGACGGTTTGGCCTTGCGTTGGGGTTCATGGGGCTGGGCCCGTGGTTCTTGCTGAGAGCACGAGGGCGCCCTGCTGGTGACTGTGATCGACCTCCTGGGCGACCGGCCGGCGACTGTGGCCGGAAGCCGGCTGGCGAGGCCGAGCGGCCAGGCCCGTTCATGGAGTGAGCTGGTGACGCAGGCCGACCGCTTGGGATCACGGGGGGGCCGCGAACACCGCCCTGGGCCGGCCTGGGCTTCACTGGGCGGGTGGACAAGCAAGTGCGCGGCACGACTCCCTGGCGAGAACGGTCAAGTTTGATGCATAGCGCCTGCACTTGTTAGCGAGATCCTAGCACTACCTTAGGCATCAGGTGCGTCTCCGCAGACCTACCCATCCGTCGTCGTATTCGTGCAAGAGTCGAATCAGTTCGCCCGCGCGAAGCTCCATCTCATCCTCCAAGCTGGGTTTGAAGTCGAGCTGCACTCGGTGAACGTGCGTATTCTCAGGTCCACCGGCGGCCGCAATCGCCGCCGCGCCACTTGAAGGAGCCACGGGACCTGAGCCAGGAGCAATCGATGACATGCTGAACTCGGTACCAGCGGGGCTAGGAGGGCCCCTGGAGTCTGGCAAGGTAAAGTCGAGATTCCTCGCACGGTCAGTGCGAATGGACTGCTTGCGAGCAAGCGTCGGCAACGGCTTAGCACTCCTGTCGGGGGCGGGCGGCGTGGTGCGGGCGTGCATGCCGGGCTCCTCCATGATCGGTGAGGTTGCGCGCTCAGCCTGGTTTCCGAACGGGTTGGCAGGGTGCGTGCTTTGGCTGGTTCCTGGACGGTCAAATGGCGAAGGCCCAGGGGCGCGGTGACCGGGACCGGACGCAGCAGCGGCGCTCATAGAATAACCACTGAAAGGATCCCTGCTGGCACGGTTGTCGCCAAAGTTGGGAAAGAACTGGGTGACCGGCCGCAGACTGAGTCGCGGAGATTTACTCCATGTCTTGGTCGAGTCCTTCATCGGTGGCGGGGGTGCAAGGCCGGCAGGCGCAAACTTCTCGTCATGATCCTGCTGTCTGTTGTTCCGTCGGCTCACGATGAAGTAGACGAGCGCGGAGATGAGCAGGATACCTCCCAGAATCCCAAATACGATGCCGGCCGTGGCCCCCGCGCCCATACCCTCCTCAACCTGCTCTGTGGAATCCTGCGAAGACGACTGAGTTGGGACGCTGAGTGACTCCGTTGCCGACGCCGACGCTGTCCCTGTCGCCGTTGCCTCGCCAATGAGCCGGTCGCCTGGCATCGTGGCCTGCCCGGTGGCTACGGCGATCTCGGTGGCTGTGGCAATGTCGGCGGTATTTGTTGGCGCGTCTATCATGGTGGGCATGCTGTCGACTCCTTCGTCTTGCTGTGGTTCGGCCTCGCGCTTCTCGTCCTGGACAGGAATCGCACTGGGGGGCACATTGGCGCCTTGGACGATGTCGCCGACCACATCCATCAGCTCCCTCCGGCGGTGAGCATGTCGGTGGGACACTGGCATCGCGTCGAGTATTGGCGGCAGGTGGAATTCCTGCAAAGGGTGATGCGCTGTTTCGGCAGCTGGGCCTTGCGTAGGCCTTGACGAGTCAAGACCAGAGCGGAGAGTCTGCGGGTCTGCTGATTTTGTACCAAAGGGGAGGTAGGTCGTCGTAAATTCGTCGTGAATGAGAGAACGTGACTGCGGCGAAACGTTTCGGTCACGTTTCGGTGTCGGGTTGCTTTAAATTGGGCACACGCAGCGTGCTTTAACAAACGAATGTGTGTTTCGTCGGCTGACAGGGAAAAGAGAGGAAGGTGGAGAGGCACCACACGAGCCAGCTGGCAGCTCGAGGTCTCTCTGCCAAAAAGCGAATCCGTGGTCGCGTCGTCCGGAGGAGGGAATGCAACGGTGAAGAAATGGATGGTCAGGTCAGGTCAGGACGGCAAGCCGGGCAGCTGAGGGAGGAGGACGGACGCAGGGCAGAGCAGAGCAGGCCAGGTGTGCCGTCTCGGCGAAGGGGCGGGCGAGAGGAATCATTGGGATGAGTGTCTCTGCGCAGCGCTGAGTCTGTCTGACGGCGCACCCCTGCGCTGAGAGGTTTCACCGGCTGAGGTGCGCTATGCAAGCTTCTGTGCAGCCGCGCCCACAGCCCAAAGAGGCTGGCAGTGCGGTGCACAGAGGTCTGGTGTCTGATAGGGATCTGCACAGATTGGATGTTTATGGGGCACAATGACCCCTAGCGCGCCGCCCATCCAGGGGCAGCCACTCCACTAGCCAGGTACGCCGCCGTTGCGATTGGCCCGACACGGCTGAGCTAATTCGACTATCCTCATTTGGGCGCATTTGTGAAAGGCGAGGTCATCATCTCTGTGACGGTCTTTGCGATACCTTCCATGTCTGTCGACTGACTGGTTCGCCGTCACCGAATCGTCGACCGCGTCCCTGGTCAATCTCTCCCTTTTTACCCCATGATCGACATGCAAAGTCACCAGAATGACGACAGCAGGCTTCGCAAGCCGGGCCTCTTTGAAGCGGAGAAGGAGACAACCGACAACAAGCCCACGATGATGGTCCCGGGCCTGCATTCACATCTCCATGTCCGCTTGATCAACTGTGCTGAGGATGGGCAAGAAGCACGATGGACAGTCCCGCCAGCCTCAGAGGTTCTGTTAATGATCAACCCTCGAATTATCACACATAAACAAATTAATTGCGTAGAAACGGCGTGAAATGTGGTGAGCCAGAAGGAAACGAACATTCTGCGCTAAGCCAATACTGTAAAGCGTCCCCTCTAGCCTCCTCGTTAGCCTCCTCATGAAACACAAGCCCCCACTCCACACTTGGGCGCAACCGCATTCCCAAGATTCCCATTTCCACCGTGTTTCCAACAGAACTGCGAGCGGCTGCCAACTACGTACCAAGCACAAAGACTCCAACGACATCATATCATTCAGTGACTCTGCTTGGCTTGAACTTGTTGGAAGCACATGGCGATGCGGTCATCCAGGCACACTGATTCCCGACCCTAGCATTGATTGTGCACAACATCCTCTAGTTGATCCCACAGGATCCGACGCCACCAAATACCCGGATCACTGCACCACTCGCCTGGGGGTAGAGGTTTGAAGCTCTCTGTCTGTAAAAGCGCTGCTTGGGTTGTTGCGCAGCAAATTCTGGTCCACGGGGTGTCGCCTCGCAGAGGTCGTTCCCTCCAAGTCGAACAGAAGATACCAAACATGCGTGTTCCGGAAATGCTGGGCAGAAATGAGCACCAGACCGCAGGCATCCAGGCAAATGTGATCCAAATGCTACGTGCGCCACCAATGATCTATGCAACGCTCGATACGTGTGAAGCACAAGGGTATCTTTCCCACCGCCTAGCAGCGAGCGCCTCGCTCCTCACCCTCACATGGAGTCTTCGTACTGCCGGCTCCTCGTCTTGGTCCAGCTGTCCTTGTTCCCCTTGCCACCCTGACTCTCCAGCCCCATGCCGCGCTCGACCCATTCCTTGCTCTCCATGTGCTTGAGTCGACTCAGGGCTCGCGCAAATGCAAATGCCTCCTCCTCGCCCGCGAACAAGTCCGTCTTCTTGAGCTCCTCCACGTTCTCCTCCATGTTGCTGAGCACCTCGCGGGCCGCCTTGCGGCCTTTCTTGTCCAGCTTGGGATTGCTCTTGAGGAGGCTCTCGGCAATCTCGTCCTTGGTCACAAAGAGCTCCGTGAGTGGCTTCTCCGTCGTGAGCACGAGCTTGGCGTTGCCCTCGTAGACGGCGTCGATGAATGTGATGAAGCGCCTCGCGAGGTCCCGCTGCCGGATGTTCATGCCCGGCACCTCGGTGACAACAAAGGCATCATAGTGCCGCACCAGCTCGAGGTAGTCGGCCGCGCTCTTGGGCTGCCCAATGAGCTCGTCAAAGGTGAACCACGCGCAGCGTCCGCTCACCCTGGGCACGACAATCTCGCGCCCCCAGACGCTCTGTGTCTCGGATCGAGGCGCGGCGTCCTCGGGGTCCCCCAGAAAGCGGAACCACTTCTCCGCGTGCGTGTTGGCGTGCGCGTCAAGACAGGTGTGGTAGACGCCGGACGGCGGTCGGGGGATCTTTCGATAGTCGGTGGGCGAGTCGAGGTTGATGACGTGCAGCCTGTCCTTGAGGAGCTCGATGGCTGGTAGGAACGACTCGCGCTGGATGCCGTTCTTGTACAGGTCGTCGGGGTGCCGGTTCGACGTCGTGACCATGACGATGCCGTGGGCCATGAGCGCCTCGAGCAGTCTGCGCAGGATCATGGCGTCCGCCACGTCTGTGCACTGAAACTCGTCAAAGCAGAGCACGTTTCCCTGCTCGGCAATGTCGGCCGCCACAAACGGCACGCCGTCGACGTCCCTCCCGTGCTCCATCTTGAGCTTGTGTAGCCGCTTGTGCACGTCTTGCATGAAGTTGTGGAAGTGTATGCGTGTCTTGGTCTGGACCGAAGGGGGCAGCGTGTCGTAGAAAAGATCCATGAGCATGGTCTTGCCACTGCCCACGTCTCCGTAGAGGTAGAGGCCGCGCGGCAGATCCGCTGGTATTTCGCCAATGGCGCTCTGCCCATTCTTCGAGGACCCGAACAAGGACGAGAAGACTGACTTTTTGGCGGGCTTGAGCAGATCGAGGCTGGGGTGCACGACTTTGCGTGCCCGGTACGGCACCAGTTCGTCGTGGAGGTGTTGTAGGTTCTCGATGATGCCTGCAGAATCAGCCACCGCGCGTAGCCACCATAAAGGAAGAGAGCATACCTCTTTGATGCTCATCGTTGCGAAGTATCCCCGTTTCCACCCGTCTATCGTATTCGGCCAACGGTCCCAGGCTACTGCTGCCTTGCGCTGTCCCTGCCTGGGTGGCCAGCCCTCGTATCGTCGAACCAGCGAAGATTCCTTGGGTCTGCTTGATCTGCGCGACCTTGTGGCTGTACGATCCCCTTCCGGCAAGCACACGCACAGGACGCGTTGCCTGTGTGCAGTGCCTTCTCGTGCATTGACGGGCGTACCTGGCCGTCGGCGCCGGGCCAAGTCGGTTGCGCACGCCAGCGCCGGCTCGCATGATGGCTCAAGCCGTCGCGCAGGCTATACTAGGGAATACGAGGGACCGAGGACCGTCTGGACGTCGGGCACGATGCATGCGTACCTTACTAGCGCGTATCATACGTTGTCGACAGGGTCTGGTGGTTGATTCTGGCAAGTTTGCATGTGCAAAAGCGACGCAGCGCGGGACATCCCGAGTTGTCTCCGCCTCTGGCAGGGTCCGCCACATCGGCGCCAAGCTGGATGCCGAGGTCCGCCTCAGACATCCGGCGTCTACTTCTGGAACCCGATTACTTTGACTACCAACTTATTCACTAGTCTTCCTGGTCTCCCTCCTAAAGTACGACAGAGGAAGATTAGATAAACTTCCCTCCACAGTAGCCGCAGGATTCTCCTGGCTGGGGCAGCGGTGCGGCCGGCCCATACTCTTCCGTCGCCAGCCTCACCAGCTCGCTGTACTTCAAGCAGCGGTTCCGACACACGGCACATGTCCTCGATACATCCGGTGCCAGGATCGCCAGTCCCGACGACGAGCATGAGGCTGAGTTACGCCGTCAGAACGTTTCCCATTGTGAAAGGCAACGAGGATCTCTTACCAAACGTATGATTGTTGGAGCACCGGGCTTCCAGACCCTCCCGTATCACCATTTCCTGGCAGAGCGGGCACTTTTGCTTCGCCTTGAGAAGCTTGAAAAAGTCCCGCATGGGTGAGTTGACCTCGAGCATGGCGTGGTCCATGGGCACCGTGACCCCGGGTACGTCGTCCCCTCCACCGTACATCCACTCCCATGTGCGCGCCTCTGTGGTCAGTTTCTTACTCGCCATGTCGAGAGGAGGCCGTTCATGCTCCTCCGCCTTGTTGACTCTGGGGGAAAAGTAGACTTTGCAAGTCGCCTTACGCCCGGGGTACACTGCGCTCTGCTTCTCGACAACGACGGCCGAGCATCCACCACCCGGCGATATGGCCAGGCCCTGGAGCCGGTAGCGTAGGAGGGATGTCTTCTTCTTTGCATTCTTAGCTGGCCCACTCGGAATGATGCCCTCCATGTCGCCCTTGCCCGCTCCTTGCTCGTCTTCCTGCTCGTCCTCATCGGACGACGACTCCTCCGAGCCTGAATCTGCCAAAGCCTGACTGGCTTCGAGACGTGTACCCATGCGTTGGGCCTTGCGACTCAGAGAACGTATCCATAAAGGAGCGGGGAATCGGCCTTCCATGTCGTTCGTTTCAAACCAATCTTGGTTCTGGGCCGTGACGGATGACCGGACAGCCATGTATATCGGTAGCTCGCTCTTGTGGTCGGAGTCGGTAGGGAACAAGACCAACCCTACGTAATGTCAGTGGACGCATTTCGACTTGCAGACGGTGCGAATTTACCAGTAATGGGGTTGGTAGACGCTGGTTCGTTGTAAGTCGTCGAACAGTCCCTGCATGAGTGTGCTCGTAGCAGTGGCTTGGGGTCATCAAACAAGTCCATTTGAAAGGGAGCCACTTGGTACGGCGTACAAATCACGCCCCGGGGCAGCCGCGCGCTGCCCTCGCTCCAGACCTATTGCTTCTTAGCTCTTCTCTCCTCGGGCTTTGCAAGGGAAAGCGTACGGCGTCCTCCCACTCCACAAAGGCATCTGTGGATAGAGGCAGGCAGATGGCGAGATTGTCTGTGTCCGCCACCGCTACATCAGGCTCTTTGCCTTTATCCCATTTCCTCGAGAGGCTGATCTTGCGAAAGCCAACGTGATTCCGAGACACGTGTGCCAGCGCGGCGATTCGCCTTCCTCCTGAGAGCACCCAGGGACTCCATCTCAGCCCAAAGGCTGTCCCGGCTGGTCGGAAGTCCGGGTCCAAGTCGTCCTGCCTCTGGATACCGTTAGCTGTGGCCATGGCAGTGTTTCGACTCTGCATACGTACGTCATGAGGTCCTTCGCCATCAATGCGTGCCACTTCTCGAACTTGCCAGCCCTGGCTACCTGTCGGCTGCGTCACACGCTGCACGCTCATGATGACAATCTCGTCTTGGTCCGTCTCGTACGCCAGCAGGGCTTGCCCAGGCGCAACCTCCTTGGCCCACGAAAAGCCCACAATGTGCTCGTCCATTGTCCGATAAGCGCCCGCGTGGTCCTCTGCAGGGATGGGCATGCCAGCACCGATCCCCCACAGAATCTTCCACATGCTCGTCTTGCGCGTTTGGAACGAGGCGACGCTGGACGTGGCTGCGTCGTCCTGTTCGCCCAAGGCAAGCAATTCACCGCTTGTTGTCATGACCATGAGGATCGGACGCAGATTCGTCCCGAGGCCGCTGGGGC
Source organism: Emericellopsis terricola (assembly GCA_027569275.1). NCBI lineage: Eukaryota > Fungi > Ascomycota > Sordariomycetes > Hypocreales > Bionectriaceae > Emericellopsis > Emericellopsis terricola. The sequence continues at coordinate 439,658 of JAPDEU010000008.1, read as the reverse complement.
TCCATTCTACCCTGACGACCTGCGGGACCGTTCCCCGGCCCGTCACTGCGCTCTTTGCGAAGCCTGCAGTGATGCCATCCTGTTTCAGCGTGAGATTGGTGGGTGGCAGCGTGATGCCAGCCTGCGCGCAGAGCTGGTTATTGACGCCCGTCAAGGGCATGAAGCAGTTTGCCGCGCTGATCGCGAGGGTGAACTGGCTCTGGATGACAACTTCCGACTCATCATCCTGCGTGTTGTATTCGGGGAGGCAGATGTAGACCGTGTCGTACACGGCCACGGCGAGCTCGGCATCGCAGGACCACGCTATCGCGTGTGATGTCAATGGCCGCGGACTGAAAGAGAGTGCCTTGAGAGGCCGGATCTGATTCATGACACGCTCAGTTTTGCTTGCGTGGACATGGGTGGGTGTGATGCTCAATTTACCTGGGACCTTTGCATCTTTGACACTGCAGAGAAAGAAGCCTGCGAGCTTCGCGCTCAGCAGTCCGCCATGACCTCGAAAAACGGCTCTAGGCAGGCGATTACAGGTCAAAATGGAGACTTTCGCTGAAGTCGCGAGGGCAAAAGTTGAGGTTGAGATCTGCCAAGTGGGATGAACATGAATTTTGATGGGCGCAAGGTTCGTTCATACCATGGAGTCAATCGACCCACGATGGAGCGCCGATTTCAGTGCCGGTCAACGACAATAGATAGAAAAAAGCATGCCTGGGCGAAAAATTTCATACTTGTTCGTAGATTATTTGCAGACAATTCTCATGCATATCATTATGGTCGTCTATAGCTCTAGGAATGATCCTACACCCCAGAGCAGGGCGCACCCAGCCAAAGCCGATGCCCCCATCACCTTCTTCGACCACCACCTATCGTCTGTCAACGCAGTCGCTCCCTGGAGCTTCCTTGCAGGCTCGGTGGGCATGCTGGTAGCTATGCTGCTGGCTGTCTGGTTTTGCGCCGCCGCCTCCTCCTCCTCTGCCATCTTCATCAATCGAGCAATGGTCTTGCTCAACTCGAGCATGTCCTCGTCGAAACCAGGGTCTTTGGACTTGTCCACCTCCACGTTCTGAATGTTGCCAAAAAAGTCCGTGATGAGCCGGCCACGCGCGGCGTCGGCGCCTCCGGGGAAGAGGTCGTAGCGCATGCCGGGATCGGAATGGATCTTGCTGATATCGTAGCTATCAAACAGCTCACCGATTGTCTTCTTGCTGTTGATATCCTTGACCTGGCCCTCCAGGAACTCAAGATTATAGTACGTGAATCGGTCGATGACGGCCACACCAACATCATTGTCGGCGTGGTGGGAGTAGGACGACTGGTCGAGCCTCGAGGAGCCGGTCGCGATGATGTTGGGCGAGTAGAGGCGGCTGAACATGGTGTTTGCCTGGCAAGTATCGATCATGAAGAGGATTTCGTGGTATCTGCGCACGTCAGCCAACGCCCAGGCATTTCTCTGCACCGGGGACCGCACCTCTTCTTCTCCCACATCTGCTCAAATGCGTTGGCCAGATCCCACGCGCCAATCTCCTCGGCGTCCTGAAACTTCAAAAACTCATTTCCTCCATGCCCTGTCATGTACACCAGAATGTTGCTCCGGTCGTCCGTAAGCAGGCGCTTGCTCCTGGGCGTGTCGGGCGAGACGCGGTCGGTCAGGAGCCTGATAAAGTTCTCCACGGTGACTTCGTATCCTCGATAATCCACCTCGATGTTGTCGCCGTACAGATCTACGGCGCGGTTCGAGTTGCTGTACACGGTGCCGGGGAACGAGTTTCGCGGGTTGCACGCCATGTCGTCGGGCAACATCATGATGATCTGCGAATCAGGGATGCCGAGTCGCTTGACGGTCCGGTACATCGCCAGTACGTTGGCCATGTGGCGGTAGTTGAACCAGAAGCGCGACGTGCCGACCAAAACGGCCCAATTGTTCGTGTGTTCGGCCAGGGCGACACCCAGGAGCATCGTGGCCACGAGGGCCATGCGGACGTTGAGCAGCATGATGCGTGCTCAGGAAGCGCGTGGAGCGAGTGTTGACACGCGGGTAATGGCAGAGCTGTAGTCGTTTCGGCTACAGCGGTGCGATCGCACCCAGGTCATCACTATGTGGTATATGTTGGTGCTTGTGAGGCGTAGCACTGCTGTCTCAGTCTGACAAATGTGGGCGCAGTCCTATTGAAAGTGTGGAAGACTGGACGTATCCAGCCTGGACCTGGTGCTTAGGCAGACAGCCTACCCTGCAGTCGCCCTCTGAGATGTTGCGGTCAGCATCAGCCGGGTGGCAGGGTACCTGATTTTCTTGCCCATTTCTCTTTCAATAGCTAAGTCCACCCAGATCGCCGAAGCATGATACGATTCATTGAGCTTTATCGGTGTTGGGTACCTTGGCTGGCTCTTTGTAGGCAGGACTGTGATTGTGAGCGGTCATCTGTAGCGCGGTAGCGACAGTTGGCGTCAAGGCTTCCCTCTCGTCAGTCTACATGTTGGTTGTGAAAACATCGGGCCTAGCTGACGAATTGCTACGTATACCACATTGCCGCTTACTGCTGACTGCTCCGTCTGCGTCGAACAGAGAATAATTATACGATGCCAAGTATGAACGAGCGGCGGCTTGACGAGTCATCAGTGAGCCAGACGTCAGCTTGCGCCGGCGCCGTGCCCGATGCAGTGACTGACAGCGGGGGGTTGCTTAAATCACATGCGTGGGGCTAATCCTAGACCCGACTCCACGCGTGACCTCGCAGGATTTTTGGCTGCACAAGAGAAGCCCATCCCGGCAAAGACTGAACAGGGCTAATGGATTCCGTGAATTTTCGCGATGCTGCTGTGCAATATGCTCGCTGTCAGGCGGACATTCAGTCTCCGTCATAGGTATAGTAGCTCGCGTGGCCGCGGGCCGATGCCTGCTTGCTTTTGCCATGTACCCTCTCCGACGGCCGTGCGTGAGGTGAGGGCCGCCCGCGGTGCCGACGGGAAGGCGCATACCACGCGGACATGACTCTCATGAGAGGGTGTGCCTTTGGATATTACACCACAGTTTCACATCCGTAATCTCAAAGCCCGTGTGGGAGCACATGACGCGGGGGAGGACGCAGCGGCATGGGGGAGTACTATACCTACGAAGCATGTGAATTGCAGGCAGTGGTGAGGTGTATTGGACTAGGGGAGTGACCGTAGTTTCTATAGTACGTAGTAGCGGTCAAATGCAGCCCGTGAGATGGCAGCCACAGACCCCATCTAGGCACCTCCGTCACCTTACCCCATCCCCTGGTCGGTCCCCTAACGCTGCCCCTCTTAAAAGTGGTCACTCATTGCTAAAACTCCATCCGTCAGAGAGAGCTCGATGGAGACAGCTCCAGCAGGCTGGGCTAGGTCAGGTCAGGTCAAGTCCATGACTCCATCCTGCTCATGCCATTTTCCCTTGTCGCGGGTCGCATGTCTCCCCAAGTCATGCGGCGAACGCCCGCCTGCCTCGACGTTCATGGCCCCCTCGTCCTTCACCTCTCCGTGATGTAGACTCCCAACCGGTCCCAACCAGCATCTGGAATCCTTGCTCCATACGTATCCCCTGCGTTGCCTGCGCGCGCGAATTGCCTGCGAAACTCCAACGGAGCTGTGGTGCGCCGCATTGCACCCCACGTGGCTCCCCATTCTCCTCGAGTCCGACGCCGCAGGTGCTTGGTCCTTTCCTCGTCGACGAGTCCTCAAGTCGTGCGTTTCAGCAAGCCTCTCTCCTCACCCGTCCTTAACCAGAGACCATGGCGAGTTTACCTTCCCATCTCTTTGTCGTGAGGTAAGCTCAACCCAAATCGCTGACAAGACCGCGCATCTCCAAAGCTACAAAGCCTCCGAGCTAACAAACGCAATGCAGGCACGGAAATCGCTTGGATGCTGCCGACAAGAGGTGGCACCTGTCATCGCCGACGCCATACGATCCGCCTCTGACCTACGGTGGCTGGCTTCAAGCTAGGCAGGTCGGCGTGCAGATCAGTCACTATCTCGAACAAGCCAAGAACGACGCCCAGCAGGCCAAGAGCGCCTCCGACTCCCCAGAGCGCACGCCCAGGCGCTTTCGAATCGTCATCCACAGCTCGCCTTTCCTGCGATGTGTTCAGACCTCCATCGCCATAAGCTCGGGCCTGGCGCAATCGTCGCCCGACTTCACTGGGCAGCCGGCTGACCTGCTGGTGCCTGTACCGACACCGGCCGGCAAGACCAAGAACAACTTTCGCTCGTCCATACTGCGTCTCGACTCCTTTCTGGGCGAATGGCTGTCGCCAGAGTACTTCGAGAATATCACACCGCCTCCAAGCTCTAGCCTGATGCTGGGCACCGCCAAGGCCGATTTGCTCAAGCGCGAGGACTATAGCATATACACAGACTTTGCAAATGTGGCTTCGCCTCCGCAGCACGCAGCGCCTAGAAAGTCTTCGTTGTGGAACGGGTCGCCAGATCGCACACCTTCGCCCGCCTCGCCAAGTCCATTCGCAGCCCCAGGGTCGTCTGCGGCCGACCCTGGTGATGCTGGCAACAGCAAGGGGTACAACCCGCCTCGAGCGACGTATGCTGTGTCAAGCGCGGGCAAGATCCCAGAAGGCTTCGTGGCACATGCGCGGGATCAGTGCCTCGCTGTTGACTATCAGTGGGACTCCATGAGGGAACCGCTGGGGTTTGGAGACGGGGGCACGTTGGGCGAAGAGTGGACAGCGATGCATCAGCGTTTCAGGCGCGGGTTGAAGAAGATGCTTGACTATTACGCTAATACACAATCACCCGAGCGGCTTGTTTCGACAGCTGCAAACCAGGAGAAAGACGAGCCGGCTGATGGCGAGGGCGTTGAGACGGTGGTCATCATGGTGTCTCATGGGGCGGGATGCAATGCGTTGATTGGAGCCATCACTCACCAGCCAGTGCTCATGGACGTAGGAATTGCCTCAATCACCATGGCCTCCCGGAAGGAGAATCTGGACTACGCCCAGCTTCGCCGTGATGCGGCAACACAGCAACCTGACGATCCTCTGGTCCCCGTGGACCACATGTACGACATTAGACTCTCGGCCAGCACCGACCATCTCCGCTCGACGACATCAACACCCGTATCGGCAAGGTCAGGCAGCGTGGGGACAACTTGGAGTTCGGGAGGCACGCCCGCCAACCGTGGGCGTACGTCAACGTTGAGTACCATGGTCGGCCCTAGTTTGGGGGCCTTCACCTACAACGATCCCTTGTCAGCGGCTGGCAGCCGGAGCACGTCTGCCAATGCGGCTTTCGTGGGCACGTCGGCGCGTCGAGACTCCGGCCCATCAAAGAGTGCTCCGAGGCAGTCGGCCATGGCATCTGTGAGCAGCATCTTCTCCGCCACGAGCAGCAACGGCAGCCCCAGTGGTCCCCCATCCCCAGCACCTGGTTCCCCATCCGTGGGGCTCTGGACACCGACACCATCCTCGTTACGAATGATGGACGACGGCTCGACTCCTACCAAGGAAGAAGATTACGGGTTCCCAAACTTCGATGGGATGCGACTGGACACAGCGCCATCCTCGGAAACACAAACCACAACGAAAACCCCCACGATGGAAGCCGCCCCGCAGCAGATGCCTATCAGACCTAGATTGGCGGCACCCATCAAGCTCCAGACAAACTGGGAGGATGCACCGGCGGCAACGGCGGCGGAAGAAGTGCCTAGGGGTCTCTGGGGCCAGCCCATGCCGCCGGAGGTGGAAGCAGCTCACGGGCCGAAATTCTCAAAGAGGCGGTGGACAGTCAATGAACGATCTAGATAGCCACGGCGGGGTTCTCACCATCACAGGGGTTAAGCATGGGCATGAATACGGCATAGCGAGGCAGGCAGGCAAGCAGGCAGGCAAGGGGCCAAGGCACGCCTTTTGCGTTGGGCATGACGTGCAAAAAAATGCATTGGTTTTTCGTTGTGCAAATTTCGAGCTTTTTTTTTTTCTTTCCATTCGCCCTCGCGAGCAACGTGGTGGTTGTGAGCATGGTTAGATATGATGCAGGCCGTCAATTCAAGAGGCACAATCAAGCACTTTCTTTGTGGTGTTCTTTCCACCACAGTCTATCTTCTATTGTTCGTCTACATGTTCAGAGTGCCAAACGTCTTGTTCATCGCCTTGTGGGCGAGCTCAACACCCAAGAATGTGGCCGCGTTGGCGGGCACAGCTCGCGCCAGCGCCGGCCCGAAGCCAGGGAAGAAGGCCTTGACACCGCCCTTTCCGTACAGGTCGCGCACAACGCCACCCAGGGTGACGTTGCCCTCTGCGGTCTGCAGTCGCGACTTGACCGTGTCGACGGGGAAGACGGGGATCCACATGGCCACACCGGCGGCGGCACCGGCACATGTGACGGCCATGAGGCTCAGCTCGCCCGTCGGCTTCCCCGTCACGGGGTCCTTGGGACTCAGACGGCGCTTGATGTATTCGTATGCGGCAAAGTACGCCGCGCTTCCCGGCCCGTCGCGCGCGAGGGTGGCCACGCTGCCCCGGAACACGCTGCGGACACCGCCCTCCTTGTACAGCTGGCGCACCACGTCGACGCCACCGCTGTACTTTGGCTTCTCCCCGGGCGCGAGCTGCTTCTGGCCCTGGACCTGGAGGATGACCTTGACGCGCTCAAAGGGGGCGGTGATGGCTGTCATGGGGATGGCGGAGAAGAAGCCCGCCGCGGACGTCTGGGCAATGGTGAACCCATCAGGCGAGACGGTCGATGTCGCGGCGACAATCTGCTTGCCGAGGTCGTATCCCCAGAAGGAGACGGCAACTGGTTGTGGTCAGATCCCTCTTGATTCATTCGCAGCAAGGGAAGAGCTTACACATGGGCGTGACACCGACCAGGGGCGCGCTGACACCGGCGTACAATCCTCGCCTCAAGCCATCTCTGGCGATGCTCTTCTTCACCACATCAATGGCGCCGTTGTAGACGCCCTTCTCGGCGGTCTGGAGACGGACCTTGACCAGGTCAAACGGGTGGCCCACGACGACGGCGCAGATGCCACCGAAGCCGCCAGCGGCGAGTGAGCGCACTTGTGAGGCAATGGAGCTCTTGGCCTCCTCCTTGGAAGGCGGCGCAGGGATGACGTTGGCCACAGCTTCTGTTTTGGACGCCATTGTCGCGGTATTCTGTGGTGTGCTGGATCGGAGGTGGCTGGGCAGCGAGAAGTTCCGATTGAAAGCTCCGGTCGGAGGGAAGGTGAGGCTTGGCGGTGGGTGAGAGCAGCACCTGCCGTTTCCTCAATCTACCGCGAGACTGCTTGTCAAGTATTGACCACCAATCGAGCACAAACGAGCTGCTCTAATCTGAGAAAGATGTTTTCTTTCGCGCCAGGGACGACAATTTCGTGCGGAGAGACGACGCGCGGGACTTTTTTTTTTCTCAAGCTCGGCAGAAAGAGGTGCGGTGCGGCGCTACGTCGCAAGCTCGCTGGGGCAAAGCAGTCGTATCGTCCAGGCCTTTGGCGCACAATGTATACCGTACCACGAAGCGCAAAAGCGAGTCTTCGCACCCAAGGAAGACAAGAATGGTTTGAGAACAAGCTGATGATGATCAAAAAGTCGCAAATTGGAGAAGACTAGAAATTAAGCAATTCTCCAAAAACCCCTCCAAAACGGCGCTGCTGGGTCGGTCGCGTACTACGTGCGTATCTTACGTACGACGACCGAACCTCGGCTACGGCTCTCTGTGGGGATCTCTCCGTTGTGCCGGCAGCGACGCCTGGGGTAATGAGAAGCGAAGCAACGGGGTCTCCACGCGGCTGTGAGCGCACACATACAGTACTATTGCGGGATGTTGAGCGTTCCTCCGCACGACCGCGTTACGCCGTGGCTGCAGACGGCTCATGTCACACCGCTGGCATTTGCGACCAGAATCAACGATTCTCCCATGGCGAACATTCGTGTCCATGTGCGAACACGCCGCAGACCAAAAATGCACTCGCTGTCGTGTAATTATGCGAATCGACATTCATTCCCCACTGCGTACTTGATCACATGCCGGGGCTCGACCATCGCTTGCAAGCATCCGCTCTCTATAACGTGACCACAGACACCATGAAGCAAGTGTGCACAAAACGCTCAATTGGTCATGTCACCATCTAGTGAATATGCAAATCGTGCCAAGGAGACTCTCAAGCAGGTGCCAATCAAACGAACCACGCTCGTCATCCCACGGAGCTTACTCAGAATGGTTTCGGAGTAGGCGGCGCGTTGCTCACCCGTCGACTGCACCAGCATGAAGTATCACCCTCCTTCTCCACCTGTATCACTGCCTCGACGCCCTCTTTTCTCAGAAACTCGTCGACTCGGTCCCGGACGTCATCAATGGAAGCATTCCTGGACGCTACAACGTGGACGACGCCGACGAGCTTATCCCCTGCATCGCCTCCGCTGCGGTCATCCTCCCAGAATTTTGGCACCGCGTAGCTGATGACACCTCGCTGCTGTAGAATGCCGCCAAGAGTGTTGCGCAGGTTGTATTCGCTCTTCTCGGGCACGCTCAGCAACAGGTGCGTCGCCGAGCCTTGTACGAGTGGAATGGCGGAGACGAAAATGAGTCCTGCGATGAAGCACGAGGCCAACGGGTCCCATCCGGCCCAGCCCACCCAGGTGGTCAAGAGTGTCGAGACGATGACCGAGGCGCTGCCAAGCGTGTCTGCCATGATGTGGAGATAGATCCCGTACATGTTGTCGTTTCCATGGCCTCCGCAGCCGCCCGCGGTGCCGTGACCGCCCTTCTCATGTGAGTGAGCATGGTCATGGTCATGGTCATGGCTGTGTCCGTGCGAATGCCCATGCGAGTGCCCGTGGCCATGGTGGTGATGGTGTCCGAAGGACGTCAGACCGATCAGATTGACAAGCAATCCGAGGGTGCTGACCACAAGCAACTCGCCTAGCCGCTTCGGCTGGCTGCCCTCCCAAAGTCGTTCGAATGCTTCAAATGCAATCTCCACACTCAGTAGCCTGCTGGGCGTTAGCAAGGATCACGCCCCAGGTAACGACTTTTCCAATACTCACATCAACAACACGCCATTGGCGAATCCACTGAGCGACTCGATCTTCCCAAAGCCGTAAGGGAATTTCTGGCTCGGCGGCCATTTGCTCATCACCGCCGCCAACAGGCCGACGAGAAGCGCAACGCAGTCGAAGAACATGTGGATGCTGTCGCTGAGCAGGCCCAATGAGTCGGTTACGTAGCCGTAGAATGCCTGTACAGTCATGAATGCAAAGTTGACCCTGTCGCACAGTCAGCAAGGCCATGTTATGTGCCCAGTTACCACGTACATCATAAAGTAGAAAATACGCCTCGAATCCTTCTCCGTCATGATTGCGTGTATCACAGGCCAACGCGCAGTAAAGGGGAGGACCGTGCGTGTGAACAGCGATGGGTTCCTGTCCTTCTCGAGACTGCCATGGGCGTGCGTGTGGTGGTGCCCGTGTTTGTGACCATGGCCATGGTCGTGGTCATGTTTGTGATCATGCTTGTGGTCGTGATGGTCATGGCTGTGGCTGTGATCATGTTTCTCGTTGTGATGGTCGTCTCCGTGGCCATGTCCATGATCATGGCTGCAAGCACTTGCCCTCTTGTTCCCCCCTGAGAAATTGGCCGCCATTGGTGTAATCACGTCTTGCCCCTCTTGAGTCAACTCGGCCGCACCGTCGCTTGACAAGTCCAACGCAGTTGGCGGACCTCTGCGACCTGTGAGCGCCGCGCTCGTGTTCGCGGCTTGCGAGCCCGCTCGGCCGTGGATATGGTGTCGGAGGTGTGATTTTCGGCTGTCGTGGTCGTGAAGGTTCTCTTCGGAGTGCGAATGGAGGCTACTGCCGTTGGAAGTGGAGGACTTCCACGAGTGAACCGATGATTGCGACTGCGAACGCGCATGCATGTGCTGATAGTGCGCGTGGGGCAAGGCTGATGAGGGAAGAGAGTACGGTGAGGCCATGCCGGCGAATTCCTTGCCGCGCAAAGAATCGCAGAGTTCCAGTCCGGATTCCCTGGACTCGTACCAGTGGTTCTTGAGGGTCGTAGCCCGCAAAGCCTTTTCCGCGCAGGCGCCAAAGACGTCGCTCAGCAAGTGCGATTCTAGGCGGCAGTGGAACTTGGTGATTGAGCTTCGGATACGGACCACGGGGTATCGAGCACGAACTCTGTGAGCAGCAGAATTGCGGTTGGTGACGTTGCTTGAATTCCAGTCTCCAGGTCCCTCAGGGGCACGGGTGCGCTCGCAGTTAGGGGTGCCTCGATGTGGCGACGTCTTTCGATACTCGTCTACGGTTCGTGAAGTTTTGTCGACTGCCTTCGGAAGCCTGATGGGACACGGCGACGCCTTTTAATGGGACACAAAAGAGCAGGAGGCGAAATGGGCAGGAGCGAGGGACCATGGGGTGTTGATATGCACCTGGGAGTCCAGCCAACGTTACTAGACCAGGCCCCGGCTTTCGCACCTGCCTCCCCACCGCTCAGCGAACGATCGCGCACCATCGCGTTTCCAGGTGCCAAGGCCCTTCCCCCAAGCTTACCCCCTGTAGCAGTGGCAAGGCGCCGCATCAGTCACGAGGCTGCTGCTGATGACAACAGCCATAATAAATGTTATGATTCTCGACAGTTGTTGCCCTCAAGGAACCTGTAGCAATTTCATCCCTCACACCCTCAACGACGGAGCGAGGCCATGATGTGGAACCGGCATAGACTCATTCGCGGGGCTTGATAACGACAGCGGCAGCTCGAGCCCCTCTGTTGCCAAGCGGCGGCGCCTCAACTGCCAAATTCGACTTGGACTGGACTTTTGGCTTGGGCCCGATCAAGTAGCTGCCTGTCTCGTCTCTTCGACCGTGTTGCGTGACAATGCGTTCACGTGGCTAAGGCCAGATGAAGAAAGACGCCAGTCTTTGATTGACGTAACTCAATGCGTTGATCAAAAGTTTGTTTCAATTTACTCCCGACTAGGAAAGCAAGTGAACAATTGCCGTGCACTGTCGGCGCGCAGGTGAAGAAACACAGCGCCCCACTTCACCAAACAATGGGACCAGCAAAGCCAAGCCCTGTGTTCGAGGAAGCCTAACCTCACTCGTGTAACTCAGCCTCAGCTTACAGGTTGAGCAGCGTTCAATTCTCACATCACCACTATTTGGCCCGTCCATGTGCCGCCGGCACGAATAGCAACCCATAATGTGGGGTCCTTTCTTTCTATCTATGCTCGCCGGAGCACTATCGTTCATTTTCCTGGCCCTCTCTTTCAAGGGCGTTGTCTTTCTTGTGAGGAAGTCCCGCCACGCTATCCCCTCGAGATACGCTCCTGCTACGAAACCCGAAGATGAGCACATCCAAATCCTTGTTCTTGGCGATATTGGTCGCAGCCCGAGGATGCAGTATCATGCCATCAGCCTCTCAAAGCATGGGAGACATGTAGATCTCATTGGGTACAAGGGTGAGCTGTCACGGATGCCGGGGCGGGAAAGTGTAAATGCAGCACGCTAACAAGAGAGAATGAAGAAACCGCCAGACACCCAGACCTAATTGGAAAGCCAAACGTCTCTCTATATCCTCTGTCACCCAACCCGGAATGGATTGCCTGGGGAACTCTGCCGCTGCTATCAATCCCCTACAAGGTCATCCACCAGTTCTGCACGTTATTCTACCAGATGATGTACGCAGCACCTGCAGCGCAATGGATCATCATACAGAACCCGCCATCGATCCCGACTTTTCATGTTGCCATGTTCGTAGCCTGGGTTCGGGGAAGCAAGGTGATTGTCGATTGGCACAACTACGGCCACACCCTGATGTCCACCTCGTTCCTGCTCAAGCCCCTTGTGCCAATTTATAGGTGGTACGAAAAAGGGTTCGGTCGCCGCCTCGGAAATGCAAATCTGGCTGTGACGGACGCAATGAATCGTCAACTCAAGGGCCCGAGCTTCAACATCAAAACGCCCGTGATGACGCTTCACGACCGACCCGCGGCTGTGTTCCAACCCATCACTGACCCCAAGGAGAGGTTGGCAGTGCTATCTCGGATCGCAGAAACAAAGAAGGATGCCAAGGACATCATCGATGGTGCGGTACGACTCATTGTGAGCAGCACTTCGTGGACGGCCGATGAAGACTTTGGCATTCTACTAGAAGCGCTCATGGCGTATGCTGCGCCACCAGCCACGGACAGTGGTACCATGGACAGCCCATCCCCCATCCTTGCCATCATCACGGGCAAGGGACCCCAGAAGCAGTCCTACATCGACAAAATCAAGGAGCTCGAGAGCCAAGGCAGACTCCCCGGCATCCGGATTCTGACCGCATGGCTCTCAACACGCGACTACGCTGCCCTCCTCGCATGCGCCGATCTCGGCGTGTCCCTACACAAGTCCAGTTCGGGCGTGGATCTCCCCATGAAGGTGGTCGATATGTTTGGCGCCGGGCTGCCCGTAGCCGCCTACTCTGCATTTGAAAGCTTCAGCGAGCTGGTTAAGGAGGGCGTGAACGGGTGTGGCTTTGAGACTGCGCCGCAGTTGACTGAGGTGTTCCGGCGGTTGCTGGGCGTCGATGGGGCCAAAGAGCTAGCGATGCTCAAGAAGGGCGCTATTAGCGAGGGCAGTCTTCGGTGGGACGAGGAGTGGGACCGCGTGGTGGGCAGAATCATCGGCGTTGTCGATTCATGAGCCCGAGTCGGTTGAATGTAGTGCTATTGAACGCAACAAATTTCGCCTTCGCTATGAACATAACGCCACACATGTTTTTTCGGAGCGAAACCCAAGATACTTGCTGAGCTGAAGAACACAACCCAATGTCGTAAATCAATCCTCGCCGAGGCTTTCTCTGACAGACTTCCTCACTGATTTCCGGAATTCCTTATGCTTGCCCTCTCGTTCCTCCCGCAACAGCTTGCCAGCCTCCACGTTCGCGGGGCTCTCGTCGCTCAGATCGTGAAAGAGACTCAGAACGCTGACGAGGATCGTCTCGGGCGTCTGTACGGGGCTCCATCTCTCGCTCGCCTTCTCATAACCAAATTGGTCCTCCTCGGGTGGGTGCAAGATCGAAATGCACAGACGGCCGTCAGGGTAGACATTCGGATGGAACGGGATGCCAGGACTTTGGAACGTCAGGGACGGCGGCATGAGAGGGTAATCTGGAGGGAAGACGAGACGGGCGCGAAAGTTGCCGCCTGGAAGTTACTGTAAGCTTTCGTTGTCCGTGACGGGGCACGACGCACATGTTGCTTACCGCCATAGTATTTGCAGTCATCCGAGATCATGAGCATGATCTCCCACTCGAACATGTTCGCGTCGGAAATGAGGCCGCAGGATACCCCCGAGAGGTCCTTGGATTTTTGGATCTCGCGGAGCTGGCGGCCGAGGAGGGCGGCTACGCCTGTGAGGGTGCTCATCGTGGTGCTTGGCGGGCGAGGAGTGGGCACCGAGGGGCAACGGCGACTGCAGAACGACTTGCTACGGTATATGCGAATGTAGGGACCTGTCTCGAGAACAATACCATGCCAGAAAGGCGGATATGTTTGTTGGGGTGGGAGCTTGCATGGTCCATGTGATTTGAAGGTGGGCTACGTTGGAGAAGAACGCAGCGCGGGGGCAGTTCCGCAGCTTGGAGCTACTGTGTTAGAATATCCAAGGTTTCAGCAATTGAAGCCGCCCTTGGTACATTAGACATGCCAAAACGGCGCGAAAAATTCGCCCTGTGGCAAAGAATCGAATGCATATAGATCCTGTAGATGAACGTGCCTTCGACAAAGATGCGAGGCTGCAAAGTGCCCGCCAATCCCTTTGACCAACGCCCAAACGCCAATGCCGAACCGAAAAACCGTCTTCAACTCGGGGTATCAAGTGTCCTCTTACTTTTTGGACGTGCCGAATCCTGTTATTCCCATGGCGGCCATCATATCCTCTTGATCGTGCTCGCCTTCGATGCGCAGATCCTCGTCGTACTCGGTTTTGATTTTGGCCGCCTGCTCTCGCTCCAACCTCTTCTTCTCAGCAGCCTCCCTCCGCTTGGCTCTCTTCTCCTCTGCTTCGTGCTCGGCCTCCTCTTTGCGCATTTCTAACCTCTCTTGCAAACTCGTGGCCTTTTCGCGTTCAAGTTCCTCTCGTTTCCGAACGCGGTAGTCGATCCTCGCCTTGACTTCTTCCACCGTGGCTCGCTTGACCTCTGTCTTTTGACCCGTGTTCGCCAAATGTTGTGTCGTATTCAAGTGCTCGACCCACTGCAGGTTGTCCTTGAATGTGAGGTCGCATGCCTCGCAGTAGAAGCCTGCGCCGCGCCCTCGCTTGCCGACACCAGCGCCTGCAGGGACAAGCTGGGTCTTGCCCACCTGCGACTCGAGATCGATGATTGTGCGTCGAGCTGTGGCGTATTCTTCGGCGCCGGTGAGTGGCTTGTGGTACTTTTTGCCGGCGAGTTTGGCTTCGTAACGAGCCTTGCGCTCTTCCTTTTCTTTGGCTTCACGATCCGCCGCTTTGGCGGCGTATTCGTCAAGATCGTAGCTTTTGCGAAAGTCGGTATCGCCCGCAGGAGCGCCATATGCGCTGCCCTTCTTGTCTGCCATGGTGCGCGATGTGGTGTCGCGAAGATGCGCGAGTGCAAGTCTTGTATGTCCAGGCTGACTTGGGAACGCGCCTGGAAAAGTTGAAGATGGGGCCCCCAGGGGCTGTTGCGATGACGTGCCGCACAAGGGTGCAGCGCTGCATGGGGCGCTAGCAGTCCCCCCAGAAGAGCTGTCACAGGGGAGGAGTTCTCATCCGCGGAATCTCAGAAGCACCCGCTGCAGTGAGGCCAGGACCTAATAACAGAATACAGTCTAAGACTTCAATCCCATAACAGAAGTTTTGGGATTGTGGAGACCGCCCAAGAACGTGTCTCCTTGCCCAGAGGTTCAGGGCGAGCGCAAGACATGTGATATGCGTGGGACCATGGCATTTTCTGCTCGTGGTACCGTATGCCTTTTGTTTCTATATTACGAGCCTTTTTATAGAACTGAGTAGAGAACGGCAGAAATTCTCCTAATTTTAATGCCAAATAAAGCTCTCCAAAGCCAGAATGTCACGGTCTACATGGGATTGATGAGGCCGGGCTTGAGGCGGAACCCCGCCGCGGGGCATTTCTCAAAAGTCGATTGCGACCAGGAAATTTCCAAGCGCAATATCCAACAACCACACTCGCTGCAACCATGTTGTACTTGGTCGGGCTCGGTCTCTCAGACGAGACAGACATCACAGTCAAAGGACTGGAGGTAGTCAAGAGGGCCTCGCGGGTCTACCTCGAAGCGTACACGAGTATCCTCCTGGTTGACCAGCCGAAGTTGGTAAGACGCTTGCGAAAGATACATGGCTGAGTGCGATTCAAGCTCACATGCTGCAGGAAGAATATTATGGACGCTCGATAACAGTGGCCGACCGTGAGATGGTCGAGTCGAACAGTGACGAGATCTTACGCGACGCTGGTACCGAAGACGTCGCATTCTGCGTCGTGGGCGACCCCTTTGGGTCAGTCATGACAACCGCACGATGTAGCTGCCAACGACTGACGCCGATACAGGGCGACAACACACACCGACCTCGTCATTCGCGCGCGTGAGCTTGGCATTCCCGTCAGGACCATCCCCAACGCATCGATCATGTCTGGCATCGGCGCCTGCGGCCTTCAACTGTACAACTTTGGGCAGACCGTCTCCATGGTGTTCTTTACAGACACCTGGAAACCATCTTCATTCTATGATCGGATAAAAGAGAATCGCACCATTGGCCTACACACGCTAGTCTTGGTGGACATCAAAGTCAAGGAGCAGAGCTTGGAGAACATGGCCAGGGGCCGGTTGATCTACGAGCCGCCAAGGTACATGACAGTCGGCCAGTGTGCGCAGCAGATGCTCGAGATTGAGGAGGAGCGCAAGGAGGGTGTCTACAGCAAGGACAGCCTTGCTATCGGCGCGGCTCGCGTTGGTGGAAAAACGGAGAAATTCATTGCCGGGACTTTGGAGGAGCTTTGCACGCAGGACGAGGAGCTCGGCCCTCCTTTGCACAGTCTGGTCCTGCTTGGACGCAGGACGCACGAGCTTGAGCATGACTTTGTTCGCGAGTTTGCTGTCGACAAGGAGAAGTGGAGTTCGTTGTGGAAGGCCGAGTACGACAGACAATGATAGCTACGCGAGATTGTGCGGAAGTGCCAGTTGAGGTCAGAGAAGCCACCGATATTGGTTGTGACGCGCCGACACGACTTAGATGGACCCTTTACTTCTCGTTTGCCCAAGCTGCCATGGATAGGGTACTGGAAGGTAATTGTTCGCTGTCAATCTCAATCGAATGACAGAGCCCCGGAGATTGGCCCACGTGGACGCATGCCAGTAGGTAATTACACCTACGTCTTGGCTGAGTAAGTACGTAATCCACATGGCAGCTGCATCACATATGCACGCTGCCTTTTATTCCTCCCGACAACCAAAGGACGTGGAACCAGATCCATTCTACAAACATCTTATTCATAGTCAAACCCAGACATCGAACTCTGTTACTGTTTGCATGTATCAACACTTATCGTTCATCTGTTACAACGCCTTCGAAACGATCCCTGCAGTATGAGCATCGCCCACCATGGTCTTCACTGGCCTGCTCACCTCCTCGAGCGATAGGCCAACCAGGCCCGCATCCACGTCCCGGCCAACGTCTTCATCCAGCCGTCATAAAGCTTCGCCTTCAGCCTCCGAAATCGAACTCCTCCCCGACTTTATCCACGATGAGGTTCAGCTTCCGTGTATCCCCCCCGAACGGCCGAACCTGCGGGAACTGAACAACAGCCTGGAGGCTCTGGCCGCCGTCTTCCCAGACATCCAGATCGAGGTCTTCCGCGAGCTTCTCGGAAACTTCGATGGCGAGTCGCGCCTGGCGCTTGTCGCTGATATGCTGCTGAAGAACCGCGTTCAGTGGGTCAAGGGTCGATGGAGGGTCGCTGACCAAGTCACGGGCGATGCCGAGCCGGTCCCCCGCGGAGAGGCCTTTCGAAGCAAGGAGTACATCACGGCTGTACAGACGCTGGCCTACCAAGAGTTCAAGGGCCTTTCCAAGCAGACCATTAACGCCGTGCTCGCCGAATCCAACTACTCGTACCTCGATGCCCGCCAGACACTCGCAACGCTATCGTCCAAGTCGTGGCGCTTCACCATCTCTTCCTTCTTTCTGCGGCGGAAGCCCATCGCTACGGGCGAAGCAGAACATCATCCTCTGATGGTCTGGCGGTCTACAGGAAACGGTTCCATCTACCCCGCCATACGGACTACAGGAAATGCCGAGTTGGACCGGGAACTGTTCACGCGCCTGATTGTGCCGCTGAAGACGCGTGATGCGGAGCGAAAGGAAGCTGCAGACAGGAAATACGCATTGCAGATCAACACCGAGGAGGCAGAGGCGGCCCATGCGACATATGACTGTGCCTGCTGCTTCTGCCCTGGCACCTTTGAGGAGTTTACTCACTGCAACAAGGACGGCCACATGATCTGTTTCCGTTGCGTGCAACACTCACTCAAGGAGGCTGTCTTTGGGCAGGCATGGCAGAGTACCATCAACGCTGATACAGGCACGCTGAAATGCATGGCTGTGGATGGCGATGGATGTACGGGCCATATCCAGCGAGATCACATGCAGCGGGCAATGGCGGAGGAGAAGAAGGGTGCTGAGATCCTGCACAAGCTTGACCAACGACTCGCGGAGCACAGCTTGCTAGCATCCAACATGCCGCTCGTGCGATGCCCCTTTTGCAATTATGCCGAGATTGACGACATCTACGTGCCTGCGCACGAGGCGCGCCTACGAGTGGACATTGCCAGCATCGTGTCGCTGTCGTTCACTTCACTGGGCGTACTTTTCTTTGCGCCCATGGCCGTGTTCCTATCCATCGTGGGCTCGGTGTTGATCCTTGTTCTGGGTCAGCAGCACGCTTGGGGCCGGTCACTCCGAAGGGAGTGGGATGCGGCCATTACGCGTCACAGGCGGCGGAGACGCGGGCAAAAGTTCATATGCCAGAGTCCTGAGTGTCGCAGGCCCTCGTGCCTCACGTGCGGCAAGTCATGGAAGGACGTGCACGTCTGCAATGAATCGTCCCTGGTCGCGCTGCGTACGCAGGTGGAGACGGCCATGAGCCTGGCCATCAAGCGAGTGTGCCCTAAATGCAACACGTCGTTTGTCAAGAACGACGGGTGCAACAAGCTGACCTGTCCCTGTGGCTACAAGATGTGCTACGTCTGCCGCGCTGACCTGAGCGACGAGGGGTACCGGCACTTTTGCGACCACTTCCGGCCAGACGGCGATCCGCGCCCTTGCGAGGAGTGTGACCGATGCAACCTCTGGGAATCGGAGGACACCAACAAGATCTTGAGGCAGGCCAGAGAAGAGGCGGAGCGAAAGTGGAAGGCAGAAGAGAACCGCGACTTGTCCGGCGAGGAGAAGGCATTCCTCGAAACCGGCGTCGCTTCGCGAGGAGGCGACACGACCGTGTTCCGCTGGGACATCCTGCGTGGGCAGCGGCCGACAACAGCTGAGATGTTTGACTTGATTGTGAATTGCATCTTTCTCTAGTACAGGCGCATCAGGGTGGTAGGACAAGCTCGGCATCTAGCGATCTATGGCGTTCAGCGGGTACATGGCATGTGGGATTTGGGCAAGGGGGCGGTGATGATGATGATCAGACCTAGACGAGACTGGAGGGACATTTTGGAATCCCCTTTTTACTACAACTACAGCAACAAGAGCTACTACTTGTTGCACGTTGGCAGACGGCAGCCACACAAGGAGATTGTCGTCAGCTGACGCGCAATGAATGGGGAAGAAGAAAAGACGCTGCTTTGTTATAATACATCCATGGGCTACAGAATAATGACCAATTTTCCTTTTTTTTTGACATTGCACATGGCAGTTCCGTTTCAAATCTTGCTCTGGCTGGCGTCCATGAGCTCGGCCGCCGCACCGGCGATGCACAGCTTGCCCGTCTCCTTGACCTTGACCTGGAAGGTGACCTTTGCGCCGTCCTTCCACATCTCGGTGACGAGGGTCTGTCCGGGGATGACGGGCCCGGCGAAGCGGACCTTGATGTTCTTGAAGGCGCCGAAGCGCTCGTAGACGGCCTTGCCGGCGAAGCCAAAGGTGCACAGGCCGTGGAGGATGGGCGCCTTGAAGCCTCCCATCTTGGCAAAGGCCGGGTCGACGTGGAGGGGGTTGTAGTCGCCGCTGAGGCGGTAGATGGCGGCCTGGTCCTGGCTCGTCTTCTCCTCGACGACGACGTCCGGGTGGCGCTTGGGCACGGGGTTGGCGGCGGTGGCGGGACCGCGGTCGGCGCCGCGCTTGGGGCCGCCGAAGCCGCCGCAGCCGCGGAGGAAGACGGTCATCTCGTTGTAGAAGACGTCCTCGCCCGTCTCGGCGAGGGTGGTGGTGACGCCCGTCTTGAGGATGGCGGCGGCGCCCTTGTCGACGACCTCGAGCAGGCGCGCCTTGGAGGACAGCTTGGCCGCCGTGGGCAGCGGCCACTTGCGCACCTCGAGGTACTGCTCGCCGTGGAGGAGCATCATGGGGTTGAAGTTGGGCACAATGGCGTCGTAGTCAAAGGGCATCTCGGCGTTGAAGGGCGGGATGACGCCAAAGGTGGGCAGCACCTGGAAGTCCTCGGCGCCCTCAAAGACGTACTTGAGGTCGGTGCTCTTGGCGCCGACGCCGAGGTTGTAGAGAATGGTGTCGCGGTCCGTGAAGCTGAACTCGGTCGGGGGGCCCTCCTTCTGGGCGGCCTCCTGGATGGCGGCGACGTGCTCGCTCACGGGCTCCTGGCTGGAGGCGGGGCCGGCGGACTACGGAGACGGGGAGAATCAGCATGGGTGAACGTTTGTTATTTACAGCTATGTACATGGTCGGACAAGAAGAGTCTGTTTCTCATACCTTGCCGCTCTTGTTCTCCATGTTGGCCATGACCCTCGACAGCGAATCCTGCATCTTCTCGGGGTGGTCGGCCTTGGGGCTGTCAAAGTCGACAATGTCCTTCCAGTGCTTGACGACCTCCTCGGGCACGAGCTCGACGTCGACGGGGAAGCCGTGGCCGGCGGCACGCTGCCAGCGCGTCTTGCCAACCCAGCCGCTGCCCACCTCGTAGAGGCCGTTGGTCGGGTCGGGGCACTTGTCGCTGCAGAGCGCGAGGACGACGGGCGCAATGTAGTCAGGCTTGAAGGCCTGGACCATCTCCTCGGGCATGATGGTCGCGGTCATGGCAGTGCCCGCGTTGGGGGCAATGGTGTTGACGTAGATGTTGTACTTGGCACCCTCCGCAGCGAGGGCACGCGAGAAACCGAGGATACCGCATTTCTGGGAGGAATCATCAGTATGGATTGGGGGACAAATGGGGTGGTTAAGGACTTACAGCAGCCGCGTAGTTGGCCTGGCCAAAATTGCCGTAGATACCGCTGGTGGATGTTGTGTTGAGGACGCGTCCGTACTTCTGCTTGAGGAAGTAGGGCCAAGCGGCCTTGGTGGTCTTGTAGGTACCGCGCAGGTGGACGTTCATGACGGGGTCCCACAGGTTGTCGTCCATGTTGGTGAAGGCCTTGTCCCTGAGGATACCGGCATTGTTGACCAGGATATCGATGCGGCCAAAGGCGTCAATGGCACCCTTGACGACGGCATCACCATCCTCAGCCGAGGCCTTGACGCCAGCGGCCTTGCCACCGAGCTTCTTGATCTCCTCGACGACGGTGTCGGGGTTGACGAGGTCGTTGACGACAACCGAGGCACCGTGCTTGGCAAAGGCCAGGGCGTAGGCGCGCCCAATGCCTGCGCCAGCACCGGTGATAACGGCAACCCTGCCAGTGAAGTCGAGCTTCTCGCCCTGCTCGTTGGGACCCATCTTCATGGACTCCTCGAGGAGGGTCATGAAGTCATTGGGGCCGGTGGGGTACTGGGGGTTGGAGAAGTCGACGACCTTGTTCCACTTCTTGAGGATGGCACCGGGGGTGTACGAGTCGTCGGCCTTGAGGAGCAGACCGCTGGAGCGCTCCCAGCGGATCTTGGCCATGGCGCCCGCGCCGACCTCAAAGATGCCGCCTGTCTCGGTGGTGTTGCTCTTGTGCACGAGCACGGCGACGAGGGGCACGACCCAGTCGGGGCGCAGGTTGTTGAGGACATCCGGGGGCATGACGGTCTCGGTCATGCGGCTGGCGGCAATGGGAGCAATGACGTTGCAAATAATGTTGTACTTGATGCCCTCCTTGGCGAGGGTCTCTGTGAAGCCGACCATGGCGAGCTTGGCGGACGAGTAGTTTGTCTGGCCAAAGTTGCCAAAGAGGCCAGCGGCCGAGGCGGTGTTGATGACACGGCCAAACTTTTGCTTGCGGAAGTGCGGCCAGGCAGCGCGGGCGCACTTGTAGGCACCCTTGACGTGCACCTTGTTGATGAGATCCCAGTCCTGATCGGACATGTTCTTGAAGCTAATGTCGCGGAGAATGCCGGCGTTGTTGAGGAGGATGTCGATGCGGCCGAAGCTCTTGATGGCCGTCTCGATGATGCGCTCGCCATTCTCGACGCTGTCGTAGTTGGCAACGGCCTTGCCGCCAGCCTTCTTGATCTCCTCGACGACAACATCGGCGGCTCGGGTCGAGGTGCCCTCGCCCTTGAAGGAGCCGCCCAGGTCGTTGACGACGACGCTGGCGCCCCGCGAGGCGAAGAAGAGGGCATAGACTTTGCCGAGGCCACCGCCGGCGCCGGTGACGACGACCACCTGGCCGTCGAAGCGCAGCTGCTCAGCCATGATGAATCTGTGTGTCTGTCTGTCTGTCTCGGTGTGTGAGTGTGAATGGGTCGAGTCGCCTGGGTATGGCAGGATGCTCGACAATGACGACGACGACGACGACGGGGAGGATGGATGGGGGGATGGAGGATGGGTAGGAAAGAATTGGACAAGAGGAAGAACAGTTGGAGGAAGGCCGAGGAGGATCCAAAGGCGTTTAAAGACGTGTTCGGCAATGCGTGGCAGCTCTCCGCAGCGCGCTGATGGACGGATCTGGGGTCGAGGGCCGACCGAGCGACCGAGCACGCAGGCGGAAAGTGCGCTGCATCTGCATCGCTCCTCCCCAAGGACCTCGGCTCACTGTGTGGAAGCCTCTGGAGCCTCTGGGGGTCGCCGAGGGCCCCGTGGGGCGGACGCTAGGCCGCTTCTGGACTCGGGCCCGCCTTCACATGCTTTCCGCGATGGCCGGCAGGCGGCAGGAGCCAGTGACCTCATTCATCCTGGACAAGGGACAGAATAGACTGGCAACGACGACGGGGCCACTTCTCAGCCGTTGGGGATAGCAATGCTACAAAAATGGCATTGGAATCTCCAATGAGTTGCTATGATAAATGCAGACGTGATGGTGTTGTTCAAGGACCGGAACATTGTGGGAGAAGCTGGCTGCTGAGTCTGCTATTACTGTCCCACAGGATGCTCCTGCCTTGCATCCTTTTTGTCCTGCTCGACAGCGGTCATCACATGCCTACTGGGAACAGTGGCATCCACAAAGCGCCCAAGTACACGTGAGAGATTGACTTTGTTCAATGTCCTCAGCTTCTAGGCAGACCGGAACACAATGATGACCAGCACTGTTACAAGCTACTCTGGCTCTGCGGCCATGGGTGCAAGTGATGGTCAGTCATGCCCGTCTCTCAAGTCGGCCCATGTCTAGGGCTGCCGCATCAATTTGGTCCACATGGACGCGCAGACACATCTTCCCACCTCCTCCTGTCTATGAGCCTGTCTTCGCTGCTATGTTCACCTATCGACGGCAATTGTGATAGGCAAAAAGCCCAGTCCATCTCAGAATCCGGGGCTACCCCACATGTGTTGGGGTCGACACATCCCCAGCGCGACAACCATGGACGATTGCGACTGTGTTCTGTCAGGAGTTCTAACTGCAACTTTGATACAAACGCAGCAAGGACAATGAATAAGGCGTTGCCTTTGATTCATCATTAGCGAATGTCTCGCCTGACGACAGCGCTACCCGTCACGGTGTACTACACAGATGTTGCGTACGCTTGTACACACCACTTTCTTCCCCAACTCTGAGCCCCTCTGCACATCAGGCATACCCCACACATCATCACGGCGAACCCGTCCTTCATAGATAGATGTCGCTCACAGCATCCTCAAATTGCGTGAGAACGAGCCCTGGTTGAAATGGCCACGTTTGTAGACGACAAGACGCCCATCTGCGTCCCCTTTATCCTCGACCTCCTGAAGACGCACCCATCCACCGGCAAACCATTCGTAATCGGCCTCAATGGCATCCAAGGCGCCGGCAAGACCACTCTGGTCAGCGCCCTCGCCTCAGCCCTAAAAGCCGAGGGCGTGCCCACGCTCGTCTGCAGCATTGACAACTTTTACCTGAACCACGAGGACCTGCTGGCCCTCGGGCGAGACAATGCGGATAATGCGCTGCTGCAGCATCGCGGGGAACCAGGTGCGTGTTGGGCTTAGCCCGCCTACGCGTGGGCCAAAAAGGGGCGCAGAGCCACATTTCCACTGACGAATTCCCCAGGCACACATGATCTGCCACTCGCCAGGTCCTTCTTCGACAAGGTGATGAGGGGGGAGCCGGCCAAGCTGCCCGTATACGACAAGTCTGCGTACTCGGGCCACGGTGATCGCGCCCCCGAGGATCAGTGGAGGGCCGTCAACCAGCCTGGCCAGCCCCCTATCAAGGCCATCATCCTCGAGGGGTGGTGTGTCGGCTTCCGCGCCCTGCGCGACGCAGAGGTCGAGGTCAAGTGGCAGGGACCCAGCCGGACGCTGGGCATGCACAAGCTGGAGCACCTGCTCTTCATCAACGAGCGGTTGAGGGACTACGACGCGCTGACGGACCTGTTCGACGCCTTTATCCACATTGATGCCGAGGACCCGAACTACGTCTACGCCTGGCGCACGCAGCAGGAGGAGCATCTCCGCAGGGACAAGGGGGATCCCAACGCGGGCATGTCGCCGGACGAGGTGGTCAGGTTTGTGGACGGCTATTTCCCTGCGTACGAGCTGTACACGGCCGGCGTGAGGGCGGGCGTCTTGCCTGGACAGGCGGGTAAACAACTGCGTATGGTCGTGGACACGGATCGCAAGGTCATGCAGGTTCATCGTTTTTGAGCGCCTTAGAAAGCATGCGAGTTGCGCCTCGTGTGGTAAATATGCATGCGTTATCTCGAGCCAGTTGGTCAGCAAATAAAGCTGAGTGCGTTTGATGAATAGGTACACGGGGTTCGTCAGTCACATGGTATCATCGCCATCGTCGTCGTCATAACAAGGGTATTCACATCCGCCCAATGCGCGCAAACCTCTGCGCAATGTTCACGTCGATTCAGTCTCCTCCGACGACCCGTCGTCCTTCCTGTCGCATCTTGGCCAGCTTTTGATCAATCGCCTCGCTGCGTTGACGCACAGCCTCCTCGCGCCGCGCCGCCTCCTGCTCAAACCTGGCGACCATGGCCCGCTTCTCACGCCGAGCGTCCCTGAGCTTCTTCATCAGGTCGGCAAATTGGTCTACAAACCAGTCGCCCGACTTTTCCCAGTCTTCCATGGATGTTGCGCAGAAAAACGCCCGCTGCTCCTCGTCACTCTTGGTCTTGAGGTCCTCTAAATTCTGGGTCAACTGATCAGCTCCGTTGCCGGCCTGCCCGTGTGCGTGCTTGGCCTGGGTAGGGTCGTGATCAAAGGGCTCTTTTTCCAGATCAGTCCACGACATGGAGCTAAGGACTTTGTCGTCGTAGTCGGCCGCGGCTCGGTTGCGCTTCAGGCTGCGGTGGCTGCTGAGATCCATTGTTGGCGGCGGCAGCGCACTTTCCAAGAGATGATCGCTTGGTGGCGCTTTTGGCCTGTTTTGTTTTGCTCTGGGCTTCGGAGTCTCGTAGATATCCTCCTCGTCCTCGTAGTCATCGCTGTTCGGGCCGCCGTCATCCGTCAGGTTGATCACCGTTCTCGTCTCCGGCTTCCGCACAGCTCGCCGGCTTTGCTTGGGTGCCATCTCCTGCTCATATGCAGAATGGTAGTTTCTTGAACGCGTATTCCGCTTGTGTGCTCTCTGCTCCTTTGTGACGTTGACCTGTCTTATGGGCATCTCTGTCCTGGCGGGAAGAGGCGGAGTCTTAACCGGCTGGTAGTGCTGCGTTGCGCTATACGGACGCCTTTCCGTCCATGGTTCCTTTCTGAAACCATCTCCGACCTGCGAAGCCTGAAGACGTTGCTGGACATGAGCAACGGCCATCTTTCCGCTCCCATCTGTATGGAAGACGAAGCCGCTGTTCGCTGGCTTGGGGACATGGCGATCTCCCTCGTCCCATGCAAAGCTTGCGTGCCGATTCGCCTTGCTCTCATCATCTCGGCGGCTGAGTGCCTGATTGGTTGCATCACCCTGCGATTGGATTCGAGCTTTGAAGTTGTCTGCCTCGTCTGGTCCAACCATCAATTCGGTGGTGTAGCCCGAGGCCAGACAGTCGTCAGGCAGCGAGTCACCTGCAAAAATGGACTTTGTTTCATCGCGATCTTCGGCTGCTGAGACGGGATGGGATTCAGGAGGCTCAGTATGCTGCGGGCGAAAGACTTGCGTGATCTGATCCATGCGGCTGGCCGCAAGTTTCCTAGGGGGTGAGTCGGGCAAAGGCTGGACGATTATCTTGCTAGCCACCTCGCTTGACTTCCTTGGTGATGAAGTCGTCGGCTTTGCGTGCACTGAATTTACGGGCAACCTCGCAAGAGCGGCCAGCTCCTTTTTCGTCGGTAGAGGGCCCTGGTGGTGATTTCTCACCTGAGGCGTGGCAGAACGAGCAGGCAACGTCTCGGACTTCGGAGCGCCGGCATTATACTGTGCTTCGGCATCTGAGCTGGTCCTGTTCAGAGAGAAGTGCAGCAGATTCTGACTGCGTTTCTTCAACCGTCCAGTTGCACTCATGGTGACGGAGCAGGGCACTGTGGGTCCCAGGAGGGCAAGAATGCCCAAGAGTTGTGAGTTTCTCGTTGAATACCCTGGCGGCCGCAGTGAGTTAAACAATCATACAAGAAGCGTTGAATAAAGTCGCGTCAAGTTCGATGCAGTGCTGAATGATTACATCGAGTTCATGTGCCTTGTCCGAAGTCGAGCTCGCGGCGGCACGTTCCGAGTTGAGCTCTCAGTGGCGCGTCTGGAGCGGCAGGTGCCCGACGCGGTGTCACGTGACTAATCTTTGCGGTTTGTTAAACGCTGGACAGGCATCTAAACAGCAGCCTCAACCATTTGGACCTCACGTTCGACCCCCTCAACAGTGGCCATTGTGCATGAGTTGCAGAGATCCACCGAGTCTCGCGTACGAGTATTATACAATTACAGTGACAATTCCGTACGAAACCTCTGCCCCTCCAAACCCCAGGTTCCATCCTGTTCTACAAGGCTGGGTTGAATGGCCGTGCGTCTTGGCTGCCTAATGCGGGTTGGCGGGCCCAGCTTTGACGTCGACCGCCCCCCAATACTATCGATCGAGTCGGCTTCGCTACAATCCCATTACGTCCCTCTTCCTTGATGTCGCGTAATAAGGCCTTATCAAACCATGCATTGCGCTCGGGCGCGCCGCCCACTGACAGCTCTCTGTGTGGGGACTAGGAATCTTTTCCCATCACTTAATTCCACATAAGCTCGCAATGTCCCGAACAAGTGCGGCTTGGCTGCCAGACTCGGCCAGGCACATCCTTCTCTTCAGTCCTCTCAGCAAATCGACAGTCTGCTCAAGCTGGCCAGACTCTTTGTCTGCCGTGCCCCGAGGAACCCGAAGAAGTGTCTCGTTCAATGGGCGAGGAGGATCCGCGTAGAGTTTGCGACTGCCCCCCCATTATATAAATGGCTACATACTAGCCTCAGCTCCTCACCTTGGCCACTGGTCTCAACCGTCGTCGACTACTCCTCGAGATTACTCTGGACTTTTCCTTCTACTTGGAGCCTGTTTTCTGCTTGGTTGCTTTCCTTGTTCGCAACCATGAAAGGAAAGACAGCTTCGCAAGATGCGACGACGCACGTCTCGGGCCAGTCCAACGAGCCCATGAACCGACCAGCCCATTGCCTGACGGTCGATGAGGTAGCCACCGAGCTCAGCACAGACCAGACTCAGGGACTCAGCGCCGACGAGGCAGCTCAGCGACTGCTCAAGTATGGCAGCAATGACTTGGGACAGGAGAAGGGTGTCAGTCCCGTGGCTATCTTTATGCAGCAGATTGTCAACTCAATGACTTTGGTATGTTGGGAATTCTACTCCAGCACTGTCAAGAAGGAAAACTGACGTGCTAGGTCCTACTCCTTGCCCTCGCCGCTAGTTTCGCCATCAAGGCGTGGATCGAAGGAGGGGTCTTGGGTGGCATGATCCTCCTCAACATTGTCATTGGATTCTACCAGGATCTGCAGGCGCAACGAACGATTGCCTCTCTCAACTCGCTCAACTCTCCTTCTGCTCGCGTCGTTCGCAATGGCCACAGCGATACTGTCGACGCCAGTACAATTGTTCCCGGCGACATCATTGAGTTGAAGATGGGAGACGTGGTCTCTGCCGATGCTCGCCTCATCGAGTGCGTCAACCTCGAGGCCGACGAAGCAGCCCTCACGGGCGAGTCAGTTCCTGTACGCAAGGATCCGGCTCTAGTCTTTGGGAGCGGTGCTGGTGCCGCCGGTGCCGACAGCGACAGCGAGTCGGACGATGTTGGACCAGGCGATCGTCTCAACGTGGTCTTCAGCTCTACCACCATCACCAAAGGCCGTGGCAAGGCTATCGTGTTTGCCACAGGCATGTGCACCGAAATCGGTGCAATCGCTGCGGCCCTCCGAGCTCAGGGCGACAAGCGCCAACTTCACAAGGACCAGGACGGCAAGTCTTCTCTGAAAGACTACACAGTCTTTGCGGCTGGGAAGGTCTGGGATGTCGTGGGCGAGTTTCTAGGGCTCAACGTCGGCACTCCCCTGCAGCGCAAACTCTCTGGTCTCTTCCTCACGATTTTTGGCATTGCTGTCCTGTGTGCCATCATCGTAATGGCCGCCAATGAGTTCTCGGGCCGGAGAGATGTAATCATCTACGCAATCACCACTGCCATAGGCACTTTACCCGTGACCCTGATCTTGGTCCTCACCATCACAATGGCGGCCGGTACCAAGGTAATGGTCGACCGTCACGTACTCGTTCGCAACATGCGCTCTCTGGAGGCCCTGGGTGGCGTGACGAACATTTGCTCCGACAAGACCGGTACGCTCACTCAGGGAAAGATGGTGGCTCGCATGGCATGGATGCCAGGTCATGGCACCTACAGCCTTGGGGTCACCAACGAGCCCTACAACCCCGAAATTGCAGAACTCCGCTTTACACCTGGCCTGCCAAAGGACATGAACGATACCGACGTTGGCCGCAGTGTCCATCCTCTCGAAGAGGAGCAGACTCACGCACCTCTTCAACATTTCCTGGATGTCGCTCAGCTCGCCAATCTGGCGACCGTGAAGCGTGTCGCAACCGAGGACGGCGGCACCTCCTGGAACGTGAATGGCGACCCTACCGAGATTGCCATCCAGGTCTTTGCTGCTCGTTTCGGCCGTAACCGAGATGTGAAGCCTTCCTTCAACGACGCAGAGTGGAACCAGCTGGTCGAGTTTCCGTTTGACTCGAGTATCAAGAAGATGTCGGTTCTTTGCCAGAACAAGGGCAGCGGAGAGGTTATGGTGTTTACAAAGGGAGCTGTCGAACGTGTCCTGGAGAGCTGCGACCGGTTCTCTGCGGCTGACGGCACCATCATCGAGGGCATGTCGGACACTGTCAGGGGCGAGGTCATTGCCAACATGGAGGCGTTTGCCCGCCGTGGTCTACGCGTACTTGCGCTGGCCAGTCGCGCCTCACCGCGCACTGTGACGGAGGAAGAGGCTCGTCTCGGTGCGCTGCAGCGCGAGCACTTTGAGAACGGCATGGTGTTCCGCGGTCTCATTGGCATCTACGATCCCCCACGGCCAGAAACCCGACCCAGCGTCTTCAAGTGCCACCAGGCTGGCATCGCCGTGCACATGCTCACGGGCGACCACCCCGAAACAGCTCGCACCATTGCCATCGAGGTGGGCATCCTGCCCAGCCGCATGGATCTGCTCCGCGCCGACATTGCCAAGCAGATTGTCATGACGGCCCATGACTTTGACAAGCTGTCGGACGACGAGGTGGACCAACTGCCTCAGCTTCCCCTGGTCGTCGCCCGCTGCGCCCCTTCCACCAAAGTCCGCATGATCGACGCGCTGCATCGTCGTGGGCGCTACGTAGCCATGACTGGCGATGGTGTGAACGACAGCCCGAGTCTTCACCGCGCCGATGTTGGGATCGCCATGGGCCTCAACGGGAGTGATGTCGCCAAATCCGCGTCTGATATTGTGTTGAGCGACGACAACTTTGCCAGCATCCTGAACGCCGTGGAAGAGGGACGGAGGATCTTTGACAATATTCAAAAGTTCATGCTGCACGTCTTGGCGGCCAATGTCGGCTTCGTCACGGCTCTCCTCATTGGCCTTGCCTACAAGGACTCGACCGGTGTTTCCATCTTCCAGATGACGCCCATTGAAATCCTCTTCATGCTGCTCGTTGGCGGAACCTTTACTGAGACTGGTCTTGGGTTCGAGGGCGCCTCGCCTGACATCCTACGCAGGCCTCCCCAAAGTGTAAGTTTCTCACAGAGTCCATCCTCGCCAGTCTGGCCATTCTGACAGTGTGCAGCTCAAGCATGGTGTTTTCACCCCTGAATTCCTCCTAGACCTCGTCGTCTACGGCGTCATCATGGCGATTTCGACAGTCTGCACCTTTGTCGCTGTCATGTTCGGCATCTGGGACGGCAACTTTGGCGAAAACTGCAACATTGAATGGGGCCCTACCTGCGAGGGTGTCTTCCGCGCCCGCTCCACCTGCTATACCGTCTTCACGTGGATCTTTCTGTTCTTCGCGTGGGAGCTGTGCGACGCGCGCCGGTCCTTCTTTGACGGCATGGTCCACGACACCAAGAATTGGGCGCACCGTCTGTGGCGCAACCCGTTTCTCTTCTGGTCGATTGTCGGCGGCTTCGTCATCATCATTCCGACCTTGTACATCCCGACCCTCAACACCTACGTGTTCCTCCACGTTGGGATTGACCTGGAGTGGACCGTGGCGTTTGCGGCCTGTTTCTTCTTCGCCGCGTCGTGTGAGGCCTGGAAGTGGGCGAAGAGGGTGTATCTGCGCCGCAACAACCTCATGCTGCGCAAGGGCGAGGAACTGGGTGAGGAGGATCTCGAGGCGAGAGTGTTTGACAAGTTCTTTTTGGGGGAGGGGGAGGGCGTGGCCGAAAAGTGAGCATCACTCAGGAGAAGCGACTGCATTTAGACTAGGTATAGAGCTTAGAACTGCATCTACATCTGCATAGCGAGTTTAGATTTATGGCCATTATCACGAAAGGCAATGGATTTTAGATTGGAAACTTGACGTTCTCGCATTGGACGGTGTGGGAGCAAGCCCCATGCCATACTGGCAGATATTTGCTGCCCATCGCTGGCGATGTACAGTACACGAGTTGTAGGGTCCCGTGCTATAGGGTGGGCGGTTGACAGGTCTCACAACCTGACGGAACCCCATTCTTGCTACGCTTCGGTCGGCGATCTGCTCGATGCAGGCACCTCACAGGTCACCTGGCACAAGACCGCACCTGATTCGGACAGGCATGCTGGACTGAGGCTGTCCTTGGCGGGGTCGTGTGACGCACATCGGCTCTACTGCGGTGGCGTCGTCTGGTGAACCCGTGAGACAGAGCCGCCGTCGCCTCAGCAGACCTGCATGGGAAAGGGTCCCTCCCTTGTTGAATCCGGATGCAGAGTTGCAGACTGTCAGTTTCGGGCTTTTATGGGCGGAGAGGAGTCTGCTCTTCCTCACAGGCAACGCGAATCATACAGAAGCTACTGTGATCATAGATGGGCACGATGAAACAAAGCAACACCAGTCCAAGCTCGTCCCACCTGCGCTGGACTCGTTTGCGTGGACTTCTGTCGCATTTGCTCCGGCCTGCAGGGGTCTCAGCCAAGTTCCAGCTGCATGCAGCCTGCAGGCCAGGCACCTTGTTGTTGATGGGCAAGGCCCCGCTTCTGCGGCCACTTCCTGGCACTCAGCAAGGAGTGACCTCAGACCTGCATGGCTTGGTGAGCTTAGCGCATCTGTGGTAAAAGCGTACCCTTATTAGGTGCCTATACCGGCGTAGGCATCGACTGTAAGCTACCTCGGACGCTCACCCTGCTTTCCTTTCTGACCTGCTCACCATATCATACTACAGAAAGCCGAGAGTCGAGTTTCAGCTCGCTGCAACACCGCCATCATGACAGACTGGAGCAGCCGTGGGTTTGATCCTCCCCCATGCATTTCCATGACTGACAGCCCGCAGTCAACCCCTTCAGCAAGAGGGAGAACCACAGCTCTACCTCTGTGACCATCTACAAGACCCTCACGATCCTGACGTGGGCGCTCTCCGTCTTCGTGTCCGTCTACTACACGATCCATTCCCCCCACGATGGCTTCACCATCCGCAAGCGCATCTGGGACCAGAACGACCTGTATCCCAGCGCGTTCACAATGAACTCGGTGATTGCGTCCATCTACTGGTACTATACTCTTCCCCAGAATGTCGCTGCTCTCCGATGCTCTTGCTGACCGCCCTCACAGGATCTTCCTCTTCATCTTCCAGGCGGGCTACATTGGCCACCTCTTCTCCTCCAACGCCGACCATGTCCACGCCGCCGCCAGCGTCGGCAGCCACTTCATCATGAACAACCTCTTCCACTTTGCCTTTGTCATGCTCTTCGTCCGCTCCCACTTCCACTGGGCGGAGCTGATCCTCGTCCTCAACTTCTTCAACCTCACCTCGCTGTACTTCCGCCACAACACGTACCCGCGCTTCATTCACACGCCCGTCGTGTCCATGCCCCTCGCGTGGACCTACGTCGCCCTGCACTGGAACGGCGCCCTCATGGTCCACCACCCCACGAGCCTGGTGGCCCGCATCTTCGGCAACATCTTCATCTGGGGCATCCTCGCCTACGGCAGCTTCTACATTGTGGCGTTCAAGGTACAACACCGACCCCGTCATGGCATAGACTTGGCCGCTAAACTATGTGCTAGGACTACACCATGGGCTTCTCCCTCAGCGTCCTGTCCGCCGCGATCGGCGTCTCGCAGTTCCTCCGTCAGGTGATTGCCCTCCAGTGGATCTTCGCCTTTATCATCATGGCGCTGCTGTTCATCGCCACCGTCGTCGTCGCTGTCCCCGCCTGGACCGGACGCGAGATCAAGTGGAAGCGCTCCTCTGACGAGGGCGAGCGCGCGCCTCTGCTCAACGAGGCTTGAGCAGGCGCGAAAAGCTTCGCTTACCGGCCACTACGTCACCACGGTCACCGCGACCAGCCGGTCCCTATCGCGCGAATCATATCCAAGATAACCATAGCCATGGACATCTAGCTTCGCCAGAGTTTTAACTCATTGATTCGTCATGTTTGGAGTTATTGGGGGGGGGGGACCATGCGCTTTGATGATTGCTGCATTTGATTTCTCGGTCTCCGTCGGAACAGTCTGAACCAGCGTGGGTAGCACAGGATGCAGGACCATTTGCTCCGGTTTCTTGTCGCACTTTTTTACGTTTTAATTAGCTCTTCAATATGATAGGATCCATCGAAAATCAAGGCTTTCCTGCAGACCCTTGTCCAAGAGCTGTCCTCGAGACCAAGCACATCCCCGGCAGCTGGCCCTGCTGTCAAAGCTCCGGGTGCGTCATTGTGGATCTGACGTTCTGTGTGTTTATCGATAAGCGGACGGGCCTGCATAAGCGCGTCGCGCATCCTTGTCGAGGCGATCCCCAAAAAGGCACAGGACGACCCTCTCCCATTCCAGCACTCACTCAACGCTCATCATGAAATGTCGGCGATCATCGCCAAGCAATTGGCTGCCTTTCCCTATCCGTGTGGCGTCGGTATAGACATATGCCAGATCAGCCGTATCTTTCGGATTGTCTGCAAGAGCCCTCAGCACACCGACAGATTCATCTCTCGCGTGTTCGCCCAAGACGACCCCACGGTCGGCCCAGTCCGAGACAAGATACACCAGACCTTGCGGACGAGGCCAGAATGGGCGGCTGATGCAGCGAAAAGCGATGCCTATGAGGTTCTGAGCCGGAAACACCCGGAGTTATGGGCTGGCGCTCGCTTCTTGGCCTCGAGGTGAGCAACTCGGCATGAGGGCTACGAAGAGTGAAGAGGCTGACGGCGTGTGCAGATTCGCAGCAAAGGAGGCTGCCATCAAGGCGCACACACATAGGAACTTGACGTTCCATGACATTTCCATCCTCAAGGCGCAACAAGGAGAGGAGCGCCTGGGAGGACGGGCGCCCTACGCGAGGATCAAGGCCGCGCCGGGAGACGAGCGGGACTCGACCGCTCTCCTCTCGCTATCCCACGATGGGGACTATGCCGTGGCCATTTGTCTCGCGGACAAGGCCTCCCGTGTTTGAGGGATTGGGCAAGCGCTGGACGTCCACTCTGCGTGTGGACTTTGCACCGAATTCGGAACATGTCGCTGTACATTTGGCCCTTGCGACAGTGAGCTATCAGCACGTGCCGAGGCAAGCTGCAAGCCGGAGCCCACTATGGTCTCTAGTACTCATTAATTATCACTCATCCCAAGACCAAGCACGTTGACCAAGTTGGGAGCACAGTCAACATTACGTTCGAAATGCAGATCCGGACACCACCGGTCGGAAAGCCCTTCTCTTCGTGTATGATATGCCCCCCACTACAACGTATGCACCACCAAGGCTGTTCACAAATGGACTACTGTAAAAGATGTATGAACGGAACGACAACAAAGACAAAGGACAATGCCCCTCCCTACCCTCTCCAAACGCCGGACCCTTGCATGATCATCTCTGCCGCGAGGCGTGTGTGGCTGCGTGCCGTCGCGGGGGAATGCGTGCCTCGATCTTCGGGGTCATTGATCTCGTGACATGATTTCGTGCCTGCCGTGTTCCCTTTTATTGCCCGTTGTACGGCTCCTCCATGCCTGCACCGCCCGTCTCGATGTTGTGATAGTCCAGGATCTCAGAGTACCTAAAAAGGGGGGTTCGGTCAGTAATTGTTCGTCCTCCATCGAGGTGAGGTTGTGAACTTGCATCATAATCTTCCACGTGTCGACTGGCAAGTCGGCGTCGTTGAAGCTCCAGTCAAACTTCTCCTCGGCGACGGGCTCGTCGGTCGGGTCATGGTAGGGTGCGAGGTACTCGTGGGCCAGGGATTCGGCTGCCGTTATGCGCTTCTTGGGGTCAAAGACAAGCATGCGCTCTAGCAGGTCGATGGCTGTCATGGTCAGCGGCGGGAGGGTGTGACGGGGGGGACCAATTGTTACTCACAAGCAGGGTCGGCGTTCTTGAACTTGTTCTTGAGGGGCTGTCGCTCGCGCTTGGGCAGCGACTTGACGAAGCGCAGCGTGTTCTCGCTGGCGATTGTGTTGATCACATCATCAGGCGGGGTGCCGAGCAGCTCGGTGATGATGGAGAACTGGTTCACGTGGTCCTTACCCGGGAAGAGCGGCTTGCCATCGAGCATCTCGGCGAAGATGCAGCCGGCACTCCAGATATCCACCTCGACGTCGTACTTTTGCCACGTCAACATGATCTCGGGGGCGCGGTAGTATCGTGTTGAGACGTAGCCGGTCATCTGGGGGTCCTGGATGCGGGCCAGGCCAAAGTCGCAGATTTTGAGATCGCAGTTTTCGTTGACGAGGATGTTGCTGGGCTTGAGGTCGCGGTGGACGACGCCGGCCGAGTGGACGTATTTGAGGCCGCGCATGATCTGGTAGAGGAAGTACTGGATGAACTGCTTCTCGAGGGGCCGGGAGGTGAGGAGGCGATGCAGATCGGTGCCAAGGAGCTCTGTGACAAAGTACAAGTCTTCGAGGGGGGAGATGAAGATGTCGCTGAGGGAGATGATGTTCTCGTGGCGGAGGTGCTTGAGGAGCTTGAGCTCGCGGTATGTGCGCTTGGCGAGGACGGGGGTGGAGAAGGGCTTCATGATCTTCTTGACGGCGACATTCTGGTTGGTGAGCTGGTCGCGGGCGGAGCAGACGAGACCAAAGGCACCCATGCCCACGGGCTGCAAGTCCGAGTAGCGCGACGTGATCTCGAACGTGGTACCGAAGATCTGGGCACGCACAAACTCGGCCATCTTGGAGGAGGCTGTCGGGTGTGTCGGTGTATGAGTGACAGAGAGAGGCCTGCTTGGTGGGGGGGCAAAGATGCTACAAGATGCCTAAAAGCTGGCCCTGGGCGGCTTGATGAGCGCGGATATTCCGTGTCTGAGCTGTCTGACAATTCCCACTCTGGCGAGTGTCGTCTGACAAGGAGCGCGAGATTGGACAGAGAGTGCGAGAGTAGCTGCGCGCGGTTGACGAGAGCGGGGTAGAGCTGGCCGTTCACCTGGTGAGAAGGGGACTGCGAGGTTCTGTGGTCACAAGTGGAAAGTCAGCGGCAGCCCTACGCGTGAATCTTGAGTGTTGGAGATGGCAAGTCCAGTCGTGGGTCGGGCCAGCTTCGTCTGGGGGGGGGGGAAGCGCCTCTGCTGGTCCGAGTCGAGCTCTGGCTGGTTCCCGGTGCGGGCGCGCGCGCTGAGTGAGGAGGGGCCGCGATTGTCGCAGGGTGCTAACGTTAGTACCTGTCGCCTAGCGATGACGACACAGGTACAACACCCAGAAACAGCCGTCTCAAAACACGGGCCATTGAGCACGACAAGGTGAGGTCCCCTGTCATCGTGATGATTGTGGGTCACGTAGAGGACCTTGAGGCTCTGGTCGTGTGGTTTGTTTTGCCAGGCCTGTCCTGTGCAATACCCCGTACTCAGTTTCACATCGTAGATAGCACTTTGCAATCCTCGTGCTTCGCGGCCGTGCAATGGCCATAGAGTGGCGGCTGACAGACTTGATGCTGCGCTGTCGGAGTCCAGTAGTGCAGTAGTGTGCAGTCGATCGGGTGCCGTGCAGCTGCTAGGAGGCCAGGAACCCCCCCGTGGCTCGCTGTCATTCGGTCGGCGGCTCAACCAGCAGCCCCTCCCCTCATTGCGTCCGAGCGGTTGGTGTCTGCCGCCACTGTCCTCCATTTCGCAGCAGAGGCCCTCCCCTTGGCTGTCCAGTGTGGAAAGTGGCAAAGAAATAGACATTAACAACATTAAAAGAAAAAACTCACACTCTGACACGGATAGGCAAGTGCAAGTACAATCTGTCGCTGCCGAGAATCGTTGCCAGGAGCCAGGGAAGCAGTACACCAGCGGATATGAGGGCGGTTGCGCGCTTCGCTGACAGCCACAGGAGTGCTGCTTGTCGTCGTTGTCGTCGATCGCTGTCGGATTCGGAAACGGATTCCAGAACGTGCGTGCGGGCTCGTTGTTCACCGACTTGACAGCCTGCGTCTGAACTTCTGTAAAGACGAGCAAACGCAATGCTCCAAGCTACGCGGATTGGACAAGATAGATAGTGTAGGTGAGGCAGTGTTTGGCAGGAGGAAGAGAAAGGGCACCGGAGCTAAGAAGCAGACGAGGTGAGCGAGGGGACGGACGTGTGTGCCCTGGCTGGTCCGGCGCACGCATTTCTCGACCGCCGCGGCGGCGGTCGTTGCCCGTTCTCATCCTTTTTTTGCCTCGCCGTACCGAGATCGATCGAGATTCCCACGCCCTGTTGGGATACCGACGGTGTACGTCTAGCTACCCGCTACTAGGCGCCCCACGGTGGCACTACGGATACATAGATCCAAGACCCGTCGTACAAAGACTGGGAAGTGCAATTACTGATCACATTTGAGCGTGCGCATTCCGTCGACAAATGCCATCCTGGATCATCGACCAGCGTACATTGTGGAGTTGCTCGACCGTGATAGCCGCTGTGAACTTGACCCTGCGTGGGGATGGACCACTCCGATATCTCACGTCACCCCCGTCATCCATGCCTCGCCCGCGTCTCGAAACCGGGTTTTGCTTCATATGCTCGTGACAAATGTACCACACGAATCGCACCTCCCCGGCATGGGAAAGTCTAGCAGTCAGGACCAGTTCCTCCGTGGGAAAATAATCTTGCATCTGCCCCTCGTCCAGCCCCGAACCGCGGGGCCAAGTGCAGGCCCACCATCGGGAGGGCACTAGCATGACCGAGTGCCGTTGTGCCAGTGTCGCTGTGAAAAAGTACCTGTACGCGTTAGCGGGCTCGATCACGGAGCGCGTGGACACAAATGCTTGGCATCGACGTCACAGCGGCTGATCGACGCCCACGCTCCACGTAAGGCACGCACAGTCTTGACTGTCCAACACCAGACCGGAGCTTCACGATCACAACCGGCTGCGCAGTCCTCTATCGCCTACCCTATTCCGAGGTCTCGCAGTAGGACGTCTGAGCCAGACACATGACAACTTTGGCGGCATCAACATTTGCTATGAACGGAACGTGTACAATAGGAGAAAACGAGAAAACGTGCCCTTTGCCTGAATAAGCCCTTTAATCCTTCATCGCCAGCGCCTCGACGTTCCAGATAGACTCGGCGTACTCGTTGATGCAGCGGTCGCTGCTGAAGAAGCCCATGCGTGCGACCGCCACAATGCACTTGGCAACCCATTCCTCTTGGTTGCGGTATGCCTCGTCCACAAGCTTGTGCGTCTCAATGTAGCTGTGGAAGTCGTCCGACACCAGGTAGTAATCGCCGTGGTGTCGCACGGCGGCCACCATGGCGCTGAAGTCGTGCGGCGTACCAAAGGTGCCCTTCTCCATCTCCTCGAAAACCTTGTTCAAGTCCGGGTCGATCGTGTGCGAGCCATAGTTGTGCGCGTGACGAAGATCCTCCACGTCCTCGGCCAGGTTGCCAAACAAGAAGATGTTGTTGTCGCCAATCTCGCGCGTGATCTCAATGTTGGCGCCGTCGCAGGTGCCGATGATGAGGCCGCCGTTGAGGACAAACTTCATGTTGCTCGTGCCCGAAGCTCTGCGTAAGGTCAGTCAGTTTCCCAGGTACCGCCTCCGTGTGCTGCCAAGGGAGGAAAAACACTTACTCTGTTCCGGCGGTCGAGATGTGCTCGGAAATGTCAGAGGCCGGCACGATGATCTCGGCCTTGCTGACATTGTAGTCTGGCAGGAAGATCACCTTGAGCAGGTCGCCAATGTCTGGGTCGTTGTTGACCACCGAACCAACTGCATTGATCAGGTGGATGATCTGCTTGGCCATCCAGTATCCCGGGGCCGCTTTGCCGCCGAAAATGGACACGCGGGGAAGCTGCTTCTTCCTCTCCTCGGGGCTCATGGCCTTGAGGCTCAGGTACCGATGAATCACGCCAAAGATGTTGAGCTGCTGGCGCTTGTACTCATGGATACGCTTGACCTGGATATCAAACAGGGCCGACGGGTTGACGGTGACACCTGTCAACTCCTTGATGAGCTTGGCCAGGCGGACCTTGTTGGCATATTTGATCTCGGACCACTCCTTGCGGAACTCCTTATCCTGGGCCAGCGGCTCGAGCTGGTTCAGCTTGGTCAGGTCCTTGAGGAAATCGTTGCTGCCAATCTTGGACGCAATGAGCTCGGACAGGCGAGGGTTGGCCTGGTGCAGCCAGCGGCGGGGCGTGATGCCGTTGGTGACATTGGTGAACTTGTCCGGTCCGTAAATCTCGACAAAGTCTTTGAAGATGGTCGTCTTGATCAGGTCCGAGTGGAGCTCGGCAACACCGTTCACCTTGTGGGAGCCGACAATGGCCAGGTATGCCATGCGCACCATCTTGGGCTGTGATTCCTCAATGATCGAGACCCGCCTAAGAATGTCGCGATCATCGGGGAACTGCTTCTCGACGTGCTGGAGGAAGAAGAGGTTGATGTCGTAGATGATCTGTAAGTGACGAGGGAGTAGGTGCTGGAGGAGGCCCACGGGCCACTTCTCCAGAGCCTCGGGAAGGACGGTGTGGTTCGTGTAGCCAAAGGTGCTCGTCACAATGTCCCACGCCGTGTTCCAATCCAGGCCCTCAATGTCCACGAAGATGCGCTGCAGCTCCACAATCGCCAGCGTGGGGTGCGTGTCGTTGAGCTGGATGGCGACTTGGTCCGAAAACTCCTTCCATGCGCGCTTTGACTTCTTGAAGCGGCGAACAATGTCATGCAGCGAGGCAGCCACCCAGAAGTACTGCTGCTTCAGGCGAAGCTCTTTGCCCCTCTCGAGGTTGTCGTTGGGGTACAGGACGGCGCTGATGGTCTCGGCACGCTGCTGATCCGCGACAGAGCTTTCGTAGTCGCCGTTGTTGAACTTTTGGAAATCAAACTCGCCACCGGACGCCTTGCTCGACCACAGACGGAGGTTGTTTGTGGTGGGTGTGCTGTATCCAGGGATAGGAACATCATAGGCGACGGCGCGCACGATCTCGCCGCCTTCCCAGATGGCTACCTCCTTGCCGTCTTTGACTTCTTTGCGGACATGGCCAAAGAACTGGATATCGACCGTCACATCGTGGCGGGGAAACTCCCAGGGGTTGAAGTCCAGCCAATAGTCAGGGACCTCGACCTGGTACCCATCGATGATCTCCTGCTTGAAGATACCGTATCGGTAGCGCAGGCCATATCCCCAGGCGTGAAAGTCGAGAGACGCCAAGCTGTCGAGGAAGCAGGCAGCCAGGCGGCCAAGGCCACCGTTGCCCAGGGCGGCATCGTTCTCTTGCTCAATAATGTCCTCGATGCGGAAGCCTAGCTCAGCGAGACCAGCCTTGGCCGTGTCCTTCTGGCCAATGTTGAGCATGGCATTGTCCAGGGCACGACCCATGAGGAATTCGAGACTGAGGTAGTACACGCGCTTGGAATCTCTGTAGGTCTGGCTCTGCTGGGTCCTGTTCCAGTCGAGGATCAATTGGTCACGGAAGGCCAGACTGGTGGCCGAGTACGCCGCCTTCTCGTCGCAGTTGAACATGCTGCGCGCAAGCGTGGTCTCGACGTGGCGCACAAGCTCCTTCTCGAAGCCTTCCTTGCCGCTGAAGCCTTTGGCCTGTGCACGCTTCCATGCTTCACGCTGAGGTTCAGGAATGGAAGCTTCGACACTCTTGATCTCGGTTGCGCCCAGGCCGGTCATCGTCCGAGTGTGTTTGGGACGCGAGATGCCAGCAGGGCCCACGGAGCCTTGGATGTCGACGATGGGGGCACCCGTCGAGGGACGGCGTCCCCTGAGCGGCATGCGCTCCGGCTGCGAGTGCTGTCCAGCGGGCGCCATAGTCTCTGGTTCTTCTGTCATTGTGGTCAGTGGCACTGCAGGAATTGAGAATGAGATGGGTGGTTTGGGTCAAAGGAAGCACAAGGCGAGGGGGACGGGTGCGGACTACCTACATATCGTGTTATCAAGGGGTCGTCGATCTCGTCCTAAGCTCGTAGACGCCGCAGTTGGTAAGTCGAGGTGGGGTAGAGAGGTGGGGGATCGCTGCATTCGCGGGGCAGGAGCCAGCTAAACGAAGCTTGACAAGCTCTAGCAGAGCAGGGCTCCACGGAGGTGCAGCGAGGCGGATGAGCAGCAAATGGTCCAGGCCTCGAAAGGTACCAAGGGGGAAGGGAAATGCAAATAGCGACGATGAAAGGGAAGGAAGATGAGGACCAAGGGGACTGCTGCTCAAAACAGGCCATTATGGTGTCATTCATAAGGCATACATTACATGTGGACGTCCACCCGCCTGCCTCGCCCGACGTACGTCGACGGTTCATCTGGAAAGGCCGCAGGGGTCAGACATGCCCGCAGGGA
The DNA here is from genome assembly GCA_027569275.1 of Emericellopsis terricola. NCBI lineage: Eukaryota > Fungi > Ascomycota > Sordariomycetes > Hypocreales > Bionectriaceae > Emericellopsis > Emericellopsis terricola. The sequence goes on along the minus strand of JAPDEU010000008.1, from coordinate 398,855 downwards.
AGGCACGAGCTTGCTTCGATCATGAAGGTAGGCACAGCTGAGAATACCTGCTCGACCCCATGCTGCGTCGGTCTTTTCGGGTCAATGTGGTGCTCCCTCCCCCCTCTCCCGTGTCTGCCACCAGCTGGAGCTCGTTCACGGTCAGCGCGAGCAGGGACCTGGTTCTCCACACTGAGAACCTGGATACGTCAACCCATTGGATGTCTGCCCACACATGGCACGGAAGGATGAATGTTCGCTGGCTGCATGGCTGCGCAAGATTGCAGATGTCACGGTTGCACCATCCACTCCTCAGCCTCGTGTCCACCATGGTTGACTGCGTCTGCGAAACAAAGCCACAAACCGTGTCGGAGAGGGGTCTCATGCCATCCAGGTACAGTATCCTGCCATGTATCGGATCCTGGCGCTCGCCTGGATATTCAGAGAGCAAAAAGTGCAACCCTTCCGTCCAGCAAATCGGGAACGGGCCCCGAGCTCGCCCTCTGTCTCATCTCCAAACGGATTCCCCGCGCCGGCATCAATCGCTCCCTGTTTCCCCAACTAAACCTGAACCTGGCTGCTTGCACGACTAAGGTAGGTACCCAACAGCACGGAGACGAGGTCGGTCAAGCCCAGGGCCCCGCTGCGGTGTGTCCTCCTCCCCTGACTAGCTCCCTCATTTGTTGAACACGCAACCAGGACGCCGCACTCGTCTGCCGCCCTGCATGCATGTACAGTACAAACACCATGACAACCCGTCCCCCGCATGGGTTTCCTCGATCTGAACCCGTGATGCCGATGAACGCGTGCGCGGTAAGCGCAACCTAACGCATGTACGAGAGAGCACGGCGGACAGCTCCGCACACCCCGAGCTGACCACAATCGTCAATGACGACTCATCAAGGTACCAGGTCTCTCCGCAAACTGCGGTGCAGTGTCTTGTTGTGTATCCAGAGTCTTGATAAACATTGTCCCGTTCGCTTGCCAGCAGCCGGGACCCCTTGGCCAAGACTTGTGACACTACATCGTCAAGGTCGAATCCAACATGCCCATCTGTCATACGCGATTATAGCCCACTCCGTCCAGCCTCTGCTGCACGAGCATGATTGCGCCATCTCAACACCGCCGTAACCGTTGGAGTTGCATGGTCATGCCGCGCGCCGCGCTCCCCGATGATATGTGCACCCGTACGCCCATAGTATGAAACAACTCAAGACGCTGGCTCCCAAAGTCATTGCGCCCAAACGCCGATATGTGCACGCTCCGTACCTTCTGGGCAGTCTTGCGTCTAAAAAAAAAGTCAAACAAAAAAGACAACTCCACTGCTCGTAACATGTCTTCGTATTCACAAGATTCCGGAGTCCTTCAGGGCGTTGTTGAGTATCGTCTCCTTGACCGCGGCGAAGACGAGTCGAATATTCGACGTGTCGGTCGCTTGCGTAAGACTGGCAACAATTAGCAGACGACCACAACAGGAGACCATGCAAGCCAACATACTGCGGATATAGGTTGAGATGGGCCCTGTTGACCTGATTGAATCGCCACAGGAGGTACTTTGCGGCCTTGTTCACATCGCTGCCGCCCGAATAATCTGGAAAATAGTTGCCTAGCGGTGACCTTCCCAGTTTTTGTTTGAAAATGTCGACCTTGTTCAGGAATAGGATGATGCTCGTTCTCACGAACCACCGCGAGTTGACCACGCTATCGAACAGCAGCAGGCTTTCCATCATCCGATTCTGGGACCATTATCAGCCTGACGAAAGGGAGGTTGGCATCTCCGGGACGCACCTGGCTACTCTCCTCCAGCAACACCTGGTCGTATTCGCTGAGAGCGACGCAGAATATAATCGATGTGACATTCTCGAAACAGTGAATCCACTTCTTGCGCTCGGAGCGCTGGCCGCCGACGTCAAACATACTTGGGGCTGTCAGTGCCGACAAAGGTCGCTCCACGCTGTTTGACTCACTGTATGCTAAGCTGGCCCATCTGAAAGCGCGTCTCGTATATTCCCGTGGTCTTGGTTCGCGCGCGCAGGACGTCCATCTCCGTGGGCAGGTAGTCGGGCGCCACGATGCGGTCCGCTTCTTGGAAAAAGCTATTCAGGTGGTCAGCCGTCTGACCCAACGCTCGGTCGTGGATGCGTACTATTCTGCTGAATCCATCAGGTAGAATTCTGTCTGGTGGTCCATGAGCAGGCTCTTGGCCGGGTCATTCCAGATGGCCTGCACGGCAATTCCGACTTGCGGATCAATGTGCGCCTGGGGACCCGACTCGGTCTGGTATTCTAACAAGTACTCGGCGTGAGCCTGATTCCCTTCCCTTTGCGGCTCAATGTTGAACTGCTGCATGGCGTTGATCACTGCCTTTGCGCATTCCACGAGGTTTTTGAAGACGGTGGGCCGATAATTGTAGAGCTCTTCCTCCGAGTATCCTTTGAGATGGATAATCTTCATTTGCTTGACAATGGTCGACTTGCCGCTCTCTCCCGAGCCTGGGCGGTTGTTGTCAGCGCATGTGCTAGGCGGGCCAGCCGCCAATGAGGAAACCTACCCAACAGCAGAATCTTGCATTCTTTTCGTAACCTCTTCGAGTCCTCTTCGAGTATCTTGTCTATCTGCTGGCTCTTCTTCTTCTGCTCCGCCTCCTCATTGTTGGTGCTGTTGCAGATGCCCATGATGGCCGCGCTGCGCCCGGTGGGGTCTCGAGATTGGTACTTTCAGCGTGTCCGAGCGGGAGGATGGCGAAGAAATGGGAACACAATCGCAAAGATATGCTGGTCACAGGCGCATGGCCTGCCAGTCGGTTCTTGCTCAGCGAGCAATCGGGGCAGCTCCGGGAACCAGCGGGAGGCACGGTCGGGATGCAGCAGCGCAAAAGGATGCCGTCCGCGGCTCTAGTGCTGTACCGCCGCGTCGGCGCTCGTGTCGGCAACGTTTGCTGGCCGCAAGAGGGTACGATACGTGTGTGCGCCGGCCGTCCGTGGTGCGCGTCAGCAGTGGTGATGCGAGGTCGCAGGTGTTGAGGGGCCTCTGGCTGTCGGGTCGTTCATGAGTCGAGGGACAATTGGAGTGCGGTGGACGTGGGAATGGAGGCGGAGCGTCGAGGTAAGACTGGAGCAGCGATGACAAGTCGGCGACGGCGTGCACCAATTGGCATCGAGGGTGCGTAGCGTGGAGGCGTCGGCTGGGGGAGGTGCTAGGCTAGGTTGAATTCAGCAGCTACTACGTACCTAGGGAACCGGCTCGAACCGCTGGCATGGGAAGAATGGGCATCCGTACCGTAGAAGCCGCGAAGATGCAGCAGTCGGTGATCTCGTGACGCCGTATGACACCGTTGAGATTCAATCGATGCACAATCTACAGCGAGGGAGGAAAAGCAACGAGCAGGCACATTGGGGATTGCAATGGACCAGACGAGAGCCCCGTTCGAGGCGTTGGCTGGAAACAACACCCCCCCCAGGCAAAGGGGCACGGTCGGGGGGGAAGGGGCGGTGGGGTGGGGGGGCACTACCAACGCTGCCCCAAGCGAGAGCCACTTCCACTTGTTGGTTCAACCAGCCGTGGACAGCACTCTGGCCGGGCGTCGACCAGGACATGGGCGAGCATTCAGTGTGTATCTCTGCACAAGAGCACCCCGACTTCGTGTTGAATGATCCATGCACAGATCCCATCTGTATCAACTATCAAGTCATCAGCCATCACTTCAATGCCCATCGCTTGGCTGGCGAAACATGTTGGCGGTTAGCGAAGGTTGCCCCCCGTACTTGCCTGCCTTGCACATACAGCCACCTCGGAGCTGCTTAGTGGGCAGGACGGATAAGGCGCACGGCAGTGTTGGGTCCCTTGGACAACTTTGAGTGTCAAGAGCACGCCCACGAATTATCGGACAACTGCGCGACAGTTGGGCGCCGCTGAATTGCTAAAAGGCGCGACGGGACGCCCACGGCCTCGGCCTCAGTCTCCGCTCGATGATTGTGCTTCCTCCCACGTTGTTGTAGCAGCCATGTGCACATGTCATCTTATCCGCCGAATGGCATTGCGCTCAGGAGGCACGCGCGCTAGTCGGGCGTTCTGTTCCTCCGAGCAACACCAAAAAGGCCACGTCCCAGGGAAAAGCACGCATTGCGAAGCTCACATTGTATGGCTGGGCGACGCCCTCGCAAACAGTGATCTCCACATTTGGCTGCTCTAGAATCTTCAGCAAAAGGAGCTCGAGTTGCCATCAGGCATCTGCGTCAACGCCTGAACCACCGGCTGGTCTCAGACATTGAATTTTTGAGTTGTCTGTCCGTTCAAGCCTTGTACCTTATCCGAGACGTCAGAGCGGTGCTTGCCACGCCGACTCAAAGGTCTGCCCGCCTCATGCCATTGATTTTCAATTGGTTCCCTGGGATCTCGACGCTCACCGAGTCGCTGCAGCAGCATCTCTCTGCGCTCGAGCAAGCCGAGCGGTGAAATGAGCTGCGCCAGGTCCCCTGAACCCTGCCTCGTGCCTGATACCTGATTCACTGCGGTCGCGGCTGAAATGTTCGCCGAGTGCGCACACGCGCGGAGTTGCGGACGACGTGGACGACAACCGCGACAGCCGCTACCGCATGGCTCCGAACAATGCACATAATGCATGACACGAGATGCGAAATGGCGGCCTCATAAAAGGATGCACGCCGGCCCAAACGACTCCATGAAACCAGGCCAATTTCCAAATCCCATTGTCGCATTGCTGGTCGCTCCCACTGTCTCGGCTCGGGCTCCATGTGCAGATGCATCATGCTGTCAAATCCGCGGTCGTTTTCGATGCACCTGCAGAACTAGGCCTAGCCCGAAATCGTGCAGCATTTGCCCCAACGTCCCCTCTCCGCAGTGTGTCAGCAGTCAGCGCTGGGCTGCAGTCGCTGTCGATGCATTGCGGACGTCGCCCTCATGGTGCGCGATCGTTCTCGACTCCCATGTTCTCAGCATCCTACTACCATCTCTAGATACAATGAGATCACATGCGTGAGGCGGGCCAGATTTGAGATTGACCACAAGCACGTGGCTGCCCACCTTAACAGAAGCAAGGGTGCTACTGTAAGGTCATATTAGCCTGATTTATAACCACACGACCCACGTCAAAAGCACGTTGCAACACCATGTTACCATGTGCGATGTGCGCAAGCGCGGCACACTCAAGGATCGACATGCCAACAATTCATTCACTGAGAATCGTTCCCCGAGGTGACTCGGCCAGAACAGTACTGTAGCTCGCTCACTCTCTCCACCCTGGCACGGACCGCCGTTTGGTCTCGGATCTCAGCTCGTGGATCCGCGAGAAAAGGCCGATACTTTTCGTATTTTTCTCTATTTCGACTCGAGAGGCGAAGGTGCTTAAGCGTCCATCCCCCCAGCTGTCCTCTTGGGGGACCTCAGCGTCAGGGCCCGGAGTGAGAATACGTTTGTTTCCACAGGCATGTCATTGCGGTGCCACAGGTGGTGTAGACCGTGATGGATCGGGTATGGATGAACTGGAACGGATGTTGCGACTACATGTTCCGCAGTCGAACAGGATATGGAGACATGATAACTCAACCCCGAGTCAGCTTCGAGACTTGCTGTATTGTATAAGAATCATCTGACTCCCTTGTATTAAATCCATTACACCATAGCAAGAAGTTCGTATTGTCCTGGACACAGTACAAGTATACTAATACATGTCCATTTTGTCGCCAGTACACCTCGATTCCGTTTTGGGGGGTATCTAGTACGCTTTCATTCACCCCTCAGCCAGTCCTTATACGCCCAAACGCCAGCCAAATTGACACCGTTCATCCACACAAGGTCTAATCCAGACTTGCGTCTTGATCTACATCAAAGTCCCCCTCGTCATCGACAGAGCAGCCATGCCAAGTATCGCAGCATGGGCAGATCTCATCCTCGTCATAGTGCTGGCGACCAGTGCGACGATCGAATAGGATCCATTCGCGGGTTTCACCGTCACGCCTTATTGGCACGCGTTTCCAAATGTATTCGTCGAGAGGCATGCAAGTGGGTGGCTGCCCTTGTTCTGGTGGTGCAGGCGGCGCAAACCCCTTGTGAGAATGCCCCTGATTGTACCACGCCGCAACCTCCCCGTCAAAGCCGAAGAAGTCGTCGTCGTCGTCGCTGAAGTCCTCCATCGCAGCGCGGACGACGCGGGAAACCCAACAATAGCCTTCGAGTGGCTGTAGCGGTCCGACAGCAGGTGCCCAGTATGCTGGTATCCCATCCATGAACAGCCCCTCGTCTTTGAGCATGCCGCTCAATTCCGCATTTGCCCTGCTTCCGACTTCGCCATCAGGCATGCCTGTGACCTGCAACTCGTTGAGCGTGCAGCCAAACTCGTGCGAGGCAACATCGTGGAGTTCCGCGCCAGACGGCGCCAGGTACCGATCCGTGAAATTGACCAGGTCGATGCGCATTGAGGTCAGATTAGGGAGAAGAAGCGGTCTGGGTTTGTCTTTTGTCCGAAAGTTGACGTCAAAAGGGCCACGCATAGCCTGTAGAAAGTCAACGATCTGGGTCCAAGCATAGGATCGAAGTCCGCCGCGAGCAAGAGCTGCCTCTTTGGGACGTTGGGCGACCTTGAGCTTCATATCCCTTTTGATTTCATGGTGATAGCTGGCAGGTAGTTTCAGCTTCCTCCCTTTCTGATCGTCGTAGTATTTGGCAACGACACGGATGCTGATGTGGTAGACATTCTCGCGGAAGCCGGCGCTTAGAGCACCAAAAGTTGTCAGTGCCTGAGGGGTTGTGAAACAAAAGGTGTTGGAGTTCCAGAACATTTTTGTGCCTTCTAGATGCATCGCTTTGCAGGTGACAAGAAAATGAATGGCAACTTGGTTCCCTCGATTCTTTTCGGCCTCGGTCATGTGAGCTGTGTTGGACGGCGACAGGGGATCAAGAATCGGGAATCGGCTCTGCATTGCGAATTTGAGGATGCGTAGAATTATCTCCGCCGGTAGACGTAGACCAGCATCCTTGTTCGTGTGGCTTGTGGAGGATCTTGTCTTGCGCAGTGTGGAGTGTCCCTTGTTGGCCAGAAAGGCTGAAGAAGTGGGAGACCAGGATACAGAATGCGACAGCAAGATCCGCTTGAGTCTGGCATTCTCTTCGGCAAGCCTTTGATTTTCGTTACGCAGAGGATGCTTGAAAGCAGATTGAGCCAGGTCCTCCTTGTCACGACAGTCGTACGCCACTGGCTGAAACTGGCATCGTCAGGACTGGTTCGCACCTCTTCGGATGTGTACGTACCATATTAGCTGCCATGTTGGTTGAGGGCATGAAGTCACCGGGCTGGATGACGCGCCGTGGTTCGAATCATACGAAGAGGAAAGAAAGTAAGTGATGATTCCTGGCCAACGCGATGGGGATGAGCCAAACGGAGGGATTGAACCGGATCGGGAGATGTGGTCCTGGTCCGGCAACAGCAGCACATGGGCTTTCCAGTATCAGAGTTCAGCATCCAGATGCAATTTTTCTGGGGCAGCCGCGACGAGCAATAGGCTGATTTGAGGAAAGGTTCATCGGAAGGTGAGTGTCTGATGAGATGGTCGATGACTCAGGAAAGAGCGCACCTGCCTATTCACGGACTGGCGGCCCCTTGGATGGCCATTGACCGGCGCCTACCCTAAACGGTTGGCGCACGCTTGACTTTGCCATTCTTCCACGTCACTCGAGAAGGAACCGCTTACTCTCCACTACGGAAGATACTCGGTGGGTAGATCAGACTCGGAGCCTCCAAGCTCCTGAAGAGACTGGCTGGAGCTGTTTTAAGGGCTTAATTGTCCGGTCCATATATATGGTCCTTGAGCATATGACAGGTGCCAGGTTGACGTTCAGCATCCCAACAAGGTGTAGGAAATCAACGTTTACGTTCGGTTCATACACGTATGACAACTTTACCTCGGACATTAGAAAAAATCAGAATCGAGGCAGGCAAGAATCACTTTGTGTCTAGAAAATAGCATGGCCAGTGCACGCTGCGTCGAGGCGACTGTGACGAGTTGTTCACCTCTGGCGCCGGTTTACACACGATCGTACCTGTTCATCGCCGATGTGCAACGTCAGCTGGACGATCGCGAGCAAGCAAAACTGCTGCATCGGTCAAGTATTGCTTGGAATTGTGCTTTTCACAAACAAACAAAACCCGCCTTCACGTAGCGCTGGCTCAGTTTGACGTCATGGTTTTGCTGGTGCCCCTCGCAACAGCTTTGAGCTCGATGATGAAATGCGTGTCTCGGGCTGAGGTAACGGCAGCCCAGGAAAATGGACATAAAACAGCCCTCGACGGTCATCTTACCGAATAACGGTCAAACTCTTCTATCGCTGCCGTCCCGAGTCAATCCATCCACCAAATCCACCATGTCCTTCTCCAACGCTTCCACTGGTGACAAGCCCGTCGACCCATACAAACAAGCGAATGCGGACGAGCCTGACCTGAAGACCAAGGTCGACGAGCTTGTGGAATTCATCACCAAGACCAAGTTTGGCATGATGACCACCCACGACTCCGCAAGCCAGAATCTCGTCTCGCGGGCCATGGCCCTTGCTGCTACCGTATGTTCAGCGAGATCCAACACAATCTACTTATGCTGACCGATGGCAGGAAACTCAGGGCATTGACCTGCTTTTCCACACCAACACCGAGTCTGGCAAGACCGACGACCTGTCTTCCGATCCTCATGTCAACATGTCCTTCATCGACTCCTCTGGCCAGTGGGCCTCGATCGCTGGCAACGCCAGCATCGTGACAGACCGCGACTATGTGAAGAAGCACTACAGCCCAGCACTCAAGGCGTGGCTGGGTGACCTGGGTGACGGCACCCACGATGGCTCTGAGAACGATCCTCGCATCGCAATCATCCGCATCAGGACGAACACGGCTACGTATGCTGTCAACCGCAAGAATTTTGTCGCCCGTGCTGCCGAGGTGGCCACTGGGGCCGTTACGGGCAAGCCTGCGTCGGTGAATGTGCTGAGGGAGATTTCGGCCCAGGAGGTCGAGCAATGGCGCAAGGTATCTTCATAAATGATGTTCGAACGCGTTCACGAGTTATGAGAATTGGCGTCACCGCTTAATGGAAGTTTTTGCTCTCCTAGCCGTGTCCGTTGTGACCCTGATGGCATGTCGCTGTTTTCGAATTTTGCCGTCGACAACGTGCCTACGTTGAGGTGTTGAGACTGTGCAATGTACTTGTATGGACGAAATGTGAGCTCAGCCAGGGTGATTTCGCAGGAGAGGAGAGTCTGAGGTCGACAAGCAAGACTCCACGGGCTCCTGTAAATGGTGGCAAGTTGGGTGTCCGTCGACACCTTATGCGAGGAGCGAAGACGCGTGTTACTTTTGTAACACGGGCTGTGTCCGGCCCTAGTGCCTGCGGCTGTCATGACCGCTGTCATGGCGCATATTTGCTCAGGTATGAGTCGTGACCTGGAGAGAAAGTGTCCACGAAGGAGGAAGGAGCTCGTGGCTCGGCCCCGCTACCCCAGCTTTGCGGCCGCTGCCGCCAGGCTCTCCAGAGATGGCAGCCAACGCTGAAGAAGGTATGCAACGCACAGACAAAGTCCAACGAAGTAGTGAAAGTGGCGCACTGTCGATGCACAATATTAAATTTTCTTTTTGAGTAATTCAGGCATTGCCCACATGCTCGTCAATAACCTTGTACGCGCCGCGCCAATTCTCAAGTGGCTCCCGGGCGCGAGCCTTCTCATGGCTTGTCACACCGACCGACGTACATATGCCTGCAATGTGCATAAAAATCGTCACAGAGGCACCAGGTGAGGCGATCCAATCGCCTTCACCGACTGCTTCAATTTTAGAATGATTGATTGTTGTGCATGTTGTTGGAAGGGCCATGGGTCGCAGGTGATTCAGACGGAGTATCCCGAGTGTCAACATCCAACAAACGAAAACGGGCACAACTCACGCCACAGAGCTGATAGCAAGTCAGAGCGACCTGTAATGAATAGAGAATTGATTCAGCTATCATCTGCAAATGATAAAAATAAACCTCGCTCGCGAGGACATCCGCTGGAGAAGCAAAAGGTTGGGTCTTGCCGGGGATTGAACCCGGGACCTGTCATATGCTCAAGGACCATATATATGGACCGGACAACTAAGCCCGAAACGACAATCATACCTCTAGACCACAAGACCGCTCTGATTTGTTGTGGCAAGGATTCAAAATAGTAGCATTATGATCCCTGTGTCTGCGGGCGATATCTAGCGTGGTTTGGTGTGGAGAATGTGCCGCACCAGCCCCCCCCCCACGCTAGCCCTCTAGCGTGGAGGCGGGGCCGCCAGCCCAGCCAATCAGCTGGTCAGCCCTACACTGCACTGTCAATCTGTCTGTTGTGCTGCAGCAGGGCTGGCCACAGGTTACAGAAGTTCACCACTTCACATGATGATAGATAGATTGACGGAACAACGGGAGTCAATTCGAGGTACTGAAGATGATGATGGAGGGTGGTCCCTTGACCCCCTCTTCGCATGCTAAATACAACAACAACCGTCCGTGCCATGTTCCTTCCTGTTGGTCCCCTGTTGGACCAATCAGGCACCCTCCCCATGTTGGCCACACAAAGGGTGGCCAACCTCGCAGCTTCCGTATGGTCTATTCACAACGCCGAACCCGCGGCTGCAGTCAATGCTGAATATGTCGACAAGACTGTTACTAAATTAAATTTGGATCAGACTCAATATTAGGTACATTGATTGAGTGAATAAGACCTGGGCTAATATGGATTATAATTACTACAATTATTGCCTTGAAAATAGTAAAGTTATTGTATCCTTTTCTAGTAAGGTGCGTACACAATACTTGGTGCTATTATGACGAGATTGTTATTTTTTAATCTTGACCACAGCTCAGTAATTGTACTCTGTGTCCATGCAACCTTTTTCCTTATTCGACACTCGTCCGTGAGTACCACCTGCAGTTATCAGAGTTTGAAGTATCAGCGACTGACCAGCATTTGACGATGAATTAACCATACATCGTTCCGGAAAAAAAAAAGGGTTACTTCCCACAGTATCATATCATTAAAATACGAATCACTGCATCTTTGTATGCAGCGAAGCACCAACTCGGACAAATCCCTCTCACGCGTGCAACGCAAGTAGCCATCGATTTCACCGACAAACACCTGGTGTCGGCCCTATTGTTGGGTCAAGTCGTGACCCAGTGTTCTTGCTGAGAATCTGTGCGCTGAAAGCCTGATGAGCGGTCAGACCAGTGGCACATTGATATATCGGAACTTTCAGGTGTATTGCACCACTGTATTTCACCACTGTATTTCACCCTGTCTTGGCTGCAACGCCTCGCTGCGTCGTAGTCCCTCCACCTGGCGCTCGAGGTTGGCAGTCTTGCCAAGTTGGATCTTCGCGACATGGAGGGGAGCGTTCGCCAGCTTCGAGGCGGACGAGCATGTCGAGACTTTGCCCACCCAGGTGCAAGAAAAATACGCATCGAAGTCAACGGCCCTGGCACGAATCGTGCTGGAAGCCAAGATCCCGATAATGTATTCCGCGAGCAAAGTCGACGGCAGGGATATTTGGTGCATTGCTGGCGCTGGCCTGAACATGGGCATGGTGATGTGTATCCTAGCTGCAGAAAGTCCTGCAAAGAACAAGCACGCGAAAGGTCAATCAAGGCCCTTCAATGGCAGTCGTTTCTCATCTTCATGTCACAATTCTTCATGTCACCATCGTCGCAGCTCCACAGCACCAACTGTCATGTACGGAGGAAGTATCAACTATGGACAACTCTAATTTTGTAAGAGACTATTAACATTAAATACTAGACAAACAGAACCACAAATCCCACCGAAGCCATGGCCATCCCAACGAGGGGCGCAGCGAGCACACCAGCGCCGTTACTGTTGTTGGCGGCCGCATTCCGCCTGGCATCCTCCTCGTCGTCCATGTCGGCATCCGCATCATCACCCGTGCTTTCCTCGACGTCTTCGACCTCGCCGCCGTACGCATCGCGGCCTGGCGATACGCTGCTGGCGACGTCACTGGCCTTTTCGCGGTAGTCGTCCAGCGTATGGTCCCGGTCGGCGTTGATGATGCCCACCATGCCGTCCGCGCACTGGCTGTCGACGGAGGAGTAGAACACGACAGGTTCTGTGCTGTTGAACTTGAAGCGGAAGAGCTTGTCCTGAGGGTGTCTGTTAGTGTGCATGTCATTTTTTTCCCAAAGCGGAAGACTCACGGCTTGGTCGTCCTCAGAGTCGACGAATCCGGAGAAGAAGCCAGAGTCCTGCCCGAGAGGCGCGCAGGGAAAGTCGTACAGACCGGCCACGACGCTATGGTTGCCCCCCTCGAATCGGAACAAGACCATGTCACCCTCGTCGGCTTGGACGTTGTTGGGCTCAAATGTGTTGTCTGCCTTTGCTGTGATGGTGATGGTGTCTGCGCTCGCGATGCTGAGCAGCATGGCGGCGGTCGCAAAGAGGATCCGTTGGCAAAGCATCGTGCTGGGCTGGAAATGCGAAGTTGGTGACAAGGAAAAATGAGCGCGGTGGAAGCAGCTTCGAGATGTTTGGTCTACATCAGCTGTTGTCACGGCTGGTTGCACGACCCATATATACTCGGCTTCACTGTCGCCAAGATGATATGATTAGACATTGCTGCCGTTACTTTTACATGACGCTTCCATGAAAACCATGGTGTTTGCCGTGAGACAGGCCAAGAAAGGCCTCCCTTTGCCAGGCCCCATGATGCTGCCAAGAGCAATGTGCGACTGTGCACACAGCGGCAGCGGCGGCGGTGGTGGTGGTAGTGCGACGACGTCGAGGTCAGATACTCGCTGAAGACAACTACGGGGAGACAGGCAATGAGCTACGAACTATGAAGTTAATACTTGCTGGCAGGAAACTTGTTTCCTTTGACGATACTCGCACGTCTGTTGAGGTAACGGACGCCTGCGCGCGCTTTCACGGGGAGATGGGGCCTGCTGTTTACGCATCTAGAGCGTTCTGTGCTAAGTTAATTTCTTTCGTGCAGGACGGCGCAGGGTCAAGTGTCAGACTTGCATGGCCACTCTTCCGTGGTTCGCACGTAGTCGGGAGAGTAGAGGGAGGTCTCAGTCGCCCTGCATCGGACCGGCATCGCGTCGGTCGGGACCTGGCGACAGTGGCTGATCACCACATCATCAGTCTCTGCTGTGACCTTGCCAAGTGCGGGTCATGCGGTGTTCCGGCCCTTTGAATGCGACGGCGTTTCCGTTGAGATCAAGATGGTGGTGTGGTGCGCTCTTGGAGTCTTGGTAGGTGAGCTGTCGGTCGGGACTCGGTAGCATGCATCAGGAAGACTGGAGACATTCGTCTTGCACACAGCTGAAAATCTGCGACTAATGGGAGGCGGCTCGCACGGCCCACATCGGGGGTCCCCAGTGCCGTTCGACCGGGCCGGGTCCATTGACGTTGACCGGGCGGCGATCTTGTCTGTCGGTCGGGGTGTGTGTGTGTGTGTGTGTTCGTATTTTGGTTTTAGTTCGAGAACAGTTCCATCGGCAGTTGAGCGTATTGTGGCTACCTTTGGTGGTGGGCGACACGTCCACCGTCGCAAAGAGGGCCTGCGGGCTGGCCAGCTAGCGCCGGTTTCTGCGTGAATTTTTATCGCTTTGGACAGTGGGCCAAAATCATCGGCTCTTTTCTCTGATTATAGCACGTGTCTTAAATGTGCATCTCGATGCCCCGTTGGAGCGTGAACGTCGTGCGCGGCTCACCTACCCTGAAGGACGCGTATCATGGTGGACAGCAGCTTGAACAATGGACTAGTACGGAGCAAACATGAACGTCAGCCATGTCGTTGTTCTCTAGCAATCAGCAAAAAAAACAGGAACATGATGTGATGAGCTTGTTCGTATATTTGTTCTGATCTCTGCGTCCGCTCAAAAAGCACCAGGCGCCCGCCCTCGCTGCAGTGTAGATGCTGCACGCACAGTTCTCACCACGATGGAAGGCCCTGGGCCAAGGAAATATGTGCATAGCAGGCGCTCACGAGGAGTCGCTGGTCCGACACCCCTGCAAGCGTCCCTGAGCGAGGAGGTGAGAGGTAGCGTCCCCAACAAGAGTGACAGCGACTGTTATCGCACCCGCCTCAACCTCAGGCGTGCGACGCTACACGAGTCATTTATTCCTCATCCGCGATGCACGTTGCTGTCGTGCGCGCGTCGTGCCCCTGCGCTAATCTGCCAGATCTGCTTCGAGAATCGCTTTGACCCGGCCAATAGCACCGACGCCCCCGACCAGGCCGACTCGTTCATCATAATGCCGTGCGCCCATGTGGCGTGTGCGTCGTGTATGGGTGTCTGGCTGCGGCAGAGCGATGCCTGTCCCTTCTGTCGGCTGGTGTTGCGCCACGGCGTCTGCGCGCACCGGCTGCAGATGAGGCACCTCAGCCGTCGGACCATGCTGTCGGGAAAGCTGCCCAGGACGATCCCAGAGGGTGGCAGCATCCCGGATCATTGTCGTGCGTGTGTGGACGACATCCTGGCGGCCGAGTTTGGGCACCAGCTGCGCGCCGTGTCCGCGCAGCTGACGCTCGCCCGGGCCAAGCTGCGTGCCGCGCGCACGAGAGCTGTCCAGATGGGTGATTCGGTGCCGGGTGAGTTGTTTGCCGCGGTAGACGCTCTTGAGCAACGTAGTCAGAGCTTGGCCGAGGAGAGGCAAGCCACAGCGTCTCGTCACAGCGCAGGTGGCTGGTGAGGCAAGTACAGCACAGTAAGGTAATTAAGGCAGTAATTATTTCTGGGACTCTAAGTTAGGTGGGTCCTGGGTTCCGCCACTCGGGACCAGCTACCCGGGGAATCGCCGCAATGTTCGGTATCGACTTCGGTAAATAGAACGATCCCAGGTGTTATTCCAATGTCTGCACACACCGAATCACCTTGTCAGGTCGGGCTCGCACGACAGGCCAATCATCGACACTGCTGCCAACAAGCACGAGCTCCTTGGCACAGAGGAGAGCTACAGTCCCTGCGCGGTGCCAAGTCAGGGCTCATGATACCTCCCAAATGCCCAGTCCTGTTCATTTCATCCACACTCGAAACCCAATGTACAACTCGAGCTAGTCTCGTCCCGGGCAGCATCCCGAATGCGACATATATTCATGATCGCGATCAGTAATACGCACGTACCTGTGGCCGTGTTGGTCAACGTTGGTCACGTTGCGAAACGGTGCTAGCTAGGAGTATAGGCGAGGAAACCCCGACAGGCAGTAGCGCATCGTCGCTTTGCAAGGCACGGGAAGGCACGCACATGCACACACAGACACACACCTGGCCGGAGCCAGCCAGCCAGCCAGCCAGCCATCCATCCATCTCCAGCCATCCATCCCTCCACCCAACATGAAGAAAATGGCTCTGCGTTATCGACACCTGGTGGACCCCTCCGGGTTGCAGTAGTCGACGACGACGGCCTGGCCAGCTTTGCCAATGCAGCAGCGAAACTCTGAGACGCGGCGGCATTCGCTCCAGCGGGTGGCGTCAACTTTTCAGCGCAATGGATAATCCACGACCCGATTCCACACCAGCATGGGGTCCGTTGAACGGCGACCAAGACAACTACGTACCCTCCCACAAAACTAACCTTCGTTCAGCTAGCTCAATTGAGCCACGAGAGGCCAGCAGGACCTTGACGTGGCAGCCCCATGCACCAGACCAAACCACGCAGTTGCATGGCCCCAGCCAATGCATCCATGCCATGGCAGTCTTTGCCTGCTAACTAACTTGGGAAGCGCTGTGCGTCTAGGCCGAGCTAGCGTCTCTCTGGGCCTTGAATGATCGACCTTGCCTCCCGTCCTGGCGTCCTGGACCGCTTCCGCGGTGAGAGGCCCCGGAAACAACAGCGGGCGGCGCGTCGCTTTGCTTCGGGGCATCCAGCTTGGCTCGGTGCGAACGAGAGCGAGGGCGAAGACGAGTGTCATTGATGGAGTACTGTAGAGATTGGTTTCATATTGAGCACACGCTTGAGGCGACTTGTGAACTAACCTTGTTGACGGTCCTGCCTTTGGCACTAGGTAAGTACTCACCCGCTTGGTTGAGCGAACCAGGTACTTTATATACAATAGTTTCGATCCATGCACGACATTGCACCCGTTGCTGCAGTCAAAGGCCCGATATCCATAGACAATCGTTATTATAACTTTTAGAAGGCGCCTTCACCATATTCCGTGGTGTTGCGACCATATCATTATTTTCCGAACACCACTGACTGTGGTTGGACGTGCTAGGCCTACGAGGGAACTACCGTCAACCGGCACATTACCCGGCTCTTCTTGAACGCGTGCGCGAGTCGACAGACACATGGGTGAACAGGCATGCAGGCAAACAGACAGCCAGATCAGCACGTTCGCATGGACCCCCCGCCGCACGTTCCTCGAGCCAGTGGGCTGGTGACTGGAGCAGGGCCAGCGTCCTGGGTGGTGTGGGCGATGTGGCGCATCGACAAGCTCGTCGGCAAGAGACTAGCTGTGATTTAATTACAATTCCCATGTCCTGGCCGACTTCCGCTTACAAAACCAAGCCTGCTTGCTTACGTGCTGGGTGACTGCCCTGTTTGGACACTGTCCCGTCCCCTCTCCCAAGATGATCTGCGCGACGTACTGCACAGTACAGTACCTCGAGGCCCAAACGCCATCCACGCGCGCCACCATCTCTGTCCGCATGGCACGGCTCACCCCTCGTAATCACGGCGAGATGGCCCAGTCTCCCCCTGGAGCAACTGCAGCCGCTCGTCGCAGCTGCATGGGCACATGCGCAAGGTGGTACCCTCCTGGGACCCGGCACACCAAAATGCTGCATGCACTCGATCTGCAGGCAACAGCCTTGAACCCCAGTACAGACTCCTCAACATTCTGTGCAGAACTCCGCCGCGTCGCCGACCCGCCGGAGGCCTGTGCTCCAACCGCAGAGTGGCGTCCTCCGCCAAAAGACAGGACAACCGGCCGGCTGGCAGCCTGGCACTAGTCGTGGACCGCCACACCAAGGGTCTTCCAAGAAGCCCTAGCACACCCTCCCAGGCCAGCCAGGTCGAGCTTCAGGAGATTGAAAGACCCGGATTCAATCGCCGGCTAGACGCTGGTCCAGTCTCGCCGGGCGGCGCAATGTCGGTTGTTGGCCGCTGGCCACCTGGGACGCCTGCCAACCTAGGAGGAGACAGTGCAGAGACCGTACGTGACAACCGGACCAAGCGTGCGCTAGACGGTCCCCCCTACTATCCAACTTGTTGGACCGGCTTCTAGCATAGGGAATTTTCTCAGGCGTCTACGCGCTAAAGATAAGGTAGCTCCCCAAGCAGGCGAGCATAGGCGTCCCGACAGCCGCCCGCGTCCACGTTCCCAGCCAAGCTCCTGACATATAGACACTACGTATACCTCTCAGCCCTGCGTGAGCGCAAATTAGATCTATTCCTGGACCCCAAAGAAGTGTGGACGTCCCATGAAAGATCAATGGACTGGTCTGTTTGAGTGACATTCTCGCCTCTTCGCCCTGTTCTCTCGCAACTACACGCTGATCGACCGAGCTCTTCCACCAGCGACAGACACTGGCAGGTAAGCATTGAAACCACCAGACTGCGCAGATCAACGCTGGCTGTACTCGGAGACTTGCTTCAACACGCAATTGGTGTCGAGAGAGGCGACTGCCGAAATAGACGAGCCGGGCGGAAAGGAAAGGAGAGACAGACCTTGGCCTCTGGCACTCCGAGGCAACTGTCGACTGCCATATTCGCCTGCGCAGGCGACTACACAGATCAATGCCTGGTGGGCTCTCGTCGTGAGCACACCTGTCCCAGTCCCTGCCGCGAGGAGGTTGTCTTCGAGGCTGCGTCCGGTCGAATCATATTGATGCTAAATGTCGACAGCTGCAGTAAGTTCCCTTGAGATCCTGTCATCCCCCTCCCCTCCCCTCCTCCATCCCCTCCCCTCCATGGCTCGCGTCTCCGACACTTATTCGACACGCCAGGACGAACCTGCACTCTCCCCCGGCTCTGGCCAGGACAATTCCAACTCGCCCCTCTCGTCAAAGCAAAGGGCCAATCTCGCGCGCATCCGGGACAACCAGAGACGCTCTCGTGCCCGTAAAAGGGAGTACCTACAGGAGCTCGAGCAGCGCCTCCGGACATGTGAGCTCCAGGGCATCGAGGCCTCGGCCGAGGTCCAGATGGCCGCCCGCCGCGTCGCGGACGAGAACAGGCTCCTGCGCGAGTTGCTACACAAGCAAGGCGTCGGCGACGACTACATCATGCACTACCTCCAGCAAGGGGCAGCACCGCTTGCACACGCCCCGGAACTGAGTCCCCTCACCGCGGCCCAGCTGCCTGCCACCGCGCCGGCCGGATCTTCCGTGCAGTCACTGCAGCAGGCGCTGGTACCGCGACGACCGGCGTCCCTAGACTCGAACGCGCCGTACCTGCCAGGCCAGGAGGCAAGCCGCGAGGCCTCCATTGCGAGCGCGTCCACGAGCGCGTCCTCGCTGTGGGACGCCGCGCCATCACAGACAATACCGCCGGGTTACGGACAGCATCATGCGGGCATGGGACTGGCCCCTGGCGCCACGGGGCTGGGGACTTCGAATCCGGTCAGCGCACCCGCCGCGTACGGGACGACAGTGTACTCGTCCGAGATGACACCTCGACTGGATGCGTACCAGGCGCATCTAACGCCTCACCAGCATCAGCACCAGCCGCCGCCGCATGGATACCCGACACCACAGCAAATGCAGCACCTCCCAGGGTCGTCGTTGGCCTATGCCGACCCGCACGCGCCATTCCACCCAAGCCAGCGCGAATATGGCGGACTGGGGTATTGAGGGGACGGACACTGGGCTATTGGCGAGAAAGCACACTGCAAGAGCTCGAGCTGATAGAGTTGCCGCGGACGTGGAGGCAAAGAAAGATGGCACAAGGGCTTGCGTCCGGGCTTTCAGGAGACCGACTCTGCCAGAGGAGCAGAAATAGACCCGGCGAGGCTGGTCCCTCCCAACAACATCCACTTTGGATAGACGAACTCACACCTGTTCAGGGGCGGGATGCATCGCGGACAGGGCCGACGCTTCGACAGTGACAAGTCGACAAAAAGCAACAGTGTGAAGACGAGCCGGTCTCTTCTACATTGACTGATAGCATCAGTCGTATGTTGGGCATGACACAGCGGCGATATCTTGGTGCGGTTTGTGAGCGGGCGCCATTGCACAACGAGCACTCTTCTATCAGGATATTGGTTCATCGAACCTTGGCGATAGTCCTCGTGGATCTGGTCTGGTACGGGGTGTCTACGCCTAGATAAGGGACGCGCATCCAAAGGTAGGCATATCACCTCCGTGCAAGTCACGAGTGTCTTCCAAAAGCAGCCTCATCAACGACATCGATTCTCCCACCTCCATTATGCGCTGACGAAGAAACACCAATCATTCTGCTCAACTCCCCAATGTCACTGCCCAGAGTCGCCGTCCTATCACCGTCCAGAGTCACCTAAATCTCGTTGTTAGCTCAAGGGTTCTGGATCACGGATCGCCATCTCAGGGGACTGCAGACGTACCTTTTGACTTATCAGTCTCGTCCTTGTCCTTCTCACCTGGTCGTCGTGATGCGGCAATCTCGCTCAGCAGCGTGCTGATGCCGGGCACCTCGACCTCCCTAGTAGGCCGGGTGGGACGCGGTTCTCGAATCTCAGGAAGCCGATTGTAGGCGAATGGTAGAGGCGGCGCAGATCTGCCTCCCTCCACGGCATCGAGAGTCTCGTTAACCGCAGCGAGTCGCGCACGTTGCTCGTCCGACTGTGTGGGTGTCAGGAAGGAAGCAGACGTCTGCTGGGTACCGCCATACCGAGAACGTGAGCTGTCTGCGACGTTGGGGGCCGTCGACTGGGACGTGCTGGTTGCTGTGTTGCTGCTGCCGCCGTTGTTTCCGTCGTTGTCACCATCGTCACGGCGGTCACGGCGCTCATGGCGGAAGCGGCTGTGGGAGGGCCCCGCGGATGCAGAAAAGGGTGTCTGGTCCTCGTCCTCGCTGTCCGTGTTGCTGTTGGTGGTGCTACCATCACCATCGTCGCCATCGCCGCCACCCTGATTGCCATTCCTCGCTGAGCTTTGCTCAGGGACTGCTGCAGCAGGTCTTTGCTGCGCAGAGGCACCTGCTGGCTGTGCATCCCGACGTGACGGGCCTGCTGTGGCAGAGTCATGGTAGAAAGACTGGTCCACGGGGAGACTTCTGGACCCAGCTTGCGTCGTAGGGGTGGGTGTCGATGTCTCGTTCCCAACCCACCAGTCAGAGCCAGCAGAGACTCGCGGGGGCGTCCCTGTGAACAGCGAGCCAAATGTCAGCCGTGAGCTGTCCAAGGGTGTCTGAGATGCGGCCTGGGGAGTCTGGGCAGGTGTGGCTCGCGAGGCAGATGCCCCTGGGGCCGACGTTGGCCACGCAGGGGCGCCTGCTGCTTGGCTGGATGAGGCCTGCGTTCGGCGAGCCGACCTCTGAATAACATCACGCCGAAGCGCAGATGGGTCTTGGACCCGGCGTCTACGATGGGAACTTCCTGATGGTCGTGGATCCGAGCTGGGGCCAGATGGAGTATGGCTTGACGGAGGCGCAGGACTTGGCGCCGCCGACGATACACTGGCCGGTGTGCTTGGCAACGGAGCAGGTGGCGACAATACAATGGTGCTGTCGTTGTCGCGATGGGGCGAGACCGGGTCGAAGGAAGGCTGCCCAAACGAAGGAGTACTCATGCCCCTGTCGCCCACGGCTGTTGTACAGCTTTGGCTGGCGAGCAGCTGGCTGGCGAAGGGCGCAGAAGGCGAGGCTATGTTGGATTGGGCGCCAGGCGTCGCGAATTGCGTGAAGTCGCTTGTCAAGGTGTTCATGGCCGACCGTGCCGAGGACGTGTGCTCTGGTTGTGCCGAGCGTTCAGGGGTATTCCACAGCAGACGAGCCGGCGGAAACGGAACGGATGATGAAAGCTGCGCGGCTGGCTGGAGCTGAGGAGCTGGCAAGAGTTGCACAGAGGGCTCAGGCCGAGGACGAGCTGGCCGGGCTTGGGGAGGAGATCGACTAGGACGTTCTGTCCTGTTGCGCCTCAATGCATTTCGTCTCGCCACGCGGATCTGCCGCTGCTGTTCCTGACGAGCCCTCTCGTCGAGCAGACGGGCATGCTCGCTGGCAGTCGACCTCGTCTCGCGACGCGTCCTCCTGCTGCTGTGGATGATGACGCTGTGCTCGTCGAGCCACCCGCGGGCCCGCAACTCGTCTGTCGTCGAAGCGGCGCTGCCGCTGGCATGCGAGGTTGCGATCGAGGTACGCGCTCTCTTGGCATTGTCCCCCGTCGAGGCGGAGGAAGCCTTGCGCTTCTTGGGCTGATCTCACGTCAGTAACAGGACACATGCGAAGTGCAGGGGAGCATGGGGTTCTCACAGCCATGGTTCTCGAGTTCGAGGACTTGGGGGACTGAGCCTGGTAGGCCGGTTGGTAATTAGAGGGGGGGAATTTTGACTGGCCGTGGGGACGAGACTGTCGCTTGTGTTGTCGCTCTGAAGGCGGGCATCGTCGACTTGTCATTTGTTATTTATGCTTGAGCCAGCAGTCGAGGCAATCAAAGGGGCTTGTGCCTCGACAATGATTGAGGCCCTCTTGAGGCCGCCCTTTGTCATCGTCGCCCGGGAACCATTATTCAGAGTCAGCATCAGTGCGTCACGGGAGGCGCAAAAAGTCTGTCAATGACACTTGCTTCAACAAGAGAGACCGTGATTGTGATGCGCGTTGTTGTAGCTTGAATGTGTTCGGGTGGCAGGCCTCTGCAGGCAAGCAAACAAAGCCATGGTGAGTGTCGCACATACCAAGCGGCCCGACGTACAGGCTTTGCACATTCGATTGTCGCGCATCCAGCGTCCTTGTGCTGCCTGGAAAATTTCACCATGGAAGTCAGTGAAGATACACACACGCTTCTTTGTTTGCTGGTGTTTGCGAATCCCACGATCTTTTCGGCGTCGCATGGCGGGTGGGGGAACTTGACATGTCCTTGTCGAGCGTTTTCATTCCCCTCGGGCCACTTGTAGAGGTTCAGCACAAAGAGCTCGTAGTAGAAGACAATGAAGCGTCCACGGGTGCATACCATGACGTCCAAGCATTCGATCGCGCGCCTGCAGTTGAAGCTGTCCTCGCTCCTCGCCCACACTGTTGATGGATCCTCACAGGCTGGGGAGGGTTTCTTCTTCATTTTGGGCTTTCAGAACGTCATGTTGAGATTCAAGGTCGACAGCGATTTAGTGACTAGCTGGAGGAGCTGCGGCGGACTGTTAGTATTACCAGATCAGCGAATGATGGAAACTGACTTACACTCTTGCTCGTGATGCTGGAACTAGAGACCGGGGGCTCTGGGGACGAAGGGCCCTCCGCAGCGGACTCCAAGACCAAGGCATCTTTAACGGGATAGGAAGACAGGTGATGGATCTCTTCCTGATTTTGGGGAGTTGCAAGTGAGTGGCGAAGACACTTCCCAAACACACAGGCCTTTTTTCTTTTTTCTCTTCGTCCTTGAATCTTGTCCAAGGTCCACAGGGATGTGGGAGTGAAGCTCCAAAAGGAGAGAATGCAGTGAAAAGAACAAGCCAAGGGACTTGGAGAGATCGAGCACTCTCCTCCCCTCCCCCACAAGGCCTGGAGACCACCGAGGCTGCGTAATCAAAGTGGCCGACTTGGTTTGCCTGCATAACACATAGCCTGTGGTCATTCAGTGTATTGTTACCGCAGGTCCATCTGTCGAATAGGCGAGATACAAGTATCCCGCTGCGCTTCGAGACAAGTCCAGATACGAAGCGTCCTAGCTCAGGCAGCAACTCGAAAGAAGCTGCCCTTACTGCTCGCCAACATTACTGACGGGTCCTCGCAGAGTTGGGGGTTCCTCTTGGACGCTCTGTGGCCAGGAGAATGTCGCGTCTCCCGGTTCATGTTTCCTGTGGTTTTTGCCGATTCCACCAGAACCGTGAGCATTGGCTGAACACAAAGGCCTGATCGGACGTGAGACGTGATCACGATGTGTGTAGATATGTCCATCCAAGCGATCAATAGCAACCGTGAGCGTTGGCTGAACATGAAGGCCTTGGAGGACTTGATATGTGATCATGATCTGTGCAGACGTGTACAGGCTGGCATTGTTGTCGACGTCGGTCCCCTTCACGTCGGGGTCCAAACAAACGCTCAACAGGACTTGAGTTTAAGCAGAAAAATGCAGAAAGAGGCATCGACGAAAAACTCACTATGAGCTCTTGCTTCTCTTGCAGTAATGAGATCAAGGTAGGATGACGGAGCACCATTTCCGGCATGCAGGATTGATGATACCTTGATGTTTGTCTCCGGTAACTGGGAACAAGTCAGATTTGCCAATCAAAGAAGAAAGTCTTCAAGCTCACTTGACATGATGAAAAGTTTAGAAACAAACCCCGGAGTAAAGGCCGTCAGGGGAAATGAGGTTTCTGTCATGTCGAAGGCGCTGTGTTGGAGGAGGAAGAAGAGCCAGAATTGAGAAGACAGCGCCCTCTGACATGAGGCAGAATCGAGGGGTCGTAAAAATTTTTCGAACAAAAGCAGACTCTGGTGCTTTCGGTGTGGTTCTGCTTGTGCGTCGAGATCGGACGCGTGTGGTGCCGTGGCAACGCACGTCTGGCGAGGATTCAAGACCAGTCGTAGGCGTAGGCAAGCTTGAAGTGATCTGGGATCAAAGAAAAGTCTTCAAGGAAATCGTCTTGTGGGAGTGCAAGTAGTTTTGAATGATGAAATGTTCCACGTAGGAGGTCAGCCGAGCGATTCCGAGAGATCAAGCACTCCCCTCTCATCCTCAACAAGGCTGGCAGGCACACTCGCCTGCGCTATGCGATGTGTGGCTGTCTTTGCCCCCTTTGTACCACCCGGCGTAATCACCAGGCGTAGGTACTGAAAGGCCATCTGTCGAATAATCGAAGATCATGGATCTCGACGCGCATCAACAGAAGTCTGCGTGGAGGATAAATCCAACCCCAGCTTGGGCAGCGGCCCGAAAGCCAACCGCCTCTACTACTCGCCAACATTACTGTTGGGTCCTCGTAGGTGTGGTTCGTCTATTCAATCTCTAGAACCAAGAGGTTCTGGAGTACTTTGGCATTGTCAACTGTGCGTGCTTGGAAAACGGTCGAGTTTACCTACTTGGCCGGCGTCGTATGGAGAACCTCGAAGTTCGCCAGACAGATATCTTTGAGCCACTTGAGCAGTTAGTAGGGAATACAGGCTGAAATGTAAAAAGCTCACATGGTAGCCGGGTGATCCAAACGGAAGGGAGCAATCGTCGCGTTGACGTTGCGGCAGCGTTCATGAGAGCGAAGTAGTTGATGGTCGTAGGACGAAGACGACCTTGATGTGATAGAGATGACATGGGAAGCAAAGAGTCGAAGGAGCAAAGATAGATGTTTTAAGAGTGAAGTAGAAGATGTGTTCGGAGTAGTGAAGAAGAAGGCAGGGAAGGGGAAAGGTGAAAAGGTAGGAATATATCAGTGGTTCGGTTCTTTTCCGGGATTTTACACAGGGCGAGAGGCGAGTGAGGCCAAGGTGAGGCGTCACTGAGTCCTAGTGTAGTCCTGGGCCCAGAAACTCGCCGTGACTGCGGTGTCAGTGGGGGGCTTCCCGCGTAGTAAACAAACCATGGTAGTCAATGGCGACGGCCATGCAAGGTCTTGCTTGACTACAAACTGGACGCTGGACTGATCAGGTGTTGAGAGACTTGGGCCTGGACAACGCAGCTCCAAAAATCAGATGGAAAGGGAATCCCACTTTCAACTGCTGTGTCGAGGGAGTAACTCTGCATTGCGAGTTGTCGTTCCCGTTAAAAGCAAGGCTGCTCTGTATGTTCATCCTAGGATTGTCAAGCAGGAGTCATTGGTATTCCCTCATGGTCTGCTCATTTCATTCTCAGTACATCTTTTGTCGTGATCATTGTCATGATCGACCGCACGCCACAAGACAGGCGCATGTATGGTAGTTTGGACGCCAGGGATACAAACTCTCGGTGTAGCAACCTGTCTGTTCGCTGCTCCACCTCACGCCCTTGTCACTCACCACTCGCTTGAGGCTTCACTTGTCTAGATTGAGAGTTTCTAGAAAAGGACGCCCGCGCAGACGCTTGCTTCAGTGTGAGTGGCTCGTGCACCACTGCACCTCATCTCACCATAGCACATACCGGTGAGGCCTCATCTCCACGGCCCTGGCACTGAAGGCACGAGACGCAGACGCATGTCAACCGTTGTTGTAAGGGCATACGCGGGGAAGAAAAAGATCAAAGCCTGGAAGCGCCTGCATTGGGGAGGAGCAGGTTACTGTCGTTCACAAGCACTGGACGGGCAGATGGACGGATGTAGGCGCAACGCCTCACAGAGCCAACAGAAGAACACATAATTTTGAATTCATCGCCCAACTCCAAGCCTCTCAAAGGGATATCTGTCTATGGGTTCCTGCGCGCTCACAAGAAATAGTCGGCAACGGGCTTCTTGGCCGGCATGCCTCGTGAATCCTGCGGCGCGGCCTGGAAGACCCTGTATCGCCTGGCGGGCCCGTTGCCCAGGGTGGCGTTCTCGAGGAGAGGCGGCTTAGACCTGCCGACGTCCCCGTTGCTCCTGGAGAAGATGCCGGTGCCCGAGTCGTCCTCGGACAGCTCGAGGACGGCGGCCACGTTGCCGCACCGGTAGCAGTAGTTGGGAGCTGACCAGACGGTGACAATGGAGGCGTCGAACATCTCCTTAAAACCCTCCATGACAAGCTGGTGTGCGCGCGCAATCAGGCTCAGATCATTCGTGTGGTTGAAGACCTTGACAATATCGGCTCCAAACAGGAATCCGGCGCCGCGCGGCGAGAGGCCCCAGCCATCAATCTCATCCGGGTCGGACCAGAGCAGGTCGCACATGGCGCCTTCGTGAGGGACTTCCTGCTTGCGGTCGATCAACCTGATCTTATCAATGGTGTCGATCAGCGGGCTCAGTCCGCCGTGGACGCAGAGGACAGCGCCCGTCGGGTTGCCGACAGAGCCTCCGCTGGACCCGGACGCACCAGAGCCAGGCGGTCCCGTTCTGTCGGCGGGGACGCCGTTGGCGCTCGACGAGCTGTCTGGCCGCTGGCGGTGCCTCTGGCGCGAGAAGCGGCTGAGCGTGCCGCCGCTTTGGTCGCAGACCTCAATCTCGACGTCCTCGTCGATAGGCTCCATGGTCGAGGACAGGGTGCTCGATGCGCCGAGGACAATGGCCCCGAGGGCGAGGTAGTCGAAGACGTCGCAGCAGTACCGCCACACGTTGGCGCTGCCGTACTTGCGGTTGCATTCGTCGTAGAAGCCGTAGACTTGGGTGATCTGTCGCGACTCGTGGTTGCCGCGAATGAGTGTCATGCGGTCTGGGTATCGGACCTTGAGGCAGAGGAGGAGGAGAAAGGTTTCGAGCGAGTAGAAGCCGCGGTCGACAAAGTCGCCTAGCCACGCCGGTTAGTGTGGTGGACTACGAGCGACTGCGTGTGCGCGCACCCATAAAGAGGTAGTTTGTATCGGGTACATCGCCTCCTACACGGAACAGCTCCATGAGGTCGTGGAACTGGCCGTGAATGTCACCGCATATCTGCGCGTCCTGTCAGTCTCAGACTGCCGTGGAATCCTGGCCAAATCGTACCGTGACGGGCGCGGTCACAGTCACAACATTGCCCTCCTCGATGAGTAGTTCTCGTGCCTTGTGGCATATTTCGCGGACTTGCGATTCGGGGATGGGTCGGCATGAGCGCAGCTGCGCAATCGCCCTGGGAGAAGAGTGCTCGTCAGCGACATTCTCTTACGCTGCATCGCAGGCCGTCTCACTTGTCCAAATCGCTCATGGTAGGGATGGACAGCGATCGTATATGTGTGTGTGTGTATTGGACAGTCGCAGCGCGAACCGGCGCGTGATCGACGTCAGGGTCCAGGAAGCGAGAGCCGTCACAACATGTCGTGCGCTCTCCAAGAGGCGCAGCTTTTGCGATGCGCAAACGGGGGCTCGGCTCTTTCTATGGGATACAAGTGCGTGGTAGTCTGGAGAAAAGTCGTGTGAATGCTGCTTGAGTTGTTGATGTTGAAAATGGCGGATTGTTGTCGGTTTGTTGGGGTTGCTGCTGAGAAAGCTCAAACACTGTGCCTTCTGCACTTGCCATGTGAATACCTACAATTGGAAGGGTACGGTAGCTGGTGCCCCTCCAGCCGTTTTTCGGGACCGGGCTTTCTCCGGTCCATGAACCAGGTGTGCCGGGGCGCGGCAATGCACATTGAAGCAGCGAAATTCCCAATCAGCTCATAACAATGAGCCTGTAGCTGCAGCTAATGCTCTGAGTTCTATAGATTACAATTGATTCATACCCCCATCAAATGCCATGATTCTAGGCTCATATTAGCTTTCAAGAACTAGGCTGCATATTTTAGGAGTTTTAAGAAGTCATACTCAGAAATACAAAATCAACGACATTCTTGCTGAGTAGGGTGCGCGCCGCATACTTCATGGAGATACCAGTAGATCCCTTTCTTTTTGGGCCCCAACGTGCCTACCCGGCGACATGCATCGCCCGTTCGTCCAATCCTGAGGCACGCGATTCCGTCCACGATCGCTTCACTCTTTTTTTCGCCTCGGTAATTTATTATCTCACAGCATCACGGGCAGCCGCCACCACACCGTGGTGACAGGAGGATGTTTAATTCCAGGCATTGTAGGTTTCACTGCCTGGACAACCGTGCCCGAATCGACCCGTGCTGACCACCTGGCAGTCTGCTAGAGCCTCTCACTCGATCCAACACGCGAACCGACGACAATGCCACCACACCTGCACCCGAGGTCGCGCATGACCTCGTCGCTCTTCGCCTCGACGCTCGTCGCCTGCTTCTTTGTCGTTGCGCTCCCACACATGCTGCCGTGCCCCGTGCCGGCCAAGAAATTTGCCGATGGACAGGTCATGGTGGACGAGAACGGGAGGAGAAAGGTCTACCGCCGCCGCGAGAGCCCCGACGAGGCCAAGAGCGGCATCATACAGTTCAGCGAGGACATTGAAAGCGGCAAGGAGGTCAGGCGCGAGTGTCCTGTCCCCAAGCCGGGCGGCATGCTCGGCGAGTGGCTCGGCTTCCACGGCGAGAGCAGTACGGACTCGACGAGGTCGAATAGCAGGTGACAGCCTCGCATCAGGAAATACAATATTCGGACAAGCTGGATGCCATGTGGGTGATTCGGCCAATGATGATCTGCTGCCATGCCGCGGCGTGCAAGCAGGCGCAATAGCAGGCATAGCCTCCGGCAAGGAAGGACAGCACAGAACAGGTTAAGACTGGGCTGGACAGGAACATGCGGCGATACCACGATGGCGACGCGGGCTGGTTCTGGGCTTCTGCCGTGCTTGTACGGGCATATCTGCACATATGCAGTGGCAGGTTCGCTGCCTTTGGGCGCGCAATCGGGCAAGACCTCCGTGGCCATCAATGCCGCCATGTGCCGCGCTGCGCTGTGTGTAACAACAACGGCACGGCACGTCCGGACCACAGATATTGTACAGTAAGGCAGGCGTATCGATCAATTGATCCTCCGCTGGCACAATTATAATTCATGTGTCGGGCCAGCTGCACCCTGTGTGCACCTAGTTACCGTCTCATCTTTTCCACTGGCTGCGTGTGCTGCAGGTGCGTCATGTCTTGCAGTTCCGACCAGGACAGTGCAGTGATGTGAGTACGGCCGTAGCCTACATCCAACACTCGCAACGCAACCTGCAACAGCGCTTGATGACGGCTGCCTCGTCTGCATAGCTGCGGCAGAGGCCTGCGAGAATCGGCCACCCCCGAACTGCAATGCCTCGTTGCCAGGCCCCACAAGCCGGGATGCTTGTGCAGTGATCGATTCGCGGTGGACCCCGAGCCAGCCTCGACTCGTCCGCAGCTGGTCAGAAAGGGGAAAAGTGCCCTGACCATCCTCGGCTGCATGTCGCACCGGAGCGCATGCCGGATTCTCAAAGGCAAAAGTCTGGGAGTGCTTGTCATCCACAGTGGCCAATTGCGTGATTTTGTCTTGTGGTCACCGAGACAGCGGACGCTGTGTCCGGCTTTTGGCGTCTCGAGATGACGAAAAGGCCTTGTGAGTTGTGCGGCTCCTGAAATTACAGAGAGGTCTTGCTTGATGATGGCCTGCCAGGTATAATTACTGGATGCATGGAATGAACCAAGCACTGCCCACGAATTGAATTCACTGTCACAGCCACCATTGCATATGCACACCTGCTTGTCAACTCAGACAACCTCCATGTCTTGTTCGATATGCTTGTCGTGTTCCTGTTTCCGAGGCCGGCGGCCATTGAGACGTTGCAATTACGAGGGAGCGAGCATCATGTTGTGCAACGGGATGGAGGAGCGACGTCATGGCAGCGTCGAGGGCGTGCAATCCAATGGCGAATACCAAGGCTGTACGTTCGCGGTCGAGGACATAGGATGAGGCGTCAATATCCTTGGACCCTCGTGCGGCACTGAGCCCCAGCGAGAAGCAGGCAAAGAGGGTTCGAGAAGCACTGCACTCCCGGCCCGCAATGAAGCAATTGATGGCGTCCATCTGGGCGCGGTGGAGGGCGAGCGTCGCACCATGGAAACTCTGGCTTCTCACCTACTCGCTCGTTTTAGCACGCGAGGCTTCCGAGCCGGCACTACCACAGTTCTTTAGGTGATGTAGGGTTTGCACTTGCACACCATGGCCTATTTTAGTCGAGTAGCTACCGGCTTGGCGAGACCCCGAATAATCGATGGCTGCCGCGCTGGATACCACGCCCCGTCCAAGGTTGAGATCGATAATTCTGAAATCGCTGCATCTGACCACCTTGCGCACCCAAATTCATGCCAGAAAGCCTGAGCTGGGAGGCTAGCGCGCCATGGCGGGATCAGCAGATGCTGCGGTGCTGTGCAGGTGAGATCGCCCACCGCCAGCCCCGGCCAGCCAGCCGCGGCACCCACAGAGTAGGGTACGTACTGCTCCTCGACCTGCCTCTGGTGGGAAAGAGCGGTCAGTCACCGATCTCAGGACCCGCTGCTCTGGCCTGGCGGTCCCAGGCCCAACTGATCTCGAGCACCGAGCGTCCGATGTTCAAGTGCTCGTTCATCGTCTACAAGGAGAGACCAATGTTCAAACGCCCGCTGGGCTGAGGCATGAGTGGTCCAGTCAGATCTGCTGCGCATCCATGATGATGATGATAATAATTAGGCGTTTCTAAATCAAGGAGCAGGGGATCTCGTCCAGTGGTCCAGGCGACCCACCCACTGGCAGCTTAGCGTCCAGGGCCAGCAGTGCCTGTGCCCTCCATGGACTTGGCCCTTGGATTTCCGCGACGGAGGTTAGGGGTCCCCCACCTGCTGGCGCCTTGGCTGGAGGTGGCTAGGGGGCGCCTGTGCCTCGTTCGTGTTTTCACCTCCATTTGGTGCTGTCTCGGGCCTACTCACCCACCCACCGCCCCTTATTACGTGCTACGTACGACGAACAGGCCCGCCGCAGATGACGATCCGTATAAATGCTGAATGCATCTCTCCTCCACCCCCAGGGCCTAGCTTTTGCTCCCCCCGTGTCGTGCCTCTGACGCTCCGTCCACGGTAGCTGCTCGCGTGCCTCGCCCATCGCCATAGCATAGCCTGTCTGTCCAGTAACCACCACCACCCACCCAACCTGTGTCGAGCTCGCATTCACTCTACCCGTCTGGGCAAAAACATGAAAACACCTCCCTTCGCCTTTCGACGAGCAGAAGACGAGCTTCGAGACACAGCACGCGTGACCTGCCAACCGCAAAGATGATGCGCCAGAGCCACAGGGTCGAGGAGGAGGCCACCAGCGGCCACTACTGGACATACCGCCCTCTCTCCAACCTGCCCACACCACCGCCGACAAGCCGCGAGTCCTCGTCTACACTCGACTCAGATGCCCAAGAGGGCGACCCCAAGCTCGCCAAGTTCCGAGGTTCGTTCTCCTGGATCAATCCCTTCTACATCGTTCCCAGCTAACCAGCCAGGCCCCGCCATCCACCTCGTCAACCTCATCCCTTCCTCCGCCTCGCTCGCCGACGCATCAGTCTCCCTCGTCCAGGCCCTCCTCGCGCGCTCCCACCTGCCCCTTGAGACTGTGGCCCTCGCCGTCTGCATCCTCGACTCGCTCGACGCGCGCTTCGCCCGCCGCTGGCGCGTCGCCTGCCCGCTCGCCACGCCCAAGCACAACAAGCGCCACACGCTGCCCCCCAGCCCGCACACCGTCCAGCTGCACATTGACTCCGTCTCCCCCGAGATCATCGTCCTCTCCGCCCTCGTCATCGCCGCCAAGTTCACCGAGGACCCCCAGGAGAGCACCAGCTACTACGTCGAGCGCTGGGGACGCGGCCACTGGACCGCTCCCCAGCTCAATGCCACGGAGCGCTGCATCATGGAGTCCCTCAACTACCGGATCATGCCGCTGACCGACGACGCCTGCATTGCCGACGCCATGGTCGACATGCAGCTCGCCGGCCGCCAGAGCCCCAGCTGGGCCCAGCGACAGCTCACGCCGCCCGAGAGTTGCGGCGAGGACGACGACGAGTCTCCCGTGGATGCCCAGGACAGCCCGTACCTTTCCACGACCACCTTTGTCCCCTCCCACAGCCGGGCCAAGACCATGGCCACGGTCAACGTGACGGCCTTTGACTTTGCTGCGTCTGACGCACCACCCCTGGCTTGAGTTGCCACGGTATCATTTAATTTCCTTCTGCGGTCTTCTTGTTCCCCTCGGATCTGGCATGGCAGGCATGGCGTTTGGGTGTGTTTGTGATATCCAAGGGTTTTTTCATTTTCATCCTTATTCTTTCTCGATTGTTAGGGTGCCTCAAGCCCACACATACGAGCAGGGCACGCGTATATAGTAATGGGCGCACTTTGCCAATCCATTGATACACGTCCTCTACGGACTCAGTCTCTGCACCTTCCAGCCCGCGCCCTCCTTGACGTACTCGAACCGATCGTGCAGCCTGCTGTCCCTGCCCTGCCAAAACTCGACGCGCTCGGGCACGACGCGCAGGCCGCCCCAGAACTCGGGCACGGGGATGTGCTCCTGCCCTTCGAATTTCTGCTCGTACTCGCGCACCCAGCCCTCGAGCTGCTTGCGCCCGTCGTCCTGCTCGTCCTGCGGCTGGAGCACCTCGCTCTGCCGGCTGGCCCAGGCGCCGATGCGCGACCCCCGCACGCGCGTGTCGTAGTACTTTTGGCTCTCCTCGCGCGCGAGCCGCGACGCCGTGCCCTCGACGCGCACCTGCTGCTGCAGCGGCTCCCACCAGAAGAGCAGGCTCACGTGCTTGTTGCTCGCCACGTCCTTGCTCTTGCGGCTCGTGCCCCAGTTGCTGTACACCACGAAGCCGCCGTCCGCGTCGAGCTCCTTGAGGTACACCATCCGGCTGGTCACGCGGCCCGACGGCAGCTCCGCCGTCGACAGCGCGCACGACTCGGGGTGCGGGATCGCGTGCGACGCCTGCGCCTCAGAGAACCACCGGTGGAACTGGGTGATGGGCGACGACGGGTCCAGGTCCGCGCGCGAGAGCGTCGCCCTCGTGAACTGCGGCGCCTGCTGGTTCTGCTCCGAGCCCGAGGGGGCGACTGGTAGGGTTTCTCTGTTAGTGTGAACATGCGGTGCATGCGGCAACGTCGACGTACAGATGAGCTTGGACGATTCCGAGTGGAGGGCCATGGCCGTGGTGCAAAACGGGCGTCGCAAAGAGAGAAGACGGAGGGATGTCCTCAGCATTGAGTGAACCGGGTGCTCTGGGACGGTGGTTGTGAGGGTGCTTCAGAG
Organism: Emericellopsis terricola; assembly: GCA_027569275.1. Classification (NCBI taxonomy): domain Eukaryota; kingdom Fungi; phylum Ascomycota; class Sordariomycetes; order Hypocreales; family Bionectriaceae; genus Emericellopsis; species Emericellopsis terricola. The sequence continues at coordinate 366,021 of JAPDEU010000008.1, read as the reverse complement.
TGTCACGTTCACCGTCAATGGATGACGATATCGTCGGCTCGGTGGGGCCGAAGACGGAGAAGAGGCAGAACACATGACACAATTGATCCTTATTACATGATTGTCTCAAGACGGCTCGCACGACAGGTGATACAAAAGTCGATTCATATTCCTAGGTACTATATTACGGATATCACACAGTACACGTAGCACGTCGTATACACGTAGATAATACACAGAACACATAACACACAACACACAACGTAACATATAACACAACATACAGAAAACTCGTGATATTAAACACCAAACATGTCAACGCCGTCAACGTACGTACGTATACGTACGGATGCTCCCCACAACGCCATGCACAACGTCGCCGTTGGATCTTGTATAGATGGTACCAAGCACACAAACAACAATCTCAAAAAATCTACTTTGTTTTCACCCTGTACCCGTCCCAGTCATTTTCTCCAAAAGTAAAACATTGAAAACCATTCTGTTCAGTCTCGTTCCGCAAGTCTCACATCTACGCCATGACAAGCGCCAACAGGGCCATGCGGCAGTAGAGACCGTAGCGCATCTGGCAGGTGTTAGTTGCTGTCACGACAAACATCACACGATCAAGGAAGACTCACCTGTCGGAAGTAGGCCGCGCGCTGGTCAAAGTCCACCTCCTCGGCAACCTCCTCGTTGCGCGGCAGCGGGTGCAGCACCACCATGGAGCTCTTGGCGTGCCTGAGCGCGGCATTGTCCACGCGGTACGAGCCCTTGACGCGCTCGTACTCCTCCTCGCTGGGGAAGCGCTCGCGCTGCACGCGCGTGCAGTACAGGACGTCCGACTTGGCCAGGATCTCGGGCGTCAGCGTCTCCGACTCGCTGATGAGCTGGTTCGACGACACGAGCTGCTCACGCAGATTCGCCGGCAGCTCCAGGCCCTGCGGCGCGACGAGCTGCACCTTGGCGCCGTAGTGGCGCAGCAGGTAGATGAGCGAGTGCACCGGCCGGCCGTACTTGAGGTCACCCACAAAGGTAATGTTCAGGTTCTGCACCGTGCCCAGCTCCTCACGGATGGTGTACAGATCGAGGAACGCCTGCGTGGGATGCTCCTTGCTGCCGTTGCCGCCGTTGATGACGGGCACGTGGCTGTACTTCTCGGCAGCCTCGACAGAGTTCTCCAGCGGGTGGCGCAGGACAATGGCGTCAGCGTACGAGCCCAGCGTGCGCAGCGTGTCCTTAAGCGACTCTCCCTTCTGGACGGACGAGTGCGAGGTCGACACGGCGATGGTGCGTCCACCCAGGCGCTGCATGGCCGCGTCGAACGAGGCCGAGGTGCGCGTCGACGGCTCGTAGAAGAGCGTGCTGAGCACGCGGCCCCGGAGGACGTCCAGGACACCCTCGCGCTGGACGCCGAGGCGCATCTCCTGCGCGACGGTGAACAGCTGATGCAGATCAGCCCTGGTGTACTGCTTCACAGACAGCACGTGGGAACGCTTGAAGGAAGAGGGCTGCGACAGAAGCTGCTGCAGCGCGGAGCTGGTCGACAGCTGTAGTCGACCTGGCAGCGCAAAGTCCTCCACCGGGGCCTGACGGGGCGACAAGGCGGAATCGACGCCACGGCCGGAGCGCATCCCGGCAGGGGAGAGCAGCCCCTGCTGACGCGGTCGGGACGGGCTCTCGGTGACCTGCGCAATGGACGCCGTCGTGGGCCGGACGGCCGGCGACGTGGGTGGGGCAAGGTGCGCCGACATGTCCATGCCCGTGGGCTGCATGGGCAAGGCCTCGCCGTCTAGGCAGACGGTCTGATCGTGGAACGTCACGCGCTTGACGGTACCCAGCATCTGGCGGCCGTTGAAGGGCGACCACGCAGCCGACTGGAAGGTGTAAGGACGGTCCACCTCCACCTCAATGGCCGTGTTGACCTGCTCGTGGAGCTCGAAAATCTCCACGGGCTTCTGGTACAGCCGCAGCTTGAGATCGTCCACGGTCAGCTTGCCCTGCGCCACGGACGTGAGCAGCAGCGGAAGGGCCTCCGTGATGCCCATGGACGGGTCGCCCTTGTGGCCGCGAGAGGTGGCCAGGTGGTAGGGCAGGCTGCCAATGGAGAAGACATCAATGGTGCTCATGTGTGCCCAGAGGGCCGCCTGGTCCTTGGCCGTCGGCAGGTGCTCAAAGTCGGGGTAGTCATCCTGGCTCAGGTACAGCGAGTAGATGGAGACATCGCAGGTCACCTTGAGTCCCTTCTCCTTGCTCAGCGCAATCAGACGGATGTCGTCCTTGTTCGTGACCGAGCTGACGTGGATGCGGCGATTGTGCAGGCTGGCCAACAGCAGGATCGAGGCAAGGTCGGTCAGCTTGGCATCGGTCACAATGGGCTTGTGCACGGGCCACGCGTCAAAGTGGGCAGTGACAGCAGCCACCTTGCTGATGTTGCCTGAAAGGTGGTTGAACGGGATGAAGAGCGAGCCGACCTCGCCCGAGACGGTGCTGATCTGCGACTCGTTGTCCGACGTGGCGGAAATGGACAGGTTGAAGTCGCTAAAACCACCCTTCTTAGCGTTCTGCTGCGCCGTCTTGAGCGAAATGGCATCGGTGATGGAACCATCAGCACCCATGGGCATGACCCTGATCATGGTGAAGCCCGAGGTGATGGAGCTCTTGGTGACCGTCTGCATGTCGCCGCTACCAGGGGTCACAATGCCGGGGACAAAGGCGGCCACGTTGATCAGACCAGGAAGCACCACCGTGCGGTGGCTGGTCTGGTAGTCGCGCTTCGACACCTCGAGCTCAAACTGGCGAGCAATGGCCTCGACAAGGATCTTGGCGTTCTTCACGTTGGTGACCAGGGGAATCTGGTAGTCAACAGCCATACGACGAGTCTGGTATCCCTTACTCATGTAGTTGGCGGGACGACGGTACTTGTTGTTGGACGGCAGGTTGATGTACAGATCAATCCTGTTCTTGGCCAGATGCTGTGTCAACGAGAATTCGGAGTCGCGGTCCTCGTCGCGGCCCAGCACCTCCAGGTACTGCACCGGGATGCCGTGCTCCTGCAGGAAATCAGCCGTTCCCGAAGTGGCAAACAGCTTGTAGCCAATCTTCTGGAGCTTCTGCACCGACGGCAGCATCTCCTTCTTGTCCTTGTACGAACCGATGGACAGAAGGATGTTGGCTTTGGGGATCTTGAAGCCGGTCGACAGAAGGGCTTTGAGGTAGGCCTCGTTCTTGTCGACACCGAAGCAAGCCACCTCACCAGTGGAAGCCATCTCGACACCCAGAACAGGGTCGGCACCAGCCAGACGCGAGAAACTGAACTGGGGTACCTTGACACCGACGCAGTTGGGTGCCAGGTCGGTGGGTGGGTACGCCTCAAAGGGCTGGTCCATGATGGCCTTTGTGGCCATCTCAATCAGATCGACACCCATGACCTTGGACACAAAGGGGAACGAGCGCGACGCGCGGACGTTGCACTCAATGACCTTGATGTCGTTGTCCTTGGCGATGAACTGGATGTTGAAGGGTCCAGTCACATTGAGAGCGGCGCCAATCTTCCTGGTGGCCTCAGTGATGCGCTGGATTGTCGTCTCCGATAGATCCTGAGGAGGCAGGATGAGAGTGGCATCACCAGAGTGAACGCCAGCGTTCTCCACGTGCTCCGAGATAAAGTGACCAATCATCTTGCCGTCCTTGGCGACAGCGTCCATCTCAATCTCCTTGGCGTTCTCAATGTACTTTGTAATGACAACGGGATGCTCACGGGAGACCTCGGCGGCCTGCTCGAGGTAGCTCCTGAGATCCTTCTCAGAGTAGACCGTGTTCATGGCCGCACCCGAGAGCACGTATGAAGGACGGACCAGCACGGGGTAGGTGACCTTTTGGCAGAAAGCTTGGGCCTCCTCGAAGCTCGTGAGCTCCTTCCACGTAGGCTGGTCGACTTCGATGCGGTCCAGCATGCGAGAGAACTTGTAGCGGTTCTCGGCAGTGTCAATCATTTCAGGAGATGTACCCAGAACCTTGACACCGGCGCGGTGGAGAGGCAGGGCAATGTTGTTGGGGGTCTGACCACCCATGGCACCCAGGACACCACTGGCATTCTCAAGCTGGTAGATGTCGAGAACTGTCTCGAGGTTGATGTTCTCAAAGTAGAGTTTGTCAGCCTCATCGTAGTCTGTGGACACGGTCTCCGGGTTGTAGTTGACCATGACGGTCTTGAAGCCAGTGGCACGGAGGGTGCGGATCGCACGAACCGAGCACCAATCGAACTCCACGGAGGAGCCGATGCGGTAGACACCAGAGCCAAGAACCATGACACCATGATCGTCGAACTTGACATCATGCTCCGACGCATTATAGGTCAAGTACAGGTAGTTGGTGAAGGCGGGGAACTCGGCGGCAACAGTGTCAATCTGCTTGACGAAGGGGTGGATGCCAGCTTCCAGACGAAGCCTGCGGACAGCGATTTCATTCGAATTCCAAAACTTGGCGAGCTGGCGGTCGGAGAAGCCGAGACGCTTCGCTTGCAGGAGTATGTGAGGGGACTGCGCAATGTCGCTCGTTGTGTAGTTGCTCATTTCCTTGCCAAAGTTGCTGAGGCCCTTGAGCTTGCGCAAGAACCACTTGTCAATCTTGGTCAGCTCCCAGATCTTGTCGACCGTGTAACCCTCGTGCATGGCATTGGCGATGGCAAAGAGACGCTGGTCGGAAGGCGTCTGCAGCTCGTCGTCGATCTTCATAAGAGCCTTGGTCTCGTTAAAGCCAAGGTTGTGGAAGTCGATGGATCGGATAGCCTTCTGGATAGCTTCCTCAAACGACCGACCAATGCTCATGACCTCGCCGACACTCTTCATGGAAGAGCCAAGCTGGGTGGACACGCGCGTGAACTTCTTCAAGTCCCAGCGGGGCATCTTGACGACGACGTAATCAAGCGAGGGCTCGAAGCAAGCGCATGTCTCCTTGGTGACGGAGTTTTTGATCTCCTTGAGGGGAATGCCCAGACCAAGCTTGGCAGCAATGAAAGCGAGGGGATAACCAGTAGCCTTGGAAGCGAGAGCCGACGAACGCGACAAACGAGCGTTGACTTCGATGATGCAGTACTCCCTGGAGAAGGGGTTCAGCGCGTACTGGATGTTGCACTCGCCAACGACGCCCAAGTGACGGATGACGTTGACGGCCGTCGTGCGCAGCATGTTGTAGTCCTCGTCAGACAGTGTCTGCGAAGGAGCCACAACAATGGAGTCACCTGTGTGGATACCCAGGGGATCAAAGTTCTCCATGTTACAGACGGTGATGCAGTTGTCCTGGGCATCACGGACAACCTCGTACTCGATCTCCTTCCAGCCCTTCATGCTGCGCTCGATGAGCACTTGAGGGCTGGCAGCGAAAGCCTTGTTGCAGAGCTCGCGCAGCTCGTCCTCGTTGTTGGCAAACCCACTGCCCAAGCCACCGAGGGCGTACGCAGCGCGAACAATGACGGGGAAGCCAATGTCCTTGACGCACTCCATGGCCTCGTCAATGTTGCAGGCCGAGGCGGACTTGGCGCACTTCTCGCCAATGGAGTCCATGCTGCGAGCAAAGAGCTCACGATCCTCGGTGGTGATGATGGTGTCAATGGGGGTACCGAGGACCTTGACGCCAAGCGACTCGAACTCATCCTTGAGCTGGATACCGACTTGGAGAGCCGTCTGTCCACCAAAGGTGACGTAGATGGCATCGGGGCGCTCGTACCGGATGACCTTGCGCACAAAGTCGGCATTCACCGGCAGGAAGTAGACCTTGTCGGCCAAGCCCTTGGAGGTCTGAATTGTAGCAATGTTGGGGTTGATGAGGACGGTGTAGATGTTTTCCTCCTTCAACGCCTTGATGGCCTGGCTACCAGAGTAGTCAAACTCACCGGCCTGACCGATGCTCAGACCACCACTGCCCAGGACGAGGACCTTCTTGGCATGGACCTTGGGGTGGGCTGCCTCGTTCTCCTCGACGGTTCCGCCGGGGAAGCTGACGGGGGCGGACAGCTTCTTCGGGTCCTCGGCGCAGCTGACAATGGTGTTGATGAAGACATCAAAGAGAAATTCGGTGTCGCGGGGACCAGGTGTGCTCTCGGGGTGGAACTGCACACTGAAGTAGGGCTTCTCGACGTGCATGATGCCCTCGTTGCTGCCGTCGTTGGCGTTGACAAACAGCTCCTTCCAGCCGGCGGGCAGGCTGGTACCATCGACCTCGAAACCGTGGTTCTGCGACGTAATGTGACATTTTCCAGTCACCATGCTCGTGCAGGGGATGTTGTGGCCGCGGTTGCCAAACTTCATCTTCTTGGTCTGGGCACCAGATGCGCGCGCGAGCAGCTGGTGACCCAGGCAAATACCAAAGACAGGGGTCTTGTTCTTCTCCATGGCGGCGGAGATGTTCTTGACGGTCGTCTCGAGCACCGCGGGGTCACCGGGTCCGTTGGAGATGAAGAGACCGTCGTACTCGTCGCCGGCCTGCTTGATGAGGTCGTGGTCCCAAGGGCAGACCAAAACCTCGACGCCGCGCTTGAGGAAGCACCTCAGCTGGTTGTACTTCATACCGACATCAACACACAGAACACGGATGGTACGACCGGAAGGGTGCTTGCGGGTAGCCACGGAGGGGGGTGGCTTGTACAGTTTAGGCTCCTTGATGGAAACTACGAAGAAGCGAATGAGCACGGATTCCATTGATTTTGGCGGATGGAGGAGAGAAACTCACCCTGTGCCACGAGGTTCTGCTCGTTAGGATTGACCCATTCCACCTCCTCAAAGGCGTGGAGCGAGGTGTGGCTCGTGCCATTGGCGAGCGGCTTGCTCTCCAAGCGCATCTTGCCGAGCATGCTGCCCTTTTGGCGCAGCTGCTTGGTGAGGGCGCGGGTGTCGAGGCCGTACATGGCGGGGACCCCCTGCTCCTTGAGCCACTGGCCTAGCGATGACTCGGCCAGGAAGTGTGAGTAGTCCTCGCCGCAGTACGAGGCTGTGACAAGACCAGCAATGTGGATTTGAGAGGACTCAAAGTGCGCGGGCAGGTCGCCAAGCAGCTCGTCCATGGTCTCCCGGGAGGGGACACCGTAGTTGCCGACCAGAGGAAAGGTGATGACGAGGATCTGGCCGCGGTACGACGGATCGGTGACGGACTCTGGGTAGCCGACCATGCCGGTCTGGAAGACGAGCTCGCCAGCGACGCTCTTTTTGGCGCCAAAGCTGTAACCCTGGAAGGTCGAGCCATCTTCCAGCTCGAGGCAGATGAAGCCGTCGTCGTCGGCGGTGCGGGCCACGGCGGGGGGCTTGAGCTGAACTGCCATTGTTGCGACGTCCTACTCCTCAACCAATGCCACGACAACAAGATGGGGTTTGAATTGAAGGGTTGACCGTGGCACGCGATCAGTTGAGGAGGAGGAGGAGGAAGAAGGAGGAAAGAAAAAGAAATCGCGATGATCGGAGCGACTGAAGGAAACTTTTTTTTTTTTTTCGCCTTGCGGCAGCTGCGTGGGGCCCACCTTCCCAGGCCCGCCGATGGTGAGGTGCTGGCTTGACTGGAGACTGGAGTCATTGACGCCACTGGGCTAACCCAACGCGGGAATTATCAATGGGCGGCCGATCCTCTTTCTCTTTGCATTGGCGCATTGAGTCATGGTGCCTGTCGAGCTGTCGTATCCCCACGAAAGGTCGTCGACGAGCTCATTCCGTGATGCTGTGGGTGAACAGCTGCGCCTCAAGCGTCCGAAAGGCTGGAACGCACCCCACTCTGCCTTGTGGGGGCCCCAAAAGCTTGTGACAGCCACGACACCTTGTCAGGCCTGTGCAACGCAGTGTCTTTAAGCTTCTAGGCTGCAAGCTTCACCCATTCGCACAGATTGACTGTGTGGACTATCCAGCGATTCAGTCCCAAGCTCTGCTGCTCTCAGCGCAGGTGTGTCTGATCCGACCTTGTTGGGGTTGATTGAGGGAGCTGATGAAGATCATTGGCCAATGCCGGCGTCAGCCTCCTGCCCCTCAGTCGGTGCCCCTCACATGCATGCAACGATCCACACATCCATACGTAGTGACTTGCGCAAGTTCATGTTGCTAACCGCTTTGACTCACCGACACAAGCTGTTTGGAGTCGCTGCATGCGAACGTGCGCTCTAGTCAAGAGCTGGGAGAATCCATTGTGAACCGTTCAAGACCCATGGAGTGAACCCGAGGCATGTGTCCGCTCGTAAGGTAGCGGAGGGCAGGATTTCCAATTACGTCATTGTTCACTATTTCAGCCCGTGCACGCTTACCAGAGCTGTAGCAAAGTTCCGATCCATGCACAATACCGCACCCGTAGCTATAGTCAATACGCTCATGTCTATAGACTATCATTATTATATATGTATACTCAATAAAAGCTAGGTTCTATAATAAATAGTTTATAAATATTTACCTGAGCATCAGAAAGATATTATACTGTTCTATTAAAACGTGTCTACACAATACTCCGTGGTGTTGCTGGATCGTTATTTTTGAACACCACTGAATATGCCGGACTTAAAACCAGCCAACCCATGTTCACGTGCCTCACAATAAGCACACCTGCAGTTGACACAGAGTGCACTGTTGATGGGGGACCACGATGATGATGGTCTCTATAAGAAAAAAAAATATGAAAACGACCGCCATGCTAGACTCCATTTCATCCTTCATGTCCAAATCTGGGCGTCGTCGTGCGTGGGGGTATCCAACAAGCAGCCTCTTCCAACGCCACCCATCTCCACGATGCAAATAATACAATGGGGCAACCCAGTCGCCCTGACCAGACTCGTCTCCGGCGCCTCATCAGGGTCCCATGTTGGGGTTGGGCGGCGCGTGCATACTTGTCATCTGTGGCGTCTTTTGCGTCGTGGGACTGGGCTGGTTGAAGCCTTGGTTCCCTGGCTTCTGCATCATGCCAGCCGGCCGCTGGCCCGGCTCCTTGTTGGGGTCGACGCCCGGGTAACACGCTGCAAGACGAGCATAGAGCTCCTTCATCGCCAGGTCCCTCTCTTCTCGATCGGTCACCGAGTCCAGCTTGAGATCGCTGCCCTCGGGCACAATCGGCTGCGCCCTGAGCTTGATGGAGAGCGTCAGCTTCGGGGCCGTCAGGTAAACCGGGTGTGGCGGCAGCTTCGTGTCTGGCTTGCGGTCCGCCAAAGCTGCCATGTACGAGAGATTTGCCTGGAGGCGCCTCATACACCTTGCCAAGCTGTCAGTATGCGCAGATGGCGTGGGGGCATCTTGGGGTGGTTCCTTACTGAATGTAGTCATTCTGCAACCCCAATTCCTCCTCTGTCTGCTTGCGATCAGGGGTCAATTTGCCAGCGGCCGCCAACTCCTTCTTGATCTCCTGTTGCGAGGTCTGGATTTGTATTGATTCGTAGAGCAGTTCGTGGTTGATGTCTAGGAGCAGCGCAAACCTCTCCTTCTCGAGCGCCTCGGTGGCCGGGCTCATGGATGGCGCACTGGGTGCCGCCATGGGCTGAGGTACCCCCTGATTCTGGCTAAAGGTTGGTGTCTGGGGTGTCGCGGATTGATCGGGCGGCTGCTGGAAACTGGTGGGAGTCTGACTTTGTGCAGGAGGTTGCTGCTGCTGCTTTTGTTGTTGTTGCTGCTGCTGCTGCTGTTGCTGCAACTGTGGGGGTTGGAACTGGCCGTGCGGCGTCTGCATCGCGCTCGTCGGGGTGCCTTGTGTCGAACTCGGCGGCCTCTGCGGCGTCGAGACCTGGCTAGCATTGGCGTGGTTCGCCTGTTGCTGCGCCATTCTCTGCTGCATCAGTTGCTGCTGCGTCGGCTGCATCCCTGGCTGTTGCATGGGGAACCCTTGCATGCCACCTGCTCCCATCATAAAGTTGTTGGCGGCCGCAAAGTTCTGGGGGTTCATCTGGACCTGGTTGTACGGTGATGCGCCGAACTGTTGCTGGTAGCCCGCCACTGGCCCAGGTCAGCATGGGGACGGACGCGAACGCGAGGAAGCACCACGAGGTGGCAAAACACTTACTCTGTCCATTGGCAGCCATCTGCTGCATTCCCGGATTCTGCATCATGCCGCCTGCCATCATCTGGGGGTTGGCCCCAGGGAAGGCGCCCTGCGGGCCCATGCCCGCAAACTGCTGCTGGTTGAACATCATCTGCTGCGGCGGCTGCTGCTGCTGCTGCTGCTGTTGCTGTTGATTGGGTGCGGCATTATTAAAATTGCCAGCACCGGCATTGCCAAAGCCATAGCCGCCCGAGTACATGGCTGGGCACCTTCGCTTGACGGCCGGTCGGTCGGTGGGTCGGTCTGCTAGGCGCAGAGTGCTGCTCGCGGTAGTCAAAGTCGATCGCCCTTGCCGGACGTGTTTTCAGTCGGCCGCTGGAGGTAACGGAAGACCCCGTGGTCGCTTGCAAGGGGTCGATGTCGCAATTCCGCGCCCTGAGCGATGCTAGCACTTTTCTTCGGCCTGCGTCGCAATCGCGCTCTGTATCGTGGCGCGTTGGATGCGTCTGGAGGCCAAGGACCGCTGGGCGCGCAATTTGCGAGCGCGCGCGCGTGGCTGCTCAGTTGTTTCGCTGAAAAAGTCGCCCAAGATTGTAGGAGTTGGTATGGAGGGTTGGCGGTACAGAGGAGGAGTGCTGGCAGAGCAATGTGCAAATTACGATACCAGACGTGTCGACACGCCCGATCCCCTCGGCGCGAGATGCGAGGGTCAGTGTCTTGCAGCTGATACTGTGATTTAGCCTAGCGGTCCAGCTCTCGCCCGCATAACGAGCACGTGATCGACAGGAGTCAAGGCGATGTGTGTGGGGCCTTCACGGTTGCACGCTGACGATCTCTCGGCAGAAAAGTTGATGAACGCCGGTAACCAAGTTAATGTCAGTGGTCCTCCACGCCTTTTTGTACCATTCAACAACAACCCCGCGATCCCGTCTGCGAACCCGGGTGCCTACTGAAGTTCGTGGGCGGCCCCATCGCTACTTTGGGTGGATCGCGCCGAATCGGTGCCAGACTCGGCGTGAGGCTAGGCGAGCTGTCCGCCTGCATGGCGCTCAGCTGAGGGTGAGGCTGCAGAGTACGGATACAGATGCCCGTCTCGCATTGGTTTCGCAGCCAGCAAACCCCCAGGCTTCGCTTCAAGCGCTTCCTGCGCTGAGGACGCACCATACCATTGTGTATCTGACAGACTACGTACGCAGTGCCTCAATCCGAGTTTGGATAAGGCAGGCAGGCAAGAAGCAGGCTCGGGCAGCGATGCTTGCGCGGGCGGTGTCCAAGGAGCCCCCGAAGCCGCAACGTGTCGTGGGAATTTAAAAAGCCCCCGCACTGTCCGTACGTAGTACAAAATGCAAAGAACTTTGTTGACCAAATAGACTGCGTGCAGACTCAAAGCTCTGCAGCAACATGATGATAAAAGTCAAGGGTTCATTGACATCGTCACATGTGCCGGGACAAGGTCAGTTGCGAGCCTGCGACCTTTTTTTTTTTTTGTGGGGCCTGCGATACGTCGACGCACAACATCGCACCCGTAACTGTAGCCAGTATCCTGGTAGCTACAGATGTTATTATTATAAAATATAACTCAGCTAAACTCAATGTTAAGTACGTTGGTTTACGCAATAAAAGGTTGGTTGTATAAGGTATGGTTTACAGTATGTTGCGACCAGTATTTCGTTGTCTTTGAACCCCACTTCACCACGTACTTACTACAGAAGATGCTCTTCGTCAGCACATGGCCATGGAGCCTTGACGGAGCCTCTTCTTGTCTTGCCGAGGCCAAGGCGAACTCATTGCGGCTTCTCCGAGATGATCTCCGGATTCATCATGGTGTCTGCCCCTTTGGACAGGCGGCCACGCACTAGCACTGTCATGCATCTGCAACATCATTGTGCCGTTCTGGATGACAGGGTCCCGGCGGCGGTGAGAAAGCTTCCCAATCCGGCCGGCATCAAAGGATAGGACCGATAAAGTGTCTGCACAAGCACACGCACGAGCGGGGAACTCTTCACACATGGGACCGTTGAGATTGAAAATCGGGTACGTAGTGTACACTCTACAGCACTGAACCCACTAGATGTCCTCTGCATATGGCTCTGCATTTTTCGAGAAACCCATGGCCCGGTTCATGACTTCACTCGGATCCGAGGCCGCCATGGCGTCGAGCACTTTGAGGTTGCCATTGTCGTCCCTCCCCCCCCCCGTCCCGTACCCCGAGCAGCTGCCAAAGACGTACCACATGTCCAGCGTGGTGAGGGCCGCGACCATCAGAGGAGCAAAGATGATCCAGTTACTCACTCTGCACATGGGCGACTGGGAACCGGGGAAAAGGAAAGGGAGCTGATATGCCGCCCTATTGGAGATGGTGATCATGTCGCCCGTGGCCAGCGCCCTAGCGGTCGATCCCTGGACGACGATGCCGCGAGAGAAGTTGGCGCTGAACGGTCCATGAGGGAGAGGATAGTTCATGTGTCAGACATACCGCGGCAAAGGGCAGGACGCGATCATGCAGGGGGCGCCGGTGACGTGGCGCGAGCACTCCTTGGTCTTGTCATTATGGAGGCAGTTGCTGATCATGATCATGATGCGCTTCGGACTTGTACCAGAAGCACATGTACATCGTGGAACCGGGGAAGACGCGGCCGAAGTGCAGACAGTGATGACGCCCCAGGACATGATGCAGGCGATTCAACGGCTAAGCGAGGAGTACATGAGGGGGATGTTGCAGGGGAACTTGCAGGGGAACTCCATGGGGACGCAGGGGACGAAGGAGAGGGGGACGACGACGTTGTAACCTTGGCAGATTCAGCGGCGTGACAAGGTTGTCGTCTGGCGTGTCATTGTTGAGGATGCGGGCGTTGCGAGACACGGCAGGTCGAGCGACGACGCGGTGCTGGTGAGCGACTTCCAGTTGACCATTGTGTGTGTGGGCGAGGGTGACCTGCCCTCCTCAAACGGTTGAACGCACGCGGTGAAGCGACTCGGACACTGATACGGCGAGGTGAGGGCCGTCGTCTGGCCATTAATCCCCCATTGAGCATGGCCTTTTGTCGTACGGAGACTCGACTTCTGTCTTGATATCTGACAGTTGGTCGCAGCAGGCCCAACGAGGCAAGGCGGTTGAGGCGTGGAGGGCCGACTAGCTGACGCCCAGGCAACAAGATGCCGTTGTATCAGTATCGAGCAGTGTTCTCCATTATCCTGCCCTTTCCCAGTTCATTCGTGGAAGTTGTGGTCGATGCAAGATGGGCTTTTTGTACACGCGGGTCCGGACCTGGGGCAACGAACTGATAGCGCCCGTCGGCGTGGTCACGCAACAGCGTTGGTCATGTTTTGGACTGGCGAGTTGCGCAGTCATGGACGGGAGACTAAGCGTTGGCTCTGACGATACAACCTTGAAGTGAGTCCTCACAGGCGTTCAATGGAGCAGTACATGTAGTATGGCAGCCGAGATCGGCCACCTGTCCACTTTGACGGGCAGTAGGGAGCAAGTGCATTGACGCAGACACATGGGACACGGATATTCGTGCTTTTCGAGATTACTTTATCAATATTGAGAGAGTTGTTATATTTTTCCTTGATCCAGGACACAGACGATACTCTTTGCGCGTATACAGTGCTCTGTGATGTCGCTGACGGATCCTCTCTTCTCTTACCCCCCCGAGGCAAGACAGGTCTGGGAGAATTAGAGGCTTTGCCAGATTTCTGAAGCCAAAATCATGTCAAATGCCCGGCCCAATAAGTCTGATGCTATAATAAGATACAGTAGCTTGCTCTATCCGGCCCCAGATGGCTGTTTGTGGCGAACAAAGACCAAGACCCTGATGGCCTCCGGTGCCGGCGCCGCAGCGGGGGAAGTGGAAGGTGGGATGGAACGAATCGGCGAAAGAAGTAGGAACCCCACCATCCATCGAGTCACTGCAGGGCGTACCTTACTTGCACTCATCCATGGACCCCACCACGAATGACCATTTTGACCATCGCCAGCGACCTCAGGAAGAGCTCCGACCATCTTTCGTCAACTTTCAAGGTCCATTGACCACATAAACGCCAGCATGTCGCCTTTTGACCTCGAGACCTGCGCGCGGCCCAACATTCTGGCCCTGCAACCCTATCGCTGCGCTCGCGAGTGCGTCCTTCCTCCCAGTTCTCACTCTGGCCCAGCACGCTGACGGCTCCAGTGACTACAAGGACGACGGCTCCAATATCCTCCTCGATGCCAACGAGAACGCATACGGGCCCTCTCTGCCTGCCTCGTCGTCCTCGCTCGTCTCCCTCGCCGGCCTGAACCGCTACCCCGACCCGCACCAGTACGACCTCAAGGCCCTCCTGTGCGCCCTGCGCAACACCCACGCCCACACGCCCAAGACCCTGCGTCCCGAGAATCTGTTTGTCGGCGTCGGCAGCGACGAGGCCATTGACGCGCTTCTGCGTGCCTTTTGCGTCCCTGGCCGGGACAAGTGCCTCGTCTGCCCGCCCACGTACGGCATGTACTCCGTGTCCGCGCAGGTCAACGACGTCTCCCTCGTCAAGGTGCCTCTGCTGCCGGCGCCCGACTTTGGCCTCGACGTGGACGCCATTGCCCAGGCGCTGTCGGACGAGGCGCACGTCAAGCTCGCCTACCTGTGCTCGCCAGGCAACCCGACGGGCAGCCTGCTGGCCAAGGCGGACATTGAGCGGCTGCTGCAGCACCCGACGTGGAACGGCGTGGTGGTCGTGGACGAGGCGTACATTGACTTTGCGCCCGAGGGCGCCTCGCTGGCCGAGTGGGTGACGGAATGGCCGAACCTGGTTGTCATGCAGACGCTGTCCAAGGCGTTTGGCATGGCGGGCATCCGCCTGGGCGTCGCGTTTGCGAGCGAGCCCATTGCGCGCATCCTCAACAGCATGAAGGCGCCCTACAACATTGCCAACCCGACGTCGGAACTGGCGCAGGTGGCCGTCGGCAAGGATGGCCTGGCGGTGATGAGGAAGAACATGGCCGAGATTGTGCGGCAGCGGGAGCGGCTTGTGGCGGAGCTGCCGCGGATCGAGGGCGTCGGACGGCTGCGTGGCGGGACGGCGAGCAACTTTCTGCTGTACGAGATGCTGAACGCCCAGGGCCAGCCGGACAACACGACGGCGCTGGCGGTGTACGAGCGGCTGGCGGAGAACCGGGGCGTCGTCGTGCGGTTCCGGGGCAAGGAGCACGGGTGCCTGGGGTGCCTGCGCATCACGGTGGGAACCGAGGACGAGGTGACGCGGTTCCTAAGCGCGCTCAAGGCTGTTCTCGCCGAGGTGCGGGGGCTGACGCCGGCCTCGGACGAGGAGGCCAAGGAGCAGGCGGCGAACGGAGTGGTGGCCTGATGGACTTGATGGAGATGGCAGGCAAAAGCAGGCGGGCACGTTATAGACAGGTACACGGCGTTTTTTGGATAGACAATACAGCATGATCTCATTTACTCATTATTTCATTCACACACTTGCTAGGACCCGTCGCAGCGATAGGGGTTCACGGGGGGCCACTGGGCCTCGCGGACGGTCTTGATATCGTCGCCTCGCAGGGGCGGCGCCGCGTCGTCAATGAGCCAGCCCTGGATGGTCTCGAGGGCGGTCATCTGGGGCCCGAGGCCGACCTTGCCATCGTGGCCGCCGACGTACCACTTCATGCCGCAGGCGTGGCCGTCCGGGCCGCCGGTGCAGGTGTTGGCGGCGGCCTTGGCGGAGGCGGCGAGGTAGCGCTCGACGGTGGGGCGGAGGGAGGGCATCATCCAGGTGGCGTGCCACATGTTGCGGGCGAGGTAGGCCTTGTGCGTCTCCATGTCTGCGTTGCAGCGGTTGACGGTCTCGCAGGCGCCCTCGTAGAGGATGTCTGTGGCGTTGCCGTAGGGGGCGCCAAAGAACCACTCTGCGCCGCGGAGGAGGTTGGTGGCGCGGTCAGCCCAGCGGGGGTCGCCGGTGTGGTTGGCCATGACGGCGGCGCCGTAGAGGTAGACGCCAGCGGTGTAGGTGTAGCTGCTGTGTGTGACGGCGGCGCAGTCGCTGGCGGCGTCGGTGCCGTCCCAGACGTGCCACGAGTCGTGGTCGACGAGGCCGACGTCCCAGGACCAGTCCCAGGCCCTGTCGGCCCACTCGCAGTAGGTGTCGTTGCCGGTGGCGCGGGCCATGCGGGCGGCGATCTGGAAGAAGCCGCCGTTTGTGATGGAGTTTTTGTAGTTCATGCCGTTGGGGTTGTCCGGGTAGATCTGCCAGGTGAGGCCGCCGCCGCAGTGTGTCGTGTTCCAGCGGGACTGGAGCGAGCGGAAGACGTTGGCGCCCATGTCGAGCCACGAGGGCAGGCTGGGGTCGGGCTGGGGAAAGTTGCGCTCGGCGGCGGCGAGGGCGGCCGCGCCCCAGAAGTAGAGATCGTCGTTGCCCTCCTCGTGGGCGTGCTCGGGGGGCATGTAGTCGTGGTTCGGGCCGAGGTTGGAGGGCGCCAGCAGCGCCTCGAGGACCACGTCGTTGTAGCTCGGGTCCTTTGTATAGTGGTAGTAGTCGAGCATGGTGCCCCAGAGGGCGCCGGCCACCCACCAGTAGTACGGGTCCTGGAGATCACCGACGTCCTGGGGGGGGTTAGTCTTTGCACTTGGATGGGAGGCGAGACTAAGACTCACCACTGGGTTGCTCGACATGTTGCCCTTGTAATATGCCATGGCGCCGTGAGCAATGGTCGCAGCCACGTTGCGGATCGAGTCTAGAAGTGTGAGTAAGCACAGGGATAGGAGTGATGCTGGCTGCGCATGGATGGCTCACAGTGGCTGTCGAGGTTGAGGTCCTTGGGGGCGATGACGCCGTCGGCGGCGGCGGCCCCGAGGCTGGTGAGCAGGGTGAGTAGCTTGAGGAGCTCCATGGCCATGCTGTTGGTCTGTCTATGTCTATGACTTTGCGTTTGTGTGCGTTGTGGGTATTAGGCTGTCGAGCCTTGGGCTTCTGCACCAGCTGTTGAGGGAGACGTTGGATGCAAAGTGGGATGAGGAAAGGAAGCCGCGCAATAAAGATCAAAGACAAAAAACCAAGGCACAGATGCGTGCGGCACAATCCCAGGCCCTCTGAATCAAAAGTGAGCAGGATGTGAGGTTACGTCATGGTCAGACGAGCGCCACCAGGACACAGGATGATGGATGTAACAGGAGCAGCCATCTGGGGCGGACACCAGACAATACAGTCGACGATTATACACTCAGATCATCCACGCCACCAGATAATATAGTTGACGACCACGCCCTTGCCTCCCGCCTTGTCCCTGTTCCTCGTGGCGGGCACCAAGGGACCTGTGAGGTGTGCGCGAGACTCATGAGGGGTCCAGCGTTTTGAAAGAGTTCAGGACCAGAATAGGCCCTGCAGAGCGCAGATCCATTGTTGGTTGGCGGACAAGGCAGCAACGTGAAACGGCCAACGGGCCCCTGTCGTTTCTATTCGTGTTCCAACAGGCCGGCGGCTCTGTAGTCCAAACTAGGACACAAGTCGAAACGCGGCCGTCGGTTGGCTGTGCAGGGCGGCTCTTCGGGTCCCGGCATGGTCCTTTGTGTCAGGGACTGCGCTCACAGGGCGGGGGGTGCTGCTTCTCACACGCTGAGATGCAGCTCGGTGAGGAGCACGAGCGCATGTGTGCCCGTAACAACAGCGTCAGCAGAGCGTGCAGCGGACGCACCAATACGTTTCACTGTTGCATGGGAGAATGCCCACTCAGAGATACGAGTCAATATTTCTCGTTTGGGTTGCTAGAGGCAGAAATGGCCACAAGACACCCAGTCAACCATCCGCCAAGTCGTCCGCAGGGTAGTCAAAGCGTACCGACTTGAATGAAAAAGCCCAAGGACCGGATTGGCTGCCTCGCCCCGACCGGACCGGAGCGGGGCCGGACGGGCATGTGGCTCCTTGTCTTGATCTGGACTAGCGCGCCGGAGCTAGCAGCCGCCGGACTTCTCACGGACTTTTTTGACGGACATACATGGCCGTCAGTCGGACATATCAACCCGTGGCTACTTGTGACCGTGTCTGCATTGCGTCCAGGGAATCGCTTTTATAGTACGAATGCTATCGCCTCTCATTGAAAAATCAAATACAAAAGTCCCAAGTCCAGCTGCACTGGGAGCCTCAGCATTACATACATAATCTTGGCGGTCATCACATGCAGCCTCCCAGCCGCCTCCAACTCAATCACTCCTCTCCATTGACACCTTCTCAGACCAAGGCCAATCCCTCAAAATGCCCTTCCCGTACCACGCAGCCATGGGCGCCGCCGCCCTCCTCCCCACTCGGCTGCCCTCGCCTGTGATCAGCATCGCCCCCGTCACCCTCCCCTACCCGAGGCGCCCCGTCGACCTCCAGCTGCGCGTGTCGGCCCCGACCAGTGCCTCGGGGCCCCTACCCATCATCATCTTCTCCCACGGCATGGGGGCCAGCAAGTGGCTCAACTCGCTCGCCGGCTACGAGCCCCTCACCCACTACTGGGCCTCGCAGGGGTTCGTCGTCCTCCAGCCCACGCACCTCGCCGCCGTCAGTCTAGGCCTGAAGTCGTCGGACGCCGACAATGCCATGTTCTGGCAGGACCGCCCCGCCGAGATCAGCTTCCTCATCGACCACCTCGACGCCCTCCAAGACCTCGTCCCCCAGCTCAGAGACCGCCTCGATAAATCCAGGATCGCCGTGGCGGGCCACTCCCTCGGTGCCTTCACGGCCAGCCTCGTGCTCGGCGCGACCAACACGTCCCCCCTTACGGGGCGGACCGTCCGCCCGCACGACCCGCGCGTCAAGGCAGGCGTCATCCTCGGTGGGACGGGCCTGGGCGGCGACAGCCTGTCCGACAAGGGTCGCGCCAAGATTCCCTTTTACGATGCCGACTTCTCCGCCATGCGGACGCCCGCGCTCATCATGGCCGGCAACGCCGACGACAGCCCCCACCTCACCGTCCGGGGCCCCGCCTGGCACTGCGACCCGTACCAGCACGCGCCCGGCCCCAAGGACCTCTTCATGGTGCGCGGGGGCAGGCACGGCTTTGGCGGCGTGGCCGGCTGGTCGGCCGCCGAGACGGACGACGAGTCGCCCGAGCGCCTGGCCATTGTCCAGCGCGTCTCGTCGGCGTATCTGCGCAAGGCGCTGTGCGGGGAGGACGACGCGTGGAAGCAGACGCTGGCCGCTGTGGGCGGTCACCCAGAGCTGGGCGAGCTCCAGGGCAAGGCCTAGATGGGGGGAGGACTTGATATTCACTCGATAGTTCTCAAGATAACGTGCTTCCTATTCTTCACTACAGGATAATAATGTTCTCGTAGCCAAGACGCCGCCATGCCCATGTAAATCGTTTTGGATCGCATCGTCGCCGCCCACGGGCAAGACGTCCTCAAAACCCTCGAACAGCGCCGTGATGGGACTGTGCTTTGCGCCGGCGGCCGCCACGCACGACGGCGTCGGGTCGCCCATGTCGTCCGGGTGTCAGTAGTCGTTCACAAAGTCGACCTCGACGGCCACCTGAAAGGCGTAGGAAGACGCGGGAGCGCCAAAAATCTGCACGGCCAGCCTGCAGCTCAAGGGACTCTGACCCTTCCGGCCGGCCAGGAAGAGGCCCTGTCATCCATCGTAGCAGTGAGAGCAGCAGCATGAGGCCATCTTGAATTTATGCTGCTGGCGAAACTGAGAGGGTTGAGTGTCGAGCAGTGGCGAGAGCCTGGCAGGGCTGCAGATGGTGTCTGCAGGGTCACCACAGGGCTGCAGCATAGAAAAAAGGCCTCATCTTAGATGAATGGCAGCGCACACGACGGTGCCGGATGTGTCGCAGCCAGAAGCAAAAGTGATGCGGGCACGCAAGGACACTCACTGCCTTGCACGGCAAGTAGATAGTATTGCGCAACTACATGTCTGTCCAGTACACGGCGGAATGCCCGACATCCGTGGTGTCTCTCCAGTCCAAGCACGCGCCCCTGTAACGCCAGCCTTCCAACCAAACCAAACTCCATCCGGGGGCGCCATGAACATGAATCCCAAGCAAGCTCCCCGTCCGCGCCTTGTGTCATGTTGCCGTACGCTATGTATATGTGTTGGTCGTCAGTCGTTCGCGGTGGCGCTGCGTAGCGCCACGGTAATACATGTAGTCTCAATAGTCTACATGGTATGCACCCAATGTCCTCAAAAGAGTAGCAGTACCAGGCCTAGCAGGCCACTGCCCACGACTGCTGTCCAAGGGTGGTTCGGGCCGGCGAGGCCCCCGGGGGCGCCCGACTCGGCCGTGGGCTCCGGCATCAAATACAGCTCGTTGGACGGGGGCAGCTGCGAGGCCGTGGTGACGGTCATGCCCAATGAGTCGGCCGTGCGCGTGGGCAGTTCTGCCATTGTCAGCGTCCCCCACTCGACGTCGGTGCCCTCGAGGACCGAGGTCCACGAGGACTCCGTCGGGCCGGTGTGCGGCGCGTTGGAGTAGTCGGTAGCGAAGCTCGAGTAGCCGGAGCACGTCACGGCTGTGGTCGCGTTGAACTCGCACTCAACGTTGACGGTGCTGTCTGGGTCAGCGCATGCACACAGACAAGAAAAAGACGAGCTCACTATGTCGAGGTGACGGTGCCTTGGAAGCGCACGGTGCTCGCGCCGTACACGACCACAAACGGAAAGTCCATGGCGAGCTCGCACGCGGGGGGCGTCTGCGTCGGGCAGAAGATGGTGTAGGTCGTCTGGTTGGCGCTGTCGTCCTGCAGAGATTCAGGGTTAGCCAGCAGCGCTCACCTGGTCTGGCTGTCCGTAGGCCCGTCCGCCCGTTTGAACTCACTTTGGAAATGACGCTCCCCCTCACCAGAGCCCAGTCGTCGGCATCGTAGTGCGGCAGGTAGATGGGCCCTGTGGTGGGCGTGGGCGTCACGGCGGGCGTTTCGTCCTCTGCATTGTCCTGCTCCGTGCTCTCGCCCGAGACAGGCCCGGCAAGGAGGACGAGCGCAAAAAGGAGGAGGCAGGAGAGCAGGCGACTGTGTCGCGGCGGACGACCTAATCGAACGGCGCGCATGTTGGCGGGCTGGCTGGTGTCTGCGTGGACACTCAGGCACGAGGCGAGGATGTGTGTCGCCTCCCACCAAGGCGGGCTGCGTCGACGAGGGCTGCGGTCGCGGATGGCTGAACGACGACGACGACGGCAGGGGGGCGCGACAGGCGTGCGTACCGGCTGGTCATGGTCGAGGAGAGACGGGAGGATGGAGAATCGATCCGACTGGGGATGGGGGTCGTAGGGTGAATGGCGGGCAGCGCAGAGCATGGAGTCTCGACGAGGACGACGACGATGCCAAGCGCCAAGTGCCCAGGGCCAAGAGCCTCGGTGGGTTGTACAGTAACGTGCGCGCTCACCTCATGGCGACGTGCCAAGCCACTGGCTCCCAGCCAAGAGTCTTGGCCACTCGTTTTCGCACCAGTGGGCACGCTTGTTCATTTCCGCCCGTGGCCTCTGTTGCGCTGGCTGGACGTGATGGCACGAGGCGCGCAACCTCTGCCGTCGCTTCGAGCGTGCGGCTGAGCGATGTCGTCGTCGATGAATGGATGAATGGAATATAGAAGCGAGTCGATGTTGCTGCCTGCTGTCTCCTGCCTTTGCTCTCATGAGTGTCGTGCGGGTACCCACGCCGTGCCAAGACCGCCGCACTGTGCGAGTGAGATGGCCGCCAAGCCATGTCCCGTAGTCATGAGTAACTACCAATCGCTCTCATCATGACCAGAGCCAAGGGCTTGGTATTGCCGAGCCTGGGCCTCTGGGAGGCGGTCACTCTATACTATACACGTAATGTGTGTAGGCTGTCGTCACTGGATTGACCGGAGTCAGGAGGTCCGGTCTAACTGAATATAGCCTACCCTAGACCTCCCAGCTTCGATGGATCTGGTCGGAACCAGAGTCGCATTTCTTTTTCTCCATCTTCCCGGTTTGAACACATGCGGCTCAGCCGCTAACAAGATACAAGCAGCGCCTCTCCTTGCAGCCACATCCGCACGTGCCCGGCCAAAGCCAGGGGAGAAGAAGCGAGTCACGACAAGGCCACACGCAAACCGAGCCGACAATGTGTGACCGCCACGACGCGTCCAAGCAGTGAATCACTCATCGTTCGCAGAGAGCTTATAATGACAGCAAAAGCTCCTGCGCCGGGATCAAAGACACCCAGCATGACCATTCTCAATCTCATCTCGTGCAGATTGTGCCAAGCCGCCTTGGACTGCCTATTTAGCCGCGGTGCATCGTGATCCCTGCGCATCTATTGCCCTACCTCTGCAAGTCTGGATAATAAGAGCATCTCGCGCCGGACTGCAACCTCTCCTCAAGCCAACTCCAAGCCTCTCCTGAAGCCAGCTTCCATCCCCAAGCAAAGCCAACTTTCGCCGCTCTTTCGCATCACCCACCTCCGCCATGGCCCCCCGACTCGCTCTCCTCGGTCTCGCGACCCTGGCCGCGGCCCAGACGACGACCGTCGACATTATGCTCATGGGCATCCCCCCCAAGGGCGTGCAGGCGTCCGTCGTTGGCGTCCAGGACGGGCTGACAACCCTCGCCATGGACTGCAGCGACCAAGACTGCCAACAAGTCCCCCAGACCATCGTCCAGGGCGAGGACACGTTCAGCGCTGCCATCAAATACGTGCATAGCTATGAAGACATTGATGTTGACCTGTACGTCGCCGCCGGCTGCGCGTGCGCAGACAAGCCCCCCCCCCCCCCCCCCTTCCTTTTTTTTGTGACAAGACGCACACACACTGATGCGATGACGTTGCAGGGACCAAAGGATCAATTGCGAGATGGACCACGAGAACGACATCCTGGAGTGCACCATGGTGCAGGAGGGCGTCGACAGCGGAACCTCCGTCCGCATGACCACGACGGCCTCATTCGACGGGCTGAGTGCCCTGTACCAACCCGTCCCCGTCACGGCCGGTGTGGACAAGCTGGCCGCCGTCGAGGCGACAACCACGGCGACCGAGTCGGCCACAGAGAGCGAGCAGACGACCGTCGCGGAGGTCCCGTCCCGCACAGACAGCGTCGACGAGGCGACGCCCACGCCCACCGAGTCGGGCGCCTCTGGAGACGACGAGGACAACGCTGGTCGCCAGCTCGGACAGAACACGCTCGTCGCTGCTTTGGCGGCAGTCGTCGGTCTCGTCAGCCTGCTCTAGAGAGATAGATAGACACTAGACGCCGTCTTTCCTAATGAGGTGGACGTCCGCGTCCATCACCCCCACACTCGCTGCGCCCGCTCCTCCCGTCCGTCCTGCCAGCTGGTGCAGTTGATGCACCGCGCGGCCTAGAAATTAGCATTGTCCTTGCATTCCGTGAAAAAAGAAAAAAGAACCTTCTCGTTGATCCACTGCCGGCAGTAGGTACATCGCTTTGTGCGCTTGATGATGGGCTCCTCGGACATGAGCATGTAGAGGTGGGCCATGGAGTAGAGGGCGAGGCCAATCATCATGAAGGAGACAATCTGGTAGATGAAGGAGCCGTAGGCCATGACGACGGCGCCGTCGGCCTGGGCCTGCTGGAGGGTGTTGTAGCCGGCCGTGGCGTTGTAGTTGGGGCCCGGCCGCAGCACGGCAAACTTCTCCTCAATGTTGCGCCGGAGCGGCAGGATGATGGAGATGGGCGGCATGAGAATGTCGCCGACAAAGGACTTGACGAGGTCGGTGAAGACGGACGCGAGGCTGCCCTTTTTGTCAGCAGGCTGCACGAGGCGCACGCGCAAAAGAGAGCAGAGGCGACGCACATGAGACCAAAGGCGACCTGGAGCACGTTGCCCTGAAAGGCAAAGTCGACAAAGCCGTCCCAGAGATCCTTGGCCTTGCGCTGGCCGCGGCCCAGCAGCGAATCGGCCTCGGAGGGCTCGCGGGCGAGGCGGTCGGGGCGCAAGCGGAAGGCCTGGGCGAGGGCGTTCATGGTTGTCGTGGGGAGGGTGGATGGGTTGAGGTGAGGTTGGCGAGACTGAGGAAGAAGTGAGCGGAGTGAGCTACGTCAAGTACGCGGGATGAGACCGCCACGTTGGCTGCCCTTGACCCCTGTCGCACTGATGCATGCGGGGGACGTGGGGGAGATGGGTGCATGAATCATATATCACTGGGCGTTGGTGAAGGTAGTGATTTCAATCTATTGTTTATTCACAATCTAGGAGTCTCGCTGCCGTGGTATCAAATATTCGCTGCCGTCCAACTACTCAAGCTCACACAGTATTACATCTAGTATCGTCACAAGCCCCATAACGCTTCAAGTAAACAGTGCCACTCGGCACGTCAAACGCATGCCTACGAGTGATACCCCCCCATGCCCTTCTCCGAGCGGCGGACGTGCCTGGTGGCGCGCCAGGCGAAGAAGAACTTGACGGCCCAGAAGACGGTGCTCGTGAGGAGTGCGCCGGCGGCGACCCAGGTGATGATGAGGAACTTGTCGCCGCGGTGGATCTGAATGTCAATCTCCTCGGCGACGTCGTTGATCTCGTTGACGCCCCTCGTGACGGCGATGGTGATGAGGATGCTGGCGACGAGCATGGACAGGGCGGCGAGGGCGGCGAGGACAAAGTTGGCGACGCTGACGGAGCGCTTGTCGGGCAGGACGAAGCCGGCGAGGCAGGCGAGGATGGCGAGGCCGCTGAAGCCCATGCCGAGGACGTAGAGGATGAAGAGACCCAGGAGCGCGTCGTTGAGAATGTCGAGCTTGTCCTGGACCTCGGGGGTCCAGCCCAGGTCGTTGATGCTGATCTCGACGGGGCCGAGGGACATGTCCTTGTCGAGGATGCGGGACAGGTTGAGGCGCTGGCCGGGCGACGAGTCGGTGCAGTTTGTCGTGTTGAGCGAGGCGCCGGGGGCCGTGGCGTTGGGGCGGTAGTAGCCCTCGCAGGCGTCCATGACGTGGATCGAGTACCAGTCGGCGATGCCCAGCTCCTCGGTCACGCGGTCCACGCCGTCGCCCAGGAGCTCGTTGCCGTACTCGAACAGCTCGTCCCGGGCGTCCGAGAGGGTGTCGCTCACCCTGTCGAAGAAGCTGTCGTCGCCGTCGTCCTGCTGCTCGTCCTCGCCCTCGTCGCTGCCGGTGGGGAGGAGCTGCTGGCCCATCATGGACACGTTGAGCTGCGGCTGTCAGTGCTGCTCTGCTCGCTCTCGAGGGGCGCTTTCCTTACCCGTGCAATCGCATAGTCCTCCATGAAGCCGTCCCTGTGGCCCGCAAAGAGACACAGGGCTGAGAGCACCATGCCCACAATGGACAGCGCCAGGGGGATGAGTACGACGAGGCGGGTGAGCAGCGCCATGGCTGAGCGTGCAGAGTGCAACGTGAATAGGTATACAGGCGGTGGTCTCAGTCGATTGAGCAAACGCCAGAAGCAGACGCAGTCGGTTTGAAGAGATATCCCTTGCACGTCACGGCGCGTCGAACAGGCCTCTGTCTAAATACCTAAGCAAAAAAGTGATGTGCGATAGGGGCCATGCCGCCATGCCAGTGACGACACCAGCGGGCCGCCGCGTCCCAGACTCCCAACCCAACGGGAGCAGCAGCACGTCCTGGGCATGACGTGCGGTCGTCAAGGGTCTTTGTGGACAAAAGACAACAAATGGCAAAGAGCAGGGCGACGAGTGGATGAGGAGGGTTGCTGGGATCTTGGCTGGCAGACAATGGCGCTGTCCACGAATGCTGGTTGGCGCCGCCGCCCTGGCGTACGTCATTGGATCTCGTCGTCCACTCGACTGCCGACGGGACGACCCTGGGCGGCGCTGCGGGGGCTGATCAGCGCTGGCGCTACTGTAATCGGAAGCCAGGCCACTGGCCACAGGCCTCGCCAGCACACAATCTCACAGTCGCTGATGATGGGGCCTGCGCCACGCCATGCTGCCGCCCGCTTGGGGCTGGTGATGGCGAGGCGAGGGGACGCTGTATATGTCCTCCACAGGCCATCATGGTCAGCTACAAGTAATGCAGACCAGCCATAGCGACCAAGAAATATGACTGTACAGCTAAGTCGGCAGAGCCAGCCAATATTCGCACCCATTTGTTGGTTAATCACGACCATTTGGAGCTCCATGTCGTGAACAGCCCGCCGCAGGCCTGGCAGGCCACTGAGAGCGACTCGTTCACCACGTACCGCCATGGCCTGCTGGCCCAAGATTTACTACGCACCTCCAGACACGACGTCTTGTTTGTCAATATAGAGACTTGGCTGCCCCCGCCTCCTCTTCCCCTCCCCTGCTCCCAATGTCTCTCACGGACCAACGCTTTGCCCTCCTCGACTGTGCGGCTCGGTGATCACCAGTCCACCGCCATCGCTAGGACCATCTGCTCCGGTGCTCGTCACGACAGACCACGCAGCTGCCCTGTCCAGACGGCGCTCGCGCTCCGGCAGAGCGGTGAATGCTTGGCGCCCGCATCACTTGATCGCCGTTTGCCTCGGATGAACGTGCGGGCGACCGTTCTTCATGGCGTCGCCTGACTCACTCGCCTCGCGCTCATGGACGCCCACGTGAAGCCACACGCGTGGCTGGTGCTCTCCGTGAGACTCCGTCTCAGTCTGGCAGCTGTCAGAATAAGCCGCACACTCGTCGACAGTCCCCCCGCCTGCAGCTGCTCATTCCCTTTTTGTCACGTCCGCCCAGTCCAGCCATCATGCGTCCGTCCAGATCGCCCGCGGCTGAAGCCCTCCTGGCCGGCCACTTGACTCGACAAAAGCACGGCTGGCCCGAACCATTCACTCATTTCATCATTCATCACGGCCCAAATCGACCATGGCCGTAGCCTAACTACAGTCCTTCCCTCTCGTCGCTTCTCGCTCGCTCTCCACTGCCCCGGTGCGCGACGTGCTCCACCACGGCACGCGACAAGGCCTCTGAGAGCCCTCTTCACGTCATCACCCGCCCAACCGACCGAACGCGCCGACGCCAGAGACACCCCGACAGCACGGCGAGAGGACATTCATTCCATGGCTTCGCTCGAGGCCAAGATTGTCGTCCTCGGCGCCCAGGGCGTCGGCAAGACCTCCCTCGTCACCCGCTACTGCAAGGGCACCTGGTCGCCCGCCACCACAACCTCCACCGTCGGCGCCAGCTTCCTCACCAAGCGCGTCGTCGACAGCGACACGGACACCACCGTCCGCCTGCAGATATGGGACACGGGTGCGCCCCTCCTCCTCCCCTTGACTGTAAATGCTGACCCGCCAGCCGGCCAGGAGCGCTTCCGCAGCATATCCCGCCTCTACTACCGCGGCGCCAACGCCTGCATCCTCTGCTACTCCATCACCGACGCCCAGTCCTTTGTCGAAATGGGCGTCTGGCTCGTCGAGCTCCGCAGGAACCTCCCCCGCGACGTCGTCCTCCACGTCGTCGGCACAAAGGCGGACATTGTCGCCAGGGACCCCGCCGCCCGCCAGGTCCCCTTTGAGCGCTGCATCGCCTACGTCGCCGAGCACCTCGCCCCCGGCCAGGGCGGCACGCCGCCGCCCACCGCCAACCCGACGCCCCTTTATCCTCCCGGCCCCGGCGGCGGCCTCGTGAGCTCCAGCCCCGGCGGTCCCGCCGTCCTCCCCGCCAGCAGCGTCGACCCCCACAGCCCCAGCTCCAAGCGCAGCTCCGGCTTCTGGGGCCAGGAGGTCGGCTGGGACGCCTGCCACGAGATCTCCGCCGAGAGCGGCGAGGGCGTCGAGGAGGTCTTTCGCGTCGTCGCGCGCAAGCTCGTCGAGCAGAACCGCAAGCTCCAGCAGGCCCTCCTCATGGCCGCCGCCACACCCCAGGCCTTTGCCACGCCCGGCCTCCCCGACGGCATGCCCACCCCGGACGGCTACTTTGAGGGCGCCAACGCACGCGGCAGCTTCCGCGTCGGCAGGGACAGGAGGTCCTGGCTCTTCTCCCCGGGCTTCTCCCCCGCCGTCACCGTCGAGAACGCCGCCCAGCCACAGGAGGACTGTGCCGGCCGCAAGGGGAAGAACAGGTGCTGCTGAGTTGAGTGCGTGGGCAGCATGGGCAACACTATGGGCAACTGCATGGCAAATTGCATGGGCAAGGCGTTGGTTGGTCTATCAGGCATACGGGATTATAGGGCAATCGGTTAATAGGCTATGAGCTAGGCGTTTTCATGGTTCGGAGTTGGGGACTTGTCAACATAATACACATGTGCCATTCCCTCACGGCAGAGCCGTGCCCGCCGCCACGTCCGCTATCTTCTTGTCTAGGTCATCCTGCACAACGGGCACGGCCGGTACCGTCACCCCCTCGATGCGTCTCGCGAGCCCAATGTAGCCGTCGCTCACCACGAGCACGTCCACCTTGCGGTCCTCCCTCGACTCGGGCAGCGCCATGTGCGCGCGCGCAGAGGGCCTGCTGCCCGGCGGCGCGCCGGCGGACCAGCCGAGCCTCTTGACGGCAAACACCTCGTCCCGCGCCAGGTCGGCGACGAAGACAAAGAAACCTTCCGACTGCGCCTTGGGGAAGTACGGGGCGTACATCTTGGCGTCCCGCTCGACCAGCGGGTTCTGTCGATGCAGCTGCACCGCCAGGCCCGTGGCGGTCACGTTGTCTACGCTGACGACGACGTCGGGGAGCGTCGACAGGGCGCGCGCAAAGCGGCCGTGCTGCGACGCCGGGACGCCCAGGGACTTGGCCAGGTCGTTCACCTTGCCCGGCGGCGTGTCGATGAGGTCTTGCAGAGACGACGTGTCCTCTGTCCTTTCGGGCACGACGCCGGGCAAAATCGCGGCGGCGGGGTCCGTCGGCCAGCGCGCCGACTTGACCGACTGCAGCAGGTTGATCATCCGCAGGCAGCTCGACAGGTACCCCAACTCGGTGAGCACGTCGATCGACGCCTGGATAATGCGAATGGCCTGGTCCAGCACGCTGGTCTGATCACCGACATAATCCGTAATCGGCAGGTCGATGCGCGACATGTGTGCCTGCAGCAGGAGGAACGCCTTCACATGGGGATCCCACATGGGCAGGTGGAACGACGACCCCGGGAACGGTAGGTTCTGCGACAGAGCGTCGTTGACGAGGTCCTCGTTGTGCCGCACGGGCAGCTCGTCGTACTCGGTCGCGCGCGACATCCACGACAGCACGTCCAGGAACGACGCATCCCGCTTGGCGTGCTTGACAAGCGTGCGGATCGTCATGTGCGACAGGTAGTAGTAGCTCATGATCTTGCCCAGCGGCGTAGGGTCCACGTCCCCGTTGGGGTAGATCTCGACGCACTGCGACTCGGCCAGCTCCTCCAGCGAGTGGTTCACCATGTCGATCATGTACTCGTTGGCCAGCTCCTGGGCCACAATGGAGCTGTGGTCCTCGGCCGAGATCTCGAGCCCGTAGTACGACGGGTTCTTGTGCAGCCGCCGGAAAAAGAATGTCCACGTCAGGTAGTCCAACGCATCCTGCTTGGTGAGAATCGTCTCGGCAGACACCTCGGCACACAAGTGGTTGTCCAGCACCGTGTGGAGGGAGGACTCGACGGGGAATCCCGTGTGGAGAAAGTGCTTGTAAAAGTCCTTCTTGGCGTCCTGCGTGAAGATGCGCGCGACGCCGGACGTATCGAACTGGGGGCGGCCCGCGCGTCCCAGCATCTGGAGCACGTCCGTGAGGTCCATGTCTCGGTAGCCCTCCATCTTGGCGTCGTAGAACTGCGTGCCCTTGACGACGACGAGATGCGCCGGAAGATTGACGCCCCAGGCCAGCGTACTCGTCGCGATCAGAATCTGGATCTTGTTGTTCAAAAAGAGCTCCTCGGCGAGCTGGCGGTCCGACTCGACGAGGCCGGCGTGGTGGAGCCCAATCCCAAAGTTGATGGCCTCCTTCAACGCGTCGTCCTTGACACGCGCCAGGTTCAGCTGCAGGTCGTCCTCATCCATGTGGAGGAAACGGCGCGGGTTGTCCTCCATGCCGCAGAAGTTGATGAGATCCTTGGCCGTCAGGCGCGTCTGGCGACGAGACGGCACAAAGACAATGACCGGCTTGGTTGGGCTGTGGCTCTTGATGGCCATAAAGGTCGGCCGATTCATCGACTGCATGAGCGGGCAGAAGCCGCGCGCATCGGGAAACCCGTCAATGTACGACTCGAGAGGAACCGGGCGCACCGAGTGCCGAAAGTTGAAGAGGCCCTCCTTGACGCCAAGCCAGTCGCCCAGGTCGGTCGCATTGGCGCAGGCCGTGGACATGCCCAACAGGCGCACCGAGCCCTTGGTCATGGACGCAATGTAGTTCATGCGCGACACGATAATCTCCAGGATAGGGCCGCGGTCCCCGGCCAGCAAGTGGATCTCGTCAATAATGACCAGGCTCACCTGTCGCACGTACCCTCTTGTCTGCCACGAACGGGAGATACCATCCCACTTCTCAGGCGTCGTGATGATAATGTCCGCATCCTTGATCGTCCTCGTGTCCGGCGTGTTGTCGCCCGTGAGCTCGACCAGCTTCAGTCCCAGCGGCCTAGCCAGCCGGACACCCCAGTCCTTGACGCGCTCGCGGACGAGGGCTTTCATGGGCGCAATGTAGACTACCTTGGACTTGGGCCGCTCACGGAACGCCCACCACATGGCCAGCTCCGCGGCCACAGTCTTGCCGGACCCAGTCGGCGACCCGAGCAGGACATTGGCGGACGTGTTGTACAACGTATGGAAGATTTGCGTCTGCATGGGGTTGAAGTACTGGAACCGCTGCGCGTAAATCTCCTCCAGGCCAGGATTCTTGAGCGCCTTGATCGAGAGTGGTTGCAACTCGAGCAGGTCCGTGTACACGCTCTCGGTGTCGGGTCGGATCAGGTGCTGGAACGAGACGGGCGTGACCGTCTCGGCGCCCAGCCATCTGTCTGACACGGCGCGGACGTAAATCTGCTTGGGCAGAGGATCAGAGAGCGGGATGGTGAAGTTGAGCTCGTGATCGTCGTCGAGCCTCTTGCGGCTGAGAATGAAGAACTCGTGGTGGTATATCTCCGAGGTCTCCGAGTTCTCCACCCAGATGTAGAACGACTCCGAGGTGCCGTGGTAGAAGTCCTTCCAGGCAAAGTCGGGGATGACCCAGAGCCGGATGCGCAGCACATCCCGATTGAGCGGCGCAATCTCCGCCTCCACATGGACCGTGGGGAAGTGATTGAGAATCTTGGCAATGGTCTTGCCGGCCGTCTGGTTGTGCACGAGACCGCCAATCTCGGCGCTGTCGAGGTCTTTCATGTACTCGATGGTCAGGTGGTCCTTGGCTTCGAGCTGTTTCAGCACGGGCTTTGTGAGGTCGAACTGGCTCAGGGGGTGCTGAAACGGCCAGATCCTCTTCTCAATCGACTTGGCCAGTGTCAGCAGAACCAGGCACTGGTGGCCCCAGCGCCGGTTCAGAGCCAGCAGGAACAGCGCGCGGCAAATGCGGCCAGACTGTTGCGCAACATAGTTCATGTCGTTCATCAAGGCAAAGTCCTCTGGCTGCGTGCGCGAAATGTACGACTGCAGCAGGATGTTCGTCTTGGCTTGGGGCGTATCGATGCCCTGGGCGACCTCGCAGGGCACCACGTCGTGTCGAAGGTGCGTCAGCTCCTTGGCCTCACTGTCCCTCGACTGGATGTTGTCAAACTCTCCGCTCATGCTGATCATCTTGAGCACGTCTGCTTCGGTGCCATGTGGCGTCATCATGGAGTTGAAGATTTGGATACTCGTGTGCAGAATGTAGTACTGGCTGGCGATGCGGCCAATGACCTTGCTGCGCAACTCTTCCGTAGTCTCGTTGAACACAATCATCTGGCATTTTTGCAGCGTGCGCGCGGCCTGGATGGCAAGAGTACGGCGCCTCATGACCAGGCTGGGGTCGTCTCTGATCTCGGCCCACTCGATGCCGTACGTGAGAGGACTCTTCTTCATGCGCACATGGAGGTACGAGTAGCCTATCCATGTGACAGCATCCTGGATCGACGTGACCGTGCCCAAGGCGATCTCGGCGTTCAGATTGTCGACAAGCTTTGTCGAGAATTTGGACTCAATGGGCTGCTGCTCCGTGACAGCTGTCAAGTAGTGCTGCAAGCGGTCCTGCGTGGTGCAGATCATGCCAATACCAGTGTCCTCAAACTGCGGTCGGCCAGCGCGACCAAAGATCTGGAGGACATCGAGGATGCCCAAGTCGACAAACTTGCCGTCCTGGGCGCTGTACACCTGGGTCCCTTTGATGACGACGGCTGCGGCCGGCAAGTTGACTCCCCATGCAAGAGTGGCTGTGCAGCAGAGGACTTTGGTCACGCCTTGGGAGAAGAAGCGCTCCATGAGGTTCCTGTCTGCCCGCGCCATACCGGCGTGGTGGATGCCAAGCCCCTTTTGCAGTAGCTCACGGATCTCCTTGGACCGAGAGGACTTCATGTCACGGGCCGCTTGGTCATAGGACGGATGCCCCGTCGGGTCGAGCAGATCGGTGCACATTTGCTCCATAGCTTTGGTGTAGATCATCTTGGCCGTGAGCATGGTGTCTCTGCGGGAATGTACAAACACCATGACTTGATGGCCCCTTTCCAGCATCTGCTTGACTTTCTCAAAGGCAACTGTGTCGAGGTTGTCCTTGGACTGCTTCGTCCCGGACTTGCCTTTGACGCCAATAAAGTGCTGCTCCAGGGGCACCGGGCGGAACGACGCGTCAAAGTAGAAGAGGCCAGCCATCTTGTTGACCTTGAGAAAGTCTGCGACGTCCACATAGTTGGGCAGCGTGGCACTCAGACCAACAATGCGGATCAGGGACTGCGTGCTCTCGACCTGTCTCTCTGTACGTGCGACCAGCGATTCGAGGACGGCGCCTCGCTCGTCGTGGAGCATGTGCACCTCGTCAATGATGAGAAGCCTGACTTTCTGGACGAGCTCCGTGTCGCCTGTCCCTTTCCTGGTGACGACATCCCATTTTTCAGGGGTGGTCACGATGATCTGCGTCTGCACAATCTCCGACTTTGTGAGCTGCATGTCACCGGTGTACTCACGGCACTTGATGCCCAGCCAGGCCAGGCGCTTGCCTAGCTTCTCCGTGATTTCGGCGGCGAGCGCCTTCATGGGCGCGACGTAGACAATCTTGAAGTCGTCTGCATACACGGCAAATTCTGTTTCGGAGGGATTTTTGAGGGGATTCGGGCTCACATGCTGGCCGATGGTGTGCAGAATGGTCAACATGGCCGCGTCCGTCTTACCTGCACCCGTGGGGGCACAGATGAGCATGTTCTCGCTGGTCTTGTAGGCGACAGGGTATACGAGGCTCTGCATGCGGTTGAGGGTCTTGTAGCCCTTGAATGTGGTGCGGCACAGTCCATCCAGCTCGGAGATGTTCACCAGTCGCTGGCCAGGACCCAGCTCGCCCTTTTTGCCAGCTGGGATGGCATACTCCTCGTACTTCTCAAACTGCAGCCTCTCAGTGCCGGTCGGCAAGCTGTACTTCTGACCAGAATGGCTCAACGTGTTGCCTGCGTTGTAGGCCCTGTACACGTGAGGATACTGCACCTCGCGCGTCTGCGCTGGAGCCAGTGCCCCCGACTTGTGCTCGAGATCTTGACGGCGGAGAGCCTCCTCTCGTTGGGCCCTGTTGAGCAGTCTACCTGAAGGTTGCTGCTTTGCGCCCTGATGATTCTGCTCAGCCAAGGCCGCCACAATGCTGTCCTTCTTGCCGAGTATCTCGATGATGAAATCGAGGTCGTCAAATCCCATCAGGTCGGTCAGGTGCATTTGTAGCTCCTCATCAGACTGGCTGGAGGAAAGCATGCTGGATACCTGGCTCTCGAACACATCGGCGGGCATGCCGTTCTTGGCCGCAATCTCTGAGCAGCGCTGAACGAACCACGCGGCGCTCATGTCAGCATCACCGCCAAGCTCTTCCTCGTACACATGGTCGCTCTCGTCGGAGTCGTCATCTTCATCGCTGATGAAGTCCCAGACGTCATGGCCACCAGCACCTGACGAGTACCCCTCGAAATCGGTCTCGTCGATGTCGTCGTTGATCATAGGCTGCTTGTCTTTGGCCACGGGGAGTTTGAGATCGGCAAGCGCAGCACGCATAGCAGCATATTGCTCCCGCCACTGTGCTTCGGCAGCGCTGAGGTTGTCGGAGGCCATGTTGGGTGGAACGAAGCGGCCCTATTGTGTGAATTCCTGCACGCTCGAGGGTTCTTGCGCATGGATATTGTAAGTGCCCCGTTTCTTGTATTCTTTGATGCAGGAATCGTGCTCTGGCAGTAAAATAGCCCTCACGTTTAGGCGTCCAGGGTCGTAGAGTCATACCGAGCCAGAGGAGGGTGAAGCTCTCATTGTGGGTCTGGGGGCGATGATGAGCATGCCACCGGGTAGGCAGATGTCCGCTAGGCTCCCACGAATCCCGATAGCCATGTGATGTCCGGTCGGCAGGCGGGCGGTCGGAATTAGTGGCAGGAGCAGCAGCAGCACGCTGGAACGTCCCTCCAAGGCGGTGGCCACCCTGATGCATTATCCCCATCCCATACCCAATTCCACCATTCTCTCCTTCATTCTCGTGGTGGAGATTGGCGCCAGATCATCGCGTATCCTCTGAACTGAGACAAGTTCCTGCAGCCGCCACCATGAAGCTCCTGTATATCGGTGTACGTCGAACCTGAGACCCCTCCTCCACCACCGATCAAGCGGTCTGACACGGTAACCCTGCACAGATCATCCGCAACGACTCGAAGCCGGCGCACGAGATTGTCGCCGAGAAGGAGCTCAGCGCGTACTCGCGCTTCACACGCAATAAGTCGGTCCGCCTAGTCATGTGCCCGCGCCCTGGCGACGAGCTGACCAGTGTAGCTATGGCGAGTTCATGACGCTCTTCTCCAAGACGGTGGCCGAGAGGACGAGGCCCGGACAGCGACAGGATGTCGAGGAGCAGGGTACGCCGACGTGACCCCCAGAAACCTCCCCTCGACGATCCGGACTGACACAGAACGTGAAAAGACTACACATTCCACGCCTACGGTCGCAGCGAGGGTGTCTGCGGCATCATCATCTCCGACCAACAGTACCCCGCCCTCGTCGCCCATCAGCTCCTCTCCAAAGTCGTCGACGAGTTCCTCACCAAGAACCCCCGCTCGGCCTGGGCCACGGGGACGCCCTCCATCGCCATGCCCGAGCTGCGCGACTACCTCACCAAGTACCAGGACCCCCAGCAGGCCGACAGCATCCTCAAGATCCAGAAAGAACTCGACGAGACCAAGATTGTCCTGCACAAGACGATTGAGAGCGTGCTGCAGCGCGGCGAGAAGATTGACGACCTGGTCGCCAAGAGTGACGGCCTGAGCTCACAGAGCAAAATGTTCTACCAGCAGGCCAAGAAGCAGAACTCGTGCTGCGTTCTCATGTGATGGCGCGCTTGGATTTTGTCCCAGGGGGGGTTTCGCTTTGGATCAAGACTAATTAGCATATTCTGGGGTACGCCTGTCCACTCACGCGGGGGCGGCGCACGTCACAAATGAACATAATGAGACATGCACAATCATGGCAGGCAATGTACAGAGGTGACATGTTTTCGTTATTCAAGGCAGCACAAAACGCCCCGGGCGCCTTGCCATCCGCCATGGTATCTAACTAAAATGGACAGACTCACAGGGAGCGAGGCAGAAAAAAAAATGCAAAGAAACGCCGCTCATGCCTCGTGCATCCCGGACCAGCGAGATGATGTGGCCTCACATGAGGCGCCAACAAAGAAAATAGGATCAAAGTGGTAGACCATCGAGGCACTCCACGTGCTGTGTCTCAGACAGCAGCCTGCCTCTCAAAGTTTAAAGGCCCTCGACGACCACGCGCTCGCTGCGCCGGTGGGAATGGTGCGGTCCTTGCATGTGGCCGCCGTTAGGATGCACAAATCTCGGCGTCAGCTGTCGAGTCTCGCTCATCCGCTCGCTGCCGTCCGACGCAACGACGGGCCCGAAGCCTACCGGGAACGATTCTTTTCGAGCGCGCGGGGTCCTGCCCCTGATCGAGCCCAGCATCGACCTCTGCTCCCTCGACACGCTGATCTGCCTGGTGATGGAAGCCTGCACAGCCTCCCGCAGCGCCTTATCAGCCTCAGCGTCTTGATCTGTGACAGTCACTTGCGGTCTCACCACCGAGAGCTGCTCGGGCGAGACGACGGTAGGCACAGCGTTGTTTTGAGAGACTCCGCTGCTGTGTGAAGGCGGCGGAGGAGAGACCATCGCCCATGCTGGATCCCCAGCGCTCGGGTGGTACGTGGCCTTCATCTCAGCTTCCGCGCCCCCTTCTGCGCTGTTAGGGGGATCGTACGCAGGGATGCGTGCCACAGTTGGCTGCATGTAGCGAGATACGGGTTGATGCCTTCGATGAGCCGGGCTGTTCGCACTCGGCGACCTGTCTGTCGAACGACTCTCGTGGGCCATGCGGGGGAACGTCTGCGCTCGCAGCGCTGGAGTCAACGTGGGTGTCGATTTGGCAACTCCGATCGGGGTTGGATCCGATGGCAGGCCCGGGGAGGGCAGGCCGGCAGGGGACGTGTTGGATCGCAGGCGGGGCGACGGCCCGAGAGCAGGGCTCAATGTTCTCGACGATGCTGGGAACAAGTGAAATGTCGGCGAATCCTTGGCGGCGGGCAAAGGCGCCCTGGGAGGTGGTGGCTGCAGCGGACTCAGCTCTGCGTCCTTGATCTCATCGCGTATGGTCGTGAGCTTGCTCAGCGTGGCCTGGCGTCTCGCCAGCAAGGAGGACGAGGACGAGGATGAGGACGACGCCAAGAGATCACGAGACTGTCGTCTTTTGTCCATGAGGACCTGGTTGAACATGACACTGTAACGCTCCAGTGTGATGTCGGGAATCTCCACGTCGAGCAAGGGGCCGCCCGGAGCTGGCATTGTGTGAGCATGTCTGGGCTGCGGCCGGAGGTCCTGACGCGGTGATGGAGCGGGCTGGGGAGGCTGAGGTCGCCTGCTGCTCGCCATCGACGGTGCCGTTAGCGATCGGGAGACCTGGGGAATCGGGGCAGCCGGCGGTGCCCTCACGGTGTCGCTCCGTGCGACCCTTGCTCCATCCGATTTCGATGCTGGCGGCGGCTTGACAAGAGTCTGCTGTGGTGGGCCATTGTCCTTCTTCCTGGCCTTGGATTTGCTACGAAAGAGACCCCATTTGCGCGTCTTCTTGGGTGTCAACTCCTCTTCGGGCTCTGGCATCCCAGGACGGGGGCTAGTCGTTGTCGTCTGCATGACATTCCATCTGGGACTGGGAATCCAGCCCGCCCCTGGGGGTGGCTGTGATGGGCTCCCCAGCGCCATACCGATAGCGATGACGCCCGTGTCGCCGAATCCTTGGGAGTTCGTGATCGAAGTGGTCGATCCTGTCGAGGAGAAGCTGCCGTGCGCGAAGCAGGGCTCTGGTGGTGCCGGTGCCTGTGCCTGCGCCTGGTGGGATCCGGTCCGGATGGGCACGTGGAATGACTTGTAGCGTTGCTGCTGCTGCTGCTGGCGATGATGCTGTTGCAGACGATGATGCTGCTGCTGTGTCTGCTCCCGCTTCTCTGCTGTCATGAGGCCGATGAGCAGGTCGTCCCTGGAGCGGCGCTTGTCGTACTCGTCCCTTTGCAAGGAGGTCTGGCTAGGCCCAGGTCCGGAACTGCTGCTGGGGCGTTCGTCCAGCGTGGCCCGCATGCGACTGGGAAAGGGAGGTGAAGGAGAGGACGGCATTGTGCCAGTGCCAAAGCGAGTTTAAGCGAACGAACGAGGTGTGCGGATACACGCTAAAGGAATCTGAAGGAATGGACGAGCATTGACGAATGCTACACAGAAGGAGCGACGGTGTCCCAGCGGCGGACCACAACTGTTACAGAAGATGTCGAGGAAGCGCGAAGGGCAGAGGGCATTGCGGATAGTCATGGCTCGCTTGTCGCACGACGACGACCCAAGAACCCTGGCCACAGACGCTGGCCTGGCCAGGGTCCGCTCGGGGGGAATCGTGCGGCCCGCCATCCTGCTGCTCAATCCAGCAGGCAGAGTCCCGCCCGCGCGCGAGTGTCGGCAGTGATGCCTCGATGGATGTGGTGTGGCTTTCTCCCGCCGCGCGAGCCAAGCACGTACGTACTGTACTGTAGAGGGGCAGGCGGTCTGATTCCACTGCCGTGCGCTTATTATTACAGACAGGGGTTGACGTGCGTCAGAAACGCGAGGTGGCCGGGTCTTCGTGTTTCATCTTGGAATGAAGGACTAGGCATGGCCACCTTGACATGTCCAGCACCTCACACCCGTTACAGATACGAAGGCCAGTGCCCCTATAGCGTTAGTGACCTTGGAAATCCGCATAATTCTTCGCCCGTCGAGTCTGCGGCCGTTTCGACTGGAGGGACATGCCCCGTACCATCATCCAGTAATTCCTCCGTATTAATCCTTGTACACTCGCCGGGCCCCGATCGCCCAGACGTCTCTTCGCCATCCTCGACTCATTGTGTGGCCGTGAAACGCAGGGCAACAGCGGTAATTTGACAGTGGCGACGGCTGCAATGTCAAGTCACGGTTCAAACGCAGTGCTGAGTCCTGAGGTTCTCACCTCCAAACGCGCCCGTGCGCGCTACATCACGAAGCAACGGCAAACCAAACACACGAAGAGCTCATGCAGTCTCCCGGCTGTTTGTGTGAAACCAGCGACGTAGTGGATATTGTGGCCTGGTGAATTTTACAATTCTGCCGAGGTGTCAATTCAACCGGTCGACTGGTGCCTCTGTTGCCTCAGTATTGACTGAACTCGTTGGCCATTATTGCTGCCTACGGTAGATAGGGACTGAGCAAAAGGCACGCGACCACTGATCGTGATACAAGTTCTGCCAACTGCGCGGCTACTGGGGTTAGGTTGCCGCTCATTCGCCTTGTAAAGTAAATCAGGCGTTCGTTCCTTCGGTTCCTTCGGAGATTCACCTATACGTAGCGAGGCTGCAGCGTCAGTAAGGTATCGAGAGCCAGAAGCAGCGAACTGGCGTTGTCAGACCCGGACAAGGGCCGACCCGAAGGAGCTCGCGCGAAGGCGAAACAGCGAGGCTTTGCCCACAGCGAGCTTAGCTCATACGCAGCATGCACAATGTCAGACATGCGCGAGCGACAGCACGCGGATTTGTTTGTCGACCCTAACCCACGGGTTTCTCGCATGGCTGTCGTTGATGCTCTGCGAAGTAATCACGAGGATGTGAGTGAGAGCAGCTACCCATCTTTGGTTGAGCGACAAGGTCGGGATCGGTCCGCACCCGCTCCTCCCATGTGACAGGCTCTGCCGTCTTCTTGGACAGGCAGATGCCAACATCGTAAGGTATGCTGGGTAATTACTCGCAGTGAGGCTCAACTGGGTGCAAATGACTGCCTGCTGGCAAACAGCCAAGTACCTCGCCCTAGCGATTTCTATGGCGGGGAACCTTGGCGGGTTTGTTTTGCTTGGCGACTGCTGGCGGTGACACAATTTGCTGGGAGCGTCCCGCGACTGCTGAGGGGCACCAACGTCCCGCCGCGAGTGGACATCATCCAGCCAGCTCCATGTCAAGCTCCCAGTCCACCACCACAGTCCACCGACCGCCTCTCTTTCCTACAAACTTTCCACAAAGCTTCATCAAGCACCCAGAACAGCTTCCGCGACATCGTCCCTCCACTCACTCACACATCTCCAATC
Organism: Emericellopsis terricola; assembly: GCA_027569275.1. Classification (NCBI taxonomy): domain Eukaryota; kingdom Fungi; phylum Ascomycota; class Sordariomycetes; order Hypocreales; family Bionectriaceae; genus Emericellopsis; species Emericellopsis terricola. The sequence continues at coordinate 326,486 of JAPDEU010000008.1, read as the reverse complement.
ATGTCCTGGCAAGGTATGTCAGCCCACGCCCGCTGCCCCTCGCCTGCGAACCCCACCTTGGACAATTTGAAGGCCCCCTACAACCGAAATGAACGTTGCTAACGGTTGCCCGCACAGCGTACGTCGACACGAGGTATGCTGTTCGTCCGACTCCCTCAAAGCATGAATGCTAAACCGGAACAGCCTGGTCGGCACGGGCCACGTCGACAAAGCCGCTCTCATCAGCGCCGCTGGCGACAGCGTCTGGGCTGCGTCTCCCAGCTTCACTGTGCGCCACTCCTACGAAAACCCTCGACTGCCCGAATTCACGACTGACAAGAGCTTCGCAGGTCAAGCCTGAGGAGATGAAGGTTATCTCCACCATCGTTGGCGGCGACGATGCCGCCAAGGACAAGGCCTTTGCCGACGGCCTCTACGTCGGTGGCGAGCGCTTCGTTGTGGCCCGCGCCGAAGGCCGCAGCATCTACGCACGATCGGTACGCCCACGGCGCGCACATGTCATTTCGTGACCAGGAGCAGGCGCTAACACTACCACAGGGCAGGACCGGCGTCGCCATCGCCAAGACAAAGCAGGCCATCATTGTCGCTCACCATAGCGAGGCCACAGTGGCCGGCAACGCCAGCTCCGTCGTCGAGGCCCTCGCCGACTACCTCATCGGACAGGGATACTAAGCGATGGCGAGATGGATGGTGTGACGACAAGCGTAATTGGGAGGGTTTCTGCAATCTTGACACAGACAAACGAGGAACGAGTGCCCGCACCTGGTGGATCGCCGAGTAACATGCGAGGTCGTGGAAGATGAATAGTACTTTTTCGTCTCTTGCTGTTACACCAAATGGCTGCTCTGCCTGGCCCAGGCGGGCTTCTTCATACACGTAAGGTGATGATGCCCTGCTCGTGCATACGTCCACCAAGCCTTGCATCCCATGTCGTTACGATCCTTCCACAGTGTCCCTTGTCAAAACGCCGTGACGCCTGTTTGCGGTTGTCCGCACCATGTATACGCCACCTGACCCGTCCGTGTAAACCTAATATGTGCTTTTGGCACTGTTTGCAAACAGCGATCGCGCATGAGCATCGTGGTTCCCTCTCTGATTCTGTTCCTCGATCCCAGTGCCGTTCAGACCGGCAGCTCGGCGTTCCTCCTCCCAACACCACTCCGGTCCACGGCCATGCCGATATAGGGTCCGACCACAGGCAGACCCCTGGCGAAACTGGCAATCGTGCCCAAAAAGTCGCCAAACAATACCACGATGCCATACGCCTCGACAACGAACCCGATGAATGTCCATTTGAGCAGGATCAACGTAAGGCCGGCAAAGAACGCCGCAGTGCCTTTGGCTTTCTGCTTTCGCGCAAAGAATAGGAGTGTCTTCTGGGGTCCGATGATGATAGTCAGGCCGATGAGGAAGAGAATCTAGGATCATCGGTAAGTCGGCTAGCGTTTCGAGGGTTCACGGGTCTCGTACGTTGCCCATGGCGAGCCTGCGCACACATTAGTAGCTGGGGGTAGACACGAGGACGAGAACGTACATGGCGCGATCAAAGAAGAGCATCACGCCTCCGACGAGGAAGAAGCCACCTGCCCTTGGTGTCAGTCCATTTGCGCTCGAAACGAGCGGTACATCAGGTGCATACCACCGGAGCAAAAGACCACTCCGATCTCTGTGAAAGAAGTTAGCCTTCCATTATGATGGCCCCTTCAGGTCGGGCAAGTATAGGCGCGTCGCGATTCTCGAGCTTGCACGTGAGGCGTACTTTGTGTGTCTGTGAGCCACATTGACATCTTGGCGGTTGGCAATTTTCTCTGTGGTTTCTAAAGCCGTTGACGTGTTTGAAGGCAATGGCAGAAAGCAAATAGGTGGTGCGTTGCTAGAGAAATGTGTCTCATGGGAATCACACAGTTCAAGGGGGGTTGCTTGCGACGCCCATGTCCAGGCAGGGTCCTCCTGAGCTATCAAGCAGACAAAATTAAAGAGCCACATGACGCAATCAGTCATGGCCGTGTCACTGACCACGTCGCATGTGCAATCTATTCAGATCTAGCATAGAACTACTTTCTTCTTGTTTATCCAGAATCAGTGAAGTACAGGACCGGCTGGTGCCTGATGCAAAGTGCAATAGTGCTTCAAATGACCGAGGCTGGGTGGCCTCCTCTGACGCTTTTTGCAGCATCTATTGTGTCCTCTACCAGCCCCTGGCAAAGTGGGCTGCAGCTCTCAACAGACCCACTCTCTCTTGGTTGACATTTTTTTCTGGGTGCAAACCCGGACATGTTTCAACAATCTTCGGGATCTGTAGTTTCTTAATAACCCAAGCACCTTCACAACTCATCAGAGACCTGACACCTACAACCAGCGTAGGCGATGGCCTAACGAGATTCTACACACAGGAAATGCCGAGGCAAGTGCCTCAGCCGGCTCAACTACAGATTGCCCGCTCCCCTGGCCTCAGCTGTAGGTGTCCTGATCAAAATCGTCCAGGACAAGGCTCTGGTTGTAAATTCAGGGTCTGATTCTTCGGCTACGGTACTAGCCTGTGTGCCTTTGGCGCCGACGTTGACTACTCTCGAACCTGCCGCGACGGCCAGAGCTTTGCTCTGGTAACTGAGACTGTTGCCCCGTACAGTCTCGGTACCATGTCGCCTTCTTTCTGGCAGAGAACAAAACACGATCCCGATTAAGCCGGAGCGCCAGCTGCCATCCCTCTGCCGAAAGGCGGCGGGTGCATAGTCGGGGCTTGACTTTGAGGTTCGGACACTCTACCCGCCATGCTGGACTGTGACTGTTGCCTGGTGTTGCCTGATGACGTGGCGCATGCTTTCCTGCTCGACTCTGCGTGTCCAGTGCACGACCATGTGACTTCCTACCGTCGCGCAATGCTTTGGTATTCTTTGCGTTGCTCACTTGAGCACGACGTGCGCGCCACGCGCCTCCAGGAACTGCTCAGCCGTCGTCTGGGGCAGTGACCGTACCAATCCAAACACCTCCTTGTTGTGATATCGTAGCCTCGATTTCGGGTCGAGATAGGGTGCCGGCAGCCCGGTGATGTCGCAGTATCGCTTCGAGTGCGCCAGTGATGGCGCCGACTCAATGTTTGTGTACGTAGCCGTCGGGGCCGCCATCATCGTCCCGGGCGTCGCTCCAGGCTGGGTCTTCAAGGTCTTCTCCAGGACGAGCTTGGACAAGCTCCGGGACGCCTGCGCCAGGTTGGGCCCGTTGCCGTTGCTGTTGCTCGTGGCGGGCGTAGAGGAGCCGCTGGTCGACAACCCGTCGTCGGGGTTGGCGCCTGCCGCTGGCGACACGATGCCAGAGTTCTCGTTGGGCGTGGCTAGCGAGGAGGCTTCGCGTCGCGTGGCATCTCCAACAATGGCCTTGAGATTCTTGTTGCGCCGCTGGTTGGGACGCCAATTGGGATTGCGGAAGTTCTTGTGGACGGAGTGAATGTCGAGCTTCTCGATAAGTTGCTGGTGCGCGATCTGCGCCTCGGTCGGGGCTTTCTCTGTCATTTCGTTGGGTCGCTTTTTCAGGGCCTTTGGATCACAGAGTCAAAACGCGGCTGGTGGAAGGTTGGGCAAATGTTTCTTGTCGTGTTGTGCGGCGTGGATGTTTGACGTCGGGTTGAGCACTTCTGCACCTGTAGCGTTGATCATGGCTCGTGCCTTGGGCGCTGGCAGCAGTTTGTGGGGTCATCATGTACAACGCGGCCGTGAGCTTTCCTGAACACTGCTACATCGCCCATCCCTCGGAGCCATCATAATGGTGAGTTATTGACGGGTAATCGATATATTCTTTTTTTTCCTCTAATACTTTCCTAGGAGAGCCCTCACGAATATCAGCAAAACTTGCTGCTGTCTCGCATCATCACCAATGTGGTTCGCATGGCCGTCCTCGTGCACGCATCCCTCCAGCTGATCATCAACAGGAAAAGCTAAATGAAGCTGTTGTGGCCATGAACAAGGGCCTTCAAGTAGGAATCACCGGTAGACCTTTACCGGCACATGACTAAACCAGTCGGACAGGAAATCAACATTGAGAATATGAACGTGGAGCTTGTCGCCCAGATGTTCAAGAACTACCAGTCCAACGTCTTGTTCCACTTGGAGGGTGAGTTGAACTTCATCGGATGAGACTCTTCTAACCAGTCGATAGCTACGGACAACCTTAAACCGCCATCTTGAACAGCTGGCTGAGGAGCATGTCATAGAAAGTCTCGAGGTCATTACAAGCCGCTCGGGTTACGTGGCTTACGACTATAATGATGACTAGATGCAAAGAGATAATGAAGCCTCTCCGAATCAGATCCTAGATGAGAAAAGAAAGAATGCAAGTCTGTTTGCCGTTTATGTTCGTTTCGGGTGTCAGACGTGACTTGGAGACGGTGACTTTTGCTTGAACGTAATGAACGAGATGTCCGCCAAACTCCCACTCCGGGTGCGTGACGAAAGAGACTGATTGTAGAGTTGGAAGGTAAGGGTAGCGTACAAGCTTATGTGCTACTTTCGCACAAGTTGTCAAGTAATGTAATCAGTGCATGGTTGAGGGTGCGTTGGTCAACGAGTCCAGCGTCGCACATGGAAAGGTGGATCGCCAAATGGCAAGCTATCCGCGAACTGCACGCGCATAGAGTACTTCGCGACTCGAGCAATTGTGCGTGTACCGTGCGGCAACACTACCTTATTTTTGCCTTTTGCTCACCGACCCAGCCAAATTGTTCCGCCGCATAGGTAGTGAATGGGAATCCGGTCTCGACCATGCAGCCAAACTGAACCAGCGCACCCGCAACATTCTTCTCTGCACCAACCCAGATCGACTTGGCTTGAATCGATACCGACGCAAAGATGGCTGTTTCCGCGGCAGCTGACGCCTCGACGAGCGTAGACGTCAAGATGGCCGACGCGAAGACGTATCCGCCAGCGCACATCTACCCGGTCAAGGAGATGCGCTTCGAGGCGCCGATTGAGCCACAGCCTGACGGGCGCAAACGAGCGCGACAGATTCCCGAGGCAGCGATTGTCATTGACAATGGTAGGTCCATATCATCCTGGCTACAGAATCATCGCTCATGGTCTGTCTAGGGTCTTCTACGGTGCGGGCCGGCTGGTCATTCGAGTCGAATCCACGCTTCAACATACCGCCCATTATGGCCAAGTATCGTGATCGCAAGCTTGGCAAGACCTTTTCGTTCGCCGGGTCGGACTGCTATGCCGACACGACGGCAAAGGGTCACATCCGCAACGCCTTTGAGCTCGGTACGGGCGTGGTGGCCAACTGGGACGTCATGGAGCATGTGCTGGACTACATCTTCCTCAAGCTCGGCATGAACGATGCAGAGGGTGCCATTGATGTGCCCATTGTCATGACAGAGGCGGTGGCCAACCTGCCGTATTCGAGGAAATGTAAGAAAGGAACTGTCCAAGGCAAACGGTATCCATGCTGACAGCAACAGCAATGACCGAGATTCTCTTTGAGTGCTACGGCGCACCCTCCATAGCCTACGGCATCGATTCGCTATTCTCATATCGATACAACAAAGGCTCGACTGGCCTGGTTATCTCTTCGTCTTACACATCTACACACGTCATTCCCGTACAGAATTCCAAAGCTATGCTGGGCCAAGCGACACGTCTCAACTGGGGAGGCTACCACATGTCCGAATACCTGCTGAAGCTCGTCCGACTGAAATACCCTGCTTTCACCGGCAAACTCAATGCGTCGCAGACGGAAAACATGCTCAAGGATCACGCCTATGTCTCTCTCGACTTTGACCAGGAGCTAGCAGGGTACCTCGACTGGACCGGACTGGAAGATCGCGACGTGGTGATTCAGTACCCCTACACCGAGGAGGTGATCATAGAGAAGAGCGCCGAGGAATTGGCCAAGATTGCAGAGCGCAAAAAGGAGAGTGGGAGAAGGTTACAAGAACAGGCCGCCAAAATGCGCCTTGAAAAGCTCATGAAGAAGGAGCAAGATCTGGAGTACTACCGTGCTCTCCAGGCGCAATTGGTGGACGAGACCAAAAAGGAAACACGTCGGCTTCTGGAAAGCCACGAGCTGAAAGACGAGGCTGAGCTGGACAAGATTGTCCGGGAGCTGGAAAAGTCCATCAAAAAGGCACGAATCAAGGACGTCGGGGGTGACCTCGATGAGCTGGAGGAAGCACCCGATTTCAGCCTTCTCGAGGTGCCGGACGAAGAGCTGGACGAGGCAGGCTTGAAACAAAAGCGACAACAAAGGCTGATGAAGTCCAACCACGATGCTCGAGCGCGTGCGAAAGCCGAAAAGGAGGCCGAGAAGGCACGAGTGGAAGAGGAAGAGCGTCGTGATAGAGACCGCCGTGAGAACAATCTCGAAGAGTGGCTCGAAGACAAGCGCGCCGCTCGCGCCGAGGTCCTCGCCAGGATCAAGGAGCGCGAACGTCTCAAGGCCGATCTGGGCAACCGCAAATCCCTCGCCTCCCAGATCCGCATGAAGAACATTACCAACCTTGCGTCCGACGGCCCTGCCCGAAAAAGGCGTCGAGGCGGCGATGACGATAATTTCGGTGCCAACGACGACGACTGGGGTGTGTACAGACAAATCACCGTGGGAGAGAACAGCGAGGACGAGCATGAGGAGGAGGATTTATACGCGAGCCTCAAGGAGCTTGAGCAGGATCTTCTCAAGTACGACGTCGAGTTTGACTACGAGCAGACCTACGAAGCGCAGTCCGACTGGTCACGCTCCCTGCTCCACGCTTTCGCCCGTGGTCCGAGACCGTTTGACCCATCCAAGCAGGCGGAGCTGAACCAGGTGCATCTCAACGTCGAGCGCATCCGCGTACCCGAAGTCGTCTTCCGTCCGTCGATTGCGGGCGTGGACCAAGCCGGCCTTGTGGAGATTGCAGGCGACATTTTGAATCAGCGCCTAGCCTCGGTGCCGAACAGGGAAGACTTCTTCAAAGATATTTTCCTCACGGGAGGCAGCACCCTGTTCCGGAACTTTGACGAGCGTCTGAAAAGCGAGCTCACGGCCCTGCTGCCCGCTGGGTCGCCTCTGACAGTGCGCCGGGCCAAGGACTCCGTTCTTGACGCGTGGAGAGGCGCAGCTGACTGGGCCGGCTCCGAGGCGTGGAAGCAGGCCAAGATCACCAGGGAGGAATACCAGGAGAAAGGTGCAGAGTACATTAAAGTGAGTCGTCTGGGCGTGTCATCTCTACAACCACTAACCGCGTACAGGAGCACGATATGGGCAATTCGTATGCGTGAGGCGAGTGCCGCCCGGAGTTTTCGTGCAGGATCTTGTTTCAATAAGAAAATGGGTCAACATGAGTATATGTAGAAACAATAATTATCCCAGCTGGACATGTCTAGCAAAACTCGCTAAAGCACTCGTTGCTTCGTCATCAAACCTGAACCGAAAACACATGTTCACCTGAACGCCTGCCCAGCTTTGCATCTAACAACACTTGCGGCCGAGTGGGCCCCCTTGCCTGCTTGGGGAACGAAAACATGAGCTGCCGAACCGAAAGGCAAAAGAAAATGAAAAGCCAAAAACGCCACATGTCAAACATTGACTGTCTCCACGACGCATGCCTCACTGCCATGTCCCGCCACCGAGAGCAGGATAGGACTTGTGCCGCAGCGGCTCGGCAATCTATGCCTCGGACGCCTGAGCGGTCAGCTGTTCTTGAGAAGGCGCCGCAGGGCCTGGTTCGTCCTTCATCTCCTGGTCCTCGGATTTCGGGCTTGCTGTGCCACTGGCGGCCTCGAGGCCGGCGACTGCCCTCGCGACAGCCTCTAGACCCTTGGCGTTTCGAATGTATTCGGGTGTCATAGGACGAGGAGGCTCTTCAGGCTGTGTCATGTCCAATCCTGGAGGTGGTTGAGGCATCTCACCGGTCAAGTCATACAGACGAGACTGGAGATGCAGCGCGTACTGACGCATTCGGTAGAGATCAACCTTGCCCTGGCGATAAGTTGTCTCCATCTTGCGGAAGTCCTCATTCTCTTGCTCCAAGCGCTTGATCATGGTTTCCTTCCTCGCGCGGAATGCTCGCTGTGACAGTTAGCATGAGCCGTCAGAGTGCGGCTCCGGGCAACGTACCTGAGCTGCGCGATTCTGCGCCGCACGCTTTGTCTGTGACAACTCCCGATTCGGCCGTGACCGTCCATCATGCCATCGCTGCATACCCTCTGCATTTTGAGCTGGAGGCGCCGGCGCAATGTTCGGACCAGGCGTCGCATGGAGATTCGTAGGATCACTCGGCTGCCGCGGCTGCTGCTGATGCTGCATGTGCTGGTCGGGCTGTACGTGCATGTGCTGATCCGGTAGTGGCTGCTGCTGTTGATGGGGATGAGGCGGTGGCTGAGGCTGATGTTGTGGTTGCTCCTGCGGTTGAGGCGGCTGCTGCTGGTGCACTGTCGTGTCATGGTGCGGTGGCTCATGCTGCAGTGCCTCGCCCTGCGGATGCGCAGAGGCCATGTTGGCAGCCGAAGCCTGGGCTTGAACTTCTTCTTGGCCGCGAAGATCTGGGTGGATGTATTGCTGCTCAGCTTGGGGCCGGCTCAGGGCTCGCTTGACGTCGCGGGCAGCTGCAGCAGCGGGGTCGAACCCATTCGACAGTACTTCCTGGGGTGAGGGGATGGTTTGCGGTTGATGCTCGGTATGGTGCACGACGTCAGCTACACCTTGTTGCTCTTCGCTCTCCCCTCGGAGAAGCTCGACCTGCGCGCGCAATTGCTGATCCTGCTCTGCAAAGGATCGTGTTAGCTTTCTGCGCAGGACAGTGCATGAAGATGCTGTGTGCCAAGGCTGGAGGGCCAATGGGCTCGCCACTTATACATGGCGCCTGTAGAAACTGGGCTTTAAAGTCATGAGTTCCCGCTCACCGGCAGCAGCTTAGACAGTGATGGTGCGAGGCAGCTGGCGAGCTGACCGAAGCAGATGGGTTGGAGCGGAGAGGATCGGATCGGCACGGTTGGGGTACCAAACCAGTCGCGTAGATGCGGCGACACTGAAGATAATAATGGATTGAACGTACCTTGGCCGTTGGGGGCTGCACCCGTGTTTGAAGACATGATGTGAGCTTGATGCCCGGGGATTGGCGATTCTGACTCAGCAATTGAGAGAGAGAGGCTGGCGAGGATGACTGATGAAAGTGAGAGCAGCGACGGCGTGGGTGGAGGAGGGGCTTATGTAATAATAAGTCACGGGGCACTTGCCGTAAGGAGTTTCCCTTCTTCAACTCCTCTCACGCCGTGCCATGTGAATGCGACCCTCGGACTATCAGTCAAGCATACATGTTGTCCAGGCGATGGCGTGCATTTCGCCAGGGGAATTGCATTTGAGAGACTACAGGCTACAGTATAGTGCCGCTTTCCCAGGACCAATTCACGAGCCGTGGTAGTTGGATCTGCTGATGATGTCGTCAATTGAATTGCACCTTATCTCCGACTCATCGGGTTTATTAGTCATCTAGCTGCGTCACCCGACCGTAGCGACCGCAGTGGATGATGCAGGGCGAATGTGGGCAACCACAACACTGAAAGTCAGGCCGGCGAAGTCTGTGGCTGCAAAGCCAGCAGCGCGCACATCGGGCGGAAGATGCAACTCTATTCCTGAATGATAGACGATTCGATGTTGCGGTGGCTCCTCAGGGCTGAAGGCATCCGCACGTCGCATGACGTCGTCTGCTAGCGCTCGATCGTGATTTGGCTACCCGATAGCCGGGGTTGCGTATCCGGTCTGTACAATGTGTTTTGGGCAGCTTAATTAGCACTTGAGTCTCATTCTTGCCGGCATCATCCTCGCATAATGAGACGGGATGTAAAAGAACTTTGGAAGTTTGGAACATCGAGACGAATAAATCGCAGCTTCGATGTTGTATCATAACAAGGAGGGTCCTGCACGTCTGTGTCGCTTGAGCCGCACGGGGCGCAAGTAGAGTGGCCGTACGTCCTCACACTCCGTCCTGATTTGCTCAGTAGTGGCCAGCCACTCTACGTACCCTCCAGCACTTTGCCCATAACAACTCACAAGATGCCACCAGCAGTCGCTCGCTTTATCGTGCCATCAAGTGTGATAAGACTCAGCCGCCTCACACAACGCACAATGGCTACCAAGGCTCGCTTCTCGGTTGGCACAGACGAGGCCACAGCAACCGCGGCTCTCGATTCCTTGCTCTCCAAACATTGGACGCTTGCCAACGAGGGCGAGGCCATAGAAAGGAGCTTCAAATTCAAGACTTTCTCCAAGACCTGGGTGCGCGCGAGATGATCCGACCCACCTACTCTTTGCACAGCGAAGCTAACAGCGCGAGGACTTTATGACCGCTGTTTCTCTCCAATGCAAAATCAAGAACCACCATCCTGAGTGGTCGAATGTGAGATCAGTCACTCAACCAAGGAGTCATGGCCCAGATTGCGCTGACGACCCCCAGGTTTACAATACGACCTTTATCAGATGGACAACCCACAACCCCAAAGGCCTGTCGGACAAAGACCTGGACCTCGCTGCCAAATGTGACGCCATTGCTGCCGAGCTTGGGGAACTGAACCCCGAGCCACCCAGCTGCGATCTCAGAATCGTCGCTGACAAGGCGACTTCATCAGCGGGCGATTGCTGTACACCAAGGAAACAATGATTTGCGAAAGTCACCTTGACCGCTGTTATGTTACCGCAGTGCACAATTTGCCACGCGGGTTAGATAGCCAGTCTTTGTGGACGTGGAAGCCAAGTGCACCCCTGATCATCAGATCGGACCGTGTTTAAGCGAAGGACGTGAGTATTAATTGTATGTATAGGTTCCCATAATGCTGCCCGCAGATTTACACAACCAGCAGGTTTCCACCCTGCACTTAACGCCACCAATGCATCATTTGATGGACAAGGTCTATCAACCGTCATTCAGTCTGCCTTTGCGAGTAAAATCTCGCGTCGTGGACTGCCTGCTCTTTCCTCTTAACCATACGCCGATGCCGCTAGCAAGTCTCAAAACTTCCATAGCAATGTGAAGAGATGGCTTATTGGATCTTCTTCTGAGCCTTGATCTTGGCAAGCTTCTTCTCGCGACGCTTCCTGTGCGCCTCGGGACCAGCCTCAGTGTCCAGCATGTAGTCCCACCAGCGGAAGCTGGAGGCGTAGTTGCCAATGAACCTTTCGTGGTGCTCGTCGTGGTGGTCAGCACCGGCCCAGACGGGCAAGAAGTGACGCAAGCTCCAGGGGAAGTCGTAACCCGAATGCGCATCGATAGCCTGGAACAGGCGGAGGATGATCCAAGCGTACATGGTCAAAAGGTGCAGATCGCCGGTAATCTTGAGGAACAAGACGGGGGAGCCCACGACGCCAAGGCCGAGGAGCATGGTCTCGATGGGCGAAGCGTACTCAGCAGCCAAACCAAAGGGGGCAGAGTAGGTGTGGTGCATCTTGTGAATCGCCTTGTACAGAGGACCGTAGTGCAGGCAGCGGTGGAACCAGTAGTGCCAGGTATCCTCCATGACGAAGAGTACACTGATTTGGAAGGCCATCTTGAGGAGCGAAGGGAATGGCACACCGTAGTCGATTCCGAAGTACGTCGCGATGGGGTGGAAGAACCAGATCTGAGGAAGCTCGGCGGTGAAGTGGCTGATGAGGACAATGGCAGCGCAGTCCCACTGCTCTTTGAGGGTGGGCATCTTCTGTGGCTGGATCTTGTACTTGTGGAAGTAGGGAATCTTGTCCATGATCATGAACGGGATGCAGCGGCCAAAGTAGACGGCCTCGTGCATGACAAAGCTCATTATGCCAGTCGCCAATGTGTCGTTCTGCATGTACATGTACCATGCCTGCCAGGTGTATTAGTGTCCATTCTCGATCGATCGCACGATTCGGAGGCGACGTACAGCCCAGAGCTTCTCGAAGTAGTTGAGGTGGACATTGTACTTGGAAACCTCCTCCAGGACACTGAAGTAGTCCTGAGTCTGGTTGAAAGTACTAGCCGTGGCGTTCCTGGATGGCCCAAGTTAGCACGAGCGTCAAGGACGAGTTGGATGGAACGACGTACACAATGTCCATGGCGGGCACAGCAACAAGCAACAAAGACGGGAAGGAGACTGCTGTTCCAGGTGGATGCTAGGAATGGCAATCCCGGTGCTTTGAGATGTAGAGGGAAAGAGGGATAGGGATGCGAAAGCCTTAATTAATTAATAGGTTCAATTTCGCGGGTCAGAATCCAGGAGTCACCGCCAGGGGCGGCGAAAAAGATTATGGGGACCCCTGCTAGGAGCACCGTCAAATGAGAAATGGCCTGATGTGTTGAACTGTGACGAAATGGGACTAGCGTGGGTGGCTGCGTCCGATCCGTGGACTCCAAGATGCCATGATCAGAATCATCAGATGTCTGCCGCTCGGAAACTGATGTTGCCGAGCGCACGTGCCGAGACTCGTATTCGTGTCCGTTGTGTCCGCACAGCCACGCACGAGCGTGAGCATATGCGCCACAGCGGAAGGACGCTCAGGCACGCAAGCCACAGCAGCTTTTCCGAATGCCGATCTACAGTGATTACGGGCTAGGTAGTTGAGAAGGTTGATCTCTCTTCTGTGACTTTACCAGATTCAGCAGTTTGAGGTCCAATCACGCTAAACGACAACAAAAACGTCATATCGAGTTCACCCCAATTTTGCGTCTACCATTACGTTGTCTCTGCTCTGCACGCCATCCCAACGCTCGTACATCGTCCGAGATATAGCACAGCACGCCTGTGAGTGTGTGCTGAACATCGGAAAGTCAATCTCCGAGCTCGTCCGATTTTATCTCGAGGTTGTTGCGAGGAGATGAAGCTGAGGTCTGGACCAACAATTGTAGACTGATCATCTTGGCGTGTGATCTTGCGCCATCCGAATCTGCAGAACTCACGTCACCCGGAACATCAATCACTTAGGAATCTCCAGTCCGGCACTCGGCCACATCCTCGCCGTTTGCCCGGGTCCTCTCGTCTTGTGTCGGCCCGTTCCAAGCTAGATGCAATGTCTCTCGTGACAGAGTAAGCTCTCCTCGTTAACCCTCCTCTGGCGTGATTGGTCTTGGTCGACCTGTGCTGACACACTCTTGCAGTCAGGTCCGTCGTCTAGATGCATACTTGGATCGCTTCCCTGTCCTGTCCAGTGTATCATCCGAGGCGGAGAGCTCCAGTTCCGAGGAGCATGCCCAACATGGGTTCGCAATAACAGACCAAGCTGCTGCGCGACGTCTCGACAGACTCCTGTTGATTGTGCAGTCACTCAGCACGACCAATTCATCCCGTCCACTTCTCAGCGCAACCCGTATCCGCCAGTTGCTGCTCGAATCTGAGATTCCCGACATTGGCCGAAAACGAGTCGAAGTCACTTCAAAGAGCTTATACGAGGATGAAGTCGAATGGTTGCTTGTGAGCAAAGCCGCTGTGCAGCTGCATGGCGTGGTTCTCAATACATTGCTGGATCGGATCATTCCACTGAACGACGACATTTGGTACTGGGACGATGTGCTCAATTCGTACACATACAGCAGCTTGTACGCTGTTCAGACATCTCCATGGCGCTTTGGCGCCTGGTCCACGGAAATTTACCATGAGAGCATGACTCGACTGCGCTCTGTGTCTACCAGAGACTCGGCGGGACACCTCATCAACTCGGCGCAAGCGGGCCTGTCACAGCAATGGAGTCAATTTTATGGCATCGTCCGTGACAGTATTCGCGAACGTTCCTTCTCCAACATTCAGCGCAAGGTGCTGTCGCCTGTCGCATTCTGTCGCACGGAAGCACGACGCAAGCAAGCCCAGCTGAAGAAGCTGCGAGAGATAACAGCTTGCGGTCTAGGTGTTCTCATGTCTGAGGGATTGCAATTTAGCCAAGACGATGACAAGATCAACGTGTTTGACGCCAATGATCTGAAGGGCACGGTGGAGCGCAGCGTGGCTCTGTTGGACATGGTCCTTAAGGAGGTCTCCCAGACAGGCACCGCCATTTCAGACTTTGAGGAAAAGGTGTTCTTGGGTGTGGAGAGCGACACAGAATTGTCGATTCATGCGGAGGACACCGACGGACCGAGGCGGCCTGCTGTGCTTGGCCGGCGTCTGCTGCAGATCATTGACAAAGTTCTTCCGCAACACCACCGTCAAATGTCGCTGCTTGTGAAGGAGAGCGGCCGCCCTTCGCCACTAGTACGATACTGGCTCCCTAGTGTTGTTGGCTTGGTATCCTCCACGACCATCCTCCGTGTCCTCGTCAACCGCAAAGCTGAGATCTTGCGCTGGATAGCTGATTTTGGGGTGACGGTCCGGGATTTCTGGTTCAATTGGGTCGTGGAACCCACGACAAAGGTCATCCAGACAATTCGCCATGATAAGAGCAGTGAGATCGCGATCATGAGCCGGGATAGTCTCAGGGCAGACCGTGAGAGCTTGGAGAGGATGGTGGTTGACTTCGCCACTGACAAGCCTCACTTTGCCGATGTCAACGCATCATCGCTCACGGAAGAACAGATCTCGAATATTCGGACAAAGGTGGCCCAGGGTGACGTGACGCCCGTGCTCAAAGCATTTGAGCAGGATCTCCGGAGTCCCTTTTTGGGTGCCGTGCGAGGAGATTTGATCCGCTCTTTGTTGATTCAAGTGCAGAAAACCAAGGTCGACTTGGAGGTCGCAATGACCGGCATCGACGCCTTGCTGAAGAGTCAGGAGCTAGTCTTTGGCTTCGTCGGGCTAACGCCAGGTGTCTTGGTCTCGATTGGAGTCTTCCAATACTTGCGCAGAATCTTTGGAAGCCGCTCCGGCGTCCGCAAGACCAAGAAGGCTTCGCGGGCAATCCGCGTGATGCGCAACATTGACCGCATATTGTCTGACGCGCGCCCTGCAGAGAACAGCAACATCTTGTCGTACAAAGACCACGGCCTGTTGCTGTGCGAAGTGCACGTCCTCAGGAGTCTTGCCGCCAAACTCATGCCACGCGACATCTCCAGGGACTTTCTCGAGGACCTGTCTGATCTCGAGAAGATGAAGGGAATCAACGTCCAGGCCAAGGCCCTCCACAGGCTCCGATGGGCTTACGCAAAATGGCTGCATTAGCTGAGGCATCTTCACATAGAGATGGAATAACCATCGCAGCAATGTGGCTAAAATATAAGACAATATACATGGGCATGTACTTCCCCTATCTCTATTTTCGAAAAGTAATATTTGCAGAGTGAGTTGTTCATGCAGACACTGTGAGGCCTTGGGCCAATGATAATGCAACATGTAGTGAAACAAGGTGATCACGGTAGTCATGTGTCCGTGTATGTGGCGAAAGCGTGATTTCCTCAACTCAAGAGCTTCTCAAGGTCGGCCAGGCGTGTCTCCTTGGTCTTCTTCTTGTTGTCTCCCTTTTCATGGAAAGCCTTGCTGACGAGCTCCCTCTTGTCACGCTGGATATCCAGTACTCTATCCTCGACTGAGCCCTCCATCACGAGACGGAAGACCGTCGTCTCGCGAGTCTGACCCAATCGATGCACGCGGTCAATAGCCTGGTCTTCGATCGCAGGCGCCCACCCTAGCCTGGTTAGCAAGTTGTTTGTTGGTTGGCGAGACGCAATCTTACAGCTATCGGAGAGGATGACAGTGTCCGCCGACACCAGATTCAGTCCCACACTGCAGACCGCGAGACTGGCGAGCATGACGCGCGTCTCGTCGTCATTGTCCAGTGCCGCGATGGCCTGATCGCGTTTCGCGACGTTCATGCTTCCGTCGATTCTGGTAAACTTGACCCCTTTCTCTTGGAGTTGGGCCTGCACTATGGTCAAGAAGCTCGTCCACTGCGAGAAGATGATCACTTTGGAGCCACGCTTATTCGTGACCGCCTTGACGATCTGGAGAATGGCCTCTGTCTTGGAGCTCTGGGTCTCGCTGTCAAAGTTGGCGTCGGCCTCGCCTTCTTCGGGAGCTGGCTCAAGGAGGTGCTCCTCTTCCAGCTTGTTGCGACACAGGGGGCACTTGCGTTGCAGTTGGATAGCGCGGGTGATGCAAGCCCGACAGAAGACGTGCTTGCAGTGTGTGATGACGGGTGCGGCCGGCGTTTCATAGCAGATGGCGCAGTCTTCCTGAGATTCGATGTAGAGCCGAAGTGCTTCTTGAAGGAGGGCCGCATTCTGGGGAGTGAGCTGCACGACATCCTCGTCTTCGAGCAGGCGCATGAGATCCTCGACGCGATTCTTACACAGGGACCAGTGGTTGCAGCTGTGCCATGTCAGTGAATGACCAGATCAGGTCAAGGATACGGGCGCAGGATGATGTGGACGTACACCTGACGAAGTCGCAGAAGACGTTCAAGCACGTTGGTGAAGCGCCCGCCTGTCTGAACATTCTTCTTTGCTTGGAACTCCTCCAAAGCACCCTTGGCCTCGGACAGCAATGCGTCATACTTGCGTTTCTCTTCTGGAAAGAATGAAATGCGCTGGACAAACTCCTTCTTTTCGGGCAGCTTGAGATCCACAAACTTCATATCCTTTCGACGCCTCAAGCAAATGTCCCGAACGAGGTTCTGCAGAAGCGCCTCGCCTACGCCGCTGGTCTCGCCAAGCCTGCGGGTGATCACGCTGTTGAAAATGTCTGTTTGTTCGATGCCACCCTTAATGCCAAGGAATTTCACCAGAGACTGAAGGTCTTTGACGTGGTTGATGATGGGGGTGCCCGTGAGTACCCAGCGTGACTTGGCACTGAGCTTGCAGGCAGCCATGGCGACTTTTGTCTTCGAATTCCGGATGGTATGTCCTTCATCGAGGACCACGCGTCGCCACTCTACTTTGTCTGATGTGAGGATACTGTCCGACGTGAGCTTGCCGTAACTTGTGATGACAACGTCATACGCCATCAGTTCTTTGGCGGTGAGCTTCTTGCTGCCATGGTAGATGACGGTCGAGGGCAGGCTCTCTGGAAGGACATGTCTCTTTATTTGCTGCTCCCAGTTGCTCATGACACTCACAGGGGCGACAATCAGTGTCGCTCCGGGCCCCCCTGTGAGGATTAGGCTGATCGTCTCCAGAGTCTTGCCAAGGCCCATGTCATCGGCCAGTATACCACCCGAGAACAGCTTCGGCGCCGTCTTGGTGTAAAAGTCGGTGGCAATGTTCCAGTACAGTCCATTTTGATGGCGTCTCCAGAGCTGGACTGCATCATCCTTGTCGGATGCCGGGAGCGAGGGGTTCTCCTTTGCGGTCATCCATGCGAGCGCCTGTAGTTGATACGGCAGCAGAGTGGCGGACAGCTGTGGAGGCTGTGCCGCCTGAGGCATCTGTTCGAGCTGCTCCTCGCTGAGGGCCAGAGACTTGATGGCATCCTTATCTGCCCTGAAGTCTACCGCCTCGCTGTTGCTCAGAAGACTCTCCATCGTAACTGTTGGCTCGTCATCGACGATGGCGGCTTCCCCTACGCCGGCCGTGGAACCTCCGTTGCGCAAGCCTTGGATGCGCCGCCGGGCTTCTGCATCCATCTTAGTCTGCTTCAGCCGAGTGGCTTTCACAAGCTTGTCCTTTTTCAGGTTGAACTCAATGGCAGCCCGCTGTCTGGGATCACTTGGTCCGTAGAAGGTGAGCTTGACTGGACAGTCATAGAGTCCCTTGTTTCCGGTGAGTTGGCCCTCCACTAACAAGTCGCCGCGGTCCTAATCGCGTCAGGAAAAGCCTGGGCAACGTATGGCTCGCACTCACCACATATGGAGCAAGTTTCATAACCACATTTCTGGGTAGGTGACCAACTTGCTGGCCCATGACGTTGTCAATGCGAATCGCATTGCTATCATACTTGGAGATTTCTCAGCAGTGAATGTCAATATGCGTTGCTTGCCATACCTGATTGTGTGGTTCTCTTATGCACAGAACAAGTTCGCCTGGCGAGACACGGCCGTTGTAGTACCTAACACCAACGATTTTCCCGTCTGCGTTTGGTGAGCACAGAGTGCGACAGGTTTTGGGATACGTACCAAATGTTCCGTAGAGCTCTCGCACAGGCCCATCATCCTCTTGGGTCAAGTCCACTCCTTCTGGCTCCACGGTTTGGGTAGACATTTGTGTCGATTGGGGTGAGCCATTGTGTAGTCTTCTCGTTTGAGAGGGGGGCTCGCCATCACTGGCCTCGCCGGTGAGATCGACCACGTCTCGCCAGCTCCTCTTGGGAGGCCGAGACATGACGCTCGATGCAACGGTGTAAAGGATCTAGATATTCACAGGACCGCCAGTCTAGAATGGCGTGAAAAGAGAAGAATAATCTGAAGTCACAGTAAAATTCAACGGCAATGCCGCGTGCTCTAGGATAAAAGTGATGATGGGGTTACAACTGAATCAAAGGTGAGCACAGGCGAAGGTTTGATAAAGCAGAGTACGACGCGCAGCGACGCGTTTGTCTGCGGAATCCGGGGTTGCTGGTCGCCACAAAATGGGCTAGTCCAGGGCCCAGAAGAACATTGTTACGTATTTCCGACAGGGCGACAGCCATTCTTCCATGATGGAAACTAAATACTATCTCGCATTTGGAGATGTACGGCGTTTGCCCTTGGGCCTAACAGTGAAGATTCAGGGGAACAAGAAGGTGCAGATGCGGACAGTCCAACGCGAAGCCTACGAGGCTATCAGGATAACTTTTCGTCTACGCGAGGTCTCGAAGATGTCAAAATTTCAACCCATCGCATGGATTCTCAATACGCAAGTACTGTGCAGTCATTCGCGCTCCTTTCGCTAAGAACGATAGATGTGATTATTTGAGCTCTGTTTGAAATGCGTCGCCATAAAGTGCCATGCTTCCAAGGGAGAATGCCGCGCCACATGCAATTCGGCCCAAGCTGATGAGTCAGCGTGGCTGGTATCCACCGACAGCCTTGGCAGCGAGCGCTTGGTCGGTGTTGGGAGGCAATGCCGCGATCACGCAATTGTGAGCGCGGCTGTCGGAGGAAGTGAGGCAAGAGCTAAGGTACAGATGAGGTGGACAACAGCACCACCCTTCCCTACTCGTCTTCTCTCTTTGCATTCACACTTCAACAGCCTCAAATCGATTTCAAAGTTCGTTGCAAGAAAAAGAGCGGTTTGAATTATGCTGGTCGAACGAGACTATGTGTGCGAACACTCTCCCTGCGACGCGGCCCTCGGGGCTCGCGAGTCTACCACCTTACTGCACCGGTTTCACCTCAAGTTGAACCACCAAAAACACAACAACACGCTGTCATGACGGTCATTACAAAACCCAAAGGCCCTCACAAGGATTGCTTCAAAAGACGACCATATGCCGAGAAGTACTGGCAGCTCGAAACATGGCTTCGTCGACCAGTCTTCTCGTCGAAGATGTGGCATCCCCCTCTTGCAACGTTGGGAGGGGTATATACTGCGAACGTCAGCCTTCGATACCAGTGTATCGGGTCTCTTGTTTGCATACAATGAAGCGATACTGCGAAGTCGCTGCCTTCATTGGTCACGCGGTGGAGCCCGAGCTCATCGGCCATGTACGCTACTTGGTTCTCTTTATACGTCTTCTTGGAGATGACCGTCATCGGACCCTCTCCCTGCGCGCTCTCTGGAAACTCGTAACGCGTTTCCGTGAGGTTGCCGCGCAGGATCTTCATGAGGCAGTGGGCGTTTCCATGGTCATGGATCGGACTACCCTTACCCGGGGACCACACGAGAACAAGCTGTTGCGTTTGGTTTAGTCTCATTTGACGTGGACCATCATTTCCAAGTGGAATGCGTACCAGGTTGCTCTTGCCATTTCCTTCGTCGACAAGATTTCTAGTATAGCCACGGCTGGAATCGCCAAAGGCATACCTTGACCACTCCTGGTCGGAGCTGTCATATTCCTGCATCAGGTCCGACAAAAAGTTCACATCGATATCGTCCGACGTCAAGCCCGATGAGGGACCAAGGGCATCCTTGAGAGCCTGCACCAATCGATCGAACCGACCGACTTCCCGACACCGACCGCCACATACAGTAGGACTCGCAACGACGTCGATTGCCGTGCTCGTCAGGGTCATAGTGGAAGACATTGTCTCAGTTTCTCTGCGTTTCTCTCGCGGGAACTTGTGTTGTTGGCTAACAATAGGTCGTCTCTGATCGTTGGGAGGGCAGGCGAGCAGAACCTCGAGTGTGCGGTCGTGGCCTTTTCCATCACCTGATAACGGCGAGGGGGACTACCCTCATCTGCCAAGGCCTGCTTCGGCTTGCATCCGGGTCCACGTCAAGTGGGTGACACAATGCGCCAACTGCTGTCAGAGCGGAGATTGTGGTTGGCTGGTCCCCCGCTAGTCATGGGATTACGGGCAAGCGGTACCTTGCGAAACAGTCGGGATTGGGCGACCGTGTGTCGGCGGAAAAAAACGCAGCAAAACGGCGAGCGCTCGACCGGCAACAGCAAACTCCAGGACGGGGATTCGAAGCACTCCAATTCTCGGAAAACAAGTATCAACAACTTCTCTACTGCATTTTGCTACCAAGACGACGCTCTGGTATGTGGGATGGGCTGCTGACGAAGTACGTAACAAGTTCCGCGGACCCGAGGAGTGGGGCTCCAGAATCGGCGACCTTGTTGGCCGATCCCGACATTTCAGCGCCATTGCCAGGCTCCGTGGTATGGAGACAGACAGCGAGCAAATTTGAGCAACTTGGCTTCCGAGCGTCAGCAGACATCGCTGGAGGTCATATTGTTGGCCAATATTGACCAGGCGACGTTGGACACTTTGGTACCATCGCTGGCATCTGTCTGGGGATTGAGGATTTGGCTTGAAACCGCGAGCGGGCCCGATATCGGTGCGACACTGCCAGGGGATAACAGGTCAGGCGACAAGATGCGTGCATCCGCCTCCTGCCGCAGGTAGCCAGTTGTCCCTTGTTGGTTGATCCTGGCTCTCCGCCCTCAGACGCACAACGACACCCCTGGCGAGGGTTGTTCATTGCGGTCTTTTGTCCAAGCTCAGGCGAAGGACATGGGCAGCACTCCCAATCTCAGTCACCCGTCCCGTGGTTGAGACCGATGGCCATTTCAAAAAGCCTTTTGTAGTATGACGGACTGTCAGTAAGGACGAAATTCCCCACACTATCATCAGGCGCTGGGCACGTTGACGTCCAAAGCCTCCGACTTCGATGTCCTGCATTTGATTTCTCACCCTGCGACGAGATGACTATATGGGCTGGAATACTTCGCCCTGACTGGGACGACTAAGCAAGTTCACGTCACCATTGTGGTCTGGGTACCAGGTATCAAAATAATTACGAAGTCTTTTTTTTTTGTATTCACGGCTTCAAGTTTGTGTCAAAGTCGCCGATGAATCCACTTCGCATTCATTTCCAGTTCTGCGACTCATCACTACCGTCACGAGAGAGTATGTCCTACCGCCGTGTACACAACCAACCCCAGTCCAGTTCACACGGCCCGTTGACATCAGACCGTCCATCTTAGGCTCCTTGCGTTCAACCAAATCTTCCTTGGCGTGGGATCTGGGGATGCGCGAGTGTTCCCGCTTGCAAAGGTACCTTAGTCAAGCTCAGGCTGCGACTCCAGCAGCCTCCTGGAAGAACGCCGTCAAAGCAGCGAGTAGGGCCGTTCCTGCGGCGCCGCCGGCAGGTGGCTCCCCAACAGCGGCCTCGTCCTCGCCTGCCTCACCGTCCGCGGCGACAGGGAGAAACACGCCCCACTCGCCGTTCATGTCGTCGACCGTCAGAGTCAGCTCATTCTCCTCGGCCTCGAATTCCAGCTCGCCAATGGCGGGATCGATGATGAAGGCGTTGGCTTCGGCAGAGAAGCGGCCAATCTGGCCCTGGCTGATGTCGAGAGTGTCTGTGGCAGCCAAGCGGTTAGCACATTGTCCAGGTCAACGGCAGGGGAGAAGGGCGGCATCACGTACTTCCGGCGTTGAGGATGTAGTCGATCTTCTGAAGAGTCAAGCCCTCGGTGCCCCCGGTCAGTTCGACAATCCAAGTCACGTTCTCAAAGTGCTCGAAACCCTCTGGCGCGGCCGCAGGGGCGGGATTCTCCGTGACGACGAGGGAGCGGGCCTCGGCATTCTGAAACTCGATCTCAAAGAGACCGTTCAACTGGGGAGAGGTCAGCATCGTCGAGAATGAATGGGAGTAACAAGGAGGAGGACGTACATTGGGAGGGTAGAGGACGTCCTGCTTGATGTCACCGCCTCCGAGGTCGACAGTGTCGCCAAACGCCGCGGGGATTTCAACTTCGTTCTCGGCAGCGCCTTCTTCGCCCTCGCCGGCTTCAGCGCCGTCCTCGGCTTCATCACCGCCGGCAGGAGGTGGCACGACAACCTCGCCCGCATCACCGCCGGCAGGAGGTGGCACGACACCCTCAACTGCATCACCACCCTCGACAACGTCCACATTCTCTAGAGGCTGTCCTTCCGCGGCGTTCTCGATGGCCACCTTTCCCCCTTGCAGGCTCACGCCGTCATGGTGAGTGCCGCGAGCAAAGAGTGCCGGCAAGGCCAGAGCGGTCGAAGTCCTGAGACAGATGGCTGCGACGGCGAGGAGCTTCATCTTGAGCACGTGTGTGTCTGAGTGGAAGAATCGAAAGGTGAAAGGTGCCTTGAGGTGAAAACTGGCAACAGGGATACGGTGTGTATGAATCGATAGATATGGAACGGGCCAGCCGCTAAGAGAAACAATATAACCACGAATGGAAAGAAACGGAGAGGCTCAAAGGAAGAGAGTGATCAACACAATGGTTCAGTCTTCAGTACGCCACTTGGGAGAGGACATGCCATCTCTTATAGATCCTCGGGGGACGCATGCTTCCATGGTTCTCCTCGCTTAGAAGCACGGAAAAGCGTCCTTTGACACACTGTGAAACTCCCTCCGAGTTCTCAGAAACGACGATCCACGCAGACCAAGAATAGATGACGCCCCTCCCGATGCCCCTCTCCGACGCTGTGCACGAGTTCTGGTGTGAAAACAGAACCCCTTGCTGTCGTTCTCGTCATGCCAAGAATGTGCTTCCCTGATTGGTCCCCCGTTTTAGGCTCTGGAAAAACCGTAAACTTAGGCTTAAGTTTAGACACGAGTACTTGGCCGCACTGACATGATGACGTTTGAAAAGACCCTGGCGCGGGTGGATGTCTGTTCCCTGCGTTCGTCTCGGACGTGGGGAAGGGGTCGATATCTGTAGCAACAGGGACGTGGGGAAGGGCGCATGGGTTACAAAAGTGTGTGGCCAGGGGGGCCATGAAACGTGCAGCGTTGGGGAAGCAACCATGGAGACGAAAACGCCGGAGTTTGGGACAGAGAGGGTTTCTTGCCGGCGATATTTTTAGAATATTTAGCTTACTACATACGTACTCGTGCATCTGAACAGTTGCGTCTGCTTCATGAGACGGCGCGATGGGTTGTGGGGGATTGTCCTGTCCCTCACCCGTCGCAGCTCGATCGGAACCGCCGAGGTATCCCGCTAGAATTACCCGACAACACAAAGTTCTGCCCCTTGTCCTCATTTGTGCATTGTGTTGAAGCCATGTTTCAGTAGGAACTTCACGGCGTTGGATTGTCTTGCTCCTGACACCAATCTGGAGGTCCCCGTGCTGCTGTACCCGCTGCCCACATGGGGGCTTCCCAAGCCACATTGACTGATTTACCCAACCAGTTCCATTAATGCCTGACTTTTTAATATGCTTTGTGTGGCTTTCGGCAGTACCGCTTTTAGACATGCATGACCAGATCTTTGTATCGTATCGGCTTGCGTCAACGAAAGGCTTCGCTGCATCCACTGGCATTTCACAATTAGGGGAAGGAAGTTACTGTTCTTTTGCAATAAAACATCAACAATCTAGTTTATACATGAAGCAAAAGGTCATATTCCACCGTTCCACTGTCATTTTTCTCGGGGGGGAATTCGGGGATATCAGGGGCCTGCGCGCATGAGCCATGAAGGAATGCTCATAAGGTATGATTGACCGGCGAGCCAGGTAAATAAAAGGGAGAGTTGCCGGCAGAGATGGAAGGGGGAAGTGTGCCAGAACCGCAGCAGACTACCTCGTCGGGGACAAGAGAGTTGCAAAAAGTCTTTGCGTTTGTTGTACCTTTGAAGTTCATCCTGGCTGTTCTAACATCGGTCGACCATGGCACAGCAGCGACCTTTGTGGTTTTGCCGCCAGCGCGACGATGCAGATGGGCTTGAGCTCCATCGTGCATCCGTTTCTACGGGGCATCATTCAATTGTTCCTCACTGTGCCACTCAAGCTAGGCGATCGTTACTCCTTCGCAGATCCCCCGGACCAGACCTCCCAAGGCACTTCACAATCGGACCCCTTGATCCTCTCGTCTAACTCAAGGCGGTAGGGGCTACCACTGTACTCTGGCCATGGTTCTGACGGATAGCTCTCCAGGATTTGCTTCCTGCTATACATGCCGGTTGTGGCGTGGTCCTTGGACATGAAGAAAACGTTCTCTGTTCCAAGGTGTCTACACTCGGCCACACCAATCCAGCGCGAGATGCCATCTGCGCAGACGATCTGGAGTTCTTTCAGACTGGTAAACTCCCTGACCTCCTTGGGCCGAAAGTGGAAGAAGCCCTCGTCGTTCTCCCCCTCGAAGCGCAAACGCTGGATTAGCTGCTTCTCCGGCTCAAGCCACTCGAACACTATGGGTTTGATGGAGATCAAGTCCACGTCGAAGTTGATCCAGACAAACCTGTGCCCTCTGACGAACCCACGCTGGTAGAGCTGCCGTTTGATAGCGCTCTGGCGAGAATCGCGGCAAACGTGGAGGATGGCGGGCGCCCTTGTGAGGCACCGAACCTGCTTCATGGTGCCGCGCTTCGTCTTGACGGTATGAGGGCGGAGCTCCACGACGCGAGGCTCGGGATCGACCAGCTCCCAGACATGAGAGCGAAGTTCGGCGGGCAGTTGGCTGAACTGATGAAAGGGGCGTAGTGGCGTCTTGCCCTTGCCGCGCACAGGCAGCTTTCTCTTTCTGGGCATGGCTCTCAAGTGCGACCTCTATGGTGAGGAATTGGGGAAGACTGCGTTTGGATCAGAGAGTAAGGCAGGTAGGACGGAAACCAAGACGATCGGCCGACTATTGACGCCGGGAATTCGACATGTAGTGGCTCCGCATTGAGATGTAGTGGAGTGACGCCAAGCTGTTGGCCGTCCCGTGCCTGCTGGTGGAAGTATGCTAATCTAGTGGGCGACTAATTTATTATCCGTAGCGGTCTTCAGATACGCCATCGCGAGAGTTCTCTTGGCAGCCTGGATGCTGGGGCCAGGCACGCTCCAGCTTACAGTGGCATACATAGGTAACTTCACGACTTGATCAGGTGGGGTTCCTGGTTCTTGGTCCTTGATGATATTAATAAGAAGCCGAGTATCGCGAGATTACGTTAGAATGATTTATTTTCTATAAAAATCAGTTGCGCGATAATAATAGCAACTATTTTGATTGAGGCTGCGACAACAAAAGTGCGTGTGCAATTCGTGGTTGATGCCGTTGGTAGTCGGTGGATCTATCCAAATATCCCACCGTACCAGCTGGGTCACGGTTCGCGGTGAGTGGGGGGCCGGGTGCATAGGGCAGGCACGACAGGAGACGCCTAACGCTATTAGAGCATGTGCTCCGGCGATGGTCACCCAGGGTCCTGCCTTTCTAGGGACCTTTGTAAGTTGTGAATGTCGCGCCTGAGTCACCTCGGTCAAGGTGCCATGGACCGCAATCAGGAAAATCACAGCAGGTTGCCATTGAGCTTTCCCGGATGTGAGCACAAGATGTCACGAGCCAGTCAGTTTCATTGTTGGGATGTAATGTAAGTAGCTTGGGACAAGGCACCGCTGTGCCAGGGGTCCAAATGCCAAGATGACGAGGAGCCACAACTAGTGATGCCACCTGGTCGGGGTTCTCCGTTGAGCGGCCAAGAGCGTTGGTAGACAGGCTGATTTTCATGCGCGCCTCTAATTGCCTTCCTCGTGAGCTAATTAGTCTCTATCATGCCCCATCCGAGGCATCTAAGGCGGCCGTGGGTTTTGACGGCGTGATGCCAACATGAGCTGCTCACATCCTCGCTCCCTGGTGTTTCCCTTTATTTCCTCCTGTCTGTTTGTCTTGATTAGGACCTAATTGCTGTGCAGTCGCACGGTGGAGAGTGCGGGCATCCCGTTGCAAAATCACCAACCTCCTCGCCTACTTCCTGCTCCACTGCGGTTCTTCCAATTCCCTTTCACAGGCCATTTCAAGCATCAAGTACTGTTGTCACCATCACGATGAGGGCCGCGGCATCCCCAATCCTCGCGGCCACACTGCTGGCGCTCGTGGCCATCCCTCTCCCCGTCCTGGCTGGCGAGCGGCCTCAGCTCCAGGTTGACCCAGAGACTGCCTCCCCCTGTATCATGTGGGAGGACAATGCCAATGATCTCGTCTGCGAGGAGGTTCGCGAATACTGGAATATCACCCCCGAGGAATTCTCCCGCTGGAATCCCTCTGTCGGCCTCGATTGCAAGCCATGGCGCGTTCAGTCCTACTGCGTCGTGCCAAAGGATCGGCCTCCGCCCCCAGGCTACACGCCCAGCTGGTCCACCAAAGCTTCCACGGCCACAGATGACGCATCTACCT
Source organism: Emericellopsis terricola (assembly GCA_027569275.1). NCBI lineage: Eukaryota > Fungi > Ascomycota > Sordariomycetes > Hypocreales > Bionectriaceae > Emericellopsis > Emericellopsis terricola. The sequence goes on along the minus strand of JAPDEU010000008.1, from coordinate 299,932 downwards.
CCTTCGAAACCGTCGACGATTCCGGGGCAGAGGAACCGACAAGCACCGAGACGCAGGCCAAGACGCAGACTCAGACGCAAACCGAGTCGGCTTCGACGACGGCCGAGCAAGTCTCGGATGAGCCCAACGCGGCTTCCTCCTCACGACTGCATGGCAGTGGCGTGCGGATGGCTGCGCTGCTGGTTGCTGTCGGTTGTCTGGAGCTGTACGAGCTGATGTAGAAGTAGCCACTCGGTCTCTTCGGGAATTGGGTCGACGTGGAAGATTTGAGTTAGATTTCCTGCCAACTGCGCGCGGTGAAGGTGAGCATTTCGTCTGAATATGGCTTGCCTCGTTTAATATAGATTCCTTTGGGAACCGGGCAATCCTCGCCCACAAACTCAAAACGAGTCAGCCGAATAAAGTTCATGTTCGCTTTATCCATTAACTATGTTTCCCGTCACAAGACCTTCTGTAGCCTGTCTCGCCTCCTCGATTCTCTGTGGAACTCAGTCCAGTGAGCCTCTGCGCCATGGCGACCATCAAGTGGTTTGGCTGTCTTGGAAGAATCGCATGGTCTGCCGGCTTGCTGAATTATTCAAGCCATTTCGAAGCAGGCGAGTGATGGATGATCTCGCCCTGGTTTCTGGTACCTGAGGCAGGCCTCAGCTGTGTGGCACAGCCATGGAATGCATGACGATAATGACCTCACTGTCGAGACCTTTCCCAGCATTCCGACAAAGCGGAAAGAATGGTAGCAAGCTCAAGAGGAGACATACGCGCAGCCAAGCGGCTGACTCCATCGATAAAAGATCTTGTAAAGAATGGTGGAGACGAGCATCATTGAACGTGGAGCAGCTGTTGATGACAGGTAGCCGCTGAAGAAGGACAGCGTCGTATTGGAGACCCCAAGTTTGGAGGCAGCTGCACCCAACGCGACCACAGGTGCCCCGCAAGCTGCCCACCCGCCAGCGAGCCGGCCAACCACCAGCTGCCCCAGCCTCCCGACCTGCTACGTGATCCAGAACCGCCTCACCATTCTCCAACATCCCATCTTCTCGCCTAATAGCTGTCTACACGACTTGAGTCCTCTTTTGGCTCCTCGCAACCCTTCGACTGCGTCTGTTGCGCCACGCTGCAGCTTCAGTGTGCCGATACATCGACGGACAATCTGCCTTCTAGGCCCCCCGAGCATCCGACACCATTAATCACGAGCTACGCAACCAGCCTGCCTGAGCTGCTCAAGGCCCCCGAGCCATCATGGCGACTGAGCAGGGCGTCGAGTCGCGTCAGTATAGCCAAGATAACGACCGACCACCAGTCACTGACAGACGGCAGTCGCTGCGCACCTAAGCCTCACACCCGAAGAGAAACGGCTCTATGGGCAGCTGTTCCGACAAGCGGACACCGGTAATGCAGGCGTCGTCACCGGCGAGGTTGCCGTAAAGTTCTTCGAGAAGACGAGACTCGACTCTCGCATCCTTGGCGAGGTGAGTGCTCGGTTGGGCGCGATTTGACTATCCTGGCGCAAGCTTATTTTCTCCCAGATCTGGCAGATTGCCGACAAGGAGAACCGCGGGTTCCTGACGCCAGCCGGATTCGGCATCGTGCTACGACTCATCGGCCATGCCCAGGCCGGCCGCGAGCCGACCGTAGAGGGCGCCTTCCAGCAGGGCCCTCTCCCACGCTTCGACGGCATCGACGTGAACCCTCCTATGGGGGGTTCGCCCACACCGCCAGCTGCTCCCATACAAGCGCAGACCAGTGGTGGCGCCATCCGCATCCCGCCTCTGACACCCGAAAAAGTCTTCCAATATGGCAGCGTCTTTGAGCGCCAGCCGCTGGTCAACGGCACACTCGCAGGAGACCAAGCCAAGCAAATTTTCGAGAAGAGTGGCCTGCCCAATGAGGTCCTAGGGAGAATCTGGATGCTGGCGGACACGGAGCAGCGAGGCGCGCTGGTACAGACCGAGTTCGTCATTGCCATGCATCTCCTCACCTCGATGAAAACGGGTGCGCTCCGAGCTCTGCCCAATATCTTGCCAGCAGCCCTATACGAAGCGGCCACGCGTCGCCCTCCCGCTACCGCCGCGCCCAGACAATCGCCAGCCGGCACAGGTATCTCGGCAATCCCTCGTCAGATGAGCGGCCATGCCCAGCCCAGAGCCAGCAGCCCGTTGGGTCGACCGCCCATCACGGCGCCTCTAACGGCACAAACGACGGGTGGAGACTGGCTGGTGACTCCCGGGGACAAGGCCAAATTTGACCAGATCTTTGCCGACCTGGACAAGGGAAACAAGGGCTACATCACGGGCGAGGAGGCGGTGCCATTCTTCAGTCAGTCCAACCTTGGCGAGGAGGCCCTGGCGCAGATCTGGGATCTTTCCGACATCCGATCCTCAGGCAACCTGAACCGCGACGAGTTCGCCGTGGCCATGTACCTGATCAGGCAGCAGCGCGGAAACCGCACCAACCAGCTGCCTGCGACTCTCCCCGCCAACCTCATGCCTCCCAGCTTGCGGCAAACGCGTCCTCAAGCGGCTCCCTCGTCAGCTTTCAACCCGCCCCCGGTGCCGCCGCTGCCGCAAGCCCCCAAGTCGGCTCTCGATGACCTGTTCGGCCTCCAGTCAATGCCATCGAGTCCCCCGCCTCCGGCCGTGGCCCAAACGACCGGTGGATCCAACGTTGACCCCTTTGCTGGCGGTGCCAGCTCCGCTGGACCTTCGTCGCCCATCCGAGCCACGGCTACTGGTGCCAACAAGAGCTCTTTCCCGCCCGCGTTTGTTCCAAGCTCCTCTTTTGGCCGAGGTCTCACTCACCAGCCTTCCGGCCATTCGACATCTTCTCAGCCTGCCGGTGGTGATGACTTGCTGGGCGGGGACGACGACGACGAGAGCAAGAAAATCACGGGCGACAGCACCGAACTAGCGAACTTGTCGAACCAGATCAGCTCCCTCGCCAAGCAGACCCAGGACACGCAGGCCAAGAGAAACACGACCCAGCACGAGTTGAACCAGACCAACTCGCAGAAGCAAAACTTTGAGCAGCGGCTGAGTCAGTTAAGGACCCTCTACGAGAAGGAAGTCGAGCAGACCCGCCTGTTGGAGGAGCAGCTCAAGAAATCACGCGAGGATACACAGAAGCTGCAATCCGAGTGCATGCGGCTGGACGTATCCTATAGGGACGTGCAAACGTCGCACCAAGAGATATCGGCCGCTCTGCAGGCTGATCAGCAGGAGAATGCTAGGCTAAGGGAGCGCATCCGCGTGGTCAATGCTGAGATCGCCCAGCTTAAGCCCCAGATCGAGAAGCTCAAGTCTGATGCGCGCCAGCAAAAGGGTCTGGCAGCCATCAACAAGAAGCAGCTGTCCACGACCGAGGGCGAACGTGACAAGCTCAAGGCCGAGGCGGATGATTTGACAAGGAGCATGGAGGAAGCCTCCCAGCAAGCGCCCGGGAGCTCCACAGCATCGCCCAAGGCTAGCGTCGCCAGCCCTGCCCTGTCCACCGCGAGCGGCAACAACCCGTTCTTCAAGCGGACCGCGAGCACCGACATCATGGGTGCCTTTGCCACTCCCCCCGCCAGAGCGTACACCGACACGAGCTTCGACGATGTGTTTGGCCCTTCGCAACCACCTCCGTCAAGCGCCACCCCTCCGCCGGCCACAACGTTCAAGCGACAGCACACGGGCAACTCGGCGGTCAGTGCCAGTTCCGCTCCAGTACCCACCGCTGCTTCGCCCGTCTCGAGCCGCCAGACCAACTCAGCCTTTGAGCCTCCTGCGCCCCCTGAGTCTCACCAGATGAACTCGAGCTTCCTGCCCCTGCCTGAGCATACCGACTCGCTGTCCTCCTCGCGCCAGGTGTCGCCTCCCGCGTCCCGCGGTGAAGGTTCCGTGGCCGGGAGCCAGAACCCGTTCCCTGGCACGTCCAGCACCACTCCCAGTGTGGTCGAGGTTCCTGGCGCGTTCCCGCACGAAGATGGTGACAATGACACGCCTAGTGCGACCCCCATCCCCACGGAGGCCAAGCCCGCGTCGCCTGCGGAGGAGGACAAGACCTTTACCAGCACAGCGCGTACGTCGGACCCCTTTGGCGCTGCGGATGAGGATCAGGCCAAGGCCAAGGAGGAATTCGACAGTGCTTTCGCTGCCTTCTCCGCGAGCAAGCCGCAGGACAAGGCCAGTCCCAGCGCCAACAAGAGCACACTTGCGGGCTTCGGATCTGAATTCCCTCCTATTTCTGAGCTCGAGCACGATGACGAGTCCGACTCGGACAGCGAAAAGGGTGGTTTCGAGGACAACTTTGCGCCTCCCCAAAAGTTTAGTGAACAGACGCTGCCAGAGGCCAAGCAGGAGGAAACTAGCAAGGAGCCCAGGAGGTAAGCGTCCACTCTGCCCCCGGCCAGCTCGCCATGCTAACAAGCTTAGTCCCGAGCAAGCCTCGTCGCCTGCCACCATCACCGGCGGCAACTTCCCGGCTAGCGTAACGAGCCGGTCTGACGCTGACCATGCATTTGGCGCCGGCGCGGGAACAGCAGCATCGCAGGCGTCGACCCAGCAGCAAGCGCCCAAGCCCGCTACACAGGGTGCCTTTGACGATGAGGATGAGTTTGAAGGTCTCGAGGATGCCAAGGAAGGCTCTGCGGACGACGACTTTGCCACCATCTCCCGCTCAGGCCTCGACGACTTCAACCCTATGTTTGACAGCAGCCCACCGCCGAGCCAGGCCAAGAGCGACTCCACCGCATTTGGCAACGAGAGCAGCTTCGACTTTATCTCCTCCAACACGTCCTTGGGGGCCTCTGCACCCACGAGCGGTAACACGCAAAAGGGGGCCGAGGCACATGACTGGGACGCCATCTTTGCTGGCCTCGACTCGCCGACGGCAGCCGCCGCGACGCCCGCCCAGCCCACGGCCGCCGACAGCAGCAACACCACCACCAACAACAATGCTGGCAGCAACAGCGCGAACGAGCTTTCCCCGCCGCAGAGGCCCGCTGGTCCTGGCCGCGCCTTGACAGAGGGTGGCGAGCACGATGATCCCATCCTGAAGGACCTCATGGGGCTCGGCTATCCCAGAAAGGAGGCCGTTGCTGCACTGGAGAAATTTGACTACAACCTCGAGAAGGTAAGACGATGGCGTATTCCTCAGATCAATTAACTCGTGCTAACGTGTTCTGTCCCAGGCTGCCAACTACCTCGCCTCGCAGGCATGAGCAACGGGCCATGATCTTTTCTTTCTTTCCGACGTGTTACAGACTCGTGTCTGGTCGCTTTGTTCGGCAGTCCCGTCCGACATGGCATTGCGCAGCGTTCTCTTCCACTCTTGCCGTCATTCCTTGTTCTCTCTCTCTTTTTTATGTTTCCATGCCATGTACGACGGGCCCCATAGCGAGTTCGCCTGCCGTGTACCCAGCGAAGCAAGTAGTAGTAGTATATAACCCCATACTGTATCTAGCTTAGAGCACGTCGAAGGGATGCAATTCCACTGCCAATTTGAATAGCGCGTTGCGTTCCCCGCTGCGTCGAGTGAACAGCTTGTCTCTCCGTGCACTTATTTCACCCTGCTCATAATCGTTTCCTGCGCGCCTCGCTGCACGTCCATCTGGGCGGCCCGCGCCTTGACGCTGTTGAGCATGGCCCGCTCAAAGTCGTCCCTGCTCCTCAGGACGGCCTCGACCCAGCTGAGCTGCAGATCCCAGTGCTTTGTCTTGAAGTCCTGGAACGCGTCGGCGACGCCGTCCTTGTCGACGACGAGGAGCTGTAGGAAGGACTCTGTGACGCGCCAGGTCTGCTTGATGCTGGCGCCGACGTCCGGGCTGGGCAGGGCGCTGAAGAAGTCAAAGGCGACGGAGATGTCGTTGAAGAGCTTGTCCTGAAAGGGGTCGACGCGGCGAAACTTGGCGCCCTTGTTGCGGACGGCGCCGAGGTAGCGGAGCAGCAGCTCGTCCGCGAGGGCCTCGATAAAGATGTCGACGAGGGTGTGGTGCAGGACGGCGCGGTAGTCGTTGACGTACTCCTCAAAGGTGACGACCATTTGCTTCATGGCGGTCGAGGTGTACCATTTGGGCGTGAAAAAGTCGGGCATGACGGTGCGAAAGTCGACGTCAAAGATGAGCACGGCGAAGCGCGTCATGCACCAGGTGCTCAGGTCGACGTAGCCGCCCTGGAGGTTGGCGACCTGGGCGGCGGCGCGCTCGGCGTAGGCGGGCGTGACGTGCGGCTCAAAGGACTGGCGGAAGCTGGAGAGGTAGGCCGGGCGGTTCTCCTCCTCGTTGTCGTCGATGCAGGCGATCTGGTCGTTGGCCGTGGCGACGAGCCAGTCCTGGAGGGCCTGGAAGCCCTCGAGCTCCGTCTCGGTGGCGTCGCGGAAGCGCGCGGCCTCCATCTCGAGCATCTGCTGCCAGGAGCGCTGGCGGTCGTGGAGGCGGAGGAGCATGGCGTCAATGACGCCCTCGACGACGTCGGCGCGCTTGGAGTGGACGGCCGCGTCGACCTGCTCGCGGAGCATGCGCCACAGGGGGGCGAGATTCTTTGTGCGAAAGTAGCCGTACTCGTCCTGGTCGAGGTTGGAGCCGCCCTCGGGGCCCTGGAGGCTGCGGTCGGCAAAGTCGCGGCGCTCCTGGTCAAAGATGCGGTCGATCCACTCGTCGAGGAACTTGATGATGAGCTGGCGAAAGTCGCGGACGAGCTCGGCCTCGCGGTTGTCAATGACGTGCGGCTTGAGGTCCTCGGCGCGGAACCCGAGCTTGACCATCTTGCGGTAGTACTTTTCGGGGAAGCCGATGACCTCGAGCGTGTGGGCCGAGCTGGTGTCCGGGTCGTCGACGATGCCGACGAGAAAGTCGTGCATGAGCTGGTGGTAAATGTCGGCGTACATGTGGCCGACGCGCCACTTTTTGGGCGTGAGGGGCGTCATGCCCATCTTGACGGCGTTGAGGTCGTTAAAGTACCACTTCATGGCCTTGTCGAGCTGGCTCGGGTCCTCGAGAAAGTCCTCGCGGGCCTGGTCGAACTGGGACTGGGCGCTGATGCGGATGGCCTCGAGGAACTTGTCCTTGTAGCCGCGGACCTTCTTGGCGCCGTCGGTGATGCTCTGGAAGCGGACGGCCATCTCCTTGTGGTCCTTGAGGGCCTCCTGCAGGGCGAGGACGCGCTGGTCGCTCTTCTCCTCGGCGTCCATGACGAGGGCGAAGCGGACGACGAGGCCGGTGTTGTCGTTGACGACAAAGTTGATGAGGTTGAGGGCCAGCATGCCCACGTGCTCGTCGAACCAGTCGATGGTGTCGTCGAGGCGCTTGAAGTAGTCCTCGAGGGTGGCCTCGAGACTCGCGTCGTCGGCCCGCTTGATCTGCTCCATGGCGTCGTCGCGGATGTTGCGCAGCTGCGTGAGCTCGTAGTGGCAGGGCAGCAGGTTGGGCATGTTCTCCTTGTCCTCGTCGTCCTCGCTGAGCATGGCCTCGACGGCGTTGAGCCGGTCGTTGAAGGTCTCGAGGTTGGTGCGCATGGCCTCGACGGCGCCAAAGTTGCGGTGGGCCTGCGAGACGAGGTTGATGCTCGCAAAGTCCTTGATCATGTTCTGGCTCTCGGAGCAGAGGAGATCAATCTTCATCATCTCCTCCTTGATGGCCTGCACCGTCTTCTGCCCGTCGCCGAGCCCGTTCATGCCCGCCTGCGTCAGCTCGAGCTGCTCGCGCAGACCATTGCGCAGCTGGCCGTCAATGGCGCCCTTTTTCCGGGCAAACTCGGTCTTGAGGCCGGGGATCTTGTCCAGGTCGTCGGGGTGCCGGAGGAGCTCCGCGAGCTTGGGGGCGGGCGCGTCGTCCATGGCGGGCCGCAGGTCAGGTCAGGTCATTGTACGGGGTCGTGGTTGCGGATCCAGCGCTTCGGTGCGCGGCGAGCAGAAAGCGGCTGTCGTATCGTCGGTCTGGTCAGTCGTGGGATCGTGATGTGGATGGTGGGTTAATGGAACGCCTGGCCATGGCGCCCATGCACGGCGGTCTTTGGCCAAGTCATGCTGCGTACCCTATATCACACCCCACCCCACCTCTGCCCTCTCGACCGCTGTCAACAGCAGCATCTCACGTCGAAGTACTTGACCATTCTGTACCAACCTGTCGTGCTTTTCGATTACTTTCTTCACCGTCAACTAGGGACATTGAGATTATCGTGTACAGGGCCCAATTTGAGCGACAAAGGCTGCCGTGTCTGTAGAACGACATGGCACCCTCCAGGCCTTCGCATCTTCAACGAACACCAAGATCTTCTCCATCCATACCGTCCTCACTATTCCACCCGCAGCTCAAACCCAAATTCGAATGCCCTCGTCTTGCACCGATACTTCTCAAACGGCTTGGGCCCCACACTCGCCGACCCAAGCCCATTGTTGTCGTAGTCCAGATGCAGGACCGTCACGTTCAACTCCTTGAGATCAAACGGATGCCTCGCGTCATCCAGGTCGTGCGGCATAAAGTGCCTCGCAGTGCAGCTGAAGGCCTCCGAACGTGTCCTTCGAATGCGCATCGTTCGCAGACCATTGGTCAGCGACAGCCAGCGCAGATCCTCGCGGTTGCCATTCTCCTGGGGAAAGTCGTAGTGCTGCCACAACGCGCGGACAGAAGACGTGTATCGCCCCATCCGGGCGGCCTGCTTGGAGTCTTTGTAGTTCTCCCCTGGCCCGCGGCCAAAGTACGCAACCTGGTCAAAGGACCGGGGTAGGACAGCCATGAGGCCGATTCGCGGGATCATCTCGGGCATGTTGTGCCCCTGAAACGCCCCTTGGACATCGACACGCAGGGTTGGTGAGCCTGCCGTGATGGTGTAGGTGATGTTGGCATCCACGCCCCATTCGAGAACCTGCGGCGCGACCCAGACACGGTAGTGTACCTGGACTTGATGATCGCCAGAAGCTTCCCACTTCACATGGCGGACATGCGTCGCCATGGTGCCCACCCACTTGCTCTTCCACTCGTGCGCATCGCCTCCGCCGCCGAGGTCATTCTGTGTCAAGGCGCGGTACAAGGCGAACTCAGGCCCGCGTTGCAACAGGTCCGTGCCGTTCATGTTCCAGGTGACATTTCCCTGCAGAAAATCAAAGCCAAAGCGGCAGGCACCGTTGGTGACATGGAGATGGGTACCATTCTGGGTGACACTCATGGGTGTCGTATCGCGAGTACGCTCGGCGACACCGCCTGGGGCTTGGGGTCCAGGGAGATGTAGTTCATCCCATGCTATGACGTGTCCTGCGGCGGCCCAGGCTGTGGCCTCTTTGAGGCGGAACTCCACCACGAGCCACGACTCTTCAGTCGCATTCTCGATGCGTACGGGCAGCGGAACGGTGAGGTTGTGGCGGGGAGGCACCCTGGGCACGTCAAGATCCTGAGGCGCCGTCGTCCCCCCGTCGCGAACAATGTGCCATCGAGCCTCTAGGTGACTCAGGTCGGAGAAATCGTACCAGTTGGCGACGACCATGCGCCTGGCATCGTCTGCCAAGCTCACACTGATGGGCTGGATGACTTTGGCGTACTCGGCCAGCGACGGCATGGGCGTGTGGTCCGACAGGACAAGACCGTCCATGATGAAGTCCCCGTCGTTTGGCTCGTCGCCAAAGTCACCACCATAGGCATAGTATTCCACACCATTCTTTTCATGCAGGAGACCGTGGTTGCTCCATTCCCACACAAAACCGCCCTGCAGGAGCGCCTCGGAGCGGAAGAGCCCGACATACTCCTCCAGGCCGCCAGGACCGTTGCCCATGGCGTGGGCATACTCACACATGACCAGGGGCTTGTCGGTGCGTGCCCGGATGTGGTCAAGGATCTGGTCAGGGCTCGAGTACATCTGGCTGTACATGTCGGCTGACCTGGCCTCGTGATCCTGCTCGTAGTGGATGAGCCTCGTAGGGTCCGCCTTCTTGATCCACCTGGACATGGCGGCATGGTTCCGTCCGTAGAAGCACTCATTGCCCAGCGACCAGATGATCACCGAGGCATGGTTCCTGTACCGCGCCACCAGCTGCTGGGCGCGGTCGAGGTAGGCGTGCTCCCAGTCGGGGTTGTCCGACAGCCACTGGGCCGCGCGTTTTTCATCGCCATGCTCCAGATCCGCAAAGCCGTGGCACTCGAGGTCGGCCTCGGCGATGAGGTAGAACCCCAGCTCATCGGCCACGTCGAAGAAGTCTGGGTGCGGAGGCTGGTGCGACGTGCGGATCGCGTTGATGTTGGATTGCTTCATCCTGATGAGGTCGGCGCGCATGGCTTCATACGGAACAGTGCGGCCAGAAACAGGATGATGCTCGTGACGGTTGACGCCGTACAGAATGATGGGCTGGCCATTGACATGAAAGTTGCTCCCGACTATGTCGACCCGTCGGAACCCGACTTTCTGGCTGATGGTCCTGCCATGGAACGTGATCAAGATGGTGTACAAGTATGGTGTCTCGGCCGACCAGAGGAAGAAATCAGAGCCCGCCACCTTGTGCGCGTATGCATCCTTGGACGACCCGACCCAGTCATGAAGAGTCTTCCCTTGGGGAGAGATGAGCTTGACTTTCAGGTGTCTGTGTCGGCCCTGAACAGTCACCTTGACGTGGACAGTGCCGTGTTGGAACGAGTCGTCCACGCTGGGCTCGACATGGTAGTCAGTGACGGCGGACTCGGAAAAGGGGATGAGGTAGACGTCGCGGAAGATGCCAGAGAGCCACCACTGATCTTGGTCTTCAAGATATGTCCCATCCGACCACTGATAGACCCTTGTGGCCAGCGTATTGGCTCCACCCTCCTTGAGATACTCGGTAATGTCAAACTCGCTCGGATTGCGACTGCCCTGGCTGTAGCCGACCTCCTTGCCATTCACCCAGACATGGAACGCGCTGTCGACGCCTTCATAGCGGAGATGAACCTGGTCGCCCGCCCACTCCGCAGGCACCTCGAACTCGCGCCAGTAGGAGCCCGTGGGATTGGCAAGAGATATGTTGGGCGGGTTCACCGGGAACGGGTAGTGGATGTTTGTGTAATGAGGCCGACCGTAGCCCTGGCGCTGCCACATGCCAGGGACCTCGATCTCGTCCCATCCCGTGACATTCGCCGTCTCCCAGATGGGGGCGTCGAGAGGCGACGCATCGTAGTGAAACTTCCACGTCCCGTTGAGACTGTAGAACAGGCTGTTTTCGCGGTCCCATGACAAAGCAGCCTCTTCGCTGTCGTAGCTGTAGAAGTGCGCGCGGGGAGGCAGAGTGTTGCGATGCAGCACGTCGAGCTTCGTCCAGTCCGGCAGGGCATGCGGCCAAGAACCATGCGTGGCGCCTGCGTCCATCATGTTAGGCATGCTCTGGTGCAGCGGCGCCTGGGCAGCCAGCTGTGCGTCTGCGAGGGTATCCATGGCGACGGTCGCTTGGGCAGCTCTTTTGAGGAACAGAAGATCCACGTCGTGACTGGACGTTCATGTCGTCTTGTGCATCTGTGCAGCGTCACTCACGACTTCCAGAGCCAGCCTTCTCTTGGAATCGAGGGTCACGCAACATATGGGCTGCTTACTGCCGTCTGCTGGGATGGAATACAGATCACAAAACACGGTGGTGACCTTTTGGCTACATGTATTTAACTTAGCCTGTCGCCAACGCTGGCTGTCGATTGTTAGAGACCGGACTCGTCGGATGGAGGGGGGACTCACCAAGCCGTGTGACGTTTTCTAGAATAAGGAGCTTTGATCCAAGCTCGGCGCCCCCAATGCTAATTCACGGGGATGACAAGTCAATGCTGGCGGTGAGGAAGGCCTGAGGTCGTATTGCGCTCCAACAAGCTTCCCTTCTCTTCTGACGTGACTTGTCGGGTGTCCCTACGTGCAAAGTACGGCCGCGGGCAGACAATCTGCGTGGCCATTGTTTTGCAGTACGATGCGACGTCGCGCACGCAATACTCGCGCCGATCCGTCGAGCGCTCACAAGGAGAAGCAAACCTTCTGGAGCATACTAGGTACATGTATGTACTATGCAGGAGGGGGCAACAGCACGCTTCGGTGAGCTGACCTGAGGCTGCCAACGACCTGGAGGTGGTCGCAGCGTGGCACCAGCATACAGCGGATGGAGGTCGTTGATGTGGTCTTTTCCCAGCTCTTCCGAGAGCATGAGCGTCGAGATACTTCTCCGCGGGTGCATCCAGCAAATACCCCTAGACGTGGCACGCCAGATGCTCCATGGCAGCCGGGTGAGCCACGGCAGGTCTGCGACGCCGACGGTGATGTTTCTGGTGGAAGGCAGAAGCGACCGAGTCAAGCTTATCGTCCCAGGGTGCCCAGGAATGTATGTATGTTTCTCGCTGCAGATGCTTGGTTGTTGGTGCGTGTTGCGTGCTAGTCCTAACGTTAGGATGCTGTATGAATGCAAGGTAAATTTCTGTATACACGTGTCTGTCTGTCCGATGGATCTCATCCACCATGGGTATCATCCGACTCCCTCACTCGCCCTCGCTGCTCGTCCCCTCGCTGCTCGTCTCCGACGTCTCTTCTTCACTCTCGACCTCGTCCTCGTCAAAACTCAGCTCCTCGACGACCTCGCCAGCCTCGAGCCCGCCCGCCATGATCTCGTCCTTGTCGCTGCCCACGTCGCCGCCCTCCTCATTCCCCGCCTTCTTCTGCCGTTTACCGCCCATGCCAGCGTGGCTCGTCTCGCCTGTCGCCTTGCGCTTGGCCCCCTGCGCCGCGTCCTTGGGCCCGAGGACATAGCCCTCCGGTAGGTCCATTCCATGCCGCAGCACCAAAATGGTGGGGAACTCGAGCACGTTTGTGTCCCGCAGCACGTCGCGGAGACAGTCGTCCACGCACAGCTTGGTGACCACGCGCGCCTGACCCGCCCGGCGCGCACTGTTGGCCAGGTAGAAATCGTACGCCGCCCTCCGCTGGCGATCGCGTTCCGTCGGCCATAGACCCGCGGCCTCGATGGGCGCCGCGAGCGACCACGTGCCCGTCTCGGGATCCTGGAACATGTCCGCGACCGTGTTCCAGGACCGGTCCGCAGGGATCTGGGAAAAGTACTTGTTCGCCCGGCCGGGGCCCTTGGCCAGCCGCCGCGTCGTCTCGTCCGGTATGGCGTGGTACCCCGTGTACAGCGGCGTGTCCTCATAGCACTTCCAGAGCTTCCGCTCCCCGGGCCCGCCATCCTCCGTCACGACCTGCCACTCGACCTGCCAGTATATCAGGCCCGTCTTCCTGTTGAACGTGGTCGTGTTCTCCTTCATGCGCTGCATCCCCGTCGGCGCGTACTGCACATGCACCCCCTGCGTCTGGAGCCTCCGCACCAGCGCCGCGTCCGTCTTGCGCCCCTTGGCCTCCTGCAGGACCCGCGTCACGACGACGCGCCTCTTGCGGCCGTCCCGGCCGACCTTGAATCGTGTCTCCCGGACCGTCGGCGGGCGCAGCTCCTCCTTCTTCACCAGCGCGCGCTCCTCGACCAGCTCCTTCTCCGTCCGCTCCACCGTGCGCTCCAGCTTCTTGAGAAAGTTGTAGTCATGGTCGATGCCGGCGGGCGTCTTGAGCTTCTTGGGTGGGATGTAGACGGTGGGATCGCGCTCGCCGGAGCACGAGGCCCACGATTTGTGTTTGCGGATGCAGGGGAGCGAGCAGGTGCGCACAGCGCATCGGGGGCAGCGATACCGGGGTGGTGCGATGTGGCAAATGGCGCAGAGGGAGGTCAGTAGGGGGTCGGCCATGTCGTCGATACAGATGTTGCAAGTCCTGTTTCTACAGAGGGTGGGCTACCAGGAGTCAATCGAGGAGAGCATCGTTCCGACCAAGAAACTTTACAGGCGCGTCCTTATCTAATCTCTTATCGATCTCTCTTATCAGTGACGTCGCACTAAGTCTGCCAGATGACTTCTTGTAAGATCTGCCAGGCTAGACTCGAGCGAGAAGAACACATGTTGCAGTCCCAGGACGCGAATAAGTATCAATGCCGAGTACAATTGCTTCAAGTGCGAACAAGCAAGTCCGGAACATGCAGCCAGCGCCTATCTTTGTTGTCATCAGTGGCCCTTTGGCCTTGGCGTGGAGCTGGTGCTCTTCAATCCAGCTGATCCAACGGAAAAAGACACTGTCGCAAGCAGTTGTACGGATCTCATATTATATGCATTCATGGACAGTCAAACAAACGGAGTGCGCGCATAGTTCTCAGGGCCCAAGAAGCAAGAGAAAAGTGTAATGTTCATTCAATGGCGCCGTCGCCAGGCTAAGGAATGTTGCGAATGGAATGGAGACTCGCTGCCGTCCCCTCGTACAACAACAACAACAACAGGATACTAAGGAACCGTAATCAAAATGGCGTGACTACTACGAGTGAGGACCGAAGCCAGCTTGTGAACCCGCCCACACAAATAAAAACGATCAAGCGGTGCTGCTTTCTTCTGCTTCTTCGTCTTCTTGCTCTTCCCCTGCAGCCCACAAAAATCGACACAATGAAACGCCAGAAAGCCCGTAGGTTTTGTGTAATCCAGTCCGCCGCGCAATCGAAGGAAAACTGTGCCCAAATGGATATCGCACGCAAAGGGACGTCAAGAAGCTGCCAGATGAGACCGGACATGCTGCTTAGCGCGGACCGCCCAGGGCGCTGATCCGCGCACCAGAAGGCCTGTGCAGAAGCGTGGCGGCATGCTTGGACACGACGCCATTGTTGTTCTCATTGGCGTCCTCGTACTCCTCCTCTTCGTCATCCTCCACAATCTTGGTGGGGATGTCCTCGCGGACCAGGAAGTGCTGGCTGCTGCGCTCAGGCGTGGTGGCCGTTGTCGAGGCGAACGACAAGGCGGTACTGCTCCTATTGGGAATCAGGTCAGGAGTGGGAGGGATGCTCGAGGCACGGCCCGAGGGCTGGAGCAGGCTGTCGTCGCCCGTCTCCGAGGTCGCCGCCGAGTGGCCGTCATCGCTCTGGGCCGCTGACAGGGCACTTCGACGGCGGCTGTTGCGCAGCTCCGACTCCTGCGCCAGCTGGAGGCTCTCGACCGCAGCCTGGCACTGCTCCGAGATGTTGCGCACAATGTGGGCAATCGCATCCGTCTTGTCCTTGAGATGACGGTCGGCCACGTCGATGAAGCTCGACGCAGAGAAGCGCTTTTCGTTGCGTCTCGCCGCCTTGAGCTTGGCGTGGTCCTCACGGGACACGCCCTGCTCGTCAGCCTCCTCGGCCTGCTCCTCGTCGTCAAAGCCGGCCTCGATCTCACTGAGGAGCTCCTCAGGCTTGGTGAGGGACTGGATGAGGTGCTCCATGTGGTGGCTCTGGCCACCGACCAGGCTGCGCAGGTGCAGAACAACCCTGCGCGCCTCGTCGCGCTGGCGCAGAATGGTCGAGTTGGTGTGCTGGAGCTGAGACAGCTCCTTCTTGTTGCGCTTGCGCTCGCGCTCGAGCTCCTCGGCAATCTCCTGCTGGAGGACGAGGGCTTCGAGTGCATCGTCGCGCTGCTTCTCCGTACCGGTGAGGCGCACCGACAGGCGGGCGTTGTCGTCCTTCTGCTGGTCAATGAGGGTCGCAAGGCGACGGTTCTCCTTCTTGTGGTTCTCAATCTTGACCTTGAGATCCTGCGTCTCCTTGGTGAGCTGGTCAGCAAACGCCTGGAACTTGAGGAACTGCTGCTTCCAGTTCTCGAGCTCCTCGACCAGGTAGTTGTTGCGCTTATTGACCTTGCTCAGCTCCGTGTCCATGCGGCCCTTGAGGTTGATAAAGTCTTGCCAGGCCTCGAGCGCGTCGCGCGAGTACTGGTTGCGCTCGCGCACAATCTCGTTGAGGTGGCGCATGGACACCTTTGTCATCAGGGGCTTCTTCTGCTGGCCGGCAAAGACAGCCTTGATGCCCGTATTGCGGCCGACCTTTTCGCACACGTGGTCCATGACAGCCATGACGGAATCCAAGTTCCACCACTCGGGGTCTTGGATGGACTCAACCTCGCCGCGCATGACAATGATCTGGCCCGCCGGGATCAGCTTGCCGCCGCCGTACGCCGAACGCAGGTGCTGAGGCACGCCCGAGGGCGTGACATCACCGTTGAGGGCCTGCGTCAAGCGGTTGACAAACTTGTTGCGCTGTCCAGGGTTCAAGGCGGTGGGAGGGTCGGACGTGAGGACAAAGTTGCGGTCGAGGTCGACGACCAGCGCATCGGCGGGCGCCGTGAACAGGGAGCGGCACTCGGCCGTGATACCCAAGATGTAGGGGCCGGGCTCCTGGACGAGCTCGGCCGCGTGCCGGGCGTGGACGACGGGGACGTACAGGCCACTCCACTCGTACACGCGGACGCAGAAGCGGATCGTCTCGGCCGCCATGGTGAGCATCGCCGGGTAGTGGCTGACAAAGATGATGCGGCGCGTTGGTGAGATGGCGGCCTCGATGACGCCCACAATGTTGGGGATCGACAGGCAAGCAAACAGGGGCCACATGGCGAAGTTCTGGAAGCCCGTCGGCGACGAGGGGAACTGGTAGCAGAGGGCATAGTCCTTCATGTCGATGCGCACAAGATCGTTGAGGCGCGGCGCCGGGAAGCTGAGGATGCGGGAGACCTCCTCGGCGTGGAAGAGATTGGTGGCCTTATTCCAGTGGATCCACATGCCACGGAGGTAGTCGCCCAGGAGGTTGTAGAGGGGGTATCGCGAAAGGAAAGACAGGCAGTACGGGATCCAGTATGTCTCGTCGGGGCTGTCGTAGTAGTCGGACTCGGTGCGCTTGCGCAGGTCACGGATGGTCTCGGCGCGCTTCTCGTCGGCTCGCGACCACACGCGGAGAGAGATACCGTACAGAGTGTGCGAGGAGTCCTGCTGGAGGACAAAGGCGTGGTGGACGCAGTGAGGCTGGCTGCGGCCTGTGCAAATCTCGACGTCGTGGGGGAAACAAGCCTGGACAAGTCAGTGGCGCGGCATGGATGGTGCTTGCGTGTCCAGGCGCTCACCTTCATCGCCGCGTGCAGGGCACGAGCAATCTCGTTGTCCTGCTCCAACCTGGGACTGCTCCCCAGGATCTCAGGCAGCCAGAACTGGCCAACCGCTCCCTTCATGTGGCCAATCTTACCCTGAGAGGGTGCTGGGGCCTTGACCCATTGCGAGGGCTCGCGGCCCACGCCACACACCATGTAGGCATGCGTGAGGGTCTTCGGGGTCCGTTGCTGAGGCTTCGAGGCCAATGTAGCCGGGGCGGGCTGTGTGATGCGCGAGTGAAGAGACGATGTGCGGCTGGGAATCAAAAGGTTGTCGGCACCACCCTGGTCGCGGGTGCTGGGCCGGCCATCACGGTCGCTGGTCTTGGGGCGGGTGAAAGAAGAGTGAGTGTTGAGCGAGGGAGCCATGGCGAGCGACGATGCTGTCGAGGTCGTGGTGGAGGACACGGGGTGGTATCTGCCGCCGACTCAATGGCGTGTTCCCCTGCGGCTCTCTCTGGTAGAAGAGGGAATCTCAGCGGGCCATTCGTCAGCACGAACGAGGGCAGGACCACGAAGAGAGGCCTGGTGGAAGAAAAAAGAAGCAATTGCGAGGTGCTGGCTAGGGTGCACACGGGGGAGAGAGTGAAGGGGACGGACTCGGGCTGACAGCCACAGCCTAAATCTGGACGCCAGTACCAGGAAAAGAAGAGCGAACGACGGAGCAGGTGGGCGAGTCGATGCACGTCCGGGACCTGCGTGAAGATGCTGCCCGGACAGGGATCTGGTGATGAGACTGTGGAAAGGTGCCAGGGGTGGAAAGGAGAGGCCCTGGGCAAAAAGGGTACGTACCTCGGGAAGCATTGGCACACCCGCGGCCAAGCGTGAGCATGGACCACTCCAAGGGTACAAGCGAACCCGCGTGTTCCTCGCACAGCGATCAGGTATCCCCTGGCGGCGCAGTGGAACTTCTGCATCCAAGGCTAGCCCCAACAAGGACTGGCACTTTCTGCGCCCCACCGAAACCAGGACGCCGTCGGTGTCGCGGGCAAGGCAATCGACAGGGGCGCCCAATGACCCCCCCGCCGTATTGTGGCCTTGGCCAATTTGCTCCAGGGGCGCGACCAATGGACGCTGGGGCGCTCTTGGGTTGGCCCAGCCGAGGGGAAATTGTCTCCTCGCAAGGCCCAGGTCTGCGGCAAATACTGGAGGACTGGTCATGATCATGGCTCTGGAGGGCAGACTGGTGCGTCAGTGACAGGCCTGGGGCGACTGATGCGTACGTAGACTGGGGGAGGAAAAGAAACGCAACGCAGTGGCGCAGAGGCTTGTGACGCAGGGCGCTCACTTGCACCCGGTAGCGCGTCATGAATGGTGCGCGGGCGAGCGAGAAGACGGGCGAAAGGACCCCTCCACCCGTATCATCGATCAGAATCAATCAACCACCGTGGGCGTCGCATACAGTCTCCCATTGGTGCCAAAAGACGTGCTCCTGTCACACCTGCTTTTGCCCATGGCGATAAAGGAAGAAATAATAAGCTAGCTCGTCTTCCATGGTCCTTGCCTCACCATGGACCGAGCGGGAGCGAGGACCAGGCCCGCGAGCCAACGTCCAGAAGGCCCACCACACTTCTGCCGCCGGACGTTGGGTCCTTGGAAGCGTGGGAGCGCAATAGCACTGGCACGGCGCCCTGGCGGGCGGGTCCCGTCGACTCCAGCCCGTTCGTTTCATCTTTGAGACCAACACGTCCATGTGTGGTGGGTGCCATTCTAAGCCAACGCGAAACGAAAAGTCTCATGTAATAAGAAGCACAGAATTATAGTGACGTCTCGGGCATAACATTCGCATTGTCTGCTTGAAGAACTCGGCCGCTTACCCCAGCCTCCAAGACAAAGGCACAGGCAAAGTGCAGTGGCAGCCACAATCGTAAGACGAATCTGCAGTGCCGCTTCTGACCCTGAGGACGATCGTTTCACGTCCTTCGCGTCGCCCACATGCTCCATTCCCACCCAGTGCACGGCTGACTTGGAGGCCGTGTCCTTTTTCCTTTCTCGCAGGGATCCTCTGGTGCGCTCAATTGCGTGTTTGTGTCATGAACTAATTACCAGCAGCTGGGTGAAGATGTGGAAATGTCCTGTGTTTGCCCGTCAGTATGGCTTGGCCCAGAGCTCAGTGTTTGTGTGCGCCTCCACGCTCCCATCGAACACAGCGACCCCTGTTGATAAGCTGCCAATGCCCGAGGGCAATCAAACCCGTCCACCACCCATGCAAGCTCCTTTCCTTCCGACCCGGTCTCCTGGACATGCCGTCCATCCGTGCATGTTTCCTCAGCCTCCATTCCTTGAGACGAGGACTGCACAACCGTGCCGAACGCGCACCATGTGGAAGTTCCTGACAGACGGCGGACGCAGTGTCCTACTCCCCTCCTGACTATTGCTTCCATGCACCTGCTGCCCCCAATCAAAAAGGCTCTTGGGTGAAGCTATTGACGTCGTTCGCGGGCCTGGCCCCTTGGGTGATTGTTTGTGACCCCGTTCCAGACTAATGACTGTGGGTCCGGTCCCTCCTATCAGGCTGTCAGTGTCGGCAATCTGGTTGAGCAACGGGTGCCACAGTCCTCATGTCTTAGTAGCTACCCTAGACCGGGCTTTATATGCTGATGCGGATGCTCATCCTTTCGCTTGTTTGTCGCCTTGATCAGATGAACAGGGCTAGATGAACATGGATCGTTATTCGGAAGAGCTTCTTTAAATTACTGTCAGTGACCGTATTCATTGCGGTGGTGGGGGACGTGGCAAGATCACTCTAGCGCGAACCACTCCATGATCCTGTGATTGTGAGAGGTGAACAAGACCACGAGGCACGGCAAGAACCTGCCCTGGACATAAAACTACGACTGGTATCATTATAAATTGCATGTCGTTCATATTCAAAATGATCGATCCTATGAGGCCACATTGCCAGCAAATCTGCACGGAAGCCATACATCCCAGCCCATTCGCTCACAAGTTGGGGGATCGCTGAAGCGTCACGCCGGCCCCCTCGTTACACCTTGGACGATTGACACGCGCTTAATAGCCGTAGCCGCCACCGCCATAGCCACCACCACCGCTGTGCTCACCGCGGCTGTAGCCACCCTCACCATGACGGTTGTAGCCACCGCTTCCATACGCGAGATCACGCTCATCGTCAGAGCCTCCAGACTTCTTGCGCCCGTGGCGACGGTACTTCTTCTCCTCATCAGAATCTTCCGACTTCTTGCGGCGGTGGCGCTTCTCCTCGTCTGAGCCGTTCGACTTCTTGCGGCGGTGGTGCTTCTCCTCGTCCGAGTCGTTCGACTTCTTGCTGCGGCGAGGCTTCTCCTCGTCCGAGTCGTTCGACTTCTTGCTACGGCGGGGCTTCTCCTCGTCCGAGTCGTTCGACTTGCGACGCTGGCGCTCTTGGCCGTAACTGCCCTCCTCGCGACGGCCACCGCCATAGCTGTCGCTGCCTCCACCATAGCCGCCGCCATAGCTGGACTCTTGGCGCTCAGACGACCCATAGCCGCCGCCGCCACTGCGGGCGTACTCAGAAGCGTGGCCTCCGCCGTAGCTGGACTCCTCACGTTGGCCGTAGCTCGAATCTTGACCTCCATATGTGTTGCCGCCATAGCCACCGCCACCGTAGCTGCTCTCCTGGCGTTCGGAGGAGCTGTAGCCGCCGCTGCCGTAACCAGATTCCTGACGGCCGTATCCCGAAGACTCTTGGCGGCCATAGCTTGACTCCTCGCGGCCGTAGCTGGAAGTATTCTGGCTGCCATATCCAGACGATTCCTGGCGACCATATCCAGACGACTCCTGGCGACCATATCCAGACGACTCCTGGCGACCATATCCAGACGTCTCCTGGCTTCCGTAGCCAGACTCCTGTCGACCGTGTCCGCCGCCGCCGTAGCTGCTCTCATTGCGCTCAGAAGAGCCGTAGCCACCTCCGCTGGCGTACTCGGCAGCGTAGCCGCCGCCGTGCGAGCCTCCACCATACGAGCTGCCGTGCCCCTCGCGTGACTGGCGCTCCTCCTTGCGGCGCTCCTCCTTGCGGCGCTCCTCCTTGCGACGATTGTCTTCATCATCATCGTCGCGACGATGAGAGCTGCTCTTCTTCTTGTTATTGTTGCCACCGCCGCCGCCGTCGCCGCCGAGGCCAAGCAGCGAGCCAGCCGCGCCAATGAGACCGCCCAAGCCATCGTCCTTCTTGCCGCCGCCGCCGCCGCCAAAGGCGCTCGAGACGCCCTCGATGATGACACCAGCGGCCGCACTGGCAATCTTGTCTTCGGTGGTCTCAGGGCCGCCGTAGAGCTTCTGCATCTTGAGCTTCCCAACGCAGCCATGTCCGTGCCCCGTGTCGTGAACGCCCTCCTTGTGGTTCTCGGCGTTCTCCACGCCGGAGCGGGACAGCTTGCGACGGTAGTCCTCGCGCTGACTTTCGCTCATCTCACGCCACCACTCCTTCACGGACTGGTAGATGCGCCGGCGGCCCTCGTGGGCGCCATCCTCGCCCATGTCGCGCTGGGCGGGGTGGTGCATGACGCCGTGGATGATGCGGTCCAGGACGCGGTCAACATCCGTGTTCTCATTGTCGATAGCCTCCATCAACTGGGGCGTGACCCAGTGGACCATCTTGGCGGCGCACTGGCCAGCCACCTCGTTGAGGATGTTGGAGAAGTGGTCCTTGGACAGCATCGAGTGTGTCGGGTCAGTAGAGCTGTCGTCGTGGAACACGACGTGCTGCTCCCGCTCGGAGGACTCAATGATCGCACCCGAGCCGGTCATCAGCTCGTTCTTGATGTTCCGGATGAGCGGGACGATAAAGGGCGCAATGACGGAGAAGACGAAGCGCGAGAGCTCCTCCTCCAGCTGCTCCACAACCTTGGGCAGCACGGGGATCTTCTCAATGGCCGCGGTGATGCTCTTCATGACTTCGTCGTGGAACTGAATGGCAGGCATAACCTGCTGGAACGCCTGCTGGACGTACTCTGTGAACTCCTCAGTCTCCCGGGGCGAGATGTTCATGTTCTGCATATGAGCATTGTTGGCGTTTTGCTGGATCTCCCCCACCTTGTCACTCTCGTGCTTGCCAAAGAAGTCGTCGGGGATCTTGTCCAGAAGATCACGCAGCATGCTGGTGTCGGCAGTGCTGCTCTCCACCAGGGTGCCCTCCAGCTCATCAATTTCATTCTGCGTGAGCTTGTCCGACACCTCGCCGGTGACACTGTGCAGAAAGTCGACGCCGCCAAACGTGCCGCTGTGCCGCAGAGTCAGTCAGTCTTTTCCGGCGGAGCAGGGAGAGCGCGATGGACCTACGTGACAATCGGGTAGACTGGTCCTTTGGCACCCTCCAGTTCAATCTGCGTGTCGCGGCCGCAGTGAGGGAAGATGTCCTTCTCGCCCATCTCGATCAGAGCCAGCTCGCAGTAGTTGCTGTGAGCGTAAAAGTCCTCGAGACAGTGGAGACCAGTACCAAGCAGACGCAGAGATTCGTGGAGATCCTTGTCATTGCGGCTCTCCTTGTAGCGTCTGCCTTTTTCGATACAGCCACTAAAGAGCTTCCTGATGAGCTTGGCCGAGGTCATGATGCCGATGCGCTCGTTGGCAATGTAGTTCTTCATGCCGGTGGCGGGGTCAATGGCCAGTTCCGTCTCCTCATCCACGGGACCACGAAGACGCCTGTCGTAGCGACGTGCGTCTTCATTGTCTGCGTAGTTCTTGGGGTTGTCAATGTGCTCCTCGGGTCGGTAGCAGCCGAGCCTGTCGGTTGTGACCTCGAACTCGCGGGAGCCGTATCCAAACGTCATGAACCCGAGAACGCAGAGCAGCAGGCGAATGGCCTCGGCAGACACAGACTTGACGGTACCGACGTCAATGGCTTGGGAATAGTCGCGAGCCCAGTTGCCAAAGTAGATTTGCTTGATCATGAGCTTGGAGAATTTCTTGCCCCCGTTGTACGCTTGCGCGGCGGCGACGCTAAGGAGGATGTCTTCGATATCGCCATGACGCCCTATCGCACAAGTCAGCCAAGATCGAGCTATCTCGCCAGATGGCCGCAATGACTTACAGTTCTTGCCTTCGATCTTGGCGATCGAAGCAATGTTGCCAGCACCAAAGGCCGCTGCAGGAGCTACGGCCCAGGCAAGGGCGAGAAGAAGAGCAAAGCGGAGCATCGTACCGGCGTGCTCTGGCCTTGTGATTTATCGACGTTAAAGTAAGACCTTTGATGGTATAGTAAAGGGAAGAAAGAGGAAAGAAATCGATCTGTTGGAAAGGTCGTACTTGATGCGCTGAGACCGAAGAGGGGCAACAGCTGAAGGTGCAGTCGGTGGCGGCTGGATGGTTGGATGTGGGGAGCTCAAAGCAGGAAACGGGTGACGTCGAAGGGGACCTACTGGAGCTCCCGCTCAGCTCAGGCTTCCCGCATGGTGGGCTTGCTCGACCCCTTGACGATACGAGGGCACTGGTCGGTCGCATGCACGCGGACCCTCCCGGCACAGGGAGCATTGCCACGGGTGCCATCGGGGCATGTCGCAGCCGGACGCGAGACACAGTGACATCCACTGCGGGCACCTCAGCTGTGACCTAGACTTCTTCACAGTCAATTCTTGGGTGCTTGGTGACGCTACCGCAGCCAACTCTCGCTGCACTACGTGGGTGATGAAAGCATTCGTGATACTCAATGCCATGGTATGGCACATGCGTTACGGGGAAGTATGTGCCCAGCGGCGACAGACGGAAGACAGTGTTGCAACTGAAGTAGCGAGCGTGCCGTCATGGTATATCCGTGGTGAGTTTGCCTTTGGCAGAATCGTCGAGTGTGCCGCCAGGCAATCCGTGTGCAGTTCGAATGTCAAGCATCCACAAGGGGCTGCGGATGGTACGCGATTGCGAAGCATCGCGCCAGCTCCTGTCCAGGCGGGCCCTGATCACACAAACTTGAACGAGGACATGCTCAATTGCAGTGGTGCCACGGCGAATAGCGCCTTGCCCACCTAGGCACACAGCTGTCCCGTCTGTTGACGCGATCGATCTGCCTGTAAACACTCAGTGCTGCTCATGCCATGCTGAAAAATACACGCGCTGTGGATTCTCGTGCAACCTCTGCGCATGTCTGCCGGCCTTTATGATCCCAAGGGCTATGTTATTGTCAGGTTTTGATATAAACGCGCACTTCTTGTGAGAGGGCTGTCGTCCCCAGAAGTAGGGTCTCCGCAAGCGAAGCGAATGTAGGTAATAATTACCTTGGGCTTTACCTGTATCTGCGTAGCCCTGTGCGTGAAGCAGAGCAGCGGCTTGACCAGCATCGCAGAGCGCAGACGCTAATGAAGCCGAGATGCCCTGA
The DNA here is from genome assembly GCA_027569275.1 of Emericellopsis terricola. Classification (NCBI taxonomy): domain Eukaryota; kingdom Fungi; phylum Ascomycota; class Sordariomycetes; order Hypocreales; family Bionectriaceae; genus Emericellopsis; species Emericellopsis terricola. The sequence continues at coordinate 275,699 of JAPDEU010000008.1, read as the reverse complement.
GCTGTCACCGAGTTGGTGGCGAGCGTCGACAAGGCCTGTATATTGGGCCAGTGTACGGATACGCGGTGCAGTTTCTTGTAGCAGACCACGTACAGCGGCAGGTGCGACAGCGCAGGCATGGCATGTGTTGATTGTACGTTGACGGCAGCCTTTTTGTCACCAACGCCATAGCGCGTCCAGGCGGGGTTGAGGTCATCGACTTGCGCCCGGAGTCTTGCCCACTGCCTGGCTGAGGGGGGCACCATTTAAGCCGATCGAACGGCCCCGCGAGGGCCTGACAAATTAAGGCCTGACACCTCTTGCACATCTGATCTGTTTTGCGGCTCCCACCGCTGGGAGCCGACCTCGCACAGGTTTTCGGGGCTCTGCTGAGAGCGGCTCGCCCGGGCCTTCGTGTTGGCACGCTGCACCCTATGGGTGGGGCACCCTTCTGGGCGCAGCATATTTTGATTGGCCACCTGGGGCCTCACGCGCTGAGTGATTGCAGGCCAGGCAGGTGCCTACAAAAAATGGCATCACCCCCGCCCCTGCCCGAAAACTCGAGCCTGTCCACGTCCCCCCCGTCTTCCAGCACCTCTTGTTCCCGCTGTCTTCTGTCTCTTCCAGCACGCTCAATCGCAGCTAAAAAACCCACCACAAGTGATCACGCCACGGCCGCTATTGCAACACGCGACCATCCTTGCTGCTGTCTCATTCAGGGCAACCCATTCCATCAGCCAGGGCACTCTGTATTTACGCTGCGCCATCGCGCTTGCACCCCCCCAACCCCCCCAGGCATCGCAGCGCATCCTCGCTATCACAACAACGCAACGCGTCCTCGCCTAGGGCATCCCACCACCTGGACTCATCACCACCTTCAGCAGCCCAGCAGTGCACACACGCGCGCGCTACCACAAGCCGTCTCGCTGCTTCTCACTGACTGACACGTCTGCCCTCACAACCCATATTCTCCGCAGAGGCTCGCACGTCACCTCTCGCCAATTCACCATGCCTCGCGTTTCCAAAAAGGCGCAAGCCCAGGCTGAGAAGCTCCAGCAGCAACAGCCACAGCAGCCCATGCCTGCCAATGTCGCTCCTCAGCCAGTGCCTCAGCAGATGATGCCCAATCCTAACCAGATGGCTCATCAGGGCAACATGCAGCAGCAGTATCACCATCCTCAGCAACATCAGCAGATGCCGCAGCACCAGCAGTTCATGCCCATGCCCATGAACCCCCAGCAGCAGCAGCTGCCTCCCATGGGCGTCCCCATCCAGCAACAGCCTCAGCAACACCAGCAGCAATTCCAGCAGCCGCCACCCCAGCAGTCCATGCAGGCGGGGCGCGTCCAAATGATGGATGCTGAGAATTTCCGCAAAGTGCGCGACTCTGTAAGTCACTTCTATCTCACATGTCCATGTTCCTTCACACATTGTCTGGACGCGCTTCGTCCGACGCGATGCGCCCTCTGTTTACACGTGCCAGGCGCTGCGCGCGCCCCACCAGCTAGGCGGTCGACTCGGCGGCCCCTCCAGTGGGTCGCTCACGACAGGAACCTGCCTGGCGCTGCACTTACTCGCCCTGTCGCATCATGGCCTACGGAGAGCTGCTGCTAATCCCATGTCCAGGCCGTCGCTCGCATGTCCACCATGGTGGAGCTCCTCCGCAAATTCACCGCAGACTACAAGTACCAGACTGATCTGCTCTTGGGCGACAACCCAAGCGAGCTTCCCCAGCCTGATCTCTACGCCAACCTGGACTCGGCGGCTGCGCAGCTGCTGGCCGGCGTTAACCCAGCCGTGCTTGACCTGGGCGCCCCCGCCGAGGAGAAGAAGGAGCGCAAGAAGCGCAGCCATGACCCCAACGCGCCCAAGCGCCCGCTGACACCGTACTTTCTGTACATGCAGCACGCCCGGTCGATCATCGCCAACGACCTGGGCCCCGACTCGCCCAAGGGCGCGGTGCAGGAGGAGGGTCAGCGCCGCTGGGCGTCCATGTCGGCGCAGGAGAAGGACGGCTGGAACCACGCGTACCAGTACAACCTCCGCCTGTACCAGGCGCGCATGGCGTCGTACAAGGCGGGCAACCCCGACGCCAAGGACATGTCTGACGATGACGCTGCCGCGTATGCTGAAGCAAACAACATCCCTATGCCTACCGGTAAGGACGCCGCGGCTCAGGACGCCGGCCAGAATGATCAGGATGCGATCGCTCAGCAGCTTCAGCAGCAAGTCGCCCCAGCGACGGGCATGATTCCTGACCTCCACGACGCCAAGACGCCCAAAAAGGCCGCCAGCAGCCGCAAGCGCAAGAGCGACGTCAACGAGCTGCCCTCCAACGTGGGGACGCCCGTGCAGACCGCCGCGGCCAGCCCCGACAAGAAGCGTCGAAGGTCGGCCAAGCCCGCGGCCCCCGAAGCCGCCGTCGTCGAAGAGCCCAAGAAGGCGGGACGCAAGAAGACTAAGAGCTCTTGAGCGCCCTTTCTTTTTGATTTTTTTGTCACCTGGGGTTCGGTGTTGCTTATGGGAGCGAAGGACAACAAAAACTGGGGGGGGTCGCGATGGGTGATATACCCCTTCCTCCCCCGTCTACGGGATCTGGGAGAACTATACTTGATGATACTCGGTGTTTCGGTGCACAGAGCTGTTTGTTTGTTTGTTTGTTTCATTGGATCTGGGCTTGATGCCCAGTAGGATTGCCAGGACAGGCGGCACGCGGCTACAGTCATTGTGGGACAGGGACCTGACACGGATGGTTGCGGTCGGGAACTCGGGAATGGCTTGGTTATTTCCTTAGTGTAGCATGCTATGAACGACACGAATGACCAGACTGCCGTCTGTTCCTTTTCCACTGCCTCTCCCCCCCCTCCCCTTTTCGAGTGGGCATCCTACCTAATAGGCAAAGTAGGCCTGTGTCAGGGGCAGGGTGTCCGAGGGCTCGGCCTCGCAGACGACGCCGTCCGCCTCGACGGTGTAGCTCTCCGGGTCGACCCTCATCTTGGGCATAGCGTCGTTGAACTTCATGTCGGCCTTGCCGACGGTGCGGCAGCCCTTGACGGGCTCGACGCGGCTGCGGAGGCCGTAGCGGGCGATGGCGCCCGAGTCGACGCTGGCCTGGGAGACGAAGAGGATCTTGCTGGCGGGGACGAGGGGCGCGTACATGGGGCGGGCGACGATGGGCTGGATGGTGGGGATGGAGGCGTTGGGGTCGCCGACGTGGGCGAGGGCGATGAAGCCGGCCTTGAGGACCATGGCGGGCTTGGTGCCGAACCAGGCCGGGTCCCAGACGACGAGGTCGGCGAGCTTGCCGACCTCGACGCTGCCGATGAGGTGGGCGAAGCCCTGGGCGAGGGCCGGGTTGATGGTGTACTTTGCGACGTAGCGCTTGACGCGCCAGTTGTCGGCGCCGGTGCCCTCGTCCTCGGGCAGGGCGCCCCGCTGGAGCTTGTTCTTGTGGGCCGTGTTCCAGGTGCGGAGGATGACCTCGCCGCAGCGGCCCATGGCCTGCGAGTCGGAGGACATCATGCTGATGGCGCCGAGGTCGTGGAGGACGTCCTCGGCGGCAATTGTCTCGGCGCGGATGCGCGACTCGGCAAAGGCGACGTCCTCGGGAATGTCCTTGGACAGGTGGTGGCAGACCATGAGCATGTCGAGGTGCTCGTCGAGGGTGTTGCGCGTGTAGGGCCGGGTCGGGTTGGTCGAGGAGGGTAGCACGTTGGGGTGCTCGACGACGGAGATGATGTCCGGGGCGTGGCCGCCGCCGGCGCCCTCGGTATGGTAGGTGTGGATGGTGCGGCCGGCGATGGCGGCAATGGTGCTCTCGACAAAGCCCGACTCGTTGAGCGTGTCGGTGTGGATGAGGCATTGGACGTCCATTTCGTCGCAGACGGCGAGGCAGGCGTCGATGGCGGCCGGCGTGCTGCCCCAGTCCTCATGCAGCTTGAGGCCGCAGGCGCCCGCGGCCACCATCTCGCGCAGCGCCGTGGGCGACGAGTCGTTGCCCTTGCCCGTGATGCCCACGTTGAGCGGCAGCGCGTCGCAGGCCTGGAGCATGCGCCTCGTGTAGCTTATGCCGGGCGTGCAGGTCGTGGCCGACGTGCCGGCGCTGGGGCCGACGCCGCCGCCCAGCATGGTCGTGATGCCCGCCGCGAGGGACTCATCCGCCTGCTGGGGGCAGATGAAGTGGATGTGCGTGTCGATGCCGCCGGCCGTGATGATCTTGCCCTCGCCGGCGATGACATCGGTGCCGGACCCAACCACCATGCCGGGCGTCACGCCGTCCATGACGTCCGGGTTGCCCGCCTTGCCAATGCCGACAATGACGCCGTCCTTGACGCCAATGTCCGCCTTGTAGATGCCCGACCAGTCCACAATGAGCGCGTTGACGATGACCAGGTCCAGCGTCTCCGCGTCCGGCCGCCCCGTCGCCTGGCCCATGCCCTCGCGCAGCGTCTTGCCGCCGCCAAACTTGCACTCGTCGCCGTAGACGGTGAGGTCCCGCTCGACCCGGACCCAGAGGTCCGTCAGGCCCAGGCGCACCAGATCGCCCGTCGTGGGGCCGAACATGGTGTTGTACGCGGCGCGGTCCATGCTGAACGCCTGGGCGTCGACGAGGGCCGCGTCGGCCGCGGGGTCGGGCTTGTGCGCGAACCCGGCGGCCTGCAGCTTGGTGACAATGTCGTCGACCCGCCAGAGCTCCAGACCGCCCGACGCGAGGTTGTTGCCGCCCCGGATGACCTTGTGCCCGCCAATCTCGACGAGCGTGACCGTCTTGGTGTCGCCGGGCTCGAAGCGCACCGACGTGCCGGCGGGGATGTCGAGGCGGCAGCCGTACGCCCTGCCTCGGTCAAACTCGAGCTGCGGGTTGGTCTCGATAAAGTGGTAGTGCGACCCGACCTGGATGGGGCGGTCTCCCTTGCTGGTCACCCTGAGCCGGACGCGCCGACGCCCCTCGTTGAGCGTGATGCGGCCTTGCTTGACGGCGACGACGACAGCGCCGGGGGCCTTGGTGGGCGCGTAGTCTTCCTTGACAAGGCCCGGGAAGAGGCTGTCGTCGGGGATGGGCAGGAAGCTGCCGTAGAGCGCCCTGCTCAGGTCCCCGTCGTCGGTGGCAATGGGGTCGTGCACGGTGACGAGGTACGTTCCGGACGGGAACGTGCCCTCGACCTGGATCTCGTGGAGCGTGGTGCAGACGGCGGGGAGGACGTGGCGGCGGCCCAGCATGGTCGCGCCCAGGCCCATGAGCTCCGAGACATTGTGCTTGCCGTCGCGGATGAGCTCCTGGAGGACCGAGGCGATGAGGGCTACTGCCTCGGTGTGGTTCAGCCGGACGCCCCGGGCCAGACGGCGCTGGGCGAGGAACCCAAGCTGCGAGATGGTGAGCTTGTCAAGCTGCGCGTGTCAGTCGGGCGAGCGTGGGGAAGACATGTAGGTGGGAGCGTGCCTCGCGGGGGATGAGGTGCATCTTGGGGGGATGTGCGGCCCTTGGTGAGCTGGCGCACGCTACGCCTCGTGGCTCTCGACGACTTTTTGGGACGCGCGAGACGGGTTAGTGCTCGTGCAGCACCAGAGAGTTGGAGACGGTCAGAGTGAGTGAGGTGCGTGTCGATGGGCTGATAACGAGGAAACGGGAGCCCCGCATGGCGGATACGCAGTCGCGGCCCATGGCCCAATGGGGGCAGGACGCTGACCCCAAAGGGGACTGATCGAGTTGTTGCTGTATTAGTTTCGGGATGCGATAGGCGTGTCGTCTGCGCGACGATGGTGATGATGGCACGGGGCCCAGACGCATCACTGGAGGCAGGCACGCATCGCTGGAGCATGGAGAGACGGGCAAAGACGTGCCCCAGGCAAGCCAGAGGCAGCTGTCGTTGAACGGCTACGGTCCTCCTCCACCGTCCGCTACTCGTCCTCCACCTCCTCGTCCCACTGTTGCTTCTCCCGCGCCAGGTACTCGCTCATCTCGGCCGGCTTGAAGATGGAGCTGTCTGGATCCTCGACGCGCGGCACCTTGGCCAGCGTCTCGTCGTCAAAGATGCCCCCAATCGTCCGAATCCACTTCTTGCGCCGCTCCATCAGCGTCTTGGTCAGGTCCCCGATCCCTGGCCGCGCCGTGCCCGCCGCGCCGCTCCCCACAAGGTGGCTGCCGCCGCCCGCGCCCCCCGGCCGCTTCGCCTTCTTGCTCTTGCCCATGGTCCGCGTCCGCTTCGTATACGCCGCCTGCACCTGCGCGTCCAAGTCCTCCAGGATCGTGTTGTACTCCTGGTGCGCCATCCGCTCACGGATAATCTCCGTCAGTTTCGCCTTGCGCGCCCCGTTGATGAGCATCTGCTCCCGCAGACGCGCCTGCAGCGTCCGGATCCGGCCCGCCACCTCGTCGTCAAACGCACCGTCGTAGTCCGGCTCCACACCATCGGGCGGCAGGAACCCGACATACCGCAGCTCCTGCTTGAGGCGCTCGTCCACTTGGTTGTAGTCGAGCTTGGGGTACGTCGCCTTCTTCCACGCCTCCGTCGTCGAGTCGTCCATAAACGTCGCCGGCGGGAGCGGATCCTTGGGCTTCTCGCCATGCTGCGTGGACGCGCCGTTCTCGGTGGGCTCGTCGCCATGCCCGTCGCCATTCATCACAATGTCACCGTTGGTCGTGCCGTTGGGCGCGGGCTTCTCTTCCGAAGGCACGCGGTTCTCGGGGCGCAGCGCTTGCAGCAACCGCGCCGCCACCGGCCCAATCGACAGCCCGTCCGTCTCTGCCACTGTGTCGTTCATGTTCTCAATCGTGCCCCGCGGCATGTTCGCAGGCAGCCGATCCATCTGGTCCGGCGAGTCCAGCGACATGGCCCCGTCCTCCTCGGCCCAGATCTCTGTGTAGTGACGTTTCCCTTGCCGGGGCATCAAGAAGGGCGTCACCCGATCGCCCCGCTCTCGCAGGAACCCAAGATCTTCCTCAGAAAACGGCCGAAAGTACGGTTCAATGTAGGATGAAAAGGTCGAAAAGTTGATCTGCGACGTCGGCTTGGCCACGCTGTAGTCGTTGTCGGGCGGGTCGCCTGCGATCAGGTCGGCCAGGTCGCTCGCCGGATATCCCGCCACAGAGTAGATCTCCTTCTTCTCCTCCTCCGACATGTCGGGCTTGATCTCGCGGATCTCGTAGATGGTCGGGTCCGGGAACGTCGACGGGTCCTCGCCAAACGTCTGGTGGGCGGGCATCTCGCGTCGCGGAGGCGCGCCCTCGTCCTCTGAGCTCGACTCGCCCTCCTCTTCCTCCCCCTTCTTCTCGTCGCCCTTGCCCTCTTCCTCTTCCTTCTTCTCTTTGGCATCCACGTCCATCGCGGAGGGGGACCGGCCCGCGACCGGCGACAGGGACGAGCTGGGTTCGCGCGAGTGCTTCCGCTTGGTGCCGCGGTTCGAAGGAGGTCGACCTGTCCATCACGGTTAAAAGCTGCGCGAGGCAGATGCTAGTGGGGAGCGGCGATCGCCAACATACCATCCTTGCTCGTGCTCCCCAGCTCGGGGGGCGCTAGTGTCTCCGAGGTCCTCTTCTTCTTGTGCTTGGGCCGTTTGCCCTCGTCTTCGGGGACATAGTCATCTGGCCGTTTCTTACGCTCATCTGCCAGGAATCGCATGCCCCGATCGTAGAAATTCGTGCGCTTCTCAATCACCGACGACAGGTCCTTGAGCTTGGCAAGCAGCGCATCGATGCCGCGCGAGTCGGGCACGGCCGCATTGGACGATACGGGGTCGACCAGATCCTCGTACGCAAGGCTGCTCTCCAAGAGGATGACGCGCGTGTTGAGGTAGTCGGGGTCGTACGCCTTTTGCTCCGGGAGACTCGCTGTGGGGGGCTGCGGTGTCGACGTCCGGCTCGGCTTGGGCAGCCCCGAGCCGAGCTTCTTGCTCGTGCCTTTTTGCGAACCAGGCGGCATGATGAGGTTTGCAGAGAGTGGATAGCACCTCAAGGAGGTGCTTGCGATGGTGCTGTGATGCAAGGTCGATCAAGGAAGGAGGCAAGCGCCGTCGCGTCGCATAGTGAGGTGATTACTAAGTGAAATCAGTCGCGACTCAGTGGGGCATGTGCGGTCATTGCCGCAACAGCGCCACGGCGACGCCTGCCACCCGGGGAACACGGGGTAGCGCAACAATAATAGTCCGCTTTGCTGAATGGGGGAAGCGTTTGTGTAAGGAAGGTCCGTCCTACTAAATTTACTCGTACAGACGTGGGTGAGATCAAGTCCCTTGCAAGTACGTGCAAGCATTTCATGATGCCATGAGCTCCAAGTTTTCATGACACGCTGCGCGTGAGTTGCGAATTTCGCCGACACTTGCACCTCCATTCGGCATGGATAGCCACAAGCCGAAGACACGGTATGCAGAGTGCCACTGATGCTGCTGCAAGGTCAACGACAGCTCCTCGGCTCAATCCAGGCATCCGTGACCACAGTCGAGCCCAGCCAGCCCATCCCCTACCAGGCCAGTCCAACCAACCGCCAATGCGACGGCCAAGCTCTCCCCATCCTCATGCCAATGCTGGCCTGCCAGAGGACAACGCATGTGGTCGATGACGCCCGTCCCATTCGCCGGCCTGGGCGACAGTGGAGCCCCGCGCTAAAGGCCAACTGGCAGCCCTGCGATGTCGAGCAGCTAGTCCAACCGCAACCCCCCCTAGGGAGAGAGCAACTGAAGATCATCATCGGGACCCTGCATGCCACGCCAATTCGGATGCTGGACAATCTGATCCCACGGCGCCCCTCGTTGTGCCCCTCTCTTATTCCCTCACCTCTTTCTCCCTAGTGCAGTGCAGCGCGAGACCCCTGGTTGATTGGTCCCCTCAGAACCCCCCACGAGCGCTCATAGCGGTTCGGCAACGAGTCGCACGACCACGCACGAGGACCGTCTCCCAGCATGTGGCCGAGCCATTGGCCAACGCAAGGCCAGGACGTGGGGTCTTTTGCCTCGATACTTTGTTGAGAAACGCCGTGGCAGTGACATGGATGGTGGGGTCCCTCCTCCAGACGCGATCAAGCTCGATGATGTCCATGTACGTGCATGGAGACGGCACAGGCATAGTATGCCAATGGACCGTGGCTATCCTCTGGCAAGGGTCGAGGATGCCAATGAAGGCGAGGCAGGCCGGGCGGGATATATTGGGCTCGCCCTCCCAGCCTGGGGAGGCACCGTTCCCCGGTTCCTGTCACCCTCAACTTTACGCGAGCGTTTTCAACACGTCTCTCGAGTAACTCCCACACTTCTCACCTCATTGCCAACGAACAATGAGAGAGTACCATGGCTTCTCTTGTGAGCCCGTTCCCCTGCTTGCTGTTGACACGTGAGCCTAATCGGAACAGGGTGGTAACCTATTGCCTTTTGGCACAAATGTCAATCCCCTCTACGCCGGCATAGCCGTTGCTGTCATTGGCAGTCTCTGTGCGTCTCGACTCGTCTCCAGGTCTGCCAAAGACGACAAAGCACCCGGACTCCTCAAGTCCTTTTTCCTCTTCTTCTACTCATCCTTCATCAAGCCCCACGAGGGCGATGCCGAGGGCAACCAGCAGGATGCCCTCGAGAGCTTCTACAAGTCACAGGCCGGAGCCTACGACGCCACTCGCAAGGTCCTTCTCCGGGGACGCGAGGATATGCTGGCGCTCGTCTCGGCCCAGCTCAAGGCAAAGGTCGATGCCACCGGCGCTGACAAGAAGCGCATCTGGGTTGACGTAGGCGCTCTTGCCCATCAACACGATGACACGGTGCTGACCATGGGCAGATTGGCGGCGGTACAGGCTGGAACATCGAGGCCATGTCCGAGTTCGTCAATGTCCCTGAGTTCTTCTCCAGCGTCTATCTTGTCGACTTCTCCCCCTCGCTGTGCGACGTTGCTCGCAAGCGCTTCCAGCGTCTTGGCTGGGACAATGTGACAGTTGTCTGCCAGGATGCGCGCAAGTTCCGCCTCGAGGACTACGAGTCGGGCGGTGCCGTGGTCCGCAGTCCCATGCGCTCCCCGGCGCTCAGCTACTTCCAGAAACGCCCCGAGCATGGCGGTGCCGACTTGGTCACAATGTCCTACAGCTTGTCCATGATTGTGAGCGCCATGACCAGCGTGGTAGCGGCCTAGCTAACTGCCTCCAGCCCGACTACTACTCCGTCGTCGACTCTGTTGGCTCGCTGTTGTCGCCCCATGGCATCATGGGCGTCGTCGACTTTTACGTCCAGAACAAGGTCGACTTTTCGTTCCGCAACTACACGGGCGGTCTCCTCGACCGCCACACCAACTTTGTCACCCGCAGCTTCTGGCGGTCCTGGTTCGACCTCGACCGTGTCGGTCTCGAGCCTAGCCGCCGCGACTACCTCGAGTACAAGTACGGCACCGTCCTCAGCGTGAACGCCCGCAACAAGGCGCTCGGCTCGATTCCCTACTATGTCTGGGTCGGTTGCCACAAGAAGCCCTTCTCGCCGACCAGCCTGCCCCATGAGATCATTGAGCGTATCGACGCCCTGGCCACCGAGTCTCCGTACCTCCTCCCCAAGAATCAAGGCGACGCCCTCTCCCGCGCCATCGAGCGCTCGGCCCCCGAGATCCGCTCCAAGGCCTTCCTCACGGCTGTCTCCAACCTCTCGGCCAACCTGCCCCTCCCCTCCTTCTTCTACCAGAACCACCACTGGCGCATCTACTACGATGAACAGCTCCAGAAGCACAAGCAGTTCAACGACGAGTACATTTACGCCTTCACCTGGGAGGACACGCGTGTCGACGAGCGCATCCTCAAGCTCGGCGCCCACGACAAGGTTATCGCCATCACCTCCGCCGGCGACAACATCCTGTCGTACCTTACGCAGAGCCCGGCCCGCGTCCACGCTGTCGACCTCAACCCCACGCAGAACCACCTCTTGGAGCTCAAGGCCGCCGCCTACACAGCGCTCCCGTACGAGGACTTTTGGATGATCTTTGGCGACGGCAAGCACCCCAACTTCCGGGACCTGCTCGTCACCAAGCTGTCTCCCCACCTCTCGAGCCGCGCCTTCCAGTACTGGCTCAAGAACGTGCACGTCTTCCAGAACTCGTCCGGCTACGGCCTGTACGACACGGGCGGCTCGCGCCACGCCATCCGCGTGTTCCGCTGGGTCGCGCGCGTGTTTGGTCTGCGTGCGGCTGTTGACAAGATGCTCGCGGCCCCCACGCTGAACGAGCAGCGTGAGATCTGGCACAACAAGATCCGCCCGGCCCTCTTGTCCACGGTTGTCTGCAACCTCGTGGTCGCGCAGGAGTCCTTCCTCTGGGCGGCCCTCGGTGTCCCCAAGAACCAGCTCGCCATGATTGAGAAGGACCACGCCGAGTCCGAGGCTGTCCGGTCCGGCCAGGCCAAGAACACGCGCTCGCACGCCATCTGGCACTACATGGTCAACACACTGGACCCCATGGCCGAGCAGACGCACGTCGCCGACGACAACCCGTACTACTACGTCTGCCTCGCGGGCAAGTTCTCGCCCCGGTGCCACCCGGACTACCTCAGCCCGCGCAACCACGCCAAGCTCGCGCGCCCGGGGGCGCTCGACAGCCTGCGCATCCACACGGACGAGTTTGAGGAGGTCATCTCGCGCATCATGCCCGGCGAGCTCACCGTCGCCGTCGTCATGGACAGCATGGACTGGTTCGACACGGGCTCCCACGCCGCCGCTGCCCAGGTCACCAAGCTCAACCGCGCCCTGGCCATGGGCGGCCGCGTCCTGCTGCGCTCCTCGGCCCTCAGCCCCTGGTACATCAAGGTGTTTGAGGCCCACGGCTTCACCGCCAAGAGGCACGGCGCGCGCGAGAACGGCGCCTGCATCGACAGGGTCAACATGTACGCCTCGTGCTGGGTCTGCACCAAGACCGAGAACCTGCCCCCGCCCACCCCGGAGATGGAGCGCGTGGCCAACGCGGACATGCCCCCGCTGACCATTTAGATGGGAGGCGGTTGGGCGCAATGATCAAGGAAGGTGCTGTCCAACACGGTGCCATGAACTGACGGAATGCTGGAATTGGGTGCGGCTGGGGATGGAACACTGTGCTATGTATATACAACATATATGAGACAATGGGGTAAAATGATGAACAACGATACGAATGCCACGCGGGAGCTCTGTCGTGTACGTGACTGCACTTGTGACGAGATGGTCTTTCTTGCACGCTGGGTCATACTGGTGGACACAACGGAACGAGGACAGGCTGGGCTGGCGCATTTGCTCCAGATAGAACACACATGGTAGGCATGCATCAGTGACGGGTAGCCATGGTGCAGTCAAGTACAAAAGCTCGTGGTATTGGTTTGCCATGTTGATCACAAAGGGAATCTATACACGTGCGGTGACCCTCAGCACTTTGTCGTATCCGGTACAGCGCCCCGTTTTCCTTCATCGTCTCGGTCCATCGTGAGAGGCGGCCTATTCGGTCCCCGCCTTGGCCGTCCAGACCCTCTTGACGGCCTCGGTGATGCCGACGTCGTTGGTCTCAAACTCGTACAGGCCGACGCCGACCGTCAGGGTCGCCAGGTTGAGCAGCCACATGACGGACTTGCGCAGCTTGGGCCAGGTCCTCTGGGGGATGTAGTCGATGATGCACTGCTGGAAGCCCATGTGCGAGTGGATGAGGAGGGTGCCGCAGAGGATGGCGTCGAGGGCGGGGTTGAGCGAGCCGGCGGCGAAGGGGGCGATGGTGAGGGGCACGAGGCCGGCGGCGATCAGGCGCTCAAAGGCCCAGTGGTAGGAGCCGTGCGCGGCGTTGGGGGTCGGAATGGGTGCGGGATCGTTGACTGTCGCACATGTTAGTGATCTAGCTCTCGGGACGCGGGCTCCTCGGTAGAGCTCGTACTTCCGCCTTGAATGACCTCTGCGCGAACATGTTAGCATCTGCTCTCCATGACACATTTCTGTATCGAATTGGACGACGTACGAGGCCCGGGGGGCAGGATGGCGCTCTTCCTGCTCGAGGTCTGGAAGGCAGCGGCCTTCACGGCAGCAGGACGAGCAAACGCCGCGGAGCGCGACGCGAGCGCTGTCTGCCTCAGCAGTGTGGTCGGACGCATGAGAGAAGCCATGGCGGTGTGTGATGTGTCGCTCGTCCGGTCGATTCGTCCCTCCGATGCAGAGCAGAGTGACGGCAGTGATGAATTCGTTCGATGAAGCAAGTTGGACGTATTGCCGAGGAACTGACAATACGTGCTGTCTGATTGGCCAGATGCATTCCGTAAGACGCTCGTGAAGCCGACTCGGCCGCCGGAGTAACAGATCACCCGGGGAGGTCTGAACTCAAACGACGCCTTTCCTGTTTGGGCGCGATTTGGAGATTGTGAAGCTCGCAGTCTTGGCATTGAATTTTTGGTACACGAGTCTAGGCAGCCTGCTCCTATACGCTCCGTTGGACGCTCATCCACCAGAGCAGCCCTCGCTTCGATCAGGATGGCGCCCCGACTACCGGCGTCCGTCAGGGGCTTCCCCCGTCTTGCGCAGCCATGCGCCCTCTGCGCCGGACGCAGCACAGCTCTCCACGCCCAGGGGACGCGCCGCCACATTGCAACCTCGTACCTCGACAAGGTCGCCGCGGGCGAGCAGCGGTGGGAGGAGAGGGCGCGGAAGATAGCGGCCGGCGAGATCACACACCCCTGGGACGTCTTGCAGGAGCGAGGCTACATCAAGGACGTCGCTGGCAACCCAGACCGCATCCGGGAGATTCTGCGCATCAAGCGCGTGGGAGGCTACGTCGGCATCGACCCCACGGCCGACTCGATGCACGTCGGCCACCTGCTGCCCATGATGGCCCTGTTCTGGATGTGGATGCAGGGCTATCCGGCCGTGCTGCTGCTGGGCGGCTCGACGGCGCGCATCGGCGACCCGACCGACCGCACGGAGTCGCGCAAGGTGCTCTCCAACGCCGAGATTGGCAAGAACATTACCAAGATCCACTACCAGCTCGGCCGGCTGTGGGACAATGTGGTCAAGCTCCGGGACAAGTACGGCTACGAGGACGACTGGGCCGCCAAGAAGGCGCTGTACAACAACAACATGTGGCTGGGCAGCCTCACCCTCTACGACTTTAGCAAGCGACTGGCGAGGAATATGCGCATGGGGCCTTTGCTGAGCCGCGACACGTGAGCCCTCCCTTGATTGAACGTCATGAACAGTACCTAACCTAACCTTGCACAGCGTCAAGCGCAGGCTCAACGAGACCGAGCAGGGCATGTCCCTCGGGGAGTTCATGTACCCCCTCCTCCAGGGCTGGGACTTTTGGCACCTCCACAGCAAGCAGAACGTGCAGTTCCAGATTGGCGGCTCCGACCAGTACGGCAACATTGTCTCGGGCATCGAGGTCCTCAAGACGGTGCGCGAGTCTGAGGAGGCACCCCACTTCAAGATCGACAACAGCTGGCAGAACGAGCCGTTTGGGTTCACCGTGCCCCTGCTGACCGATTCCTCGGGGGCCAAGTTTGGCAAGAGCGCCGGCAACGCCATCTGGCTCGACGAGTTCAAGACGTCCCCCTTTGATCTGTACGGCTACTTCATGCGCCGGCCCGACGAGGATCTCGAGAAGCTGCTCAAGCTCTTCACCTTTATGCCGACGAAGCAAATTTCGGAGATTATGGCGGAGCACATGCGCGACCCCGCAAAGCGCGTGGCCAACCACCACCTCGCCTTTGAGGTCTTGTCGCTGGTGTACGGCTCGCAGCGCGCTCTGCAGGAGGCCCAGCAGCACAAGTTTCGCTTCGCCGGCGAGCTGCCCAAGATTGACAAGCTCCCGTCCGACGAGAGCGGCATCATCACCTCCAACAATGCGCCCCGCTCCGACATTCAGCTGCCCGAGTCGGTCATGCAGCTGCCGCCCGCCAAGATCCTGTTTGCCTGTGGCCTGGCCACCAGCGCCAGCGACGGACACCGCCTGCTGTCCCAAAAGGGCGCCTACGTCGCCGCGCAGCCCGGCCAGCGCCGCGGTCTCGTGCCCGGCAACCTCGCGTGGACGCCCATGGAGCTGTGGTTTCCCGAGGACAGCCGCAAGTTTCTCATTGACGAGAAGCTCCTCATCCTCCGCAAGGGTAAGCACAATGTGCGCATCGTCGAGCTCGTTCCCGACGAGGAGTGGAAGGCCAGCGGCAAGGTGTACCCCGGCGAGCCCTACACGGGCACCCTGCGCCGCGTCGTCAAGAAGATCAAGGACGAGTACGCTGCCAAGGGCGAGGAGGTGTCCGAGGCCGAGATCCGCAAGATGCTCAAGAAGCTCAAGGACGAGGACGCCCCGACCGTGGCCAACAACCCCAACATTGAGCTGCCCTCCAAGGCCGAGATGCGTCTCAAGAAGAACGAGGACAAGAAGGAAAAGGCCAAGGCCCAGAGCCGGCCGTGACGGGGCGGGCCCAGCCGGCGTGTATGAATTTTGTGTGTGAATATGTGATTACTGTACACTACGGGCCGTCGGGTGGCAAGATTTGTACATTTAACATGGCAAGAGGCGCGGCGCATGGTCCTCATTTATAGAATAGCGCGAGGTCTCCCTTGGGGACGGGTAGCGTCTTAAGCTTATTCATAATCTCGTCGTCCGTCAGGTCCTGCTCGGTGATGATCTGGTCAAAGTGGTGGCACCCGTCCGTGTACTGCTGCAGGGGGTCGCCCCCCTCAACGGGGCGGCTCTGGCCCGTCGCCAGGGCGGCCAGGTACTGCTTGGAGACGACGTACTTGTGGACGCGGTACAAGCAGCCCTTGATGAGGCCAAACTGGACGAAGCGGCGAACGTCAATGTAGCGGAGGACCTCGAAGCCCGCCTCGTGGTGGGCCCACAGCCACTCGAGGACCGTCTTGCCGGGGACGAAGCTGGTCATGAGCCGGATGAGGTGGAAGTGGCTCGGCCGCCGGCCGGCGTGGCTCACGTAGCCGGCGCACTCGTCGAGCATGCCGTCGACGTTGCTCACAAAGTCGTGGATGGCGGGCCGGCTCGCGTAGCAGGCGCCGAAGAAGAACATGTCCAGCAGTAGGATGGTGTCGTAGTAGAGCAGGTGGCGCAGCGCCGTCTTGGCCAGGTCGAGGGAGACGCTGGCCGCGTGGGCGATGCGGCGGACGTCGGAGACGCCGTCAATGTGGGAGATGACCTTTTGCAGGGTGAGGTCCCAGGTCGGGTCCACAATGTCGGCAAACTTGGTCTTGGAGACGGGCACGTGCCAGCCCTTGACGACGGGCGGGTTGGGGTGGTGCGGGAAGAGCTTCATGTTAAGGGTGTTAGCCTCGTCTGCGCGCTGTGGTGTCAGTCTTGGTGCGGGTGCCGTGCATGAAGCGTGGAGCGTGGAGGAGGGCACACGTACCGACGGGGATCATGCACTCGCCATAGTTGTTGAGGTCCTCCTTGACAATCTCGAGCAGCCCCTCGATGGGCCGGCGGCCGTTGGCCTCGTCGGGGCGGCCCTCGCTCTGGCTCAGGTACTCGTTCTGCCTCTCCATCTCACTAAAGGTGGTGGCGAGGCGGCGGACGACGCGCTCGTAGGGAACCTGGTCAACGTCGACGTCGAGGATGAGACCGAAGTTGAAGATGAACTCATTGCGCATGTACTTTGCGTGGGGGATGACGACGGGATGGCCGAGGATGGCGTACTTGTTGTCGGGCGAGTTGATGGTCAGGTAGCGGTTGCAAAAGGCCTGGCGCGGGATGATGTACTCGCGCAGAATGTCAAAGTCGACCAGCGGGGCGCGCGGCGGCAGCGAGCGGTCGCTGCTGGGCGTGATGCATCCGGGCGGCGACTGGGCCACAATCTGGGGTCCTTCCTGGGGGAAGAAGCGGGCGTAGAAGATGCCTTGAATCATGGTGGTGGTGGTGGTGGTGGTGGTGGTGGTGGGACGCCTAGGGCGCGTCGGGGCTCAATGGGGATCCGGGAGGTTCATCGTCTGGCGATGATCGGGACGACTGTGGAAGTCTGCAGGCGGTTCGGCTACGGCACTCTCATGGGCGCGTGAAAGTGAGGCTCGTGAGCGGTGGATGCTGGCACGTTGGAGTCGGAGTGAGAGTCAATGTGACCAGACCGGTATGAGGGTGCTTCAGGGTAGCCGGTTTGCTGGCGCTGATTGCGTGCCTGCCTTGGAATCAGATGGATCAGGATGGAATCGTACCAGGCGGCATCGCATATTACGAGGACACGGTTGCCGGCTGATTGCTGAAGCAAACGAGAAGAGCCGTCTCTATATCTCGAACTCCAAGGATAAGGTAGTGAACGCTGTTAGACGTTGAGTAATACTTGTGGTGATGATGCATGTGAAAGCTCAGGCAGCCAGCTGCTGTCGTGCCCGAATGCCAAGCTAGTCCTCTCTGCGTCACTGGGTGCCTGCCCCACGTTGATGGAGAGAGAGAGTGTCTGATACGACTCGAGGCCAGGCCAAGCTACACTGCGCAGCCAAAGCCGCAACTCCGACATCACATTGCTCCCAGCATCTTCACTTTTCATTCACTCTGCCTCTCCATTGATTACTGCTCAAATTTTGGCTGGCCACGAACGAACCGTACACAGGACCATCAGGACAATTCCACCTCGTGCAACCCCTCTCACGCCATCCCCATCTTCCCCACCTCTCCCTGCCTGCCTGTCATCGAGCCAACAAAACAGCCCAGCATGGCCGACAACGCAGAGGCGAGTAGTGACGCCCAGATCACTTTCAAGGTGAAGACGTCGGGCGACCACACGCACACCATCACCATGGCCGAGAGCGCCACCGTGCTCGACCTCAAGAACAAGCTCGCCACGGAAGCCTACGAGAACGTCGCTGTCGAGCGCCAGCGCCTCATCTACTCGGGCCGCGTGCTCAAGAACGACGACACACTGGGCTCGTACAAGATCAAGCCCAACAACACAATCCACATGGTCAAGAGTGCCGCCAGCAACCCGACTCCCCAGCCTGCCAGCGCCGCCAGCGCAGGGCCCCAGTCGACAGGTGTCCCAACCAACATGGCGGCCGGCACCGCCAACAACCCCCTCGCGAACCTGACGGGCGCACGGTACGCTGGTCACGGCATCAACATGCCCGGCATGGACATGTTTGGGCCTGACGGCGGGGTACGTCCCCTTTTTGTCTGGACTTTGTCAAGACGATGCTGACCGTGTGTGCACAGATGAGCGGCCCCATGATGGACGAAGACAGCATACAGCGCATGATGGAGAACCCCAACGTGCAGCAGCAAATGAACGAGGCGCTCAACAACCCCGACTTTATCAATATGATGATCGAGTCCAACCCGATGCTGCGCAACGTGCCCAACGCCCGCGAGATCCTCCAGTCTCCGTTTATGCGACAGATGATGACCAACCCGGAGATGATGCGCTCGGCCATGCGGATGCAGCGCAGTATGAACCCAGGGGGCAACGCGGCCTTCCCTGCGCCCGGTGCGACGGACACAACGCCCTCTGGCGCGGCAGCGACGGGCGGAGGCAGCAATCCAGGCGCACAGGGCCCGACGCCCAATCCGTTTGGCGGCCCGACGTTGGCCGATCTCCTGGGCGGCGCAGGCGCTGGCGCGGCCGGACAGGCTGGACAGACCGGGCAGGGTCAGGAGCAGGCCGGGCAGGGCGCTCCGCAGAACCCGTTTGCGGGCAACCCATTTGCGGCACTACTGGGCGGCGGCGCCGGGGGCGGTTTTGGTGGTGGTAGCTATGGCGGACTGCCTCCTCCCAACCCGGAGATGATGCAGCAGATGCTGCAGATGCTCGGGGCCGGCGGCGCTGGCGGCGCGCCAGCCCCCGTCGACAACCGGCCGCCCGAGGAGCGGTACGCAGACCAGCTGCGCCAGCTCAACGACATGGGCTTCTTTGACTTTGACCGCAACGTGGCCGCGTTGCGCCGTAGCGGGGGCAGCGTGCAGGGGGCCATAGAGTACCTCCTGACGGCGACGGACTGAGCGGTGGCCTTGGCTGTGTTTTATTGTACTTTTTGGCTTTTCTTTCTTTGCACATTGCTTTTCTGCAGAGCGAGGCTATGATGATTGGAGCATGAACATGGTGGGGGTCACGAAGGGAGAGGGAGAGAGACATGGGACTGGACACGGAAGATAGTGTGGAGACGACACGGCCCGTTTCGCGACTACGTAGTCCAATACAACTCGATACACCACTACAGCTTGCTGGCGCCGTCCTGGGGCACCTTGACGACGACCTTGCCCCAGGTGCCCCTGCTGCCGAGGGCGACGAGGGCGTCCTTGACGCGGTCGAGGCCGACAAACTCCTCGTCGGAGTACTCTGTGCCCTTGAGCTTGCCCTCCTTGACGAGCTGCATGATGCCCTGCCAGACGGTGCCGACGGTCTGGGGCTCGAACTTTGCGTAGGCGCCCCAGTGGATGCCGACGAGGCTAATGTTCTTGAGGAGGAACTTGTTGGTGGGGACCTTTTCGATGGTGCCGGCGGCGAAGCCTACGACGAGGATGCGGCCGTTCCAGGCGGTGCACTTTGTGGACTGGTCGACGAGGCCGACGGGGTCGTAGACAATGTCGACGCCGGCGGACTTGGGGGTCAGGGCTTTGACCTTGGCGGGCCACGCGGGGTCGTTGTACGAGAGGGCGTGGTCGGCGCCAAAGCGCTTGGCAATGGCGAGCTTGTGGTCCGTGGACGCGGTGGCGATGACGGTGGCGCCGAACGCCTTGGCGACTGGAGGGGTCAGCTTTTATTCTTCTGCTTGGTCATACAGTGCAAACATACCCTGCACGGCGGCGAGGCCGACGCCGCCCGCGGCCGCGTGGACGAGGACGACGTCACCCTTCTTGATGCCGGCGCGGACGACGAGGGCGCCGTAGCTCGTGGGCGCCGTGACAAAGAGGCCGGCGGCCTCCTGGAAGGACCAGCCCTCGGGCACGGGGAGCAGCGAGGTCTCGGCGACGACGAGCTTGGTCGCAAAGGCGCCCTGGCCGGCGCCAAAGACGCGCGACCCGACGGGGAAGCGCGGGTTCTTGGTGTTGGCGGGTGTGGAGAGGACGACGCCGGCAAACTCGGCGCCGGCGATCCAGGGGAAGGCTGGGCAATCAGCGTCTGTCTAACAAGTGCGTGCCTGGGGTGTGCGCGTACGAGGCTGGTGCTGGTATTTGCCCTGCACTTGGAGAATGTCAAAGAAGTTGGTCGCCGCGGCGTGGACCTGGACGACGTATTCGTTGGGCTTGGGCTGCGGCTCGGGGAGGTCCGTCACCACGAGCTCCTTGGGGCTCTGGACAAGTCAGCTATTTTTCATGTCGATGGAGACACAGATGGCTCCGTGGTGGGACGCACCTTGACGTATTGCTTGACCTGGATGCCGCGCATGGTGGCTGTGATTGTGCAAGGGGACTGCAAATGCTAGACAGAGACGCAAAGACGAGGAATGAAGCTGGATTGAAGCAGAATGAAGCGTGACGGAGTGAAGCTGGCGATGATGGAGGGACGTCGTTGGAGGTGAGGCCCCCACATTGCGTTCGTGGGGAAGGGGCGAGTTGGAGTTCCTGCCGAGGCACCAGGCTGGAATCCGGGGAAGGAAGCAACGGCCGAGGCCTTGCACCGTGGTGGCCCGTCATTGGAGGTCCCTGCTCCTTTCGTGAGGTAAGGTGAAGTGCCTGATCCGATCCAGATCCAGCTCTGTTACACCGTGTCATCTATTGCTACTTCACCACGCGCGTGTCCAATCTAGGAGCGATGCCTTGATTGCCGCTGTCCGCAGCCATCTGGACGTTCGGTCCCTGTCGACCGGACCGGACGTGAGCTGGCCTGCCGAATGCCTCAGACAATAAGCTTACCCTAGACGCGGGCACGAGCACGCACAATGTACAGGTGGCGTTACACATCCGGTCCTCTGTATGCACTTTGCGATGCCGTTGGGGTGAGACGTCTGACACAAGCTGTGCTCTTTATGTTCAGCACGGAGTCGCACAAGAAACGCTCACTGACGCTGTGTAGCAGTCTGGCTTTGCTGCGTCAAGACACACCAGAATGTTCGGCCGCGCAGTTCCCGCTGTGGGGTACAGGGTACCCTAGACACAATTGAACGGCTAGACGTTGCCTGCGCAAATGTTCACAAAGCGGCTCTGCTATAAAGTAGAAATTTTTAATTCTCAGAGACAAACTCAGCATTGGTTGTCGCGGCATGACTGTGGCGGCAGCTGTGCGGAAGAGACGACGTCTGTCAGCACGTTGCGCTCGCACTCGGCTATCGGCTTTTGGGCAAATGGCGAAGAGCGAGAAAAGGCGAAGTGCGATGCGTCCGCAAACTCCGGCTCACCCTTGCACCTCCTGGGATGCCGCCTCTCGCTCTCGCTTTCCCAGATGCCAAGAGGGCAGTCGTGCGTCATGACGCGCTCTAGCTGCTGTGATCCGCAGGCAACAGGTGGCCAGGCTGTTCTCGTCGGCACCCAGGGGCCGGCGTGGCTTGCTCGATTACGACCCCCTGTGTGACTGCTTGCATGCACATACCGGCTTGGTGGCCACGCAACGACAGGACAGTTGACAAAACACGGCAGACAGATCAGTCAGCTTGGGCTTCTACTTACTGGACCTGGTATGGCCCGGCCTAGTGCCAATGTCCGAGCCGGACCTCGCCCTCAACTTGTTGCGGCCACCGAGCGCGCCCCGTTCGTCCGCTATGTCCGCCCGCCCATCCTCTCACGAGGCGGGCGCACGCGCTCCTTTAATAATGAGGAAGCCAGGCCTGGGGACGGAGTATAAGGCTGCAGTGGTCCGTCTTCAGGGGTCTCTAGCAGCACGGCATCTGCACAGCATCACCGACGCCTGACCAACACACGCGCCCACAGGACGACACGGCTCATCAAGGACGAAAAGGAGAAGAAGACTAGCGCAAAGAAAGGAGAACACCCACACCATGTCCTCCACCGACACCCTCGCGCCGCGCGCCTCATGGAAGAGCTACCGCAAAGGGGTCTTCGGGCCCCTCGCAGGCGCCGGCCTCGTCCTCCTCGTCTGCTTCCTCGCCAACATGTCCCTCCTCTTTGGCGCCAGCTTTGAGCAGCGTCATCGCGTCCACGCGCTCCGTGTCCTTGTCGTCGACTTTGACGAGGACGGGTCCGTCACGCAGGCCCTCCAGTCCGCGTACGACACCCTCCAGGGCCGCGAATTCCCCACGCTCGACTTCCAGCCCCCCTTGTCGCGCTACACCGCCCCAGGAGACATGCGCGACGCCGTCTGCGTCGACAACCACTGGGCCGCCATGTACATCCACCCGGGCGCTTCCGCGCGCCTCGACTCGGCCGTCTCTGGATCGTCCGCCGCCCCTTACCAACCCAACGACACCGTCACCTACATCTACAACGGCGCCCGCTACACCACCGCCGCCGACGGCCTCCTCCGCCCCAACCTCGAGGCCCTCGTCGCCGCCGCCCGCGGCGCCTGGTACCAGTCCGACGCCGGCCGGTCCGCCCTCGCGCAGCTCAACGCCACCGACGGGCCCGCCGTCCAGGCCTTCCTCGACCCCCTCCGGGCCCGCCCCGACATCATCGTCCCCACCCGGCAGGGCGCCCGCGGCTTCTACAACACCCTCAACATGGTCTTCCCCATGCTGCTCGCCTTCTTCTTCCTCCTCGCGGCCAACGGCATCATGGCCCACGCCGGCGTCTTCGCCCGCCTCCCCTGGCCCTCCGTCTGGCGCGTCCGCTTCGTCGCCGCCAAGGCCTACAACCTGCTCGCCGCCCTCGTCATCGCCGGCTACATCTGGGCCTTTCGCGAGGACTGGCCCGTCCCCGGCTCCGCCTTTGCCGGCATGTGGATGATCATCTGGTTCCAGATGGACATCAACTGGCAGGTCCTCGACGCCCTCGTCGGCGCCTGGGTGCCCCTCGCCGCCGCCCCGGTCCTCATGCTCACCTGGATCCTCGCCAACGTCGCCAGCGCCGCCAACCCCCTCCCCGTCGCACCGGGCTTCTACCGCGCCGCCTACGCCCTGCCCGGCTTCCACATCTACGCCCTCGAGATCCGCGCCTGGACGGGATGCACGCGCACCCTCGACCTCAACCTGCCCGTCCTCTTTGCCTGGTGGCTGCTCGGCCTCGTCGGCACCGTCATCTCCACGCGCAAGCAGTGCGCCGACGCGAGAAGGGCCGCGGCGCAGGACACCGAGCCCGCCAAGAGCGAGCCTGAGATCCCCAAGGTGGAGGAAGAGTCTTCTCGGGTGTAGGGCGGGGCGATCATGGGGCTTGTCATGAGCATCACGCAGAGCGTTTGCATTCGCATGAGAGATAGACAGCGTGTTTAGAAATCGAGACCATAAATTCATTAATCATAATATAAGCGCCTCTATGCTAGGCCCACAGCTTATCGCACAGTAGCACACGCGATTCCTCCTCGATGGGCCCCTAGGCCACGTGGTCCGCGACGGCCGTCTCGTGGCCAGCGCCGCCGTGGGCCTTCTTCTCCATATCTGTACTGTCGTACGTGGACGCAAAGACGTGCGTCCTCCACTGGCGCACGGGCACGTGCTCGGTGAAGAAGCGCGAGATCTCGGCGGCCGAGCGCCCGGCCGTCTCGCCGACGCAGAACCAGGTGTAGAGGAGCGTCAGGCACGTGGTGCCCGCGTAGACGAAGCAGATCATAGGGCCGAGGCCGCCGTCGTAGTACATGTAGGGCGCGGTGAAGGACACGGCCCAGGTGACAAAGTAGAAGACGACAATCGAGGCCGACATGATCTTGTTCTGGTTCGTGCCGACGGCCATCTCGCGGGCAATTGTGTAGGCCAGGGGGCCGATGCCAAAGTTGTAGCCGATGATGACAAAGTACGAGAAGATGACAATGACGTACTGCGCCGCCGTCGTCGGCGTGCTGCCCTGCGTGCCGATGCCGCCAATGACCACAAAGGCCACGAGCATCATGCTGTTGGTCACAAACAGGTTCGTGCGGCGCGGCACCTTGTTGCCCGTCACGACGGACGCGCCGACGGCCAGGATCTGCAGAATATTGGTGATGAGCTGGATCATGAACGGGTCCTCGATGCCAATCGCCTGCGCAAACACGACGCCGTACACGTAGAAGAAGAGGATGCCGCAGATCTGCGAGCTCACCATGGCGCCGCACGCGTACAGCAGCTTGCGGCGCTCAATGGCGTCGCTGAGCAGCGCCTTCCACGACGACTCTTCGGCATGCTGCTCCTCGACGCGCTTCGTCTCCTCTAGCACGTGCAGGTCCTCGGCCGGGTTGTAGTCGGACTGATCCTGGTGGATGCGCCGCAGCGACTTCTCGGCGTCGGCGGTGCGGCCCTTGAGCACGTACCATAGCGGGCTCTCGGGGATGAACGGCAGGCCAATGAACATCATCAGCGGCAGCACAATCAGCCCGCCCATGGGGATCTTGTACGAGAGCGCATTGTCAATGTTCTCGGTACCCTGGGTGATGGCCGAAGCGATGAGCTGTGCGATGGACTGGAGAACTTGGCGCGGTCAGAAAGCTGTGCTGATATACTCGCGTTGGTTGAAGAAGGGAAAAAAAAGGGAACTTACATTGGAACATCATCAGAGCGGGTCCGCGGATGGCCACGGGCGCCACCTCACCAATGTACAGCAGAGTGGTCACGGTGAACTGGCCGACGCCGAGACCCATGATGACACGACCGACGACAATCACCGCCTCGTGGTTGGTGTCGGCGACCTGGGCGACGCCACCGAGCAGGATGCACAGGGAGGCTGTCCAGAAGACCATCTTGCGGCCCCAGCGGTCGTTGATGGGCGAGGCCAGCAGGGCACCAAAAAGGTCGCCAATGTAGATGGACGACGCGGTCAGGGACTGGAAGGACGAAGGGAGCTGCTTGTTGCCGTTGGCATCGCGGCGGGTACCGTAGTGGTCCTTGAATGTCTGCATGGCGAGGACGCCATTGTAGTAGGTGTTGTCGTAGCCGTAGCACAGCGCACCGATGGAAGACACGAGGCAGAAGAAGAGCGCCCACTTGTGGGACCTCCAGTCGAACTTGAGAGATCGCAGGAAAGCCATGGTGAAGTTGTACGTGTGAGTCTCTCGAGGTGAGAGACGCAGTTGATTCCGTGTGTGGGTTACCAGATGGGCCGCTGGCTTCTTGCTCTGGGGAATGTCTGGAGCAGTGTCTGGAGAAATTGAGGAGAAGTCTGGGGACGTCCAATATATACGTGATTCCACCCAGTCCTTCCCTCTTCCGCGCTGCTCGTCGTCGACAAGTGCTCACGAGTCGCATCGCATGGACGACGAGTCCTCAGTCTTGCGACTTACAGTCCAAGGCTATCTCGAAGGGGCAGCGGGCGATGGAGCAGGCGGGCACTTCCCGATGCGGCAAACCGCGCACCCACGTCGCGGATCAGACTGGCGTGGCCGGCCCACCATCTTGCCAGTCCTGGGCCTATGAACAGGGCGGCGGTGGATCTGAGGGGACCTGGTGCCGGTGAGACTCTCGGTCATGCATGCCCGCCGCCTTGCCTTCCCCACTACGGAGGCGGCGGTCCTGCCCATTGGCTCTCTGACCGTCCATTAGCTCGCAAGACAAACACCTCTGCAGTCGTGTCGTCCCGAGAGAAGGCTCTTCCAGACGCCATGGGTTAGGTGCCTCCGTAGATCTCTCGCACAAGCCGACAAGCGGGAAATGACGCCTGCAGTGGCTGCTGAACCCAAAGACGTGACAACCCAGCACCATCGCACGGCATTTGGCTCCGGATACCGGATGCTCACCCGGCACCTCCACTTTCTGGGCCGGTCTGTTCCCGGTGCACGCACCTCCAGTATTTGTCCCTGGTGGGAAAACAAAGCGTCAGAGCAACATAGGCGGCCACGATGCCAGCTGCTGCGTGCCAAGCATGTCGGAATAAAGAGAAACAGGAGCCACTAGCAACCACGACGAAAGCGATCCAAGTCGACGACAGGCGACTGAGAGCTGCTGTGCAATGCACGCCTCAAATGCACGCGACAGTGAACTATCACCGTCGTCGCGGTGTAATGAATACGGGCCGATCATAAATTGTCATCCACTCGTTGGTGTGTGGGTGGCCTCCACAGTGGAAAGTCACTGCTGGGGCGCGACTTGAGCAGACGAGGAACGGGGGCTTCTCCAAGAAAGACTCCAACAATGCTGGTCCCAGCGCGTGCGAATACGAGCCTCAACACTCGCACAGTCGTCGCGTGGCACCCTCGGGCTCTCATGTGCCACTTCTGAGCGTCGCACCTTTGCGCAGGTCAACCAGAGCCAAAGTACCCCTGCTTCCAAGGGCTGCGCCGTCGTTGGGCCATCGACCTGTGCGCGCTACGCCGGGCGCCCGCAGACTGGGCCGCCATCATGTTCAAGTTTGTGGCCGACAATGTCGGAGGCGTGGGGACCAAGCGCAAACAGAGCCCCAGGTCGTGCGACTCCTGCAAGCGCCGCCATGTGAGTACTGCTCCGCAGACGGACGTGCGCGTTGCCGCGTGGTTAAGTCCATCGCCATGTGCGTACTGACGTCTCGCGAAGAAACGCTGCTCTCACAGCCATCAACCAAGGCATCCCAGCCCGCTGGTCACCTCCCCAGATTCGCCCCGTGGCTCCCCGCGCCAGAGCTCCGCCGGTCCATCGAGCTGGCTCCCGCGCCAGGGGGACGCAAGTGCGCAGCCTGCGAAGCACAGCGTAGACGAGCAGTTGCAGCCGCAGCCGCAGCCGCAGGCCCACGGACACACACACCGGTCTCAGATTGGTACAGAGCCCAGGGGAAGCTCGGAAGATGCTCATATGCGCTTCGTCGCAAACTTGAGCCCGGAATCCGCCTTCATCATCAACGCCCAACAACGGGCCGGAAACCAAAGCATAGCCACGCATGGTGTCGGTCTTTGGCTTGGCCAGGAACACAAGAAGACGGCCCGTGACGACGCCCCCGCTCGCGTCGACACGGAGAATGAAGCTATCCAGAATGAAGCTATCCATCTGCCACCCCAGGTGCTCGACGGGCGCGCTGGCCAGCCCATGCTGCTGTCTGCCCTGCGGCCAGCGCTACGACGTGAGTGCATCACGACGATGCCTCCCGAGCACGAGCTTGGCTTGCTCTTCGACTTGTTTTACGCCAAGATCGATCCCGTCTTTCCGATCCTTAGGGATGAGCCGTGGGAGAAACATGGCGTGATGGAGATGGTGGCCCTGAAACAATGCATCTGCTTGGTAGCCTCCTTGGATCCTGCAATGCGGCCGCACCTGCGCCTCCTCCACACACAAGGCCCCTTATCGCAGATTGACTTTCGAGCGCGCATCGCCGCCGCCGTCAAGCAGTCCCTGGATATGGGCTTCATCGCCGACAAGGTTGTGCTTCTGCAAGTGTGCACCCTCATGTCCATGTACGTCGAGAACGAGGGCTTCGGCGAGCTGTCGACGTACTACTGCGCTCAGGCCGTCCTTCACGAGCAGACGCTCGGCTTTCACGTGGGATGGCCAGACGGCAAGGCCGGGGGAGACCGCTCACGGAGGATCTTCTGGTGCGTGTACATCTTGGACCGGCTCAACGCGGCCACCAATGGCCGCCCGACGCTCATCCACAGGCGAGACATGGACAGCAAAGTGGCGGATTCAGTCGACGACCAGCCGCCGCCGTTCAGACTGCTCATACATATTGCGCAGTTCCTAGACTACACCATCTCGCTCTACCGTCCCCATGCTGCAGCACAGAGTCAGCCAGAGAACGCTGACCAGACGTTTGAGGATCTTGTCGAGGTCACGGAGTCGCAGAACCTGAGCAACGGCGTGCTCGCCTCGCTCGAGCTCTTCTACCTCGCCGTGGTCGTTCTACGGGGGAGATCGACCGGCCATCGACCCAGCTCCGAGCTCCAGTGGTACTGCGCGGCACGCATCGTGGCTGTGGCTTCGGGCGAGTTTAAGCCCTCCCTCGTCTTCTGGCCCATCCTGCCCTTCGCCGTGACCGTGGCGGCCTCTGTCGCGTACAGGAGCCTGCGGAACAGTCCCATGCCCTACAACCGGCGGCGTGCGTACAGGCTCTTCCAAGACAGCTGCGAGGTGCTCGAGGAGCTCAGCAAGGCGTTCCTCTCGGCGCGGGCCATGGCACGCTTGGCCATGGACACGATGCAAGAGGTCGAGCGCGTGGCTACCGAGCGGACCAGGAGAGCAAGCATTCGGTCCGTGCAAGATCATGATACGACTGGGCCTCTGGCGGACGACATGGTGGCCGATCGCGGCGGCCAACGAGACCCACGCGTGGTCGACCAGGCGCAGACGTCGCGGGTTGATGTGGCCGGCTTGTCACAACCGGCCCGGATGGAGCCGGGGCCCCTCAACATGGATCTGGCCAGCAACGCCAGCGACCAACAATTTGGCCCCAACTTCTTCAGCGAATTCGACGGCGATGCGGGCGTCTTTGGCAACTTTGATCCCAGCTTTGACCTTGGTCGAATTGACGCCATCTTCTCGGCGAACCTTGACCTCAGTGTGTCGCATTTTGCAGAGGGTTGGCAGACTGCCGCTGGACAGTTTACATGACTTTTGAAAAGCTCATCAGCAGTCAGTCCCCATCAAGACAAGTGGTGCACACACCCAAGTGTGGAGATGTGCGGAGAATAGGCTCGGGGTGGCCCGCACCCACGCTGCTGATCGTTCATGCGAGTCAGGCTGTCGGGGACTGCGGTTTTGGGACAGTCCCGCGAGGTGCCATCAGCCCTCCATCTTCTAGAATGGTGCGCGACGTAATCGCGAATGATTCGTCGTCGAGGTGCCTGCGTTCTCGCGATCGCCGGTGGCGGCACTCGCTTCATTGATGGGCAGAGATGTGCAAGTCATGGCGGGCATTGACGCAGGCTGGATTCAGCCTGGGAGATCGATGCCCCACAGCACAACAAGTGACTGGCGGCAGCCTAGTTCGGGATCACGTGAGATGGACGCAGAACTCCACTCTCGAGATTGCAGCTGCACTGCAATGTCACTGTACCGAGCTCGGACCTCGCCAGTTATCTTTGTTGGAGTACTGACTTGGTCGACCAAACAGCACAATGACTTGGCCCAAGAGCCTGCACGTATGTGAACAAAGGAAGTTATGGGAATTGTCATCGAAGCTGCGCGCGTGAGGCTCCACAGCCAGCTTTCGCCCCCCTGACTGCATTCATGGATACGAACGTCAATTCTACACAATGTATCAATTCATTCCCGATCATGTGGGCGGACTCGGCTCCAAACGTAAGAACTGGGCCAAGTCTTGCGATACCTGTAGGAAAAGACACGTGGGTCTTTTGAAAGATTCTACATCAGTGCCAACAATGATTGCTGATTGCTGCAGCGACGTTGCTCACACATTGCGTCAAATTCGTTCCCTGCCATTGGCGATGAAGAGCCGCGCTCTGCTCCCGCGCCCGCCACTGATCCGGTGCTCGAACCTGTGGGCAAACTGCCTGAAGGACTGCAGACTGGTCCCTCCAATCCAGGTCCTGCTTCTTCCACAAGTACGAACAATGCGTACTTGCGTTTTGTGGGGGACCTGAGTCCAGAAGCCTCCTTCTTGTCGAACAAGCGTCGTGAAGGAGCAGATATCCCCAGTGGATCGCGTCATGCCGAAGTTGGCGTATGGCTGGGGCAAAATTCCATGACTCTAAGTACTGATAAGCACAGTAGAGACACCCAGGGACATGGAGTGACCATCACTGGCACACCAGCTCTCCAGGCTGTCGTTCCCCAGATTCGAGCGGAATGCTTGTCTTTCTTGCCGCCATCTGGTGATATCGACATACTCAAAACCATTTACTATGCCAAAGTCGACCCCATCTTTCCTGTCCTCCATGATGAGGACCTGGGTGCGTTGCCCCCATTTGAGAAAGCTGCTCTCATGCAGTGCCTCTGTCTTGTGGCCGCGTCAGATCCCAAGGCTAGGAACCATCTCAGATTACCACAGGAAAAGAATCTCCTGTCGCCAATCGAATTTAGGGGTCGGCTAGCTGCTGTGGTGAAGCAATCTCTCGACATGGGTTTCCTGCAAGACAAGTTGGTTATCCTCCAAGTATGCGCTCTCATGGCGCTCTATGCCGATCAGTCCAGCTGCAGCGAAGTGTCCCTCCACTACGCCTCACAAGCTGTACAGCACACGCACACGCTTGGCCTTCATCTTGGCTGGCCCGACCACGACCCGCGAGCCAAGAAAGCCCAGCGTTTGTTTTGGTGTGTTTGGGTCCTCGATCGACTCAACGCTGCCACGAATGGCAGGCCGATCATGATGCATCGACAAGATATTGAGGCCGACACGTTCGCGTCCCACGTCGAACAAGCGCCCGCATTTCGACTCTTCATTCGGGTGTCGCAATACCTCGACACAGTCATTGCGCAATATCGGCCACGGCACTCAGATGCAGACACTTTGCCACACCATCCAAGTCCCCAATTCGAGTCGCTTGTCCTCGAAACCGGGGCATGCAAAGTGTCCAATGCTCTCCTAGGTTGTCCTCTATGCTCGTACCGTGGTCTGTTCACAGCTGACCCTCGATGCAGCCACGATAGAAGTGTATTACCTCGCCATTGTCACCCTCGAAAACCGGCCGCGAGACACTGCGGCGCACCAGCAGTCGATGCCTAGCACGGAGCTTCAGACATTCGCAGCGTCAAGTATTGTGGATATCACCTCGGAAGATTTCAAGGATTCCGTGACACTCGTCCCGTTCGTGCCGTATGCGGTCTCTCTTGCTACGTCGGTAGCGTACAAGACACTGAGGAACAGCAGCCTCATGCATCGACGGAAAAAGGCATACGCATTGTTCCATAGTAGCTGTGAGGTTCTCGACAACATGAGCACAGTCTTTTCTTCTGCTAAAGCAGTGGCGAAACTGGCCACGGATACCATGCAGGAAGTCGAGCGGGTGGCAGTCGGCAGGAGTAGAGCGAGACGAAGGCACAATGTCCTCGAACCGATCTCGCGCGACTCCTCCAACGGCGCAGCAGTGCCCTTGACAGCAAGCAGGGACCGGGATCTTGAGGCAGATACGCAGCAGGTGGCAGCTCAGCAGGCTGGTGGCCACACTACTCCGCCCGTATTGGCATCTGGGACAACAGATGACCTTCAGTGGGACGACACACCATTCACGATCCACAAATACATTGGCGACGCGGAACTGTTCAACAACCTTGATCCTGAATTTGATCTGGATCGTATAGACCAACTCTTCTCGGCCAACTTGGATCCCACTCAGCCACTGCCTGCTCAGTCGTGGTTCAATGATCTCGATCTGGGATGATGACTCTCGAATGCGCTGGCGAGCCAACATTAGTGTGCGCGGAACTTCCTGCCTTGTCGAAACACTTTGCCCGCGATTGGAGGAGTAGTTCCTGATAGGGAAGACATTGTGTCCTGAGCGGGGCCTTGTACTTGAGGGATCTGGTGGAGGATTTCCTAAACGGGATTCTTACCGCAGTGAATGGCCCGAAGCAGTCACGCCGCCAAAGGTATAAGTGGTTCACGTCGCGTCGAACTCGAGTGGGAAGAGCATTCTTTTCAAACAGGTGTTCTTTGACGCCTTACTCTCTCAATTCATATCAAATCCGCGACGATCCACGTTGAGGCCTCTTGGAAGTAGCGATGCTTCGAACGCGCGCAGTCAGCATCGCCAAGTCCGGCACAGCAGGGTTGGCGACCCGCCTAGCCCGGACTAGGATGATTGCAACTCAGACTCCGGATGCCAGAAAGGAAGGTGATATATCATCAGTGTTTCGCTCTCTATCCGGCAGCGACGAGGCCGAAAGGCTGCCACAACGTTTCGCAGATGTGAAGAAATCCCTGGTTCAAGACCGGGACGCTCTCCATGCCAGCTGGAACAGGCTTTTACTCGAATTGAAGGAAGAGACCCAGGTTGTCAGGGGGCAAGGCTCAAGTTGCATCCCCCAAATCGACTTTGATGATATCCACAATGCCCCGAGAGACTTCGCCTCGGCCCTTCGGAAGCGTGGAGTTGCCATCGTAAAGGGGGTCGTGCCTGAAAAGGAGGCGCGTGGCTACAAGGAGATAATTGAGCGATACGTGGCGGCGAATCCATCTACCAGAGGTCGGTCCTCCCAACCTATGACTCTTCTTTTTCTTCTCCTGCTGATACCCACAAGCGTTCCCCGCGGATAAACCAGCCGTTTTCGAACTATACTGGTCGAGACCTCAGCTCGCGGCTCGGCTCCACCGGAACATGCTAGACGTTCAGCGCTTCCTCATGTCTTTCTATCACTCACAGACACCGCACGCCCTGTGCTCGACGCAACAACCGCTGGTGTATGCAGATCGCGTTCGCATCCGCCAGCCTGGCGACGCAGGGTTCGCACTAGGACCACACGTCGACGGTGGCAGCGTCGAGCGCTGGGAGAAGGAAGGCTACGGCCAGGGTCACGTGTACGACAAGGTGTTTGAGGGCAGGTGGGAGGAATTCGACCCCTGGGAGCTCAGCACACGACTCGACGCAATGCAGGACCTCTACCAGGGTGCAGGGGCCTGTTCCATGTTCCGCATGTTCCAGGGGTGGCTGAGCATGTCCCACACTGGACCGCGTGAGGGTACTCTCTTGGTGAACCCGTTGCTCTCGTTGTCCACGGCCTACTACCTACTTCGGCCATTTTTCACGCCAAAACAACAGCCCAGCCAATCTGGAGGTTTGCAGGACTATCCAGAGGAGTATTTGCATCCAGGCAATTGGGGCTGGGCAGACGAAGCCTCACCAGACATTCAAGGCGCGTGGCCCGGGAACAGTCAGGAGCTGAGCCACAAATGGCATCCTCACCTCGACTTGCCTCACACCATGGTCCACATTCCGCGCATCAAACCAGGCGACTACGTGGCGTGGCACTGCGACACGATACATGCAGTCGACATGGTCCACGAGGGACAGTCAGACTCCAGCGTCATGTACGTCCCTGCTTGCCCCACGACAAAGCGCAACTTGGAGTATGCGCGTCAGCAGCGGGAAGATTTCCTGCAGGGTATTCCGCCTGCCGACTTCCCGGGGGGCGTTGGTGAAAGTCAGCATGTTGGTCGACCGGATGTCAATACGGTCATGGCCATGGCTGGAAGGGGTGGCTTGAGGGCGTTTGGACTCGCGCCGTTTGATGTCGACGAGGGAAGCAATCCGGGGGAGAAGGCTGTGCTCCAGTACGGCAACCAATTTATGGGATTTTAACCACCCGGGTGAAAAAATGAATTTGTACAACTCATCATGATGCCTTTTATATTCAAGCTGGAAGCAATGTACTGTGTTCCTCCGTGTCCATGTGATCGACTGTGTAGTCTCTAGCCGCCCCTATGCAGCACTCATATGGTGTAGGGTAGTCCAGAAAGGAGGACCCCACGGTCCCACCACCGCCAGAATATGACCCCGCGACGCTCCGGTCTTCACGTCCTACGAACCAAGGACTTCAACCTCGACTCGTAAGCCAGCGAATTGTGCTTTTACCGTCTCTCTTCGAGGGCACTTCTAAGCGACGGCGTCGGAAACCAGCATTGCATTCTGCTTTCTCGGACATGTGCAGCTAGGGACAGACCGGACCGACGAGACGAAAAACTGCAGCCGCTCAGGCGGCACCAGTGGACGCAGCATGAGCTTTGCCATCGAGGCGCCTGGGGCGGTCAACCCCCTGAGCTTCCAGGATCTCTGTCGAATACTCAGCTCGGCGACGACGTCTCTCGACTATGCGCAGCGGCAAGCTGCCGAGCAACAGCTGACAGCGTGGGAGACGACGCCTGGTTACTACAGTTCACTCCAGGTAAGCTTCCACCCAGGACAGGAGGATTGTGCTTGTTTGCTCATGTCTTTTCTTTATCGCTAGGCCGTCTACCTCGACAAATCCCTACCCATTGAGCCACGGTTTCAGGCTGTCATTCAGCTCAAGAATGGCATCGACAAGCACTGGCGTCACCACGCGGCGGCCAACCAGGGGATATCGCCCGACGAGAAGAATTTGATCCGTCAGCGGCTCTTCGAAGGCACCGTTGAAGAGGCCGAGGAACGGCTGGCCGAACACAATGCGTTTGTCACCGCCAAGATTGTACGCATCGACTACCCGAACCACTGGCCAGATGCTCTTGCACAAATCATATCCCTTCTCCGGTCCTCGAGGGACGGTGATCAGCGGAAGCTGTACGGCTCACTGCAGATTCTGCTGCAGGTGGTCAAGGAGCTGGGCACGGCAAGGATGAAGAAGAGCCAGACGGCGCTGCAGTCGGTGACGCCGGAGACCGTACATGTCCTGCTCGAGATCTACGCAGAGAGGTCTGAGTTGTGGATCAACTACCTGACGAGCCGGCAGGGCGAGGAGCAGGACGCCTACTTGGCCATGTCGAACAGTCTCATCGCCCTCAAAATACTTCGGCGTCTCGTCCTTGTAGGCTACGAGAGGCCGCATGGCGACGAGACAGTGACTCGGTTTTGGGGACTGTCGCAGACCCAGTTTGGGAAGCTGTTGGGCTTTGTCAGCGAGGACGCCGGCATGCCAGAGCAGTTCCAAAAGGTTGCAGCCGGGCATCTGCTCCAGTTCACCAAGCTGCACATCAACATGGCAGAGCAGCACGCCGCGAGCTTCGCCAACTTGCCCGACTCGCTGTCCCTCGTGCACGCCTACTGGGACCTCGTGTCCAAGTTTGCCGAGGTGTACGGCAGCTCAGGTGGTATTCGACAGAATGCGGGTTCTGGCAGCGCCAAAGCCAAGGTGGAGGGGCCGTTGCCCGAGAAGCTGGCCGTCAAAGGACTCTTGCTGCTGCGTGCCTGTGTGCGGATAGGCTTCATGCCCGTGCAGACCTTCAAGTACCGTAGTCCGGAGACCAAGGCAGAGCAGGAGGCCGCCCAAACGATGATCAAGACGGAATTGTTCAAGCCCGACCTTGTGGTGCAAATTGTGAATTGCATCATCTCGTATCTGTTTGTCTTCCGCAAATCGGATCTCGATGCTTGGGAGGAGGACCCGGAGGAATGGGAAAAGGAGCAGCAGAGCGAGAGTGACGCGTACGAATGGCAGGTCCGGCCGTGTGCGGAGAGGCTGTTCCTGGACTTGCTCACGCAGTTCAAGGATCTCCTGATTCAGCCGCTCCTGTCCTATTTCCAATCGGCGCAGGATCCCCAGGCCGACATTGCGACAAAGGAGGCCGTGTATACGGCCATGGGCAACGCGGCCGCCCATGTGGTCAACGTCTTTGACTTTGATTCCTTTCTGGCGTCGACCGTCCTGCAGGACGCGCAGCAAACAGGAGGGCTGCACAAGGTCCTCAGGCGGCGGATCGCCATTCTGTTGAGCCAGTGGGCGCCCGTCAAACTGGCCGACGCGAGTCGCCCGATTGTGTACCAAATATTCCGTCACTTCTTGGATTCCAACGATGAGGCGAACGATCTTGTAGTGCGGATCACAACAGCGAGGCAGCTGAGGTGGATCGCAGACGAGCTCGACTTTAGCGTGGAATCTTTTCTGCCGTACACGGCCGATGTCCTGAGCCAGCTGGTCGCGCTGATCCAAAACGTCGAGGTCGACGAGACGAAACTGGCCATCCTCGAGTCCATCCGCATCATCGTCACGCGCATGGAAGACCAGGTGGCCCAATTTGGCGACCAGCTCATGTCCAATCTGCCTTCTGTGTGGGAGAGTACGGGCAATGAAGAGTACATGATCAAGCAGGCTGTGATTGCCATCTTTGCGGCCCTGGTCATGAGCATGGGGACGGCCTCGCAGCGCTATCAGCACCTCATGATACCGCTGATATCGGAAGCCGCGAGACAAGGTTCCGATTTTCATATCCACCTCATTGATGAGTCGCTGGAGCTTTGGAATGCCATCCTCATGCAAAGCACACCTCCCTTGTCACCCGAGCTCATTGGTCTGGTGGAGATGGCACTGCCGCTGCTGGACTACGCGTCTCTCACAGCAGGCGAGGCTCTCAATGCTGTGGAATCGTACATACTGTTTGCGCCGAGCGCCATGCTGGAAGACAGGCTTCGTCGTCCGACCTTGATTGCCCTTCGTGGGATCCTGGAATCTAAGAGCCGGGAGCAAGTCCGGGGTGGGACGACCTGCATGGAGTATCTGATCCGGTCGGCTGTGGACCTTGGCGGCGCCAACGGTATCACTTTGATCATGCAAGACATGGTCGAGCTGGGTTTTCTGCAAAAGATCCTGGGAGACCTGCACGATGCGTGGGAGGCCCATCAGACGACGGGGCCGAACCGCAAAATCAGCAAGCTGAATACCGTGACGGAGAGCGACTACCTCGCGATTGTAGCGCGGCTTGCTCTCGCTGAGCCGACCGTGTTCACCCAGGTGCTCGACTCTCTGGGTGGTCTGGCGAGCACATGGTCGTGGCTGTCGGCGGAATGGTTCGAGCAGTCGCACAGCATGGACAACATTGAACGCCAGAAGCTGTACCTCCTCGCGCTCACGCGCCTCCTCGAGCTCCCGTCTCCGGTCCAGGAGTTGACGCTGGGCAAGCTCCAAGACTACTTTATGCTGTGGACGAATGTGATTTCCGAGCTGCAGGACGGCCAACACAACGCGACCGACTGTCTCATCCTCGAGACGCCGGAGCCGACAGAATATGATACCCCCAAGTTGATCGCAGAGAGAGAGATGATGATGCGCGACCCGATACACACCATCCACGCCTACGGGTTCGTCAGGGAGAGGCTGCAGGACCTGGTGGCCCGTGTGGGCGGCGAGGCTGCCTTCCAGGAGCAATGGGCGGTTAATGTGGACGGCGATGTCATGATGAAGTTCAGGGAGGTAGCCAACTCGATGCAGTGATGATAACTGTGGGGTTTAGGAACTCTCCATAGACAATAACGACAAACGTTATGTGATACTCTGTTGGCCTCGCTCTGGTTGTGAGTTGTGAACTGGTGAACTTGTGACGTGAAGTCAGTCTCTCGATCCCCAGACGCTATGCCTATTCTGGCAGTGGCAGGGACGTCGCGTCGCAGAAATTCTGGCTCGCGACTTGTCCGATTGCGGGTTCACGCCCTTGACCATTGCCACCATGATGCGGCCACGAATACCTCGTAGATCTCCCTTTCCGCTCGTGGCTGGTCCGGGACGATGTGTGTTGTGCATCCGACACCAGAGGCGGTTCGCCTCGTCGCAAAAACCGACCAAGCCCACGACTGAACCACCCGACCATCGCAAGCTCGGCGTCCAACAGAGTCTCTTCACCACATCGCCATTCAGTCCTGGCTCGCCCATCTTCCTGCCGGCGGGCGCCCGAATATTCAACCGTCTTGTCGATTTCCTACGCAAGCAGTACGTCCGCTATGGATTCCAAGAAGTCATCACGCCTACCATCTACAAGAAGGCGCTCTGGGCCAAGAGTGGCCACCTCGAGAACTACGGGGACGACATGTACTCCGTGACGGGTTACACGAAGAAGCACGACAGCTGCGCGCATGGGCAGGGCGGCGAAGAGGAGGAGGGCGAGTACGGGCTGAAGCCGATGAACTGCCCGGGCCACTGCATCATCTTTGCCAGCCAGCATCACTCGTACCGCGACCTGCCCGTCCGCTACGCCGACTTCAGCCCGCTGCACCGGAACGAGAACTCGGGCTCGCTGAGCGGTCTGACGAGGGTGAGGCGGTTCCACCAGGACGACGGGCACATCTTCTGCCGGCCGATCCAGGTGGAGGAGGAGATTGGCAAGACGCTCGACTTTGTCAAGGTGGTGTACACGGCGCTGCGGCTGGGCGTCGAGTACCGCCTCGCGCTGTCGACGCGGCCCAAGGACCACTTTATCGGGACGCTGGAGGAGTGGGATCGCGCCGAGGACGCGCTGCGCCGCGCGCTGGACAAGTCGGGCCTGCCGTGGACGGTCAATGAGGGCGACGGCGCCTTTTACGGGCCCAAGA
This sequence comes from Emericellopsis terricola, assembly GCA_027569275.1. Lineage (NCBI taxonomy): Eukaryota > Fungi > Ascomycota > Sordariomycetes > Hypocreales > Bionectriaceae > Emericellopsis > Emericellopsis terricola. The sequence goes on along the minus strand of JAPDEU010000008.1, from coordinate 237,975 downwards.
TTGACATTGTGCTCAAGGACTCGGACGGCAAGGAGCACCAGACGGCGACGGTGCAGCTGGACTTTCAGCTGCCCAAGCGCTTCGAGCTCGAGTACCAGGCGCCCGCGCCCGAGTACGAGGCCCGCGGCGAGGTCACAGAGGACGCGGACAAACTGGCCGTGTACGGCCCCGTGCGACCCGTCATGGTACATCGCGCCGTGCTCGGGTCTGTGGAGCGCCTCATGGCCATTCTGATCGAGAGCTATAATGGCAAGTGGCCGTTCTGGCTCAACCCCAAGCAGGCCATCATCCTGACGGTGACCACGTCCGACGCCGTCGTCGCTTGGTCGCGGCAGGCCAAGGATGTCCTCGTGGGCAACGATGGAGCACCCTACCAAGCCCTGGAGGCTGGTCAGCTACCATCGGAAGAGCAACCACTGCGGCCCACAGGGCTCGCTGTCGATGTGGATGACACAGCGCGCCCGCTCGGCACCAAGATTCGCGAGGCAAAACTAGCAGGCTACGGCCTCGTGCTCGTCGTGGGTGAGAAGGACGTCCAGGACAAGACGATCAGCCTGGGCAAAGAGCGCTTCAGTGCCGAGGCCCTACGGGATCGCATGATCAACATGGTGGAGACGTTTCAATAGAATCTCCGTATAGAGTGTAATAAGATGTGTACATGTACAATGGTCCCCAACGCCTCGCTTGTCGAAACGGACGGCCGCCCTCACTCCATCGACACGTCGCGGGAGGCGCTGTCTCGCTTCGCCTCCGTCTGGCCGGCCTCGTCGCCGTTCTGGGCGTCTGTGCCGGTGGACTTCTTCTTGGCCCTGCCCTTCTTTTGCGCTTTGAACTCTGCGTCTGGGTCGGCTGCATCACTGTCCCTGTGCTCGGCCTCGTACTTTTCAAAGGCCGCCAACGGTCTGTGCTGTGTCAGTATCAGGGCCACATGGCGAATGCTTGGAGAGGCACGACGTACTCTATGAGCTTGGGATCGACTGGTTCGCCCGCGGCCTGCAGCTTCTCAATCATGGCCCGTCGCTCGCGGATCTGTTCTCGCATGTACGCAATCGTCTGTTTGAGCACGAGGCCCTCGGAGCGTCCCTGTCCTTCGAGGCCCGGGACGATCTCGCACAGACGGTCGAAGCCATCACGGATGTTCTGGCGACGCTTGTGCTCTGTGTTCACGTGTCAATATGGATTCTTGTGTCGCGCCGCACAGCGGCAGCGCGGACTACGAGGTGGGTGAGTGCGCACCGGAATTGATGTGATTCTGTTTCTTCTCCTCCACGGTCAGACGGGCCTTTTCCTCGGTGCTCGTTGGGTCGCTTGAACCCTGCCTGCCGGGCGATTTGGACGGCCGACGTTGACCGTCGGCGGATGCGGCTTGTGAAGGTGAGGTCATGGTCGCAGTATTCAAATGTTCAGGACATGGATAGGCTGCAGAATCCAAAGGGATCGCAGCCGTGAAGTGCTCTGGCTACGATGATATTCAAGGCACGTGGCGTATGCTCGGTTTCTCGCGGATGCTCATGCACAAGAGGGTGCCGTCTTGGCTAATGAGTCGATGATGAGCTGGCCAAGACGCCGCGGAGCGGGTGCCCATGGCTGAAACAATCATCGGGTCAACGAGCGTCGAATTGCCTTAACAGAGCAGAAACGGGCAGAACCGCGAATGAAGATGCATGCGCATGTGAAACGGTACCCTGCATGTCGATCTGATCTATCCGTAGGATGCATTTACCATTTATTGTGGCGTACGACGTGCACATGGCGGTGCCTGGCCATCGGTGGCCGCAGGCTGACATGTGACAGTGATCCAACGCCTCTTCTCTAAGGAAATTACCCAAGTTATACACAACGCAAGCAAGGCCGTTCTATCATATCGTATTGACTCCGTTAGCTCGTATTCGGTCCCTTTCGTGATGCATGCATCTGACTCCCGCTCAGTAGTCGGCCGGCTCGTCGTCTTCCGCCTCTTCCTCTAGGTCTTGCTGGAAGAGGACCTTTTCGGCCAGCGCCAGACATTTCCGCACGGGCAGCCCGACAACATTGTCCACACTGCCCTCAATCCTCTCCACAAGCAGCATGCCCCCGATGCCCTGGATCGCGTAGCCCCCTGCCTTGTCGGCGCCCTCGCGCGTCTTGACATAGGCCTCAATCACGTCATCGGGTAGGCCGTTGTCTTCCTGGCAAAAGAGGACCTTTGTCTCTTCCGTGTGCGTGGCGATGGAGTACCCCGGATAGGCCGCGTCCTCGCGGGGCGCAATCACCGTCACAGACGTGAGGACCTTGTGTATCCTCGTGTCCCGCATGAGCTTGATCATCCGGATATGGTCCGCTTCGTTCTTGGGCTTCTCCAGTATACGTCCGTCGCGGGTGACGATGATGGTGTCTGCTGCAATCACAAGGTCCGGATCGGGTATGCTCTTCAAGTGATTCGCCAGCACGGTCTCGTAGACGTCCAGCGCCTTTTGACGGGCTGTGGCCGCGACGTATTCGAACGGTCCGTACGCGGTCTTGTCGAGGTCCTCGGGCTTGGTCGACGGGATGATCTCGAGATTGGTCAGGCCCATCTGCGCCAGCAGAGCCTTGCGTCGCGGCGAGGCGGACGCGAGAATGGTGCGCTTGCTGTTCAGGTGCTTGATGATGGGCACGTCGAGCGGCAGAGGACCGCGACGCGCCGGTGCGCTCTGGCGGACGGGCACACCAGGCTGTTCGGCGCCAGCGCCGGCCTTTTCATTGTCGACCATGATGTTGCGGCACTGGCGGGCAGCGCGAGAGTTCCTAGAGAGGGAGTCGTGGTGCAGTCGCAGATCGTAGTGAAGGCTGCAGCAGATGGAGCCCCAGCGCCACAGCAGCCGCAACCAGCCTCATCAGGGCCACAATTGAAAGGACTGCACTTTGCCTCAGGACTTGCGCTCCTCGACTGCAACACCTACACCGCGACTCGGCACGAGAATTGCAACAAGAGTCAATGATGTTCGGACTATCCAAGGCCCTCGAGCCATCTATCCATTTACACATGGCGCCAGTCGCAGTTCATATCAATGGCTGCCTGTGGCAAGTGCCTATGCTCTGTCGAACCGCACCTCATCCTACCAGGTTCATCACAAGGGCGATCCCGACTCCCGCGACTGGATATATCTCCTCAGCCTCATCACCGCGCCAGCTTATCCTTCAAGCGAAATGATTCTCAGCTGAGCAAGGCTGGGAAGCAAATTACCCCCCAGGAGCAGGAGTGAGATGCGGCGTGAGTGCCTAACAAAATGTACCACAGAACGTTACTGCCCCCACGATAAAGGCCATCACGTTGGAGGGTCAGACTCACCCTTTTGCAAATGAGACGGCAGCAGCTCTGATGGCAACGATAATCCGACAAAGGGAGTACTCGCATACGAACCAGCGCAGCGTCTTGTCTCCCTGCAAGCGCCACCAACTGGGGACACTCATACTCATGTCTCCCAAAGAACGCTCGGCTGGCCGGTGCCACCCCCCCGTCAAAGCCGCAGAGAGAGAGATTGATGCAGAAATGAACACTCAAAGAGGAGCACGCACATGCGACCAACAGTGGCCAATAATCCACAGAGCTGTTACATAACAGAACTGTTACATATACTGCCCATCGCCGGCGCCCTTGGCCAGACTTTGACTGGTCCAACGCACAGTTCGGTCCACCAATCTTACGACTCACATCAGATGGAGCGAGCAGTCCGAGCTCTCGATACATGCCTAGCCTAGAAACTCTCGATTCAAAAAGCCTTCGAGAACGAGTCTAGGGACTCCAGTCCCTGCGCAACTTTCTCTACTATCGATTGCTCCTCCGCGTAGTTGTCCGGCCGTTCAGCAGACATGCAGAACATGGTGAGTTCGGCATACTTGGTTCCCATGTAAAATGCGAGCCGTCGGTCTGCATGCTTGAGCAGACGCTGGCGAGCGACATCGGGCTGGTGCGCCATCTCGGGCGCAAGGAGAGCCCTCCTGTCCAAGTCCTGGACACGTTCCCAGATACCAATCTCAAGGAGGACAACACCTAATGCTAGATGGTTCGTGCATGTCAGCACGGAGAAAACAGAGTAGACTTGAAACGCCTTGACATGGCAAGCCAGGTGAACCTACCATAGAGATCATGGATCTTGGAAAATCGCTCGGTCGGGACACCCCACCGCGCGGGATGGCGGTAGAGATTCTGGGCATGATCGTGCTGTTGACGGACACTGGAAAAGTCCGCCTCGCGGCGCGAGTACTCGAACCCAGCAATCCTCGGATCCTCCAAACTGACAGCGAGCCCAGTTACGTCCGACGCTTCGACTCCGCACGCCGATGGGAAGATGATATTGTCGCTCCGGAGCGACTTGTGCAGCCATCCATACATGTGCAGCCGGTGCACGGTATGAGTTAGTGCAAGAGCCAGCTTCACCCGACTCAGAAGTCGAGGGCGGACACCCTTCATGGAGAGCAGCGACGAAAGGGACACGATCGTGCCGAGATCTGTCTCGGCAGGTATGGGAAGCTGACTGACTAAACCGATGCGAGAATGGGCGGCGTCGTGAAAGTAGCCCTCGCACTTGCAGATCTTGAGCTGAGGGTCGGCATCCGGTCCGCTGCTGAGAAGTGCGGCCAGCTGGATGATTTTCTCCTGCTCGCCCATGTCCGGGCCATCGCCGTACGCCCTGTACTCAACCATGCACCACATGTCTGACCTCCCGTCGAGGCGGCCGTGCTGAATGGCGCCCGTGCCCTGGGCAGGGTGGAAGCTCGTCCGAGCGATTTCCATGCGTCTTGCGGACCTGCCAGGCTGGGCCAGTGACGGCTCGAGCAAGAGCTTTCGGATACCGATGCCGCGAGACAGGCCGGTGCTCGACGCGTCCGCATCGTTCTCCAACGGCTCCATGGCAGAGAGGGAGCGGAACAGCGGCAGCGGCCAAAAGGCCAGCTCGACCAAGGAGCCCAGACGCTCAGTGTACTGCTCAAACTCGACGACAAGCTTCTCCATGGCCCTCTTGTCCTTGAGCACCCACATGGCCTTGCTCAGAAAGTCCGTCACCTTCTGCCTCTCCCCGGCGCGCTTGTTGCCGAGGGCGACGAGCATCGCCACATTCTCCGCGGGGGTGGTGCCGCCGTCGCCGAGCGCCGCAGCGAGCTCCTCCGAAGGCGGATGATCGAGGGCGTAGCGGCTATCGCGCAGCACATAGTCCTGCATCAAGCCGTAGAGCTCACAGAGCAGGCCGGCCAGACCATCGCAGACGTGGCGAGGTAAGCTGTCGATGACGCGGCCGGGCATGGGCGGGTTGAACTTGCCGCGCTCAAAGAGGACCCTTTCGAACGAGTCGAGCCGCGATGCCTGCACCGAGAAGCGGAGACGCAGCTTCTCCGAGTCGTGTCCGTAGCATCGAAAGCCCTGCCATGTGTCGTGGATGGTCTTGCAGAGGGGCCTGATGAGCACAATGGCCCCGAGGGCGAGTCCTGCCGCTTCCATGGGAGTCGCCAAGACCTTGGATCGTTGGCCACGCGACGCAAGGCAAGCAAGCTGCTCAGTGATGTCGCCCTCGTGTGCTCCGCAGGCTTACTCGAACACGATCGCCCTGCCCTCCCTCGGACACTGACAACGTGTGACCTGCGGCCACCATCCTTGGCATGTTGCCGCGGTGCGGCTGAGGCCCGATGCGAGCCAATCGTGTCTGGACCCTGACCAGCTCCATGCAGCTCTAGCTCTATATTTCCGATGCTGACACTTGCCCATGTATCGCCGGCCTTGGCACCTCATTTTGCGATCCCATCTCTCAGAACGACTAACGACCGCTTTGGTGTCGGCCAGGCGTTTGCCCATGTACGAGCGAGAGTATCCTGCCAGGTGCACTTGCACCAGACCAAGGTCAAGATGAGCATGGAGAGTCTTCTCTTTTCCAGCCGGACCGTGCTGTCGGATTTCTCCGATATCTTGAGCCCGCCCGCGTCTAGCTCATCAACACCTGGAACGGCTGGACCCTCGTCCGAGGACGAAGCAGCGGATCACCAGGCCAGCGTATCGGCCTCAGGCCAACCACTCGACGATGCCAACTCAGTCCAGCCCGAGGTCTCGCGCATCTGGAGCTTGCTCTTCTCCAAGACGGAACCACCGCCCATTGCGCCACTGAGCATGGCTCCCCTCACGCCGGGAAAGCTGGCCTACTTTGAGGCGTCACATTTCGAGCTGACCTATGCCGGCGACCCCTCCACGAGCTCCGCAGCGGTGGGTGAGGGAGCCTGCTACCTCGTCGAGAGGCGCAAGCTGTCCGCCGTGCATGGCGGTCTTGTGGTTGCTGTCAAGACACCCAAGCTCCGCGGGTCGGCGCCATCGAAACAAACGGCTTCTCTTGTCCTGCGGGAGCTCCAGGTTCTCACGCATTCACCTCTCCAGGTGCACCCCAATATTGCATCCATCATTGGCTACTGTTGTCATCAAGACAGCGACAACTTGCTCAGCCTCGTGGCCGAGCTGGCGCTCCACGGAACGCTCAAGGACTACCTCGCGCGGCCACTGCACCAGGGCGAGACCCCGCACTCGCTCACGTCAAAGCTAAGTCTTCTCCACGATGTGGCCAGCGGCCTCGAGGCGCTTCACGCGTGCGGCATCGTCCAAGGTGACGTCAAGACGGAAAACGTGCTTGTGTTTGCCGCCGAAGGTGGCAAGGCTGGCGAGGTGGTTGCGAAGCTGTCTGACTTTGGACACGCCATCTTCCTGGACAATGGCAAACGTGGTGAGCCAAGACGCTATCTAGGCACGGCCGTGCTCAATGGGCCCGAAACAAGGCAGCAAAATGGTCTCCAAGCGGTCGACCTCTGCAAATGCGATGTCTTTTCATACGGACTTGTTGTCTGGGAGACGGTCATCAACGGTGCTCGGTACTTGTCCTGCTGTGACGTGTCGGATGGGCATGATGGGGTTCTTGGCTGGCTGGAGAGCCTCCCAGAAGATGAGCTGCTCCGCCTCGCCCTCCAGACTGTACAGGACGTCTACGGCACCTCGGAGCCACCGCAGATCGAGGTCCTGCAACGCGTGTTGAAGGCTTCGCTCCGTGATGACCACAGCAGACGGGGCGACATGAAAACCATCATCAAGATATTGCACCGCGAAGCGTTCCTCGCGGCCGTCTCTCGGTGGGTTCGAGAATGATCTGCAGCAGATACATGAGTCCCCTCTGCTGACCATCATGTGTCCCAGAACCCGAGGTGCCAACAAGGACATCGCGCCGCAGCCGCTCGTTCAGGTCGAAGCGAAACCCGCCACCGAGCTAGTTCACCAGGTATAGCAGCGTCCGGGCCTCCTGCATCATGACATCTGCTGCACTGGATCCAAAGTTGCTAACATGGCCGTTCAGGATGGGTTCAGCATCATTCCACTGCCAGTGCGGCATTCCATGGTGCAGCATCTCGAAGAGCTATCCCGTAATCATCTCGCGTCCGTAAGGAGCCGACAGCAGGCGTATTTGCATCTCGCCTTTGCGTCATTCTCCAACTTTGTAGGCAAGGCCAATGCTGAGAGTGGCATGGCCAAGCTCCGAGACGGCGCAGCACTGGGGTCTACCACAGCCCTCGCCATCTACTGCCGACTACGCCACGTCTTCGAGAGAGACGATGGGATTCCTCCTCCTCTTGGCCCTCACTCCGCCTCGTCTGAATTAGCCGGAGAGCTCAAGGCACTGCCGAAAATCTCCCCTCTCTCAACCTGGCTGCGTGTCCTGGAACAGCACCACCAGCGCCAGGCTTGGAAAACCAAGATTCGCGTCTCTTTCGGGGATCTAGTGCTGGCAGACGGCGTGCTGATGCAAGATCTCCCGATTCACTTGGAGCATGTAGACTTCTTGGATGCTTCCAACCTGCACGCCACCGTTGCTGGCCTGGCCGAAACCCCTGACCAAGAAGAAAATCCGTGCTTTGAATCATCCCTGCTGCTTCTCGTTGCCTCTCAAATCGGCCACCTTGGCATTGTCCAGATTCTTCTCGGTCGCGTTTTCCAACAGCAGCAACAACCACGTGGACAGCTGAAGGAATTGATTACGTCCAGCCTCGTCCAAGCTTGCCGCGGGGGTCATTTGGATGTTGTAGAGTATATTGTACGCCACGCCTGGTTTGGCGTCAGTGCGACAATGGACCTAGCCAATATCACACCCATCCACTGGCTCTTCATGTTTCGACCCGAGGATCAGCGAAGGGCTCTGGGTCTGATCTTTGGCCATTCTGATGACTGGCAAACTCACCTGTTCACAGCAGTGCCCGAGCCAGGAATCCATCTTGGCCTGGCCACTGTGTCAGGCACGCCGGTGGAATTTGCCACGTCCGTGGGAGCGACAGATACTGTAGATATTCTTGTCGAGAAGATGACCTCGTTGCAGCAGCAAGGTCGTCTTTTCGGAGCGCCAAGCGAGGACATGTTCCGCCGAGCTGTCAGGAGCCACATGGCGTCTGCCGTCAAGATGATGCTCCCCCTGGAAGTTCGCCGCCGCAGGGCAGCCCGCGTCGACGCAGCGCTGGCCCGCCTGAGGCTGTCTCGGGGGCAGACAGAGTTTGATTCATTTGGCATTTTTGACGTGGGTCGCTCAACGAGCTCTCTCTCACTTGCTGTCTTGCACGGCTCCACCGAAGCGGTGGCCAAGGCGGCGAGAGATACCATTGACGTGCTACTCGAGTCGGGGTTCGCCGTGATCAACGGCGTGGCCAGCCGTCACAACATGGGCCAAACGCCACTGGCCGACGCGGTACGATGGGCGCCGTGCTCCTTTGATGCGGACATACTGGCCGTCTTTGTCTCACGAGGCGCCCATATCGGGGACTTGCCCCCCGCCGTGGTCCTCTCTCGGCTCGTGGCACCAAGACCAAGCGGGACGAGGGAAATTGTCATGCGGGAACTGCTGAGACTCGGGCTATTGAAGATTGACCAGTCTTTGGTTCTCCAGGCTGTCCAGACGGGCGATGCAGAGATCGTCGCCGCCATCTTGGACAATACTCCTGGTGGCATCTCACCAAATCATGTTTTCGGGGAGGATGACGATGGTGGCACCATGACTCTCCTGCAGGCAGCGGCTCTGGTGTCAGACGGTGCAGCGCTCGTCGAGCTCCTCCTGAATAGAGGCGCAGACATTGATGAGGCGAGGGCCAGTAGCTCGCCGCTCGAGCTGGCCATTGCAAAACCATCCGGCGCGCAGACAATCGACCTCCTCATCGATAGGGGTGCTTCGCTCCAATCCTGCCAATACCCTACGGTAATTCACTTTGCCGCCAGTCGTTGTAGCACCCTCAACGGCAGCCATATTCTGTCGCATCTGTTACAGCACGAGCGGGTCCGGGCGATGCTCGCCGTTCTTCCTGTCGAGTCTGAAGAGCAAAAGCTCTCTCCCGTACACATGGCCTGCTTTTCCGCCAATGTGCAAGCCGTTGCTGCGCTCTTGGAGGTAGGGGTTGAGCTGCCTCATCGCAACGACGAGTGGGACGTGCTTCATACGAGTGTCTTTCTGGGGAAACGCCCGCACATGAATCCGCTGTCTCCCATCCCGGAACAAGACGAAGAGGCCGTGGCCATCTGGAAGCTCAAGTCAGAACGACTCATTCTCTATCTCCTGGATCGCCTGGAGCCCAACCATGGTCGGACGCCACTCCATGTCGCCTGTCAGATTGGAGACCTGCGTCGCGTCAGGCAAATCATCCAGGACGATTTTGAAGCTCTCAATGCCACCGATGCCGATGGTAGGACTCCGATAGAATTTCTCGAAGATCCCAGCGCGCTTGAAGAGGAGCGGCTGATGCGAGGTGATATCACGGAACATACTGTCTCCAATGCGCGGCGGGTCTATGAATACGTCGAGGCTGCCCTGGAAGACCAACTTGCCTCTGCCAAGAGGAATATTGAAAATTGCCTCGCAGATACTCTCAAGACGCTTGATCTGGGGGAACTTGATGAGGTGGTGGGCACATCTTTGGAAGCACCGACAGTCGAAACGTCGGCCGAGTCAGCCAATATGTCTGCCTTAGTTATCGCAGAAGGGGTTCTGAGTGCATTCGAAATGGCCCTTGAGGACGCAGAGGGCAGCACAGCGGGGCCAGCTTCGAACACTGGGAGCCAAGATGATTGGGACAAGCAAGAGGATGGAGCCACGCTCGAACAGGGCGAGGCGGTTGTGCTTGATGGGAATGAAGGGCCAGAGGACCTTCTCCCCAAGGCGAGGAACCTTCTTCAGAAAAGGATCCAAGAACTGGGTGAGCTGCACGAAGATACCCTCGAGGCCGGCAAGGCTGTTGCGGAGATCCTCGGGGTTCTCAACAGACAAGAAGAGGTCTCGGAATCGATCAATCAGCTCCTGGAATGGCACCGGCGTGGCCTTCCAGAGAACGATCCACGGACCATGTACGTGTGGCGAGACCGCCTCGTTGTGCTCATAAACGGCGGCCAGGACGAGGACGCCATGCGAGAGACGCACGAGGCCGTCGCTGCTGCGACAAGTCGCTGGGGCCGCTCGCACACAGCCTACTTGGTATTTATACCGATTCTAGCCACGTTCAAATGCATAGAGGGCCACTCCAAGGATTGTGTGTCGATGCATGAGGGACTCTTGGAGACTCTCCAGGCTCCAGAGTTCCAGGATCAGCGTGGGCGCGATCTCATGTCCGAGGCGATCGTGCACCTCTGCTATCATTGTCTGGCCGAGGGCGATCTCGACGGTATCAGCAAGTACATCAACGGCTGCCTCGACGGCCTGGCCAGTGTTGACCCTAGAGACTTCCTCGCAAAGTTCGACTCGGCAGTAAACCTTGCCGGGGCCGTCGAGCAGACCGATGCCGACCTCGCCCATGGCCTGTGGACGAGACTCGTCCAAGTCTGCGAGAGCCGCCTGGCATCCGGGAGCCACTGCGAGCTCGAAGCACGTCGACGTCTCGCCGCACATCTGATGACACGCGGCCTGTGGGAGGATGCCCGAGCGCAGCACCAGCAACTCATCAAGGACTTGACGTTGCGAAAGGGTCCGAATGACCGGCAGACACTGCTCGTCATCGTAGAGGACGCCCGTGCGCTTTACCAGCAGGGCCTCCTTCCAGCCGCCCTGCAGCTCCTTCGCCCTGCCGTGCAAAAGCTCGAAGACAGCCACCTGGCGGGAGACGACATTGTGCACTGGCTCCAGGCAAAGTCATTGCTGGCAGAACTACTTCTGAAAAATGACAATCTCGACGAATGGGAGCGTGTGGCACGCGACGTGGCCGGTGCATACGTCCGACTGGACCCCAGAAGCGATGACGCCGTGGAGGCCCAACGCGCTCTGGCTTCTACGCTGGGACAGTCAGGGCGGGCGTCCGAAGCGAGTCAGATCGCCCAGGAATGCCTGGAGATGACCAGCCAAGTGCACGGCGAGAACCACAAGCGGACGTTGGCTGTGGCCGCCGAGGTTCAGCTGTATCTCACCCGCTGCGGCCGATGGGGAGACAGCGTGGCCGTGTGCGAGCGAGGGCTGGCCATTGCGAAAGCGGTGTGCGGGGAGTTTAGCACGGAGTTTGCCGACTGGCTTCATCTTTTGGGGACGTCGTTGGGCTTGGACGAGAAGCCGGGGGGGCTCGACAAGCTGCTGGAGTCGGCTGCGTTGTCGATGATGCTCAACGATGGCGTGCACACTCGCTCGTCCCTCCTGAGCATGTGGTCCGCGGCCGTCCACATGCGGAAGCAATCGCCCGCAAAGGCTCTCGACATACTGCGGGAGACCCTGGCGTCCTGCAGCGTCCTCTCGCCCGAGCCGCAGAGCCTCCAAGTTCGCGTCCGCACAGACATGGGCCGCTGCTGCACGGACTTGGAGCAGTATGACGAGGCACTTGTCCTTCTAGAGCAAGCCCATCGAGAAGCCAGACAGCTCTGGGGCGACTCGAGTAGAGAGACAATACCAGTCGTGGACTCGCTCGTGACGGTGCTTTCGCTTGTCGACAGGCACAAGGACGCCCTTCCGCTCGCGCACGAGGTGCTCGAGTACGCGGAATCGACGGCCGGGGCCTCTGACGATCAGACCATCCTCGCCGCGAGCAGTCTCGCCGACCTATACTTTGCGCTGGATAAGTGTTCCGCAGCCGAGCGCCTCTGGGACCAAGCTCTCGCGGGACTGGCGGCGCAAGGCGAGTTGGCGGACCAGGATCTGATAGCACGCTACCGTTACAATCGCGCGCTGGCTCTCCTCGGCATCTTGGACTTTGAAGCGGCCGGAAGTCTTCTAGCTCTGTCATTCGATCATTACCGACAGACCAAAGGGTCAGATGCTGAGGAGACATTGTATGTATCGATATCGAGGGCAAAGTTGGAGAGCCTCCTGGGACGTGATGATGCTGCTGAGGCCATCCTGCTCGACGTTGTCGAGTCAGCGAAGCAGGCGGCCGGCCTCGCCAAGGTCTTGCATCACGCCGAGGCAAGACTCGGTGGCGTATGGCTCCGCATGGGTCGATACGCAGCGGCAGAAGAGGTGCTGGCCAAGGCGGTCGAAGGCAATGGGGATGACTTTACGGCGCGAAGCCATCTCTGCACGGCCTACAAGAAGCAAATGAAGTACGACGAGGCCGAGGAGCAGGCGGCCATGCTTCTCTCCATGGTGTCGGAGGACGTGGACGAGCAGGCCATTGATGTGGAGCTCGTGCTGCTGAGGTTGTATCTAGACATGGGCAACGCGGATCAAGCCCGCGTGTGGGCAGACACGCTGTTTGGTCGCGTGAAGAATCTGACGGACTATCAAGGCAGTCCTCTCGATGTCGTGGGGGCATTGGAGGCGCTCATTGAATACTTTGGAAAGGACAAGGACGAGGAAAGGCTGTTTGAGACGCAGCTGATTGTGAGTCTGCCTCCTTTTCTTGTGCCCTTGTCGTCGATTCAAGCAAAGACAACAAGACCGGGGATCATGCTAATATTGTATTGGTAGTTTGAGTACATCCAGCAGAACCTACCTCTACGATTAAAAGCCAACATCTATTGGCGGCAAATGAAACGTGAAGAGGAGGAGAGTATCTGATCATGAAATTAAGTTTGATATTACACGCTCGCAGTGGAAATTTAAGTGATGGTAAACTTCAGCTCGCACGACCACTTAATCGGTTCATCATGTTCTCATTCTCATCATTGATATCATTATTCTGCAGTGCTGAAGCAAAAGTTACGATCTACGCACAATACCGCACCCGTAGCTTTAGTCAATACGCTTATATCTATAGATTATTATTATTAATATATACTTAATAAAAGCTAGGCTATAAAATAAATAGTTTATATAAATATTCTTAAAAAGTACCTATATAATACTCTATAGTATTGCTAATCTTAGATCGTTACTATTTGAACACCACTGTAAGTTGCAGAGCCGGTGATCTGCGTCCCCGTGTCTCCTCAAAAGTCCCGGTCAATCCACTTTGGCCAGGCAACCAAGTCTCCCAAACAAACACGCCAATAGCATCAGAACAATGATCCCTACCAGCATCCCTATTATTGCTGCCTCAAGGCAGCCATTTTCGTCTACGTGTTCAAAAAGCAGTCCCAGCCATGGCCATTAGAGCCTCAGGACAGCATACATCAAGGTCCTTCTTCCGTCTCCTCATTGCCATCGGCCTTCTTTACAAGACATGGACGAGTACATTCTCGAACATGCCAAGCGTTATCGAGCCCTCGTGGCTCGGTTCGCCCAGGACACCGCCAGCAAGGCCCTGGGCGGCGGCGACTTGACGCACCCGGCGCACAAGACGATCACGGAGGGTGGAGGAGACGAGGGCAAGACCATCGACCCGGACGTCGTCGTCGCTGTCAGGCTGCGGCCCTTGCTCGAGGGCGAGCTTGCCGCAGGCTTCCCCCAGGGCGTGTTCCTCCGCGACAAGGTGCCGGGCAAGTGTGACGTCCACGAGCTCAAGCGGCCCATCAGAGGACCGCCAGCTCTCCCGACACTGCAGGTGGGTGCACACGTGTGACTGCCAGGCATGCGTTTTCTGACTCGACTGTGCTGTGCAGTCGTCCAGCTTCCAGGTGGATCACTCATACGGCCCTGACGCCTCAACCGATGTCATCTACGACGACTTGGTGCAGCCGCTTGTCCCGTGGGCTTGGGGCGGGGGCATCGGGACCCTGTTTGCATATGGCCAGACGGGGTCCGGCAAAACGTACACCATCAGTCATCTCGAAAAGCTCGTCGTCCGAGCTCTCATGGACAGCAAGCTCCAAGGCTCCAGGAAGATCTACATCTCCATAATCGAGCTGGCCGGAAATGCAGCCTACGGTGCGTCAACAGCGTCAAGACCATCGCTACCCAGTCGTCTCCCGCTCCGCTAACATGTGCCCTGCCACTGCAGACCTCCTCAATTCCCGCAAGAGCATTTCCGTCCTCGAGGACAGCTTTGGCAGCGTGCAGCTCGTCGGTGCCCTGGAGCACCATGTCACAGAGACGGATGATGTCCTGCAGTACATTGATACAGCTGCGGCCTTTCGCCACACGGAGCAGACCATGAAAAATGACGCCTCCTCGCGGTCCCACGCCATCTGCCGTATCCGCATTGAGAATCCGGAGATGCCCTCTGCCGAGGATGGAATGCTGTACCTCATCGACCTCGCCGGTTCCGAGTCTGCGCGCGACGTGGCCCAGCACGGGGCGGTGCGCATGCGGGAGACGCGCGAGATCAACGTCAGCCTCTCCGTCCTCAAGGACTGCATCCGCGGCAAGGCTGAGGCGAGCGTCCTGCTTATGGGACGTGGCAACGAAGCGCCCAAGAAGACGCCGCACGTGCCGTTCCGGCAAAGCACGCTGACTAAAGTCCTCAAGCACGTCTTTGATCCGGCGGGCACGGCGAGCTGCAAGACCGTCGTCATGGCCTGTGTCAATCCTTGTCTTTTGGACATTGGCGCAAGTCGGAATACCCTCCGGTACGCCGAGATGCTGCGGGTCATTGCGCCCAAGGATAAGGTTGCTGTGTTTGATCCTCAGGTTCCCATGACGTGGTCGAACACCCAGCTTCGTGACTGGATCGATAAGAATGTGAGTAGCTTCTGGTGAAGGAAGAATGAACCCCGGTCTGTGTTTGTTCCTGCTGACGCTTGCGAATCATATCAGTCCGGCACACCGGCCATATCATCAGCCATTCTGGCCCCGTTCGAATCGGGCAGGCAGCTGCTCCGTCTTCCAGCGCCAGAGTTCGAATCACGTTGCCTGAGGACGGATGGCGTGACACCTGAGCATGCAAAGTCGTTTCGCTCCAAGCTCTGGCAGAAGCACGTCGACTCGCAGAAGCCTATTGGCAAAAGGTCAGCTAAAGATGCCAAGCCAGGCCATGCCTACGAGAGCACAGACGCCCTCGTATCGTCTTTTGCGGCCATGGACAGATCCTCAAGCCGAGATTTGGATCCAGAAAGCGCTGGTGTCCCCTTCCAGGAGCGCATCAGGGCGGGCATGGTCGTCAAGTGGAATCGGCCGCAGGGTTTCGACATGCCCCTCGCCCCCGGGATCCTGCTTGCGGTCATCCTCTGCCCGGTTCCTGCCATGGAGAAGGTTCCAAGCTCAGCTTTCCAGTTGTCCGGAGCCACCAATACGTCGTCCGGGAAGGGTCAGTTTCTGTGCGCCGTGGTCCAGCCGGGGGTGATGCCCGAGGCATACACCATCGACTTGTGGCGCCAGTTCGTTCTCGACGTGGAATGGATGGAAGCGGAGATGATTCTGGAGTACGACAGTGCTACTCGGTACTATTATCTTTCCATATAAGTACAACAGTCGGCTGCGAGTCTTCACGCCGTGCGCACATCATGCCTGTGAAAGAAAAGTAGACACGCCATACCTGTACATGCTCTCCTGTCTGGGCCTTAGTTATCACACTTCCACGGTCGCTCCCCGCCCAGTTTCTTCGGCTAGCTCAGCGGGCAGGGACAGTAACTCTGCTCTAGCCAGCCCTTCGTCGAACGCCTCGACATGTTCAAAATCAATCAGACGCATAGTACCGCTTCCCGAAACACTGTCAACGAGGAAGTTGTGCCGATTCACGTCACCATGAATCAGCCCCTGGCGATGCAGCCTGCCAAGCAACGCCTCGCAGTTGGCCAAGTCATCGACACAGGCCGGCCTTCCATCCACCCTTTGCAGCAAGAAACCAATGGTTCTACCGTTCTCCGTCACATGGCCGAGGAAGTCGGGTGCAATGGGAGGCTCGTTGCCATGTTGGCCATGATGACGCGCCAGGATCGAGTACGCCCACGTCTCGCGCTCCAGCCGGGCCATGTCCCATTGGAAGCATGCGATCTTGGCGACGGCAGGCGCGCCATTGTATTGGACCTCGTGCACGCCCGAGCGGAAACGCCTCGTTCTCTCCAAGCTCAACACATCGACCCGCAGCTCATGCCATGTTGTCTGGATCTCGGGCAGTGGGTCCGTAGAGATGATGGACGAGAGGGAGCCGTCCTCGTCCCGCGAGATGGTCATGGTGGTCCAAGGCGAGTCGGGAAGGTCTGGCAGCTTGGGAATGAGGAGATACGGCCTGCACATGGTATCGTCGTCGAATACGCCCGAGGCGATTGTGAGATAGTGGACTCTTTGGCCCACCCGGAGACGATAGTATCCGTTTTCATCGTCTATGCATTGAGAGAGGATTTCCATGTTTGATTTCGGAGGCATGGTAATGAATAGGTTTGGCAAGTTACGATGCGATTTTGTGTTGTAGTTGAGAGGTGCACACAGCCCGAGTGAGGTGTCTGAAACATTGTGCGCATACCTGACGCCGGACTCGACCCGTGCACTGGTTCCTCGCCAATCAATACGCGCGCGGGTATCACCTGCAACTCACCAAGATGCCAAGGTCGCCGTAATACTAAAAATTTTGGGCTTAAGGATTAACCGCCGGCCGAGTAGGTCCCCGGTGAGCGCTATGAGGTCGGTTCCACGCAACGGGATGGAAGTAACAGGGCACGAAGAGCTCTATAGCTCAAAGACCTCCTCGCCCACCATGATCAGACCCTTCGTCCAGCTGAGATGGACAGCGGCCTTCCTCGTGTCGTGCACCAAGCTCCGCGGCGCACAGACGTGGACTGCCACGTCTGATGTCGCGTGAAGGTTCTTGGATTCAAACCATTCCTTCATCATGGGCCGCCCACGATGAACCGTGCCTGGTCCGTTGTAGACATGGCTCTCCTGCCCCTCGATATGGTCCTCCTCCACAGGCGAGCCGTCGCCGGTCACAAACACGTCCACATCCAATGTCAACCTCTCGTCAAGGCTGGCCACCGCCCGTTGAAGCGCCTCGAGCTCCTCGGCAAACCATGCAGTGTACTGTATGTCTCGAACTGCCCAGAGCAAGTGGACATGTTGCACCTGACTCGCAGAACCAACAGGGTCTCTCACCGTAGCTTGTCGGACAAGGTGGGCCGCGATACTGATGCTCGGGGTGATGCCAATCCCTCCCGAGACGAGTGCGACGGCCTGATGCTGCTCCCAATGCGAGGACCCGAGACCATAGGGGCCATCGATCCGGAGCCGAATTTGTGTTGGGTCAGGCGCTTGCGCGGCTACCTTTGGTTCTCCCGTTGCCGTGCTCATGCCCGCCGGGGCTGTCGCACTGGCCAGCTGCTTGACCCTGTTGGTGTAGCCGCCCAGGCCCCTGATGGCAAAGGTGGCTGTCGAGTCCCCCGGTGCCGACGCGATCGTGAAGGGGTGCCAGTTGAGCCGGGAGATGCTGGGGATCTGTATCCAAGCGATCTGCCCCGGTTGGTGATGGAACGACAGTCTCGCCACCTTTATCTTGGTGACGTCTCCGGCGTAGTACGTGACGGACTGTACCGTGACGTGACGAAAGTTATAGAGAAAGCGAATCATTCGATCGACGACCCAAAGGGCCAGGCCGGGGAGGAGGAACTGGCGCGGGGGGACGGCGTGGACCATGGCCGCCACGACAAAGACGAGGAATAGAAAATGCATATAGTAGAACACCTCAAACAGCCTCCGACGGACCGGGCCGAGCGCGGTGATGAGCATGACGGACAGGGAGGCGACGCCGACGAGGCCCGCTTGGATGTAGCCACTCGTCAGCACGGTGGACAGCGTGCCCGCCTTGGCAAAGTTGTTGGCCGTCAGGGCAAAGTGCAAGATGGCGTGGATCGCGGTCGCCACACCGACGAAGCGATGATACTGCACCAAGACGGGCGAGGGGATGCGGAGGACCAGGGAGAAGAGGTTGGTCCGTGGCGACATGAAGAGGGCGATGCCACCGTTGGCCACGCAGAGGTAGCCGTAGCGGCGGAAATCGCCAGAGAATCTCATGCGGTTCCACCCAAAGATGATGTTGAGCCCCACAAAGACAACGAGGCGAGCCAGGTCGGGGATCCGGTGACGCGTGATGGATGGGAGCAAGGGCGGCATGGTCCTGACCTTGTGGAGGCAGACGGTCCAGGTCCAGTGTGATGGCGATGGCTTGGGAGAGGGACCTATTTCAACGTGTGTGAGCTCTTGCAGTATCGGCCCCGTCAAACAGCCGAGATTCTTGCAATGTGCCAGGCAACGTGGTGGAAGCCACAACATGGCCGCTTGACAACGAAGACTCGGTCAGATCAAGGAAGACCAAACAAAACTCACCCTTTCGGAGCAGCTGCCTCGCAAACGCGGGCATGACTGTGAGGCTCTCCAGCAGAAGCATGCCCAGGACGCTGGCAAAGTACGCTCGCGCATTGGTCAAGTCGTCCCGTATGAACGGTCTCGCGCTCTCCAGGGCGGATGTGCTCATGTTGGATGATCGAAGACTGCCGTTCAAAGCAAATGGGATCGGAGGGTGTTGGGGGAGAGGAAGGATACAGATTGAGCCGTGTGAGGTCCAGTAGGCAGGACGCACAAAGAATCAAGAGAGTGTCTTATACTGCGGACGTGACGCAGAGCAGGCAGAGCGGGCGGTTGGGTTTTCCTGCGACAACCGGTCGAGAAGAGGGATCTGAGCCTTCGAGACGGTCTGCGCCCTGAGAAGGAACATGTAGCCTTTGCCGTCCATATCAGCTCAGCTCAGTGTCGCACTGGGATGCGGATTGGACGTCTCGCGACCACGATGTAGTTGCCAAACGTCAGGCCCCCTGGGCAGCATCCAGGGGTCAAGAGGCACCCGCCTTGTGCACAGCCGACGCTTGCACGGAAGCCGTCCCAAAGCTGCCGCTCTTGTTCAGCTAGTCCACCTAGCGATGTGGAATCAATTCGTGGCGGGCCAGCGAGCAGGGCAGCTGGGAGCGACATGGTGGTCCACGCGCCCGCAACACGTCGTCAAGAGAGACAATACCGGGCAAGGAACGACGCGTCCTGGACGGCATCTCGCCCTCCCGTCCCTGGCCTGTCCTGGTCCGGGTGCCCGATTCATCCATCCGAAAGACGGACGGCAGCCAGCAACATCAAATGCGGCTGCATGGCATGCGGGGCCGCTGGCGGTTGACGGCAGCGGCTCGTCTGTCAGCCCTGCAGGGATGCCGCCGACCAACCATATTATCCACGCCATTTGGAATCATTTCGGGCCTGTTGTGGCTATGCGACGACAGCCTCACGTTCCTCCTCCATCCCTTGCCCGGTCGGGCGCACGATTTACTGGCGGGTTCGGCAGCATGATACTCAGGTCTCTTCGCGCAGAGATAAAGTGAGCGGCGAACCACCGCAAGGATCAAGACAATTCCACATCGCACTCAGCTCACACAACCAAACCTCCAACAACTCTTCATCCGCCGCTCATCAACCGTCAGCGCTACACGCACCCATCCTTCCCACGAGCCTACTTTATCTCGCCCAACAATGGTCTCCCCCACGCGCACACTTGTCCCCATGGTGCTGGCCTCCGCGGCGACCGCAGCGACCGATGTTGGGTATGGCGGCACTCTCTCCTCGAACGATGGGGGTCTCGAGGGCACTTGCACCATTTCCAGCGAGGAGACCGTCTCGTGCGACAACTTTTCGCTCCTCGACGGCGCTGCTCCGTCCTTGTACCTCTGGGGCTCCGCGACTGATGCTCTCGCCGACGGTGAGCGTATTTCGGACTTCCAACTCGAGACCGAGTACGATGGTGCGACCGTCGACTTTGCTCTCAACAGTGGCGTCAATATATCGTCGCTCATGAGCATCGGGATCTGGTGCGAGACCTTCTCCGTCAGCTTCGGAGAGACTGTGCTCACGAGGGACGGCGGTGCTATGATGGAGGATACCACCGAGGAGGAGGAGAGCACGGGTGGGAACGACGAGCAGGCTGACAATGCCGCTCGAAGCGGCGTGATGGGGTCAATTGCCTGGGCCGCCGTCTCTGCTGCGGTCCTGGTCATGGTTGGCTTTTGAAAGGGTTGAGACGCTGCCCTTGTTCCTCACAGCCAGAGCAGAGAGTATATATCTCAGAATGAAACTAGGTGTCTCCAGTCGATCAAGTACACGTAGGCGAGGTGAAATCGAATTTGGCCATGTGGACTTGCTGTCTCGAATCGGAGCTCGTCTCCATGTCTTTAAAATCGCCATCCTCGAGATCCTTCAATTCGACCCCGACACGTACTTTGGCGCGCTTCCGTCGAGTAGATCATGGCTCGGATCGGGTTGGACTATTTTGGTGCGGTTTGAATAGGCGTACGTGTCGGCTGAACCCAGCTATCCATCCATGGTTTACTTCTGGTTCCTGGCAGGGGCGAGGTGCCATTCAAGGACCCCCTCATGATTCGTCACCAACAGAGTCGGTGACTGCCCCCAGCAAAAAAGGGGGGACGCAAAAACATACAACAGCCGGGATTCGCTGGTCGTCACCGACCCAACTACTAGTCGGCCCCTCAGCGGCTTGACTCTGGGAGAGCGGACGGGATCCCGTATTTTCCACTGGGTATGGTCGTATGTGACAGGAATCTGAGCTGTTATAGACTATAGCGTTGTGAGTCTGCCACGGGACAAAGTTGCGTCCTGATGAGACCTAATCCCGAGAAAGGTGAAGTAGACTTCAACACTCCGGCAAAGGACCGCGACCCCATCGTCACGGCTCGTCATCATAACAGATCGTGGTGAGAACTGCGACAGCTCGAACAACGTCAGCCGGCAAGCTGCTTGCCGCGTGCCTGACGCACAGCATCGATAGGCGGCTCGCGTCTGCATGGGCACAAACGTCAGGAGCTTCCCAAGGAACCCTCTTCAGGTAGGCGGGTAGGCAGTCAGGCGTTTTTGCCAAGAGCTGGGCCCATCATCCCCATCTCGCTTGATTGAAATGTCTTGCTCCCTATCGCGCCTCACACGCAAGCCTTTCACTCATGTCGCCTGTTGCATCTGTTTCGGTACTCGACCTGTGCAAGGCCTTGGCATTGCGGACTCTGTAGATTTGGTCGACACTTTTTGGCTGGAGGTGGATGGAGGCTGAGAGGATCTTAGCATGCTGCTGGATACTTACTACAGTATGATGAATGTTGGTGGTGAGCTCCAGGGTCAACGCGGGGAGGTGTTCGTTTGACCGCCCAATCAGGACTAGCGTGTTTTACTCCTCCTGCCCTGCCAGGACCGAGATCCAGAAAACCTTCCCGCGTCCGTCAACTGTCGTTGCCCTGCTTCACGGGATACGCGACAACCACCTGCGGCACCTTCAACATTGCACGCCCCCGCTGCACCAGAGCCATCGCATCGTTTGTCAGTTTCTATGCGATTGCTCCACTAGATTTTTATCGGTATCCTCGTTACTCGTCCCATTGATGCGATTGGTTCGCAATCGGCTGTGCTGTGCTGTGCTCCGCTGCGAACCACCCAGCGCGTCAACAATTTGCGCCATCACGCATCCCCCGACCCTCATCGACGCATCGTCTGCGAATCGGTCTCCCTTGTCCCTCGACATCCTGTCGCTCTGGGGGAGAATTTCTGCCCGGAAAACAAAGTTCAGTGTCGCGCGCGATCAATCAGTCTATACAAAGAATGGACACGAAGCGCAAAGCAAACGGGGCCGCAACCCCAGACAACGAAGATCGCGCCGCAAAGCGCCGCAAGCTTGCTGTAAGTGATCGCGAGTCGCGCTACGTCGACATTTTGGCAATGCTGATTCTTATGAGGAATCGTATGATTTGTCCAAGGGCGAGACACGAGAGTCAACAACAGCGTACGGCCTGAGCCTGCTCGACCAGATCCGTCGCACATCAGACAAAAGGCAAGCTCGGTCTCGCAAACCATGCTCCCAGCACCCAGCTAACAGATGCAGCGGCCGACGTGTAGCAGGGTACTTTGAGACTCTGCCGCCTCGTCAAGGCAATGAGGAATACTACGCCCGCACGCGCATGCCGATATCGTTTCAGACAATCGAGGAGAAACTGCAGAGCGGCGATTTCCAGAACTTGTCCGAGCTCGAGAGCTACCTCAAACGCATGATTACCAATGCGAAAGAGTGGTTTCACAAGTCCTCTCCCGAATTCGATGACGCGGAACGAGTCCGCAAGGCTGTCAGCAACTACATGACCAAGAACAATCCCGCATACCAGAACAGGAACTACCAGGCGGTCGCAACGCCTCTGCCCCCAGATGGCGCGGTTGCCGCGACGCCCCTGCGATCCCACCACGCGGCGAAAAGAGAGGGAACAGCGGAAGATGCCGAGGACGATGCCGATGCAGACGAAGGCGAGGAGATCGGCACAGGCTCGAAGCGGAGATCCATCATACTCAAGCGACGTGTGACCAGCCGCACGAGCAGGAATTCAATGTCAACACCGCAACAGGAGTCGCCCCGCAAGTTACCTTCCGGAAAGCCCGATCATCAATACGAAGACGTGCCGTACAAGGGCCTGAGCTTCCAACAAGCCCAAGAGAAGATTGTGGAGGAGGGACTGCGATACAACACGGAGGAGTAGGAAGCCCTGCACCACACACATGTTTGACAGATGAGCTAACAGAACCAGGTATGATGGACCCTACTTTGAGCCATTTATCAATTTGCCTCCGCGGTCGCTCAAAGATTACTACTCCATGATCAAAGAGCCCATGTGTCTCCGAAAACTTCAAAAGCTCGTCAGGGGTGTGCAAGGACGAAACGACGTGACGGGTATCACCGAGCTCAAAAGCTGGGCACAGTTCGAGGAAAAGGCTAAGCTGCTGTGGACGAATGCCTACTACTACAATGAGGACGGGAGCGACATATTTGTGCTCGCTCAGGAGCTGGAAAAGTTCCTGAAGAATGAGATCAAGGAAGCAAAGGCCAGTGCGCCAGAGCCCACACAGCCCAAGATCAAGCTCAAGGTCGGGACCCAGCAGCCAGAGCAGCCATCGACCAGAAAGATCACGCTCAACGTCGGCACCAGCCGAGGTGCCTCGACAACAGACTCGCCTGCGCCGCATGCGGCTGCTTCCCCAGCACCTACGCCGGAAGTCAACGGCACAGTACAGACGCAACCCTCAGTAACAGCACCGGAGAAGGCCAGAAGCGTTTCGGCCGCTGCACCTTCGCCGAGTCCTTCTGTCCCCCCTACTCTCAAAGGCGAAGAGGCTCGCATGTCACCAAGCGTGCGCCCGCCCAGTGCCACGCCAGCGTACGGAACGCCAGTGCCACCCAGGCCAGGAGGCTATCCGCCCATGCCCGCCCAGCCTCAATTCCAGCCTTTGCCAACTCCGCCCATGGAGCAGAAGCGGATGCGGCTCCCAGGAAAAGGTAGGTCCCTGTGCCAGCTGCGGTGCAGTGCCCAAGATGCTGACCTGCAACAGGCCAAGCCGACGCGTTAATATCGCAGATGCGTCTGCTCTTCTATCGAAGCACCGGCGCCGAGCCGACCATGACGACAGTCATGCCCGATCGCTGGCAGATGCAGCAGTCAGCCACAGTCAACCTCCCAGCCGACAGTAACCGCATGACCATGACCATCACCCTTCCGTCTTTCCTTCAAGAACGCCACTACAGCCTGTGGGCCCTGCTCGACCGTCACAATCTCAAGTGCTCGACGCCCTACAACCCTCAGCAGGCCTACGGCGATCGTGTCTTTGAGGCCATGCTACACCCAGGACTGAACGTCATCGAGGTGCATCTGATTGCCGCCATCCCTAAGCATGAGCGTGCTCCCGGAGGTCCAGACACCGAGTTGGAAATCTTCACAGTGTACGCGAATGTGATGCGGAATTAGGAATCCCGGGCAGGCGGACCACAAATATTTGAAGTCGAACAGGCGGTGGAGAATGGAGAGTCGCCAGCGCAGCGGCGTCAGACGAGACGCGGAAATCGTGAAACGGTACAACAAACCCTGCCGTCTTCGACGACGACCCCGGATCATAAACCGTGCCAGATGATGCAGCCAATGCGAATGGTGGTCTCTGCAGGGCAGCAACACGTATCGCACATGGCCGCGGAAAGTTATGGGATCCCCTCGCACGCGCATCCCCATAGCTGGAGAACGAAATTCGCTCTCCGGTTCGCAGAAGGAACCAACAGGGACCTGCATCACGGTTGTGATGCTCGTGGCACACCTGAGGACAGTATTACCCTTGGGAATGTACCAATATACGAGGGCAGCACGCATGTGATGAATCTGCCGAGGCTGGCACCGAAAACTGTGTTTAGATGATGTGAGGGTTTTTGGCCGGCGAGGAAAGGCTACAATGATGATAATTTTGACTGGCGCTCAGGCGAACATCATGCGCGTATCGTATGCGACGAGCTTGCGGCAAGAGGGCGCGTCTAGCTCATAGACACACGATACCTACTGCAAATATATTGGGTTTTCTTCCATGCTCTGATCGAGGATGATGGCCTCGCCATCGTTGCGAGCCTCCAGATAAGGGACCCAGCAGATGAGGAATGCTCATCCATCATGCGGTGACGTATTTTGTTTACTCAGTCTCGCTTCAAACAACGCGTCGACATTTGATGCCCTGGGACGAACAGGCGAACAGCGAGCTGGCTCTGGCGCCAGCATAATGATAAGATCAGTAATATGGGATAGTTCTTTCAGAAGTCGGCATCATGGATGCAGATGCACCATGCAGACAAGAGTTGGAGCCCGTTCATTCATGCTAAGGTCGTTCCGTGGCCCATAGGTACCCAATTTCGCTACACCGCCTGCAGGGACCGACCCCAGGGATCGCTCCCTCGTCATCCCGCATCCGCCCTCCAGAGCCCAACCGTCTCCTTCTCCCCCCCTAATCCCGCTCTCCCACTCTCGCGAAACGTGACGGTCCTCGCATTCCCAACCCGGAAAACGTCAGTAGACAAGTCCGGCTGATACCACGCCCAATGTAGCCGAGGCGCGTGTCACGCCGTCCAACGAGCTATGCCGAGCTTCTTCCAGTTCGACCAAGGCACCGAGTCCCGCGTCCGCGTCAACAATGCCGACACGTCGCCTCTGCTGGGCCGCTATCGCGCCGTGCTCCCTCAGCAGCGCGGGCTGCGGCGCCAGGCGAGTCAGCTTGGTTTACTGGCGAGTGGGGGCAGGGGGAGCGTCCACGTTGGATATGGCGCGCTGCTGGTGTCCGACAGCGACGATGACGACGACGACGACGACGACGACCAAGATATCGAGGATGGGCTGAATGCGTGGCAGAGATGGTGGCAGCGCTGGGTGCTGGATCTGTGGGTGAACCCCAGGCAGGCGGCGGTCAGACGCGTCGTGAGCAAGTGGTACATGCGGTACGGGTTCCTGGTGTTTCTCCCAGCGGCACTGACCGTCGCCTGGTGCTCGCTCCCGTTCCCACAGTATCGCCTTCCCGAGGGCGACGACGATACCAAGATGCATGTGCACGAGGATACCACGCCAGGTCACGGAAAAGCCAGGGTGCTGGTGAACTTTTGGTTCTTCGTCTTCGTCTTCTACGGATTCTACAATGTGACGGCACTGACGTGGATCACAAAGATCTTCAACCTGTACAGTCTCAACTGGTGGCCTTCGTCCCTGGGGTTTCCCCTCACAGTCTCCATCATCGCACTGCTGTCCGTGACAGTGCCCATCCCGATCTACTACATTGACAAGACGCGGTTCTTGACGATGCACAACACGTCATGGATCTCGTGGACTTTTATCATCATGGCACTCCCGGTGGCCATTGCCCTGTTGATTTTGAGGAACAATGAGCGCCATCTGGGGCTGCGGAATTCTCTGTCGGAGACGCAGCGCATCTTCACGTCCTCATGGTGGACTAGCGACACGGAGACATTTGCGAGGAGGGAAAGGAGGCGTGCACCGGTGACCGATGATCTGTTTGATCCCGACACCGTATCGGGAGGCGTCATTGCGCGCCCGCGTGGCCGGAGGACCGTACGAACGAGCTGGTTCCCAGCGAGCTTTATCCGGTTCCTGTGGTTCTGCGTGGCGCTCTTCATCGGGCTCATGGCTTACGTGCTTGGCGAGGCCTATGCTGAGCTCTACCTGCGGACGCTGCCCCACGACAGTTGGGAGACGGTGGTGTACGTCTATGGCTGGGTGGTCACGGTGCATCTGCTGGATGCGTTGACGGGCTGGGTGTTGGGCATCCGCGAGGGCGAGCGCGTAGGGAGTTACCCCCTGAGTTGGGTGTTCAAGCTGTAAGACGCCTTTCCCCCGTCCTGGAACGCCGAGTGAACTGACGAGTCCAGCTACTTTATGCTCACGTACCAGACGTACGTGCGTGCTCTGTACGCCCGACTGCGCTCACCGAAGCAGTTCGTCATTCTGCAGATCCTATCTTCCGCGCGCCTTGTGGTCCTCACTCCGCTCATGATGACCTCGCTGTTTCATCGCATTTTGACGATTCTCGGCCTCACGACCTTGTCGTTTGGGACATACCAGAAACTGCAGACGCGCAATGTGTTCATTCGCTTCCTTGCCGAGAACGCGTCCATGGCTGCGTTTCTGGGCAGCATCCTCGTCCTGCACTTTGGGCCGAACAAGGACGTCTATCCCTACTTTGCCTTTGACAAGAGCAGTGGGAGCGACGACGATTACGACTTTGACATGACGTTCTGGGCGTCTGGTGTGACCTGGGCGTGCGAACTTGTGGCGAGCCTGGTGGTCAGGGGCCTCATCAGCGTCTGCTTCAAGGTAGACGTTGGGCTGGAGGGTCGGATGGACCTCGCCGTCTGGCCAGAGCTACTGCCCACTTCGGTGGCGGCAACGTTGCACGTCCTGCAGAACATGTTGTTCTCGATTGTGCGTCTGCGATTCAAAGCCTGAGTGAGAGGCGGGGGGCGCAAATTGGGGCTTGGTTTTGATATATGGACTGTTGTGCGTGTTTGAGCATTCTGCTTCCCACTTCGATACCCTTAGCGAGCCTGTGCATCATTTTCAGCTACTAGATCTTGTTTGCTTTTAATCTAATTCTTCTGCCATCTTGCATCGGCCATGGGGCGTGATCCGGGGTGATTGCCTTTGACTCTTGAAGCAGAGATGGGAGGAATGACATGAGATAGCTGGCTAACATGATGGCGAGCAGATGCATCCCGGAGACTATTGGGAAAGTCGCAAGGGCCCTCCCTGCAGGACACCCTCTACGCTGTGCGTATGTGTCTCACCACTGCCCACGGCCGGATCGTATATCTGCCTATACAGTACATGTGCGTGCAGCATCCCGCGGCAAGAAATGACTAGTCCCTCTGCGGACAGGGCCAAAGCTACCCTAGGGTATTGGCACCCCTCCAAGTGGTTTCCTGAGCGTAATGACTCGACGTCTTGTCAGGGTGAGAGTCGGTGAATGTTGGGGTAGCGCTCTGCGATGATGCAAGCCATCGTGGGATGCTGGCGAAAGGCGGTGAAAAGGGCATTTCTTTTACCTCAGTAGAACACAAATCGCCCTCGACGCTTCATGGCAGGGAGTTGGCTGCCGCTGTTACTCAGGAGGCGCAATAGTTTGCGGCAACAAGAGACGTGGTGTACCGTCAAGGCAGGCAATAGTGAAGAGACGTACACCGAAACACTCGGGCAACTCGTAGCTGCATTAAAGGAGCCGGCCCGGTTCGCTGATGACCGTCTGCTGCCCGTCTCTTGACGCGGAAGCTGAACCGTAAGAGTTATGGATCCAGCTGCCGATCGAGCGCTGGATAGAGACGTGCCTATGGGAACATTTCGACATTGGTGGGGTTATGGAGGGGCACTGATGCTGCGGCTTCGTTTTAAACAGTCAAATCTAGCCGCCGCAAGCGTCCTAATAAAAAAAATAAAAAAAAAAAGAGCATCCCAATTCGGTGGAACAGCAATGACAACGTGCAGAGAGCGCCCTTGCTCCGAGCGAGACAAGCCCAGATCGGCCAGTGCCCTATCGTCAGGCCTCAGTCTTCTCGAGTATGAATTTCACGATTTGATGGCGATTGGGACGGCAGAAAAATGTTGGAGGGGTAGCTTCCAGCCTTATCAGCAGGGTGCGCCGGCTGGCGATGGAGCTGACGGAAGAGGGTGTGAAGAGAGGTGTTGGAGACGTGGGATGTTTGCACAGAGAGCAGACAGCGCACTTTTGGGGGATGCAAGCTTGTCCCTGTTTGTTGATCTTGGCGATATATTTCACACAACATGCTGAACAGACCCTACCAGTGGCATCCACATGTATCACATGCAAAGGCTGTCGTCCTCCAAGGTGAGATGGTCGCAATAAAACTGAGAGCAAGGGTACCTTACGGTATGGGCAGCAGTCTTTCGGTGCCTCTGGCAACTCTTTGCCCTGCTGTCCCAGGCCAGGCAGGCCTGCCATCACGACTTGTCGCATAGCCTGTCTGTCAGACGCGGGACATTGGATGGAGTGCACGGCATCTGCAGGTGCGCGGTGCACCTGCGCCAACTCAGGCGACGATGGCGGGGCGGATACGGATATATGGACCCTCGTCCGACCCGCTTGGAATTGCGGATATTCATCACGCTATCAACAAACAGTCCTCATGTACTGTACACCTATGTGGTGTATCGCGAGACGTCGGCAGCGCGCAACGTGAACAGAGGAGAATAGAGCGCATGCCTTGCGATGATACGTCATGTCAAGGGGCACCCACGGTGGTTGTTATCTCGCGGCCTACACGTGCTCAGCGGCCATGTCTGCGTGTCACGGTCACGGTTGTCAAGTGGTGGGGTTCGTATCGCGGCGTGGCTGGCCGCCCATGGAGTGAGACATCCCACCTGCTGCTTCCAAGGCTTGCTATTTGCTTATGGTCGCGCGGCTTGCCTTGATTATGATATGTCGATGGTGCGATGCTGCGCAGCAAAGCGCCGCACATGTCGTCTTGGACAGCCTGTTCTGGCCTGGTTGGGATGCAACAGAATGCATGGCAAGAGTCAGTTTGCGTGCACGCTCACTCACCGCTGGGGCCGTGTGGCGCGCCTGGTATTCCTGGAGGCTTGCGGGATGGGGAACGCGATAGGACTAGCACTGCTACGATGAACTCTGGGTTTCATCACGGAATACATGGGAGCATTCGCACTGCGGCTCATGCTGCTCGGCCGCGCGAGGCCTGGCAGAGGTAGGATCATGAATTCTCCTCCCAGGTGTTCCAAGGGTTGCAAATTGACCTTGCGCCCGATGACACCTGAAACTACCAGGTCCAGTAGCTCGCTCGTCACTATGATAGTCCTAGCAGTCATGCAATTTCGCAGTTATCGCACGCGCGGGACCATCCGCGCCATTAAAATCTTGATACCCCGTCTCCCTCTCCATGGAACATACTTTGGACAGGACCGAGGGGATGAGGAATACGTCCTCTCGGCCAGACTAGAGAGCCCTTCTTATTAATAACTCGCCTCTCGCCACGAGTCTGACGAATTCCTTGCCACATGCTGTCTTCTGTTGCCCGTGTTTTTACCAGCATTCGCCGTCCTCTTGCCTTCTTCTGGTGCAACCCAACGAGTCACCCTTTGCGCCCGACCAATCAGTCCACATTGCGCGCACTCCGACCCAGATACTGTACAAGGCCCCGACATCTGGTCCCTGTCGTACCCTGTCGCTCCTTCCGCGGCACCACAAGCAGCCAGCCAGCCAGCCAGCCCGACCAGCAAACGGACGTTGCGCCAGCTCGGGATTGCGCTGTGCCTTCCTTCCGTGACTCTTTTTTGCCCACGCAATTTTTTTTGCAGCGTGTCGAAGCAACTCGCTGCTGCCTTGCTACCTGACCTTCCCTCCTCGCTCCATTTTCCCTCCTGCTCCGTGTTTTCCTTCCCTCTCCTCTTCCCTTCCCCCCTTCTCTCCCTCACAATGTCATCCCAGGACGCCACGGCTCCTGCTCCCTCCTCCTCCACCACAGCGCAGTCACAGTCGCAGCAGCAGCACCAGCAAGATGCCTCGGGACGACAGCCCTCCTCCGCCTCCGCCGCCGCCGCCCAACTCACCCGTGCAAAGGTAGAGCTGCGCAAGGTCCTGCGGTCGTTCAGCGACTTCCCCATCCCGGGCATTGAGTTTGTCGACATCATGCCCCTCTTCGCCAACCCCGCCGCCCACAACACCCTCGTCGACGCCCTCGAGCTCCAGATCCAGCAGGCCTTCCCCGGCGCCCGCCCCGATGTCATTGTCGGCCTCGACGCCCGCGGCTTCCTCTTTGGCCCCGGCCTGGCCCTGCGACTCGGCGTCGGCTTCGCCGCCGTCCGCAAGAAGGGCAAGCTCCCCGGTCCCTGCGTCACGGCCGAGTACCTCAAGGAGTACGGCGCGGACTTTTTCCAGATGCAGGAAGACGCCGTCAAGCCCGGGCAGAAGGTCCTGATTGTCGACGACATCATTGCCACTGGTGAGTCCCCCTTTTTTACCCTCCGACATGAAGCCTGAACAAGACAAGACTGACAGCGCACTCCAGGCGGTTCCGCAAAGGCCGCTGCCGATCTTGTGAAGCAGCTCAAGGGCGAAGTCACGGGCTTCCTCTTCATTCTCGAAATCCCCGGTCTCCACGGCCGCGACAAGCTCGAGACCGCACCCGTTTCGATCCTTATGGACGATAACTAGAGGCTCTCGAATTCGGTGCACGTGTGGGCTGCGCCTAAGTGGCACCAAAACAGGGGACGCCGACGAATTCATCTTCGACACGCAATGGATCAACATGGAGGGGCGCACAATTTGGCGTTTGGGGCTGATTTTTCAACATAAAAAATTCGGAGACGTTGAGGAGGCAACGCTCGCATGACTGACTATAGATGGAAGCGCTTGAACGATACGGGCGGTTCACTGGGATCATATTTCCCGCACTCATTTGATATAATACCATGCACATGACAGACTACGAACATTTCTCAGTGCTTGAAATTGTCTATATTCACTGTCCCATATATACCGCCAAAAAATCAAATGCAACGCTTTTTTTCGAACCCCGTCTCATGCAGTCGTATATATGTATGTGTCCAATTCTCATAGCACAATCGCGTTCGTGATCCGTGATCCATGACTCGTCAGATCGTATATCCTCGACATGCCCACGGCCTTGGCTTCCTTGAACAGCTCCATCTCGCCCGGGTGCACAGTCAAGAGCACCATGGGTATCCCGTGGAGGCGCTTCATCCCACTCGGCGTCACCTGCTCCGTCTCGATGAGGGGCCGGACGGCCTCCTTGGAGCCGCTGTCATCCACCATCACGACCAGCTGGAGGGAGTCTGGGGATGGCGGGAATGAGGGGATGTTGCCCAGCTTGCGGGCAAAGGTGCAGCCACCTCGGCGCATGACGATCACCTGGTGGTGGCGCGACGCGATGTCGGGCAGCGGCTCGTGACAGGCCTGCTCTGCGACAAAGACAGTCTTCCAGGGGAGATCGGGGGTCTCGAGCAGTCGGGAGACGAGCGGGTTCTGGAACCCGTTCACCTCGGGCATGGGAAAGGCGCCGGGTCCAACGCCGGTGTACGCGTCCCAAACGCGCACATTGGAGTTCTGCGACGCAGGCACGCCAGTGGGGGACGAGTCGAAGACAGACGTCAAGGTGCGGAAGAGGGACTTGAGGACCGTCTCGGGATGCGTGTAGCGGTCCTCCACGAGGTAGTCATCCTCCATCTTGGACCCATTCTCCGACTTGGGGGGGTTCATGACGCCGATGCGCACCATGTCCTGGCGGCGCGTGGCGGTGAATGCCTCGTCCCGAAAGTTCTTGACGTCTTCTGCGTGGAAGAAGACGAGCTCGTTGGGGCCGACCTCGGTGGGACCGATGCGCTTTATCTTGCATGATGCCTTCTCGTCGTCCTTTTGGGGTGTATGGTCGACGACCATTTGCAGCCCGGCCACGTTCTTCACCAGGGGGCCCCATTCGAGTCGCTCAATGTTGGTGCCATACTTGCCCAGGATGGAGTCGATGGTGTCGGTGGCCGGGAACTCGATGATCTGGGTCCTGGGAGGAACTGGCACGGCGCATTGCCCATCGGGCGGAAGCAGCTGCGGCGGTAGTGTCCACGGGAAAAGCGTGTGGTTCGAGGTGGGTCGGTATTTGATGACCTGGCCCTTCTTCTTGTCGAACACACGGACCGTCTCGTGAGGCCCTCTAGGGTTCGGCGTGTTGTAGAGTCCCGTGAAGCGCGACACGTGGAAGAGCTCGCGCCTCGCTGCGGTAGCAGAGCCTGTCAGAGACATTGGCACCACAGGTGCGGGACACGAATTCGTGTACGATTCGTTGTAGTAGGTGACAGCGTTCTTGGGCCCGGTAGCGCCAGATGGTTTCCGAGACCGGGGCCGTCGACCCTTTGGGATGATCAGTGGGTGGCCCTCGGTCGAGAAGACGTACGGGGCGTCCAGCTTGTTCAGCGCATGCTCAGGCTCGAACAGCAGATAGAGGTACTTGGCCGTCTCTCCCAGAAAGAAACTCTCCATGCGGTCTGCCTTCTGGCCTGTGCGCACATCCTGCAGCCCTGCCCAGCCGCAAGGTGCGTAGCACCGGGCCTTGATGTCGCGGAGGACCATCTCTCCAACATAGAGGTACCACGGGTCCTTGGTCGCACGATAGATGTAGTACGTGGACTCGATGAACTCGGGTCGGCCCGGCCACCATCCCAGGCCACCCTCCACGTCCAACTCGCGGAATGACCAGCGCTCGGGGATGGCAGAGTATCTCGTCCAGAGTGCTGTGTACAGCAAGTTGGCCTCCACCGCCTCGTCAATCTCGCCGGCCAGCGCCAGGAGGCCCGCGTAGAAGGCACCCAAGCTGTCAATCCAGGTTGTGTACTGTTCCCCCGTCCCGAACTTGTTGTTTGCATAGTACGGGTATGCCAGCCGGTCATTGTATATGTATTTCTTGACGGACGAGTGAGCCTGATGCCACGTCTCCAGAAATGCTTCTGGCGCGGCGCGGTCAGGACGCAGTGGCGGATGGAGAGAATTTGGATCCAGTCGAGCAGCTCCCTTGGTAGCGGCTGGCTTTGACACGTTCTGGGCCTCGTTCCCAGACAGCAGGATGTAGCTCTTCACGGCGTACTCAAAGAAGCTGTCCATGCCTGCCCCGATGCCCGAGTGTGGCCCAATCCAGACACCACGTTCGGCGTCCAGGCCATTTCCAATGAGACCCAGAGAGCTTCGGCGGTCCCATACCTCGAAGAAGGCTCGTTTGGCAGCCTGTTCAAAGCGGTCATCTCCCGTCAAGCGACTGAGCACGGAGAATTCCAGAGTGAGACTTCCTGCCCCAGCGCTGCAAGTCTCTGTTACTTCCCGGCGGCTCTGGTCATCCGGTCCCTCCTTGGCAAGCTTGCCCCCGTCGTGCAGGGGTGACTTGGTATAGAATGGGATGCCATGGCGCAGGTTCACCCGAGGATACGGGATGCCAGTCGGTGTGTAGAATGCGGGCAGGAGTCTCTCGCCAAGATCCAGCGCGAGTCGCAGTAGTTGGCCGTCGTACACAAAGCCATTGCGCCACTGGATGGGTGCCACCTCGAGGGGATCATCGCTGGTCGCCTCCCTGGTCGGGGTCGCGTCGTAGCCGGGAATTGGCAGCTCGCCCACGGCAAACAAGTGCGCGCTGAGCAAGCCTCCGAGTCCTCTGATAACGGTTTCAAACACCTGCACCTTGCTATCCAGGTCGAAACCCCTCGCCCGGCTGCCGCTGCCGCTCGGACCCTTTCTTCCATCGCCATACAGCCGAACGAATTCGCTGACGCCGTACTGAAAGTCGTCGAGCGCCTGGGGTCCAATGTTGGAGTCGGGATGGGGGTCGCCCGCCAAAATCGCGAGAGTGGACAGGCTGTCGAGTAGGGTAAGGGAGTAATTCCCGAGGGGATCGTTCAGTCCAAACTGGCTTGGATCGCTATCTCGCGAGAGCGGCGTGCACGACAACGGACGGAGCTAGCATGTCTCGTCAGTCCAAGAAGCGCCGCAAAGGTCATCCTGACGTACTTCATCCTCTGGGAAAGCCTTGTTCATGTAGTTGCGCCAACCATGGTAGAAGACGTCCACCGTGGACCGTCGAAGCTCCGCCAGACGGTCGGCGCGCATGGCCAAGGTCGTCCATGTCGAGAGTGCGAGCACGAGTATCACGAAGAGACGACGCATGGCTAAGCCAGCCCCCAATGCAGATGTGGGCTCTGGGTGTGCGCGAGCAAAGGGCTCTAAGCTGACCGCCTGGGCGTCATCGGTGGGTTTTCAGACACGACGTGCGCCGTCTTCCCGTTTCCAAGAGCGTACTCTGGATCTTACACGATCGACGAGTCGTGCGCCATCAAGGCCAAACCTTGGAGCTCGCGAAGCAGTAGCAACAACACAGTTGGCGACAGGCGATATCTCCAAGATGCCAGCACACGAGGGATCAGCCAAGAGGTTGTCGATAAGCCACGGGTGGCGCATGATTGTGGCGCCCGCCGGGACGCAATGAGTGTGGGCTACCCGGTAGTCGAATCGCTCGAGATCATAGGGTAGGTATAATGTCGAGATAAATGCGCTCCGTCCGTCCAGTCTCGCACGGCAAACCCATTATGGAACACGAGCACCTCCAAAATGCCAGCACTCTTCGACGATGGTCTCAACGACGCCTTTCAACGCTAGGACCTAGTCACAGTGCCACAGGCCAGTGTTTGACGCCATCTCCATCACAGCAATCACATGGTGTGCCCGCCCCCTTCACCGACCAGACCCTTGCGAACCGACCGTCTGTAGACTCGGCCGATATCGTCGTACCTGTACATGCAACCTTGTCAAAGCTTCTAGAACACCGTCTCATCGGCGAACGATCCAGTCACACCGAGCACGGATGCTTCTCGCTAAGCGCTAATAAGCCCCCCCGTCTTACCAAGCACTCTATCGACAGCACCCTGTCTCGTCACGTTACGCGTCCTTGATGCGGACAAACCGACCATGAGGCTCCACCACGTAATACTTTGTGTGCGGCGTCATGAGGGACTGACACGAAATGATCCCACAGGCTGTCACACAGGCAAGAGATAGGCCGAACAGGGAGCTCCTCATTACGGAGTGGCGGGCGGCTTCCGGAACAGGCGACAGACGCGCCCACACACCCCCCCTTGGCTGGGCCCGGGCGGCCCCCTCCCCCCCCTCACGAGCCCTGAAGATGAGCTTGATCGCTCGCGGCGGCGGGCGGCAGGCTGGCCGGTAAGGCTTGACAGACGCAGACAGGAAACCCTTGTATCGCGCTTGTTGGCGCGTTGGTCTGCTGCTGAGCCGGCAGTCGGCGCAAGGTGGTAGGTCATTAAGCGCACGCACAGCAGAAAATGGTAATCCTACGGAACAACATGACCGCAGCCCTCCTCTTGCCTCCCCAAGCCAGCAGAGTAAAAGGGCAACGCACAGAGGACACGAATCAGGGCCCGAGGAGAAAATTTTCAGCGGCCGCTTGCTCTGCCTCCCCCGACCGATGCTTAACGCCGTCCCCTTGACGCAGGTGGCATCAGCCTACAGCTTCATTTACCAGACTCCCGGGTCATCACCGTGTTTTTCCGCAACGCGATGGGCTGGCTGGTGGGCGGGCACTGGAGCGGCAGGACGCTTCGCCCTCACTGCCTCCTCCCATCCTCCAGGTCAGTCACACACACACACAGACTCACACACGCTGCTGCGGCCCTCGCCCAGAATTTGTCCCGCTAAATAAGATTCCACAGTGTCCGTCAGGATCGGGCGTGCCTTGCCTTGACCAGTTTAGCCTCGCCGGCCACCAGCAACGTCGCCCGCCTGGCCTGATCAGCAAAATGCCTACTGGTCACCCCGTACACAACGCTTTGCAAGCAGTGTCCGCGACACCACCCCCTGCGAGACAGCTCGGCTTAATATCCACCTACACTCTTGTAGTTCATGGCACCACACTGGCTGCTCACACTAAGCTAGTCATCTATACGAGCCACAAGTGTCGGCCCGGTTGTCCATTTTCGACCAAGCGAAGCCAATTGCTGTGCTTGCTCTTCCATCGCCTCCCGCTATTGATGACCAACCAGCGAACACCTGAGTTAGTCTCGGGCACCACCGAGGTGGCTTATGAGTGGTGAAGCCACTGACATGTCAGAACTGGGGTAAGCCATGCCTCTCTTTTCATGTCGCATCGTAAGCCAGAGGTGCCTCGAGCCGGCCACGCGATGAGTGACGTGCCTGCGCTGCTAGCCTAGTGAAGCGCGTCCAGGAGAGGGAAATCAGGGTCTGGCGTCATTGACTTCCCAACACAGCTCACCCGTCTTCGATCCCCAGGCGGCTTAGGTGAGACCTCACTTACAGCCACAGTGTGACAATCGCATTCAAATCATAAACCTCGTAGATGACGGTGTGATGCGTCGTGCTAAGTCATGGCTTCATGGGTCGCGGACATGGGCTTCCGTGGTAGGAGGGTATGAATGGGTCTCGTTATTCTTCTATGGGAAGACATGTTGTCTATGCAGTACCGTGTGGTAAAGAAAAAGATGAGAAATATATGCAACAAAAGAAAGAAAAAAATGGCATCAAAACGTCCAATGCGCTCTTCGTCAGGTCAGCCACCGAGCAAAGTCTCGTGGTGCTGGCGCCATTGCCCCCCCGGTCAACACGTTCGCCACGCTGGGGACGGATCACCACCTAGATCACGCTTCATGTGTACGTGACAGCTTGTCATCTCTGGACTCAGACCCGATGCCTCGGCCCAGATGCCAGCTTGCGCATCGCGCTTTTGGATCTGCTGCAGAACCTCGTCCGGGTCCGTGGACTGTCGCAGCCCCGGCAGCATGGTCGCTTCCTCGCGCAGTGCTGCGGCATTGTTGTCGTCTTTCTTGTCCTGGCGGGCCCGCGCGCTGAGCTTGCGTCGCCTGCGCACCTTGAGATTTGACTTGGCAGGATGCTCCACGTAGAGGCCCTCCTCGATCTTGAGGTCGTTGACCAGCTTGGCCTCAATGTCGCTGGCACTGAGCTGCATGTTGCGTGATCCGCCGCTCTCGAGGAACTTGTCCAGGATCATGCTGTAGCGATTCCTTTCCACGTGCAAGTATGCTTCCAGAAGAAGATTGATCTGTGCGAGGCATTCTTGTCAGCAGGTGTCTTCCATGGCCGCATCAATCACGCAGGGGGGAGTCCACACTCACATCACGTTCTTGCCATTGGAAATACCGCGCACGAGCGCGCTTGTACTTCATTTGTAGCTGCTCCTTTCCGCAGTTCTTCTTGAACGCGGCGTGGTAGTCTCTTTGAATCGAGTCCCACATGTCCTGGCCCTTGGCCTTGCGATACCGCCAGCGGAGCTCCATGATGAGCTTCTCCTCTGGCGGGGTGTCTGGCTTGAGCTGCGGCTTGCGCTCCTCTCCATGGCAGTCCAGGTGCTCCGCGAGAGACGGGGCTGTCTCGGCTCCCATGGTCCGCGAGGTGCTGTCCTTGCGGGAAGAGCGTTTGCGAACCCTGGAGGGCTGGCTTGCTCGTCTTGCGGACGACTCCCCTTCCGTAGACTTGGATGCGGCGACGGTCTCTGGTACGCCCATGGCCTGCTCGCCACGTTGGCGCGACGGACGGTGCTGAGGAGGCTGTGACTGCCCTGGCAGAGACAGAGAGACGAGCTGCCGCGAGCTCTCGGGGTTGAGCCCCATGGAGTAGACGCTCTGCTCGCTCCTCACGGCCTGATTGTAATAGTAGGACTGGGAAACATCGGAAGAGGAGTGGCTCGCAGATACACCATAACTGCCCAGATGATGGTACTCTGGAGGGCTTGGAGGCCCACGGTGCTCTTCCATGTCGTATGGCCTACTACCGATAACTTCGGTTGGCAGGATGCCATGGTTTGGAAGGGGGGAGCTGGTCTGGCTGTATGGGCCGAGGGCTTGTTGATAATACATGCCTTGGGTGGGAGGTGGCGTGGCGCCGCCTTGTGTGTGAGGAGTGCCGGGCTGTTGATAGGAATTGGCATAGTGGGGATCGTGGTGTAGCTGGTTTGGATGCATGGGAGGCGAGGCCACGGATGACGATGTAGGCGTCAGTAGGTTGGACGCCGTGGCGGATGGTTTTGTAAAGGCAACCTGCGCCTGCCAAGATCAGTACAGAGAACCAAGAGAAGCGCCCAAGGTGCACTGACAGAGGGGTAGCCGGGATGGTACTCGCTGGGGAAGGGAGCGGCGCTGGGCCCCGTCACAATCGTCCGAGGGGTTTCGCTCACAGAGGCGGCACTCATCAAGCCTTGCGATAGTGGCGAGTACGTCCTCTGGATGTATTGCAGTTCTCCCATGATATACTTGGGGTCTCGAATCGAGGGCAGCGGTGCGTCTCGGCGCGTTGGTACTTGTTGGAATCCGATGTGTCTGTGGGCTGAGGCGCGAAACTGTCTGTCGTCTCGGCTGCCCTGTACTTGTATATGAAAGAAAAAAAAGGTACCAGTTGTTGGATCCCAAGTAGGTCTCCGTGTAGACGTCAAGTGAGGCAAACACGGCAGACAGAGTAGACCATGGAAGAATGAAATCAGCCCACGCTTGGCCGCGACCCGGTGTGAAGTATTAGGCCGTTTTGTGTGGTTGCCAGATACATGTACGTAGCGGAGATGGGAAGTTGTCAACTGGGAAACGAGTGGGCCAGGGCTCTTTGTATTGTAAATCGAACAAGGACAGTAGGTGTGTGAAGTAATGTAGGTGCAGATCGTCGGCTCCTTGCCCGCGAAGCGAACCTGGACCAGGGTCTCTGGGGTGGAAAGGTACCTCTACATTGCCGGGTGGGAACTGAGGATAATGTCTCCGCATCAAACGTAGTACTGTATGCCCAAGATGGGCCTCGCCAAGCGTGGAATGCATCAGTAGGTCAGGGATGATGGTTCAATGGGTCCCTGCTCAGCAGGATGCAAGTCTCCTGGCCGAAGCCAGCGATTCCAAATCGGCAAGACGCTGCTTGTTCTCCTCGAACTGCTGATGATGAGTTGTTGGGCGTGCCCGCGCAATCTCGTCTGCGAGAAAGAACTGCATGCATCCGCCGCCCTTGAGCTCGTCGATCTGAACAGCGAGATCTGTATCTTGACTCTGCGACCGAGTCACTCCAAGATACAGCCAGCGGGCACAGGCAGCTCCAGTAGCGTAGCTCCCAGGCCTGGAAAATAGTACATAGTCATGGAGCGCAGCGGCCGGGGTCAGGGGGGCGTGCGTTGATCCAGTGGCTAGCTGGGTGGGGGCGTGCGAGACGGCGCTCTCAACATGGAAATGGCCGGACTGCGATGCGGTCACGGTCACCAGAGAGAGCCTGGCCTCGAGACAGGCCGTGGCGGAAGGCAGTGTCTGTCTGTCTTGCTGTGGGTGATGCAGTGTCAGGCCAGAGGCCGCGATACCAGAGCGAGTCTGTATCTCGGGACCCTGTCCGCACCATGTGTCTGGACGGATGGCTGCACGCGCGAGGCCCATCTTTCCGGTGCCTCTGTTCGGTTGAAATGGACGAGCGCCCGAGTGACCAGATTGACAGCTCTCCAGCAGGGCAGACTTGGGGGCGCTCCCAAGTCCGTGGCATCCAGCCCCCGATTCTCGCCGCAGGGAGCAAGAGCAATGCCATTCCCAGCCAGCCAGACCAACGAACGGGAGCGGCACTTGGAGCTGGCCAGATTCTGTAGCGATGGCATCCATCACGATAATGCCGGAGCCCTGAAGGCGAGGCCGGCAAGATTCATTGGCTTGTCAACCGCCGACTGTTGGCCGTGAATGCCGTGCTGATACTGAACTGCCGTCGTTGGAGACAGGCTGGCGCGGCCAACAGCCATGAAGCGAGACAAACTGACAGATGGATGCTGTAGCCGTAGACCAGATGGGTGTCAGTCAACCACGAGACGATGCAAGGATGGCTGGTGACGTGGCTGATTGGGGTTGCCGGGGGGGGGGGCCCAGAGTCTGCCCAAAGTTGCCTGGGGGGGGCGAACAGCCTTCCGAAAGAGATCTGCCTGTGTCTTTCCCATGCAGGGACGACTGAAGGAAGCCATTTGGTCAACTGTGCTTGCCCGGGGAGGGGTGGGCCGTGGCAGGGAAGGAACCCAACGGTCCGTCATGTGTGATTGGGGGAGCAAGGGCTTGCCTGGGCGAGATTGGCAAGCGCGATGTTGGAGATTGCCTGCTGGAATGGGGCAGGGATTACTGCACCGTGCAAATCACACATTACGCACGGTGCACTTTTGGCGGCGGCCTGAATGCGATATTATTACGGGGCAGCAGGAGCGAGCAAGACCGGCAGCAGCACCTTCCGGGTCACTGGCTCCCAGAGCGCTGGGACGGAGGTGGTTTGTGATGGGCAAGAACGGGCACGCACTGACTTGCTCATCACGGCCTCCGGTCGGGGCCTTGCCTGCCTGTCTACCTGATGCTCCTCATCTTACGGGCATCGTCTCGTCATGCACGCACCTGACTGCTCGTTTCGCCTCTGCTGTCTCACTCTTCCTTGCGCACCCAGAGAGAGTGCAACTCGAACCAAGAATGGATACCACCCGACCAGTGCCATTGGGGGCCGGGCTTTTGGGGGCAGAGCGGCAGTACGTATGTACGTAACATTGGCATGCATACATGCGTCGCTGGTGCGCCGACGCCTGGTGCTTTCAGACCGCGTGGACCGTCGCTGCGTCGCATGACCCGAGCACGGGACTGACAAGCGCAGCTGGGTGATGGACGGCCAGCAGAGACGTGGCGGGCACGCAGAGATACCATGCCGTCCTTCCTGCGTCGAGTCGAGCCGCACGACGCGGCTCGCCATCGACTCGACAAGTCAAGTCGCCCCTCTACTGTACGTCCATTAAGCGCTGGAGGTAGGCTAGTGTCAACTAGAGCCAACGCGAACGCGGGTGATGTGCGCTGCGGCAGCGGCTGCTCGGAACGAGCCAACAAATGGTGCAGACAGAAACTCCAGAGCCAAGGCCCAAAGGAGCCTGCTGTCTTTGATCCACACGATAGCCGCCGCGCGCGGGACCGGGGCCCCAATTCCCCGATGACAGCTCGCCCATCCTTCTGAGATCTTTTTGCTGCCGCGTTTCGACTCTATGCTCGAGCGCTGCAGCCAGGACCTGGCCTGGGACCACTCACGGCGTGCCGCTGCACGGTTTCGGACTGCAGAACGTAATTACACTAATTACGTGCCTGATGTGTCGTTATTGGCAGAACCGTAAAGTCGGGATTTCAGCATACACGACGCCTGATTATGAAACCTCCGCCCCATCGAAATCCGTGCCAAAATCCGCTGGCGCATGAGTCGCTACAATCATTTGGCCGAAAACCTGAAGCCACCAAGCGGTCATTCCCCTGACTGACGGGCGCACCTCGTTGCTCTGGGCGGCGCGGAACGCATGGCGATCGTGACCTGCGAGTCAGGAGGATGCGACGCCTCTGCGACCGAAATGCACCGTGCGTCGCAAATGCCAGAAGAGTCTCGGAGTCCTGAAGCGACGGTCAACGGGAGCATCCAGCGGCTGCCGCCGCCGCTGCTGCTGCAAAGTAACCCCTCCAGCATAGTGCAGAAGCCTGGCGGTCCGCCGCGAGCGCCTCGAGGTTCGCCCAGCCAGGGACCCGATTCACGGGCCCATGGGGGTTCCGCCCACGGGTCGAGTTGCGCCTCGCCCCAGGTAGATTGCCGTGCGGTTGCAGTGCGTACGTACGTACGCACAAGGTGCGGCCATGTCCATTCATGGCCTGACACATGCGCTATACGTAAGTGTATGCGGGGCAAGGTCGTGGACAAAGGGACACTGCAGGAGGCCGAGAGAGTCAACCAGTCTGTCAGTCAGTCCATCTTTGCACCGAGGGCGACGGACGGAGAAACACCAAGCCAGGACAGTGCGTGTGGGACAGGCCATGGGCCGTCCACAGGCCAGGCCACAGCCGAGCTTGGCCCTCACCTCGGCCCCGCATTTTAGCCCCCACGAGGCTACGTTGGCGTCCCCGCGACGGGCCACTCAGAGACCCGGCTGCCCGCTCTGCCGCTCTTGGCGTTACCAGCTGTCCGGATACGCTACTGCAGCAGGGTGCGGGCTCCGATTGACGCGCTATCGCTACGCCCCCGTCGCCCAACCAATGGATGCCAACTCGGCAATGCAAAGCTAGCCTTGTTTGGGCAAGGCCCCAAATCGCGCGCGCTTGTCGACGACTTCCATAGGTTACCGACAAAGCACTTCCCTGCACTGCATCGTCAGCACATTGCCCTCCTCCACATATCACAGCGCAGCACAGCACAGCACAGCCTAGTCCGGCCCCGTACAGCATAGCACAGCACAGCACAGAACAGCGCAGCACCCGTCCATTCGGTATGGATCCTGATCATCCTATCGTAGCCTGCCTGCACCGTCTTCTGACTCTGTGGCTCGCTGGAAAAGATCGGATCTGAGGTGCGGCTGCCCTTCTGGTTCAGCCGTCAAATGAACCGCAGGATGCACCGAAATGCCGGCCGATGCGCGTCGACGCTCGTCACACTGCTGGCAGTTTCGTAGCGCAGTCTTGTGCAGGGCGACTGCCAGAGGCGTCTCTTTGGGAACTCGTCGTCGTCCACATGTGTGCTCGCTTCCCCATGCGGGCTCGTGGTCGTCCCACGAGAGAGATGCTGGGCACGATTCAGCCCTACGTGTCCAGTGACACTGCCCGTTGCGACGCCAGTGGCCTCTCGATCGGTGGCGGAGAGCCCACGGGCTACTACTCTGCGGGAACGCGCAAAGCCTTGGGGCCAGAGATGCGACCACGGTGACATCCACCCAAGCCTTGCGACTCCTCCTTGCTCGCATCGCCCGCAACGAGGCCCGGGCCGCCATATGGTCGAGTGACTCGAGTCTGGCGGGTATTGTCGCGACATTGTCCACAACCTCCCTCCATAGCTCACAAATAAGCGCCCAGGCCGCATATCGCCTCGCATTAGGCCACATCGCGGCTGTGACAACCGACCTTAGACGCGAATTGCGAAACCTCGCATGCTCAACTAGTTCAACTAGAGACAATGTCACCATGCAACCATGGATCACGATGCCCAGCGCTGCGGTCCACGAGGACGCCAAATGGTCCAACTCGGGATCGTTTGCGCTCGTTGCATCCTCCACATTGCGACGATGCGCATAGTCTTGCCGCAGCGGGGCGACAGCCTACCTGTTCAGCCAGCCTAGTTTTCCGCAGGCGGTGCACGGTACCTGGGTACCTTTCCATATGGGGCGAGTTGACACATCGGTGTGTGTGTGAGAGAGAGAGAATTATTTGTTTGTGTGTGTCCATGTATCTCCGAACGCCGACGCCCCGTATCGGCGTTATGCCACGGCGGATACCGATGCCATGGCTAAGCGTGCTGCCATGGCAGGTTTGACAGGCACATGATGATGATGGGGCGCAGAGGTACAGCACAGTACCAGAGTCTCCACCGCCCGTGGCTCTTGCACACCTGGCGCAGGGCTCTCTCTTGGTTGTCCGTCTGTCTGGGCTCTTGTGATTCCGTGGGTCCATCCCTGGCCCAGAGCATCCGCAGGCTTGGGCGTGCCTCAGCGGCCCAATGTCATGGGTCGTCTCGCACAAGTCACTGCAGGTCCCGTCACTC
This sequence comes from Emericellopsis terricola, assembly GCA_027569275.1. NCBI lineage: Eukaryota > Fungi > Ascomycota > Sordariomycetes > Hypocreales > Bionectriaceae > Emericellopsis > Emericellopsis terricola. The sequence goes on along the minus strand of JAPDEU010000008.1, from coordinate 194,254 downwards.
ACGGGTCATGCATACCAGGAGCGTGCAAGACCGGCCAAGTGCGGCCTACGGGTCGAGTCATGTGTGCAGAGGACTCTCCAAGGCTCTCGTCTAGGCAGAGCCCGAGGGACTGGTTCGTCACCGCATTATCGGAATCCTCTGGGGCAAGTATGGCGCTGAACTCGAGACACATGTCTGGATCGAGACCGCCATGTCTCCGGCCCAGGAGCTTACCGCCAGCCGAGTAACAAGTTTCTCATCAATGTGCCCGCTAAGGTACTGTCTGGGTCGCCCCACCCCCTTCCAACAGGGAGCCAGGTCCAGTCCACACATTGCAATGGAGACGACCGGCGACGGGGCGAGCTGTGCTGTCTTTGACTGGGAAGTCTTGTCTGAGGCTCTATTATGGTGTTAGTTCTCGCCGTTCCAGTCAAGGCTGAGGTGCGCACGGCTGGGCTGACCTAGACTGCTTATTCTCTTCATCTCTCTATACTCGGTCCCACTGACTCGCCTACGCACCAATCGTCAAAATAAAAGGCACTGTCCACGCGTTGCAAGCCAACAGACTACCGCATTATTGGATAGTTCTTTGTCTTGTTCTGGATAGTGTGCAGATGGGGCGGTCTGATCGCCTGAATCCCTCAAGTCCAGTCCAAAAGCAAGACTCTCAAAGGGCGCTCTGAGTCGCCATAGGTTGATCCCTCGCCCCAAGTCAGTCCCCAAGCTGCGGTGCAATCCACACTATGTGGTGACACCGCCGGCAGAAAAAAAAAGAGAGAAGGCACCTTTGGTCTAGGGCCCACCGCGATGTGGTCTGCTTTTCGCCTTCCAAGCGCCGTGCATGTGCGTTGGTGCGCTTGAACAGACTCAATGCATGGCGTCCACGCACCAATCCGGTGCTCTCCCTGCGCCAGAGGATAAAGTAGAACATCGTGGCGAGAGCGTGTGTGTACCGGTACGTTGTTGGCCAAGCATCAAAGTCCGAGCCAACGGGGTGTGTGACTACGTGTTACGTTTATTTGCACGATACAGAAGGACGCCTGGCCTCCTGAGGTACACCAGTGGAAGGGGGCCTGCCCTCTTCCACGGTCCGCAAACCCCTTTCGTCCACACCTTGCGGGAGAATTGGCCTGTGCCACAACAGATATCGGTGTTAACGTCTCCATGGGATGGGAGTTGCGGGCGTTGCTGCCCGTAATGACCGGCTGCCTGCCTGCCTGCCTGCTCACAGGCCGGCCAGGCGTTCTTCACCGTGGCTCGCAATCGAAGTCCGCACACAAGTCATTAGACAGATAGTTTGGATGCCTCTCAAGCATCCACACGGCCGTTTGGAGGGCCATCATGCGGTCCGTTCCACGAGGCAGCAAGTCCTGGCCAACATGGTCAACACAGGTTGGTGCACTACCCAACACAGACGCGGTCACTGGGCAGGGAGGAGCAGCGCCATTTTTCGTCAAGGCCAGAGATGGAAAGTGGACAAGTATCGCGTCATTCCATAGTCTTGGTAGTTAGTCTTGGTAATGTCGCCACCGGCCAAGTTCCCCCCCCCCTTGGTAGACCAGCCTGTGCTTCCACTTCACTGTTTCCATGCCCAGGAAGAGCCATAGTGACCAGTCCTGTTCCATGAGAGCATAGAAGGAAGTACAAGCACAGAAACACACTTCAAACCCTGTGTTGGCCGACAGAAGGTCCGTTGGGACTCTGCGTTCTGTACGGTCCGAACCGCGACAGGCGCCCTCCACGGTGTAGTCTTCCCACCAACATCACCACTGTTGGCCACGTACCGCAAGGACAGTACAGCTGGCCCAAAGGTCTGCAGAAAGTGCCGTAGATGGCTGCGACGGCCAGCCCAAGGTGAAGCCGCACGGGCGACATGACCTGACACGCGCGGTGATTGCGCTTCTGCACGCATGCCATCCCGCCGTTGGGGGCAAGAATCCCAGGGCTCAACACGAAGTCTGCTCCGAGAGTCTAGAATGGAAGCGGAACAGACGGACGCAGCGACGTTGCGTCTCCGATGCCGTCGCTAACGAGTTCGACCTTGGGGCGAAGGGCCATGACCAACCCGTCTACAACGCACACGTTCTACGACTGAGCTCAGGGGAACATGGCCCCCAATGCTATGTCGCGCAGTCCTCTGCTGTGTCCTTGGACCCTAATTCTGCGACGATGGTGGTGGTGGGCAGCGCATGCTGAGGCTTGTCACAGACGAAAGGGGACGGCTTCGAAACAGACGCCTCTGTCCCTGGGCGCGAGGAAGTGTGCATCTTCTTTTCCCCCTTTACTCAAAGGCGTCAACAGACAGTGCGGATACATTTTGTTGTCCTGATTATACTCGCTATTTTCGTGACAATCAATCTCGCCGACCCGCGCGCAATGCAGCATGTCGGGGTTGTCCAAGCTCATACCCCGCGTCGTCGTTACAACATGGCCCTATCCAAGGGTAGCACAATAGACATTAGACGTAAAAAGCGCGCTCGTCATCTCCATCAATGGACACTCAGCGCATCCTGCCCTGGATATCATTCACACACAAAAATATGTGCATCCCTCGCCCTCCCTGTCCAGGCGTTCAAGTGCCCTCCATCGGGGGCACATAAGAGTAGTTGAAATCCAGCAATCCGTCGAGCATCCAGTTTTGGGGGTCGAAAAAGTCGTAGTTGTTCTCGCCGTAGCTCAAGCCGCCCAGCATACTATTCGGGGCGGATGACGTGGCCGAGAGCGCCGTGGCATTGGGTGTCATGCCACCATTGTTGTTGTGGTTGTTATTGCCATTGGCATGAAGCATGCCTGATGTAAGGGATTGCACAGGCATAAGCGTGCTGTCCAGATGGGTCGGCGCCTCGGATGATTCGTTCGCCGCTTCAATGGCGGGTTGTTTAATGGCTACTCGTGGTCAGCCCACAATCGTACAATGTCCAAAGACCATGGAGACTTACACTCCAGGCTGCCTCGCCCTTGCGCCTGGTACTCTTCCCTCCAACGCCATACAGAATCGAAGACTAGACTCATGCTATGACGACAGCGTACCTTGAGCTGGAGGCTGTCGTCCGCGTGCACGGGTGAGTCGTCTTGGGGATGCAGTGTGGGATTGCTGTGCTCCAACCTAGCGCCGTTCCACATCTGCACCATCAATTCTGCGAGACGCCATTGAAGGTCATTGTGCACGACGCTGGTCCGACGGATGGCGGCAACCGTGGCATGGAAAAGCGTTCGACCTCGCTGAAAGTCAACAGTCTTGGCAAAGAACGATCGGATCAGCTTCAGAACGGTGAAGCCCGCCGCCACCAGCATCTGCTGGATGTAGTTGGTCGCGTACTGCAGCAAGTTGCTGCCGGGCTTCGCGCCAGGGCTCCTCGCCTGGCTTGACTCGAGAACCTCGTCGAGGAAGGCGGTGGCCGTGCGCCATAGCCCCATGAGGTCGTCCATATAGCCGGGGGTGGTGCTCGAGTCGAAGAACCCGGCGAGCCTCATGTGGAGCGCGGCCGCTTTGAGATGCAGATTGACGACAGTCCCTAGCCTTTGAGACATGATCATCGCGTGAAGCTCCGCATAGTCCCGGCGGTATATCCTCATGAGCATGGCGCGATGTTCATCACCGGCAACGCCGCGGGGATCGCTAGCATTGCTGTACATCTCCTTCGAGACCTTGTCACAGAAGCGCTCAATCTGCAGCCGTGCTTCCAGCTCTGGGCTTAATTTGAGCACATTGTCATCTCCCGCTCTAGATGCCAGCGTCCAGTCGTACAGGGAGGAGGCTGGCTGGCCGTATCCAGTTCCCACGTTCTGCGCAACAATGTTGCAAACGGCCCAGGTCGTCACACGATCGTTCAGTTGTTCCTTGTTAAGTTCGACTGAGACTCTCGAGAAGTCCTGGATGTGGTTGGGACGATGGAGTCCGATTCCTGTCGCCGTCTTCATCATGACACCGGTGAGAATGTGGGTCGGGTCGGATGAGGTCGTACTGGTGGGCAGAGGCCAGGCGCAGAGAAGGCACATTGCCTTGACCACAAAGTAACTGCTCGGCACTTCGCCGATTGTGGTCCACAAATAGCGTGTCAGGGGCGCAGAGAGGTGGCTCAGCAGGTTCGGTGCATTCGGCGGACTATAGCGGCGGGCGGCCACGGAAACAATGGCCCAGAACAAGAGCGCATGCTGCTGGTAGTATTGGTTAGGCGACTGTTGCGGGTTGAGGAAGGGTAAAAATGGATGGTAGAAAGCGAAGAATTCGTTGAAGAGGTGCGTGGTGTCCTCCTCGGTGAGTCGCACGCCGTCGAGTTCGTAGGCGTAGTGTGGCACATTGTACGATCCCCCCCTCTTCAGATGCAACAACGACGAGACGGCCTCGTCTGAGCCCATGAGAGATGGGTGTCGTGTGTGCGCGTATGGTGTGCTCTGCGTCGCGGGTGACACGAGGGTGTCTTCTTCGTCGCCTGGGACATCGACCGCAAAACCTTGTTGCTTCGCCTTTGCCACACTTTTGCGCAGCCGCTCAATCTCCTTTTCCATTTCCGCATGCTTTGATCGCTTGCCCACACGCTTGAAGTTGGATTCGATCTTGCAGTCGAGATTCAGGCGCCTGCACCTGGAGCAACTTTGGAACGGATCTTGGACAACGTCGCATCGCAACTAGAGCATCGATGCAATGTCAGTCGCGGTGGTCCGTTGCGTGTGCTGAGGGTCGTTCCCCTTGGACCTGCTCACCTTTTGTTGGCGGCATTCATTGCACGCTCGTTTGACGCCCGGCTGGCGCTTCTTGTCTTCGGCATGGTCATCGTCGACGAAGCTGCCCGGGCTGCTCTCGAGACCGCCGACACCAGCGCTCCTCTTGCGCTTCGCACCACCGCCCTGCCTTGAGCTCGTGGGGCTCTTGGGGCTCATCGAGACCGCGCCAGCGGCAGTCATGATGGCAGAGCCGTCCATGCAGCAGCTGTTGGCTTGAGGACGTGTGTGGAAAAGCGTAACAGGCAGCCGATTGCGGGGCTAGACCGCCCAGCCCGTGCAGGATTTGGGGTAATTGACGCGGGAGGTGTCTCGCGAGGGATGCGACTACGTCAGGCCGATCGGGGGCCGCAAATGTCGAGTAAGGGGATATCAATTGAGTCGCGATCCGGTATCGCTGTCGATGGGTTACAGAGAACGGGCATGGGAAGAATGAGGAAACTGTGATTTTTGCGGGCAGATGGGGGGAGGCGGCGGGAACGATGGTTCGGCCTGTCACCTGCGCCGTTTTGACCAATCAGCGGCCTTGCTTACCGTGCCAGGCCGCGTGTGGCCGCTTCGGGCAGGAGCAAGCCATATTATAGAAAGAGCCAAGGATCTTGACAAATGGCGTCTCTATGCCGGTCAATTTTGTCTGCGGTGCATCCAACTGATGCGAGGCTCTTGCGTAATGAGTTGAGGCATACATACATGTATCTGATATCAGTTTGAAATAATCATTCCACTGCAGTGGCAAGTCTGAAAACAATGCTGTGACTGACTCATCGCCACTGACATACTCAGCCCATTCGACAACGGCTTTGGCCTTTCTCCCTTTGGACTCGACCCCTCCATGAGTCCTTGCCAAGTGCTCCAACATCAATTGGACGCCTCCCCGCGTTCCGACGTCGGACCATTTCTCTCCCAGTCCCTCTTTTTTTTTGGTTCACGTTTGTGTCTGTTCAGACGAGCGACAGCCTCAGTAGATGGAACCAAACATTTGGAAACGCCTCACCATCTGGCCTGCACTGCGTCGCTGCTTTTCCTGTAGCCAAATCGCAATGGCGGACGCTGGCGGCTCTTCGACTGTAAAGAAACCGTCCGTCAAACGCACATTGCAGCCTGTACCCAAGCAAGCAGCCTCATACATCCACCAGCCGCGAATCCCATCAGAGGTCCACTTTGTGCTTGCTGGAGTATCGGCCGAGTCAAGTGAGTCCGCTCCTTGGATCGTCCCCCTTGGCATGCTGCTGACTGACTTCTTCCCAGACGCCGTACATGTCAAATTGGCTGCTACGCCTCAGCCCTTTCTCGAACCACACTTGCTTGCATCGTTCCGATAAGGTTGATGAAACATCGGTCGATAACCTAAGCGGTTGCCTCGCCTTGTGTGGATTTGGCATGCTCTCATTGCTCTTGGAATTTGTCCTTCACCCAGCCAGACTACTTTGATGGGACATCCGAACATATGCTGCCACATCCCAGGCACGGCGTTTAGGCTGTTAGGACAGGCTGCATAACTTTCAGTGTTGCATACATACACATTTTCCAAGGCCTGCTTGCCAGCACCATCTTCAGCGTCGCGGCAAAGCTTTCGAGTTCATTGAGCTGCTCTGCGCGCGTCAACCATCGGCTCTGCTTGACAGATTCCGAGTTAGATAGAACACGATCGACTAGCATATGCCGTGACGCTCGTGGCTCTGAACCGAAAAATTGCGTCGCCCTACTGACGCTAGATCTTCCCATTCGCGACATGCCTCGTCCAGGGACACAACGCAATTGGAATGAACAGTATGAACTGGCAGCAGCCTCCACAATCGATATCGCAAGCATCTGTCGAAGGTCATGACACCATCCCAGGCCAATGAAATGGTGGATCCCTGTGGTTCTGGAAGTCGTATCGAGTCGTGACGTTTGGACATGCGGGGTCGAAGCGTAGCTTCGGCAGCTACAACAGCTGCCATGCCGACGGCCCGCTACAAATGACATACAGGAGGGCCAAAGGAGGAGGAACACGCCCTTCTGTTCAACCCTGAGAGAAGACGCCTGATTGCGGTCATGGCGAATGAGAAACCAGTCACCCCGTTTTGCGTCAACGGCCAAGATCTTGTGCCCGACAAGCTGTTCGGCGTGGTTTCGCCAGCAACTGGCCAACACGCAACCCGAGCTGGCAGTGCAAGCCTCCAGCATGTCGAGCAAGCTGTCAATGCTGCCGCGGCTGCGTTTGCAAAATGGAAGAAGACAGGACCAGTCCAGCGGAGAGATCTCTTTTTGAAGGCTGCAGACGTCATGCAAAGGCGAAGAGAGGAACTGATCCAGTACTCTGTCGATGAGATTGGCGGGACTCATGACTGGGCCGCGTTCAATGTAGACACGGCGATCAATATGCTCAAAGATGTGGCCGGTCGTGTCACGTCGCTGGAGGGGAGCATGCCAATGACCCAGGATCCAGAGAAAAGCTGCCTCGTCGTGCGCGAACCTTTCGGCGTGGTCCTGTCCATCGCGGCCTGGTGAGCCCCTCCCCTAGTTTCCGCAATGCCTTCAGCCGGTTGACACATGTCCAGGAACGCGGCATACATCCTGGGCTTGCGCTCTGTCGTATATCCCATTGCAGCAGGCAACACTGTCGTTTTCAAGACCTCAGAGTCCTCGCCTCGTAGTCACTGGGCCATCGCGTCTGTCCTCACGGAGGCCGGCTTCCCTGACGGCGTGCTCAACACAATCTGCTGCGAGCCTTCTTCTGCCGCTGAGATCACATCCGCATTGATCTCGAACCCCCACGTCAGGAAGATCAACTTCACGGGCAGCACAAACGTCGGGCGCATCATTGGGCGACTAGCTGGCGAACACCTCAAGCCTGTGATACTCGAGCTCGGCGGGAAAGCGCCCGCTATTGTATGGGAAGACGCCAACTTGGACACGGCGGCTCTACAGTGTGCCTTGGGGTCATTCTTGAACGCCGGCCAAATCTGCATGAGCACCGAGAGGATCCTCGTCCACAAGAATGTCAGCAAACAGTTCCAGGAGAAGTTGAAGGCGTCCATTGACCAAGTCTTTCCCGCAAATGGTCCTTCGCCCGTGCTCGCCACCGATGCTACCGTCAAAAAGAACAAGGCGCTGCTGCAGGACGCAACGTCAAAGGGTGCGAGCATCCACTTTGGTGACCCGTCTGCCTCCGAGGAACGCTCGACCATGATGCGCCCGGTCGTCCTTGGCAACGTCACGCCCGCCATGGACATTTACAAGACTGAATCCTTTGGCCCTACAGTCTCCATTTTCGAGATCGACTCGGAGGAACAGGCTGTCGACATTGCCAACGACACTGAATACGGCTTGTCTTCAGCTGTGTTCACAGAGGATCTGAGGCGCGGCCTGCGCCTGGCTCGACAGATAGAGTCTGGCGCCGTCCACATCAACTCCATGACAGTTCATGACGAGCCCTTCATCGTAAGTGGTGTCCCTCGGGCATCTGGCAACATCCACTAACCTAGACCGCAGCCCCATGGAGGTACCAAGATGAGCGGTTACGGGCGGTTCAATGCGACTGCCGGCATCCTGGAGTGGACTTGGAGCAAGAACATTACTTTCTAGGGAGGACAGCGGCACCTCTGCTCAATGATTCATTGGATGTCGAAAGCAATTCTCGCGTACTCTTTGAGTCACTGCCTACCTCCTCAAATACTGATGTGCATCGCATGTTCCCGCCCTGCTACCAGCACATCACTCGACATCCTTGGTAAAATCACGCTAGTGCTGTGTTTCAGATCCAGGGACGATAATTTGTCTTCCCATTTAAAACAACTACGTCCCGCTTTGAAGTAGGAGTGGTTGTGATGTGTTGTGTGTAAATTTTCGTAAGCCATTGCCTACCCAGGACTACATGCAATCAACCTCCAATGCAGCGGAGCAAGGGGAATCTGGGGTATCTAGTTTAAAGAAATCAACTTTAAGATTCATGTTTCTTCTTTACTAGCAACGCCTTGACACACATACAGTAATCAGCAACAATGCCTCGAATTGGAGTGTTCCGGCCCTGCTGCAGGGTAGGCCAGGGCGAAGCTTGACTCGGATGATGTAATCAAGTTTATCGATAAGAGATCGGATGCAACTTTGCTGTCGCGACAAAGCAAGCCATTGAAGCCGCAACAATTGAACCACCACCGCTCTTCTTGTTCATTCCCAGACAATCAATACACATCCCAAAAATCGCCATCATGTCGTTCCTTGGATTGGGTCGCCCTCAGCCTACGTCTGAGCAGAAGATTGAAGCCGTTGAGGCGGAGATGCTCGCCATGGCGTCCAGCTACAACAGGTGCGTTTGTCGTCAAGACACACCCCGTGTCTCCCGAGGTGGTGGTAGATGGTCATGTGCTGACGGAACGGATAGCCTCCAGAAGAACTGCCAGGCCAAGTGCATTCCCAACGACTTCCGCGAGGCGGAGCTCAACAAGGGCGAGGCCGTCTGCCTGGACCGCTGCGTCTCCAAGTTCCTCGACACCACGCAAAAGGTCAGCGAGATTATGCAGCAGCAGGGCCAGCAGCAGGGTATCCAGCAGGGTGGCAGCGGCGGCCTCTTTTAGAGGGCGCGTTGCGTAACGCCATCAGCTAAATCTGTGCAGAAGAAGCACGGCTGTACGATTACAGGGGGTGACACATTTGGTTTGGGTATAGACGAGACATGTGTAGGAATACCTGGTTATAGCGATGGAGCTCCCAAGTTTCCTTCATGACGATTTATTGAGGCAAGATAATCCAGTGTTCTTTCCGCGCTATGCTATCAGCCCAACATGATCCGGAACGCCGCGCCACTCTCCCGTAAAAAGAAAAAATCAGGTTGTCTCTCTTGTAATCTGAGGGCCCGTGCCTATCCCAGTAAGGGTCCTGATGAACCAATGCACCCATGACTCAGTCTCCAGCTGAGTCTTCAAATTCGCAGCGCGGTTTTCCAAATCTTCGACCTGGAGCTCAAAGTTGCGCACGCCGTCCTCTACCTCCACAGCCTTAGAGGCAAGCGCTTTGATCTCGTAGTCAAGTCGTGCAATGAGAACCTCAATCTCCTTGACGCTCTCCGTCAGACCGGCTCGCTCCTCTGACAGGAGCTCGTTCGAGCTATAACGAACTCTGTGGCAAGCCTCGTTGAGGCGTTGATAATGATTCTGCAGATCCTCCTTGTCGCGCGCAAACCGCTCGTCCAGGAGGGCAACGGCCTTGAGCTTTTCTTCTACCCATGGATTGACGTTGGCCGTAATGTCTTCAATATTTTGGTTGAGACGTCGAGCAAGCTCGGCAAGTGCCTCGACCTCGTTCAGCTCGTCAGGGGTCTCACTGAGGTCAACAACCTCTTCCCACGTGAGGATGGCATCTTCCGCGTCACTGAAGGAAACCCGCCTTGCCCAGCGGGCTTCATTGAAATTGTGCTTGAGTTCGAGTCCAGCAATGTCTATGCTGTGGCGACGAAATAGACCAAAAGGGGCCTCATTCCGTCGCTCAGCGTCAAGCAGGGGCCCTTCCAGGTCACCCTCGCCAACTAGGGAGTCCGCCGTCGACGGCGCTGTGGGTAAAACGTCTTTCCGAACTTCTGATCCAATTTGATTGAGTATTTCTTTCTCCAGGGCGAGGTTCGGAGGGCGCTTCATGGTGCTTGAGCGGTCTGTGGAAGTGGAATGATCACGAGATCCGTCCGCTGGGTTGCCTGTCGATGAAGCTTGGTCACGCCTGATGGCATCCAGGTACTCAACAGGCTTCCTTTGCCAGGTGAAGGCCCTGCCGGGTGCTTCAAAGTCTGTCGCATTTGGCAATGTCGTCCGGTCATCCGTCAAGGGCAACGCTGTGGACTGCGCATTGCGAAGTTCTCTCAGATCCTCACGATCTGCTATCGATGCTCGAGCAGCGTGGCCCCGTTTGCTGCCGCCCACTGCTGTCTTGATACGCCCGAGGCCCGATCGTGCGTCGCTCATCTTTCCCGCGACGCTCTTGAGAACATTTCTTCTGAGGGGATCCTTCTCCGCGGGTCCGTCTGGGTTGAAAAGGGTGTGTGCATGCGTCAGGTCAGTCTGCACAGCGAGACCATTCTGCCGCTGAGCGTCCTGGCCATCCTCCCCATGGATGGTTTGTGAGCGTGCAAGGTATTCGTCCTTGACCAAGTCTCTGCCAAAGCTTGGGTTCGCACTCTCCGAGTCTCGCTCAAGTTGGTCCAGTGCCGTTCTCCGCGGCTTGCCGTACCACAGCCATTTGGGGCGCTCGCCGTAGGCAAAGCTGATAAATCGCTCGAGGTCGAGGGTCTCGACGTCGGCCAGACCACCTTTGTCTTTGCCAGACACCATTTCCATGACGATTTCGCCGCGATTGCCGCCAATCTCTTTCATGCGTGACTTGACAGCCTTCTGCACGCCCCAGCCTTCACCAGCCGCCGCCTTGGCTGTGCAATTGTGAAGCCTGACAAGCGTTTGGCGATCGAGTCGCCGTGTCTTGTCGAGCTTGAATGACTTCTGAAAGTACCCAATGCCGCGCTTCAGGCTTTCAATTTCAAAGACATCCTTTGCCACTGGCGCACCGTACCAGTAGAGTCGATTCCTTGCTCCCATCAGCATACCAAGAAGAGCCGCGACCGTGGTCGGGCCCAAGACACCATCATTCGGCTCGAAATTGTAGTGCTCCGCCCCAACCTCTGTCCACCAGTTCCCAATAGCTCGCTCGGTAACATCACAGAGCAAGCCATCGATGTACTCCGGCTCTAGTTTCTCAAACATGTACAGAGCAACCTGACAGAGCTTGACAAGTTCCGTGACCGCCGTTGCCAGTGGTATCTTGTCGCTCACCTTGTACAGTGACAAGAATTTTGCCCGGGTGCCCTCTGCAGGCTCACTGAGCGTCAATCCTGATCGGCCAGAGCAGCCCATGCGCTTCAGGTCTTCGTTGACAATGAAGTCAAGCCGATGTTTCCTAATGTCGCCGTCGGGGACGGGTATCACGGTGAGAGCCGAAGGGAAGCTACTCAGGTTTGTGACCATGACCTCCCCAAGCTGCGTGTCCTTGGGCCGGGCGAGGTACTGTCGCGTGGCTTTAAAATAAACGCGCAGTTTGTTGGACCACAGCGTTTCATCGATCGGTATGGAAAGGACCCCCACTACGACCGAATGCTCTTCATCGCCGGTATACGTGACGATAACCAGAGTGGGCGACTGGCGTGAACAGGCCCATTGTTCCACCAAGTAGAGCTCGTAGCCACGGAGCTGTGCACGCCGCTCGAGCACCGTGACACAGGGATCATCTTCGAGGTATCTAGGATGATATTAGACGCGCAAGGTTCCAGCTGTCTTGCTGTCGTACCTGAATGCGACAGGATCTGGAAACACGATGCTCCTCCTCGGAATTGGTGGCGCGGCGGTGGAGCTCACCCTCGAGACAGCATTTGACGGAGACTCTGCGGGAGCCAAGCCATTCTGCGGAATCGATCGCGCCGTCTGGAGGGTCGAGTTGGTCTTGTGCGCCGTTAAGGAATCGTCCGCCGTCTCGCGCTGGTATGTGAAGGGCCTCACTCCATCTGGAGGAACCGCGAAGAAGTAGCTCATGCTCGCCTGCGGCTCAGGCTGGTGTTGAGGGACCAGTGACGCATTCTCAAGCTGGCGGAGGACTGCCGCATCGAGCTGGAGGGTATCAAGACGGTGATTCACGTGTGGCCCGCTTCAAGGTCTCCTATCGGCAGTGAGGTGAGGTGCTTGCGCGTTTCGTCCTAGTGCCATCCATCACCCGGCGGTGACGATCCAGGCGCTTATCGATAACACCATGTCCTTCACCGCGAGCACCTGCCGGCCACTTCCCTTACATCCTTCGAGGCCGCTTGTATCTTGGGCCGCAGACCTCAATCGAGCTGACGACCGTCTAAGACGACCTTTGTATCATATACTGCTGGAGAATCTTCCGACCGTACCGGTGGCAGCCGTGGGTTGCCTGCGGGAGACCTCGGCGCCAGGATGTCTTCCACCGAACACCCTTCGCCCTTTGGGCCGCTACAAGCAGAGCTAGCCAAGATGATGAAGTCCAACTTGGACGGGGCTATTCAAAATGTGGATAAGATTATCGAGCTCTTGGAGAGCACCAAGGCGCAGATATCGCAAGGTACGTCGCCTATCAGACAGGTCGAAGATGGGCTACTCACCAGACCCCTCGATGTAGAGTCGGACACGCACCGGATGGTTCTGTCAATGGCCACACTGCAGAATCCAGTCAAACAACGGCTCGAGGCCATCACGGACGACCTGAAGGACGTAACAAAGGCACAGAAAGGGTTCGGCAAGGCCCTCGATCGAGCCATGCCTCTACGCGAGCTGCCCATGGAGATCGACACGATGGAGGCGCAGGCTGGCTACGTGAATCGAGCTGTTGTCATGCATCTGATTCGCGAAGGGCAGTTTCCCACAGCGGAAACCCTGTTCAAGGAGGCCGACTTTGGCCCCAGCGAGAATAAGAAGTACATGCGCAAGCAGGTTGCCGAAGCCGACGAAGACGAGGACATGGACGCCGAGAACGAAGGCATGTCCGACAAGGACGAGCCCGAAGCGTCTGGCGAGAACCTGACGGAGAAGTTCAGAGAAATGTACTCCATCCTGGACGAGCTCAAGAACAACAGGAATATGGAGCCCGCCATAGAATGGTGTGCTGCTCACAGCGAGCTCCTGGAAAGCAAAGGCAGCTCGCTCGAGTTCGACCTCACCAAGCTGCAATTCATATGGCTCTTCAACGGAACCATGGGGCAAGGCCCGCAAGACGAGGCGTCGCGGCAGATGCGGGCCATCTCCTACGCGCGCCAGCACTTTGGCAAGTTTCAGATGCGCCACACGAAGGAGATCAACCAGCTGTGTGCCGCCATGGTCTATGGGCCCAACATCCCCACGAGCCCGTATTCTCACATTTTCACAATCAGCACCACGTACGAGCAAGTGGCCGAGTCGTTCACAAAGGACTTTTGCTCCCTGCTGGGCCTGTCCGCCGACTCGCCGCTCTACATTGCCGTGACGGCTGGCTCACTGGCTCTGCCCCGTCTGGTCAAGTACACCAACTATATGCGCGAGAAGAAGACGGAGTGGACGACGGAGCAGGAGCTCGCCTTTGAGACCCCGCTGCCTTCCTCCATGATCTACCACCCCATCTTCGTCTGTCCAGTCAGCAAGGAGCAGACGACGGAGAAGAACCCTCCATACAGACTGCCGTGCGGTCACGTCCTCAGCAAAGAGAGCCTCGATCAGTTGACCAGGTCCGGCAAATACAAATGCCCTTACTGCCCTGTCGAGGGCACGACGGCCGATACCATTCGTGTGTATTTCTAACGAGACAACTCCCCTCTTCAACGGTTTGGCGCTGGCGTTTGTAGGTATTCTTTCAAAAGCAGGCTGGAAAGGGGTTCGGACCGGTTACCGGGTATGGGTTGTGTGGTTGTGGTTGCATGCAGGCAGATGACTGGCATGAGGGCATGGAGTTTGGGCTCTTGGAGTAATAACTCAGCATAGGATTCCAGGAAAGGCCAGTTTATATGATTACGAATGTTTATGTATCCTGAAATGCATCTGTGTTTCATTTGCACTGCAGTATTCTGGTATTGATCTGCCCAACTGCGACCAATACTGTGGCTGATGCAGAAATGCATGGTGGGCGACAAGGCACTCAAATCCCTCGTGCCAAGCGCAAAGCAAAAACAATCCCGAAAAGTACACAATAAATGAGAGGCTAGTCTAGTGATAGATCCCAGAGACGAGATGCCGTCCCCAACAACGCCTGGTATACAGTGAGCCGTTCAGCAAAGCCAGGAAATCGCGTGGTGCCAAGCTCTCGTGAGGTAAAAGCCTCTCCAATGCAGAATATATTCGGCTTCAGAGCTCACACCAATCCGCTCCTCTGCGCTCGGGCCTGCCGTACAATGATTGTCATAAATTCGTAGCGAACCATGTCCCCATCGACCCAGTCGAATATTGTGGTACGTGTGCTGTATGCGCCGCTCGGCCTTGTGGTGCATTTCATTACTCGATAGTCATGCGGCTCGGCTGTGGCTTGACGTCGTTCAGGTTGACAGAGTTGAGGTCCGGGTCTTGGTCACGGGTCTTGGATCCGAGAATGTGCGTTTTGAGACCCTTGTCAAAGTTGCGCATGCAGATAATGGCGTTGGCAATGGTGAGCAAGATGAGGAGGATGGTGATGACGGAGAAGGCGGTGAGTGACTTTTGGACAGCCTGATAGTAGTCGACCCACGTCCAGATGCGGATGAGCTTGAAGAGGAAGTAGGCCAGAGCGCCAAAGTAGAGGATGATGGTGACGATCATGCCGGGCTTGTTCTCGACGCGGGTAAAGTAGGCAGCGGCGAGGAGGATGAGGATGGTGATCGGGATGGTGACAATGGTGAGCGCAAACTCGGGGTCGTCCGTGCGGGTGACAATGACCACGAGCTGAATGATGAATCCGAGGAAGAAGAAGAAATCGAACTTGAGCAGGGCAATGTAAATCTGGTAGGACGCGAAGCGCTTCTTCATCCTATAGTCGGCGCCGATGCTCTTGAGAATGTCCCACGCAAACTCCTGATACAGCTTCCATGTGAGGAAAACCATGATGCAGGTCACCAATCCGATGATGACGGGGATGGCAATCAGATAGCCTTTGATGTCGTTCCAGATGTCCTCGGCAAACCGACCCTGCTTGAGCGAGTTGTACTCGACGAGAACGCCGAGCGCAATGTCCAGCTGGTCAACCTGGATGGCAGTGTACACGACAAGTGCAAGATTGGCAAAGCAGACGCCAATGACCTGGATTGTGTTCTTCTTGCGTAGTGCATCCCAGACGATGACAAGCTGGTACAGGAAACCAAAAATAAACAGGGTCAAGAATGTGGGGATCGTCTTGTACTGGGAGCTGAGCTCCTCAGGGTTCTGGGCGTTCGGGTCGGGATTTCGGCCTTCGAGGGGCCGTAAGCTGGATTGGAAGGTTACAAAGACGTAGCTGCGAGGCATATTAGCACATGTGATTGGTCTTGCTACAGACCCAAGGGGGAAGCACGCACGCCTCGCAACACAAGCAGATGACGGCTTGAATGGCGGTGATGGCCATGAACATGGCTGCCCACTTGCTGCTCATAAAAGCAAACCATTGCTTTCGGGGCTTGGGTGCTGCCACTGGTGCAGGCATAGGGGGCGCGGGCTGCCTCTGTACGTAGGCCTGTGGTTGGTCGTACGTTGTGTTCTCAAATTTGTTGTTCTCGGCGTAAGGAGATGTCTGGTACGTTTGCTGGGGGTAAGGAATCTGGCCATAGTTTGTGTGGTTATCGTGCGCGGTGGGATCGTACGGCTGCTGGGCGTATGGCTGCTGGCTTTCGGGCTGGAACACGAGGTCGTTGCCCGGTAGCGACTTTTGACGCTGGTGATCCATCTCGACGACGGGCGCCACCGGCTGAAGGGCTCGTATTCTGTGTATCACACGATACTTATTGTGATCTGTCGCTAGGCGACGTTCGATGGCCGTATGTGTTCAACTGAGGATCCGCTGCGAAGGGGCGTGACGGACGGGCGAGGTGGCAAAGGAGTCGCAATGCGCCCAGCGCAGAGAATGCTGGCAAGACTATTGATACGCCAGGCTATGGGGACGATTCGGAAGGAGATGGCAAGTAGAGCAAAGGAAGACGAAGCAAAGCGAGTGAGCGAGGGACTGGATGGTATGCAGGATGGGTGATGATGATGATGATGATGATAGAGAACGAAAGACACGAGGCGACGAGGAAGGCTGGGCAGCTTCAGAGAGACACTTGATCGAACGCTGGGCCGCGCAAGGCCGACACGAAAAATGGAGGGGGGGCCCTGGGCGGGCCCACTAGGCTCAGGCGGCAGGCTCAGACAGGCTCAGACAGGCTCAGGCTCTGGTCCATGTGGGCCTGTCCAGCGCTCGGGAACTCGAAACAGTCCTCTCGCAGCGGCATGGAAGCAGGGTGAGGCAGTCTTGTCCAATCCATCCCGTCATTCGCACTGAAGCGCGGCCTCTTGGCCTTACTTGGCCAGGGGATGTCTCGAGTATTGTCAGGCATGGCCTTGTGCGGGTGTTTGTGGTGTGGTGATACATTCATGCCCGCCTGATGACGCTGGTTGTCGCTCTGGTGAGAGCATCCTGCGAAACACCCAAAAAAAGAACAAGAGAGACAGCAAGAATGCCTCGCCTTTCCATGAAGCCGCCAATGCGGCTGTGCCTGGACGCCGTTGCTGGCGGCAACCCACCAGCGCGGGATGGAGGTGGAGCACACCGTTAGTGGAATGCTTTGCTCTTGCAGTGATCACTAACAGCACTTTCTAACAAGGTTTGACGGTGCAGTGCTCACATGTGTAGGGAGAGACGGCTCCGTTGATGGTGTCGGCTGCCGGGGTATGCACGTGCATGAACGGACGAACTGCTGCATAAACGATGAGGGCAGATGATTGTCATCGCGCCTTTGTCCGCTGGGGTTGAAAGCCATTGGAGTTCGCGTCAGAAAGAAAGAGCTGTCTTCAACGCTTTCTACAACACTGGTCTAAGCTTCTGGTCTGTCTGCCACTGGAATGCCCAACCACATCTGCTTTCCACTCTGCGCGCCACCCGTCTACCTACCTACACATCCTTCTTGAATGCCTTCTTGGTCTCGCCCAGGACGTCGTACCAGCTCTCGGGCCTGACCCTGCCCCCTTCATAGACGGTCTCGAGATACTCCTCCGCCTCCCTCGCAAACTCTAGCAGCTGCTCCTCGGCACCCCACTCGCCAATGGCCTGGATGCCAACGGGCAGCTTGCCAGCGCCTTGCTTGGGCTCGGCGTAGCCCGCGGGGGCCTGCACGGCCGGAGTCCCCGTCAAGTTGGCGAGGAAAATGTACATCATGTTCTTGACGGTGGTGTTGGTGTCGCTCGAGCCACCTTGGTCGGCGGGGTGTCGCGGCCAGCCGATCATGGGACTCGTGGGTGTCATGATGAGCATGCCGGGATGCTGCTGCCAGAGCCAAGCCAGGTGCCGCATCACCAGCTCCCGCAGTGCGTTCGCCTTGAGGTAGTCGTTGGCTGGGGTGACGGACGCCACGCTCAGCAGCAGCCTGTTCGCGACGCCCACGAGGCCCATCCACCCGGTCTTTGGCCGGTCTGGTGTCTTGCGGCGGACCGTCTCGTACGTCTCGGCGACACAGAGCAAGGCGTGGGCCACGCGCGCCTCACTCATCATGGGGATCGAAATGTCCACGACCTCGTACCCGCGCTGCGTGGCAAAGTACTCAACGGCCTTGTCGCAGATCCGGACCACCTCCGGATCGCCTGCATTCCACCAGTCACGGTAGATGCCCATGACGCGCTTGCTCCCAGGCTTGGGCGGTTGCGATACGCCAAAGTGCATGTGGGCCGGATCGTCCGGGTTCGGCTGGGACATGAGTCGGTACGCAATGGTCAGATCAGCCGCCGACGCCGCCAGTGGCCCCCGCACACAGGTGGACATGTTGTAGTATCCCGTGCGGTGGTGCGACGTCTTCAGGCCATACATGCCGTTGAAGGCGGCCGGCAGGCGGATGCTGCCTCCCGCATCGGAGCCGATCGCAATGGGGATGACACCGGCACCGAGTGCTGACCCGCCGCCCGACGTCGATCCACCTGGGTAGTATGACTTGTTGCAGTGATTTGTCGGTGTGCCTTGAGCGGTCTAGTGTAAGAGTCTTTGGTCAGCGCTGCCGGGGCGTGAGGCGCTCACTTGCATACTCACATTGAGACCGTTGGTATCCATGCCAAGCTCGTGCATCTTGTTTCGCCCGATAAAGATGGCACCGGCCTCGGCCAGCTTCTCGAGGAACCATTCGGTCTTGTCTCTCGGCTCGAAGAACTTGACATCAGGGCGATGCTTCATGCCGACGTGGCTCACCATGCCCTTGATGTCCATGTCGTCCTTGACACCAATGGGTACGCCATCCAGTACACCAAGGTCCTTGCCCGCTGCGTAGCGCTCCGTGGATGCCTTGGCTGCTTCCAGCGCAAGGTGGTCTTTGCCGTGGGTGTCTGCCCAGGCATCGGCGTAGGGCCCCTCCTTGGTGAGGGGAATGAGAGTCTCTACGACCTGGAGAGGGGTGAGGGCACCAGACTTGTACATGGCGTGGTAGTCGGCGGCAGAGTAGTATGTCGAGGGTGAGCTCGAAGTCAAGGTATTCTTGGGCTTCATGAGAGATTCATCAATTTGCAGCATCTCGCTGTCACCCAGAGGTGTGACAAAGGGCTTGGTCGTGTCAACGCTCGCAGTCCTGCACGACGGTTGACGGAGCATCTTACATGGAACCGATATGGCATCTCATCAAGCTCGGGAATATCCTTGATGGTGCCAAAGCCCGCATTGTTCCAGAAGAGACTGGCGACGCCAGGAACGTAGGCAATGCTGGCCTGGGTGAGCTACGAGTGCACCAGATGAACACCAGCACTCACATGTTCCCAGCAATCGCGAGAGGCGTGCCCCTCAGCACAGGATTGTTATCAGGTGCCGTCTCATACTTGGCCTGAGGACCCTCCTGGGGCACAGGATAGTTTATGAAATCACGGGGTGCCATTGTCGCGGCGGTCTCTCAGCCTGGTGCTATTCAAAAGCAGACTTGACAGAAGGGTCCCGTCGGAAGGTCTGAGGCTTGCCAGATTGTTAGAGGGGCAGAGATCTCCAGCCACACGAGCTCCCAGGGCGAATGAGTGTGATGTTGGAGACGATCTCATCTCAGCCTCGGCTTTGGGGAACCCCAGAGCTTCTGACACTGTGCGTGCGCCTGTACCCCATCACAAAGCAACAATTTCATTCAGCCTAGGGGGAAGATTGGAGCTCTGCGAGACATGCGTCACTAGCCCATCAAAAGGACTGCATTCGATTTGATTCAACGACGAATCCGGGAGCACGCGCAGCCACACACTCTACCTCCCTTCGCATCCCACCTAGGTGGAGGGTCACGACAGTGCATGTCCCCTGAGGCGCACGGTGTACGTTGTGACAGCCAGTCTCCAAGGGCACAAACATCTGTTGACAAGTCATTCGCACAAAAGCGCAGGATGGAATGCCATGATATGATGGAGGCTGCCATCTTGGCTTCACTTTGTGATGGCCCATTTCAAAACATGAGTCCTGATCAAGACCCCACCCAAAGGGCACCACCCAAAGGGCACCACAATATCCTCGCCCATCACACAACCCAACTGATGCATGTTCATCATGCTCCTTTTGGCTTGCAACGAAGGCTTTTATTTTCTCGTTAATCGATACAGCTACGAGCGATTGAAAAGGGTTTTGGGAGAAGCATCAAGTGTCACCTCTTCTGTCACTGTCCCGGGGTCTGTGAGGGCAGAAAAGCTGCCACGATGTTCCTTGCCCTCTGCTATATTGTCGACAACGCAGATGGCTTGTTCACATGAACTTGCTGGCCAAGCCCATCAGACCGCCCTGCTGCTGCCCCTGGCTCTTGAGATACATCTTCATGGCCATTTCGCCAGCATTTTGAATGACACTCTCCTTGCTCGTGTTGGAGCTGACTTTACCCTTGGCGGCCTTGTCGTCAAAGAGCTAGTCCCGGTCAGTCACTCACTCACTCCAACTCGAGAGTGCAGTGACACTCACCTTGCTGGCCTCGGACATGGCGAGCCCAAGAAAAGCGCCGTTGCTCTGCTTGTTGCCCGTCTCGCCCTGGTTGAACATTTTCAGAGCTTGCATCGCCGCCGCGGCGCCGAGTGACTTCTCATCGGCATCGTCGTCGTCGTCGTCGTCGTAGTTTTGCTTGTACTTCTTGACAGCATCTGGTCCTGTCAATAACCTTGCTTGCGCACGACGATCAGGAGATGGTTGGATGCCTTGACGCACATTCCTCATCAATGTCCTCGTTCTGCAGTCTGCTCTTCTTCTGCCCAATGGCTCCGATAATGGTAGAGAACAAGTCGCTGTTGCCCGACGACCCAGCGCGACGTTCAGCTTCCTCCCTGGCCTCGCGGAGGTCGTCGTCGTCGCCGTGCTGGGAGAAGCCCCCGCCTGCTGGATAGCTGCCTCCGTGAGACTCTGCACATTGTCAGTCGTACCCTCGCGGTTGGAAACAATCGCCCATTCGCACGGTTGCCCCCAGCGTTGTACTCTGGATCCGTCAGCTACCTTAGGGTGCTCTGGGGGGTGATCCTTGCAAGCCGGGGATGGCGGGGTTGACGCGATCTGGTCTGGCAAGCGCTGCCGCTGTGGCTGCTCTGTGTGGGCTGACCAACCTTGTTTCTTGCCGTCCCTGTTGTCGCCCTTGACCTGCTCCTCGAGGAACTCCTTGCCGGCGTTGATGAGCTTGTCCATGATTAAGTGATGCACCTTGTAGGACAGTGTCGGATGACTTTGTGGGGTAATAAGGGAAGTTGTTGGCTGAGATGAAGGTTGACACAGCTCATCGCACTGCAGTCATGGACGTGAAGCTGAGCTGCCTACTGACCTCATGCACCAATGACGCAGGCCACGCCATCACTGTGGAGAGGGCATCTGGTCAACGTGAGGTATCTGTGCACAGCGCATTCAAGGTACTACTTGTAGGTGTTACATCTAGTTCATCTAGTTCATCTAGTTCATCTAGTTCATCTAGTTCATCTAGTTCATCTAGTTCATCTAGTTCATCTAGTTCATCTAGTTCATCTAGTTCATCTAGTTCATCTACCTCAGGACATCAAGCTGCGGGATAAGACCACTGCCAGCGAGAAGAGTCCCTCAACCTGTTGTTGCCCACGCCGTCGTATACAGTGCTTGGATCTTCAACTGGAGCAAAGCCGCCCGTCAATCCACCGCGGGGACTGCTGCTCCAGCGCGGGGCGCTTTACCGCCTGGGCCTACCAGAGCACCCTAGTGCAGATCTGGTTGATTAGCGCCACGGCTGCCGCCGCGGACTGACACACCTTGTCATAGCTAAGACGCGGCCAGCCTCAACACCAGCCAGTTTGACCTGGGAACAGCCTCAGACGAGATTCGTCCCAATCAAAAAAAAAAGAGGACTCCCTCCTGTCCAGGTGGCCGTGTGAAAGAACAACCGCCGCGCGCCTGTGATTCATCCCATCCAATCCCTTATGCGTGTATCTAGGGTACCATAAAAATTCGTGTACATATCATTCCTCCCACAAGAATGAGAGGGAAAATGTCTCCACCTGGTCACGTCGGCGCCACTCCTCCTGCCCCCCAATGTCTCGAGCAAACAAGATGGCCCGCTGGGCTTAACTCCATTGTATGCAATGTGCTCGTAGCTGACGACGAAAGCCCTCAGACACAGAGCGGCTTGATCCGACAACGACTCACCGCTGTCGTCTTCTTCAAGGACGCTTTGGCCCTGCTGCACCAATGTGGCATCAAGGCCCTGTGTCTCCAGGCGTGGCTTGCATGGAGGAGGCATTGGGTGTGTTGTTGTTGTTGTTGTTATTGTTGTTGTTGTTGCGTTTCTTCTCCTTCTTGGCCCATCGGAGACCGCATGCGTTGCACAGTGTTTTGGGGCCGCTGGGGCCTTTGCGCCATTCCGGTGAGTCGAGCGTACCTGACTTGTCAATGTCTGTGCTTCCCGTGCGTTCTGATGGGACCTACCGCAGTCTGTGCAGACATACTCCTCCGAGGTCTTGAGCTTCTTCTTCTTCTCACCCGTCCGGGGGTCGCGGTCCACGGGTATGGCGATTCCGGCATCGCCTTTGATGAGGGTGGGGCTGGCGTTGCCGGTTGTGATGCCCTTGCTGCGCTCGCCGTCCACATAGCGCAGCCCTGTCAGCATCTCAATTGTGTCGGTGTAGGTCCCTTCGTAGCGCGCCATCTTGTCCTTGAGCGAATCCTGCCGGGCCACCCCCGACTGCCCCTCAAGGTTTTCTCGGGTCAACGCAGCATTCAGCGCACTCCTATCTGACCGCCCTCCGTCATGGCTCATTGAGCGGTGGAACGGCGTGTTGGAAGCGCCGCTTTGCTCTGTGCGCGCCATTTCCGACTGCGACCCTTGACTCTGCAGCCACTGCCTCTGCGCTTCGTCGTGGTCCGCATCTTCCTCCCTGCGAAGCTCCGCTATGCGTCTTTTTAACCGCTCGTTCTCAATCTTGTGTTCGAGGAACGAATCTAGCAAGCCAGCATTCTTCGTCGGGTACGGCCGCGCCATCATGAAGACAGCCTGGCAGAACGGCGACTGGTTGCTGGGGTTCGGAGCAAACTTGGCTGCAGCGATATGGGCGTGCCCGACCGCCTCGAGAATCGCATACGTTCCATCCTTTTTCCTAAATCGATAAAAGATCCGAAGCGGGTTTCCGGACGCTATCGACTCGTTCAGCTCGGCCACAAAAAGGCCCTGGTCATCCGGGTGGATGAGCTCCTTCAAGAACACATCCGTAATCTCCTCGACCGTATATCCTGATATTTGCAGAATACTCGGCGATGCGTATTTGATGCGCCCGTTCGAGTCGAGTATCTGCAACAGGTCTTTGATTTCTTCTACGACCTTGGCTGGCCAGTTCCTGCGCTTGGTAAACTCTGTGAGAGTGCTGCTGCCTTGGCCCATATTATTGTCACCAAAAGAACCGAGAGGCATCGGACCCGCGCCAGGCACATTGTTAGACGCGGTGTTGAACTGGCTCTCGGAGTGCAAGACGGCCTGATCTGTCACGGACTGGTCGGCATGCTGGTTGTGGGTGTTCGAACTGTACTGTTGCCCTATGGAGCCGTCGTCGGCATCGAGATTCATCGGCATAGAGCCAAAGGCGTCGAGCATGTTGCTGTCCAGGAACATGTCGGCACCGTTGTCCATGGGCAAGACCACGGGATACTGCCCCACGTTATCCATGTCGTGGGGGTTTTGTTCGCCCGACATGGCCTGTTGAAGCGAGCCGAAATCAATATCTCCGTAGCTAAAATGCTGGCCATGGTCATGAGGCGGCGGTCCGTGGGACATGGCGTCGGTTCGATGGACAGATGGCGGCTGTTCGCGATGGCGGGGAGCTGCGACAATCTGGTGATTGCATTGGCGAGCCAACCACCACTACGCCTCTGCAAAGGCCCTGGACCGCGATCACGGGCGACGAGAGCTGCCACGAGTTCGGGCTGTGTTCGTGCTCGAGGCGAACCGCAGTGCGCGGCGTCGAAAGGCAGCAGCTGCTCAAGTTGTGTCGCGCAGACTGCGATTGAATCGAGGCACTGCAGCTATGTGAGCGAGCGCCTGTGGCTTGACTTGCGCTCTCCAAGAAAGACGTCGACTTCAGCCTAATGGAAGAGGGGCGGCTGCTGTTGGGGGGGTTTGCTTCCCAGGCAGTCTCGAGAATTGATGATGATGATGACTCGCAGTTATGAGCGATGCGAGTCTGAGACAGTTGGCTGCTACCTTCGATGGTGGCATGCGCGGACAAAGGAAAAGGCGGTGTTCGCGCACGCAGTGGACGAAATTGTGCGGCGTGAATTGATGGAAGGTCGTGGTTGTTGTCAATCAGGGCAGCGGGTGGAGTATGTGAGAAGACCAAGTCGGATAGGACGTCAAGAGACATGGGATTTCCTGGCGGCTTTTGCAAGAATACCATGTTGGGGCCCTCACGGACCTGGCACTAAGTGGCACAAAGCCCACCTCCCGGTCCCAAGGTGTTCGGCTGTGACGATTTTGGCTGTCCCAGCAGTGGGCACGGCCACATTCGACGAATATGGAATGAGCCAGCAAAATCCAGCTTCGATGTTATGTTTCTACTCCCAAGCTCATGTCCCAGCTACAGGCTACCACTGGCGCTAATGCGGACTAGAAGCTCCGGCTAGCCAGAGACTATTTGCGCCAGTTTGGGAGTCCATCAACGACAACTGCCGACGAAAGCGAACTCGCAGCAACAAAATTTGCACACACGCAATGATTCATTGCAATCGCATTGCAGAAGCCAAGCGCCAGAAACGCCTCTAGCTGCTGCGAGTGGCGACGAGAGGTGCGGCGTGTGGTGAGCCAAGCCCTCTCGCAGTGCTGTCCTGATCACGGACACTGGAATTCCCACGGCTGGCTGAGCTTACCAGTGCCAGGCGCAGGATTGGGAATGAATTGTGGGCATTTGCCTTTGGCGCTCCTCCGTTCAGTAATCATCAGCACCCACAAACTCGACCGAATTAGCTCGGACGGACAGAACGTAACGTACCTCATTCAATATGCAGAGACCTCGGGGTCAATTAATCAAGCATGCCGGTGAAGACAGTGACGGGAAAATCGTCCCTACTCGTTCCGGCCATTCCAGAGTTGGATCATCAGTTACAATCGTGCGACAGCCACTGGTATTGTCGTTGTCGTTGTTGTCAAAGCGTCGGGCGCTACTTGCACTGATTAACTTAGAGTATTCGATATCCCATAGCTCAAGCTACTATGTGCAATACAGTGCTTTCTTGAGGACGCCAGTTTCTTCGCCCGAGCCCATTGCAAACATGAACTCTGCAGCCCGAGCCATAATAAACCAAGGCGCCATGGCCCAAGGTGACGCAATCAACCAACCACGTGACCGCGCGCTGGGGAGGCTCACGCGCCCTTGTTCCACAGCGCGTTACGGCCACCTGGGGTGTGTTGCGACCGTGATCGACACCAAGCTCCATCCAAAGTTGGCCTGGCCTTGTCCTCTTTTGAGGCAGCCGGCATCATGTCCAAGATTGACAAGCTTTCCATCAGCGGTGTTCGCTCATTCAGCCCCAACGTCCGGGAGGCCATTCAGTTCTACACGCCGCTGACCCTCATAGTCGGGTACAATGGCTCTGGCAAGACCACCATCATCGAATGTCTCAAGTACGCCACAACCGGCGAGCTGCCGCCCAACAGCAAAGGCGGCGCCTTCATCCACGACCCCAAGCTATGTGGCGAAAAGGAGGTCATGGCTCAGGTGAAACTGCAGTTCCGATCCATCAATGACAAGCAGCATGTAGCGACCAGGAGCTTGCAGCTCACGGCCAAAAAGACCACGCGCTCGCAGAAGACGCTCGACTGCTCTCTGGTCGTCATGAACAATGGCGAACGCTTGACCACATCCACACGGGTTGCTCAGCTCGACGAGCTGATACCCGAACGACTTGGTGTCTCCCCCGCCATCCTCGATGCCGTTATCTTTTGCCATCAAGAAGAGTCCATGTGGCCCCTGAGCGAGCCGGCAGCCCTCAAGAAGCGATTCGATGAGATTTTCGAAGCACTCAAGTACACCAAGGCGATAGAGAATCTGAAAATCTTGCGCAAGAAGCAGGTCGAGCAGCTCGGGAAACTGCAAGCGGACGAGGGCCACAACAAAGTGAACAAGGAAAGAGGCGAGCGGGCAGAGAAGCGCATGACCGGGCTTCAGGCCGAAATCGAAGAAGCGCGGGAAAAATGCGAGGCTTTGACGGCAGAGATGGAGGAGACGCAAAAGAAAATCAGTGAGAAGCACATCCAAGCCACCAGCTATCTGCAAATCGTGCAGAACCTCAGCAACAAAAAGGATCAGCTCGAGTATCGCCAAGACGCCGCCAACGAATTGAGACAGAGGATTGACGAGCTCCACGATGATGACGCATCTCTAGAGGAACAGCTCTCCCAATACCAGACGCGTATGGACCGATGCCGTGAGGAGGTTGACCAGAACAGGGCTCAGTACGCCGAGCTCCAGAAAGAACTGGCCGAAGCCCAGAGCGAACTCAACACCAAACTGTCGGAGCAGGGAAAGCACCAGTCGGACAAGGACAAGTACGACCGCCAGCTCAAAACGCGCGAGGAAATGGTGCAGCAAACGGCAGAAAAGTACAGCTTCCGGGGCTTTGACGGTAAGCTCAGCGACCAGCAAATCGCAACATTCAACGAACGGCTGCATGCGCTGCTCTCTGAAAAGAAGCGCAATCTCGAACGGTTGCAGAAGACAAATCAGGAAGAGACCGACAAATTGACCGCAGTCATCACGCAGCTCGAAGGTCGCAAAGGCGCCCGAACCCAGGATCGAGTCTCTGCAAAGCAAAGAATGGGCGCCATTGACAAGAGAATCAACGTCTTAAGTTTAGAAGCAAGTAGAATCGACGTTGACGAAGGCGCCAAGGCAATACTTGATGGCCAGGTAGATGAGATTGGCACCCGACTGCAAAGAGCGCAGAGCGAATTCGAACAGGCGGCTTGGGACAGCCAGGTTGCTGAAGAGAATGACAAGTTGCGGAACCTGGAGAACGAAAGCGACAAGTTGAGCCGTGAGCTTGTGGAGTCTACCCGTCTCGCCTCCGAAAGGGCTCAACTCGACTTTCGCAAGAAAGAGCTCCTAGATCGCAAGCGAAAACTGGACACCATCACTAAGACCTGGCGGTCCAAGCTGGATGCTGCGGTCGGAGGAGACTGGGAGCCCGACACGCTGGCTGGCAAGTTCCAGACTGTGTCAGACCGCCAGTCAAAGCAAGTAGAGATTGCGCGCAAGGCACAAGAGGTGGTCCGGGAGAAACTGCAGAAATCCGACTTCTCTCTTAAAATTGCGAAAGAAGCGGCGGAAAAGAACAAGAATGAAGGTGCCCAGTGCCAGAAGAACGTCCTTGCTGCTATGGCAGACGCTTTGGGCGATGAACAGCCAGACATTGACGGATACACAACAGCATTGGAAACCGAGGAAGAGGCCGTGGAAACTTACAAGTCGGACATCTCTCTCCTGGAGAGTCTGATCAAGTTCTATGAGAAATGCCTCAAATCACTGGAGCGCAGCCGAAAGTGCCACCTCTGTGACAGAGGCTTTGATGCTGCTCGTGAGCGTGCTGAAATGGCAAAACTCAAGGAAAAGATCCTGAAGCAGACATCGCCGACTGCGAAGGAAGATGCAGAGAAAGATTTACAGCAATCAGAGGAGGCTCTCGCGAAACTACGCGCCGTGCGAACAGATTACGAAACGTACCAGAGGCTGAAGGACGAGCTTCCTAAGCTACAAGCGGAATGCAAGAAGCTGCAAAGCGAGTTTGACTTGCTGGAAAGACAGCTCGAGGAGAAAGATGCCTCCGTTACCGCCGAGGATGAGAAACAAAGGGATGTTAGGGACATGGAGAAGATCGTGCAGAACATCTCGCAGGCGTGCAAAGACATCAAGGAGTCCGAAGCCCAAGTGGAACGTGTCCAGTCGCAACAGGCTTCTGTCGGTGCATCTCGAAGCGCTGACGAGCTCCATGAACTGCAGGCCAACGTTGGCGAGCAGCTCAGAGTCGTGAAGACGAAGATTGCAAAGCTCACAGCTGACAGGCAGCGCAATAAAGATCAGATCAGTGCTTGGGAGCTCGAAAGGAGCGAGTTGCGCAACAAGATCAGCTCCGCTCTGGGCCAACTTGAAAAGAAGAGCAGTCTGCAGACGCAGATTCAGTCACTCAAGGAAGACAACGCGCAACAACGAGAAACTATCCAGAAAGTTGACGCGGAGCTCGAAACCATTGAGCCTGAAATTACCGAAGCCAAGGCGGTGCGCGACCAGGCGATTGCCCGCATGCGCTCCAAGGAGCGCGACGTGGCATCCGAGAGGGACGAGATTGCCAACTGTGTTTACGAAATCAAGATGGTCGACAGCGACATTCAAGACTACATTGACCGAGGCGGTCCGTCGCACATCGCTTCCAACCAGCGTGCCATTGCAAACCTGGAGAAGACCATCAGCAACACGAAAATGGAGGTGGATAACATAACCAAGCGCGCCAACAAGCTCAAGGAGGATCTCGACAGCGGTGACCGCAAACGGCGGAATATCAACGACAACCTCAACTATCGTAGGCATTTGCGTGTACTCGATACTCTTCGTCAAGAAATTGCGGAACTCGAGGACCGGAATGCGCACGAAGACCATGATCGTCTCGTTGCGGAGGCACGCCAGCTGGAGAACCACTCGAATCGCCTGCTCGCCGAGCGCGGTTCTGTCATGGGCAGCATGAAGACCAAGGACGAGGAGCTCGATCGCCTGCTCCAGGAGTGGGAGATGGACTACAAAGACGCCAAGTCCAAGTACCGCGAATCGCACATTCGGGTGGAGACTACAAAGGCCGCCATTGAGGATCTCGCACAGGCCTCATCCGCCGTGGACAAGGCTGTCATGCAGTTCCATTCCATGAAAATGGCCGAAGTGAACCGCATAGCCGGCGAGCTGTGGCAAAAGACGTACCAGGGCACGGACATTGACACTATTCTCATCCGGTCCGACAATGAGTCGTCGACAGGCAAACGAAGCTACAACTACCGACTCTGCATGGTCAAGCAAGACACCGAGATGGACATGCGCGGCCGGTGCTCGGCAGGTCAGAAGGTCCTGGCGAGCATCATCATCCGTCTCGCGCTCGCCGAATCATTTGGCGTCAACTGCGGCCTGATTGCCCTCGATGAGCCGACGACGAATCTCGACCGGGACAACATCAAGTCCCTCGCGGAAAGCTTGCACCAGCTGATCCAGCAGCGCCAGGCGCAGAGCAACTTTCAGCTCATTGTCATCACCCACGATGAGGAGTTCTTGCGCCACATGCGCTGCAGTGATTTTTGCGACAGCTTCTTCCGCGTGAAGCGTGACGGTCAACAGAAGAGTGTCATCTCGCGGGAAAGCATCACCAAGATATTCTGATTACAATATACGAGGCATGAGAGAGCATACAGCTGGCGTTCAGCGGAGAATGGCACGTTATACTGACGGGAAAGGATTTGTGGTACACTAATTACTATTCCAGCACCGAATTCGTTGCTGCTGCGTATTTGAAGAAGTCATGAAAGTCCGCCCCGTTACGCCTGGTATCATACAAAAACCATTCTGACGATTGCAATTTTTTTACTTGTCCGTATCCATAGAGTTGGCATCCTTGCCGTCCGCTTTGTCTTCTTCGTCTTTGCCGTCGCCGTCCTTCAGTTTCTTGGGCGAGCTTGGCTGCAGCGGCGCGTCTTCCGCCTCCCGCTTCGTCCCTGACATGTCGGATATCGATGGACTCGCATGTCGCTGGCCACCGGGCTGCGCTGGTGCATCGTCGTCGTCGATGTGCCTCCTGCCCACCGCGGATTCCACATCAATGCCCTGCGTCTGTAGACCGTCCTCGCCAATGTAGCTTGTGCTCACGCCCTGCGGACCTGTATCGCTGACACCAATCTCCTCGGGGCCTCTGGCATGTGGTGTTTCTTCATCCGCGTCCTCGGCGGGTGGCACGGTCTCCTCAGTGTCCTTCTGGCCTTGCTCGTTCGCATGCTGCTCCTCGCCAGCGTCATCGCCGGCGTCCTTCTCACTGGCTGCAGCTTGCTGCGCCCTTCTGGCGTTTCGCTGCAGCTGACTCACCGGTATCAAACCGGCCCGCTGCTCTTGACGCAGAAGTTCCCCTTGGGTGATGGCTCTCGCATGACCTGTTGAGTGTATCCCGTTGACACTCACACTGACTGTCTCGATGCTACCAATGCCGTTGGGGCCATCGATGGTCTCTGTGCTCTCGCTGTGAATCGTTGCGCCTGCGGTCCCGAGCACCTCTGCCTCCACGACCTGTTGCTGTGCCTGGTTGGCCTTGACCCACGGAATGGGTGTCAGCAACGCGCCGCCCAAAGCTTCGTCACTCCCCAAGCTCGCGGCCGCGGTCGTCGGGTTGCCCCAGGTGACGCTTTCCGCACCACTCGTACCAGCCATGTCGGGGAGCGGAAGGGGGTACTGGTTCGCTGATGAGGTGACGCCCATCACTCTGTCCACGGCATGTAGATAGGAGCTCAGAGCCCTATAGTGGGCCCGGGGCCGCAAGACTAGCTCGGCAAGCCGCTGTATCGTATGTGGCGGCGATGTCTCGAAGGATTGCAGGTGGGTAGTGATGTGCTGCAGCATGTCGTTGAGCTGAGCAGGAAGCTCTCCCGGCTTTAACGTCTGTGCTTCAGCGGCCGCTTCGGGCGAGCCTTTTGTTGCGACGCCCGTGCCTTGGGAGGCGGGCGGGGAGGAGGGCAGGGGAGAGACGAGGCGGCCCTGCGAGTCGGTGGGCGGAAGGACGGGAGCTTTCGGCTGGGGGAGGTTCGGTATGGGGAACTCTTCGCGAGCAATCTGCTGCTATTCAGTGACGCGTCAATTGTCATCGGGACAAGCAGAAAATACCTTGTCTAAACGGGCAAGGACATCCTTGAGAAGTTCTGGCCAGGTGCCACTGCTCGTGTCAGTGATCGCTCTTGGCCGGGTGGTATGTCATCAGGAGCTTACGGCTCCAGTGTGCCGTCCGCGGCGACCTTGGTCAGTAGCTCATTGTCACTGTCTACGTCCATCTTGCGCGGACTTTGGTGTTGAATGGTGATCAGCCCTGCCCGTGTTGCCGCGTGTTGACGATGCGAAACGATGCGACTCTACGTGGGGTTGCGCTTAAGCGGGGCTCTGTGACTCGGATAGATGCATACTTGGGTAGCCATCCAATCTGTGACACAGGTAAGGTAAGGTATCGTGGACACACTTTCCACGTGTCTATTGCACCATCTTTAGGTAGTACCTTAGGATTTGCGCCCACCGACCTCTCAGAAATGTTACCAAGAAAATGTGACTCGTACAAGTTTGCTCATCGACGATTCGTCGTTGCTGGTCTGGCCCCTTTTGCCCCCAAAGTAAACATCTAAGGGCCCATGAGTCGCCTACACGATGCTATGGTTTCTGCATCCGAGGCAGAGTCAGAAGTAGCTGCGAATTACTTTTCCTAATTACTCGGCTTTTAATTATATTCATGCAGAGCTCGGCAAGTTGCTTCACTGCTCACGGCCCCACCACAGCTTTCGATATGTTGATGCACGGATGGTCTTCTCGTCATTCCACACTTAAGGCCATATCAGTCATTGCGCCACACAGCTTGTGTCTCCTGTGCTGCTACTTGGGTCAGCTTCTCTTGCTTCTGCTGTTAAGTTTCTACAGTCTGCCAGAGGCGACCATCCATGACAGATGCACTGGCTGGATTGAGGCTCCTGGCCTTCCACTGCCCACGCCTCGAGCGATGATTGGAAAGAGTCATGAAAAGGGCACAGCCACTCGGCAGGCATGAAATCAAGGGTCACATTATTCACGGCCCTCTGTAAATTTTTCTCGCAAACGGCCATTCATGAGTCTTCATGGACTTGCCCATGCTGCCCAAGGCATTATGGAGTCGGATGCATGGAAAGGCCAGAGCCATGGCCGGACATGTAATCAAGTTTCAGGGCGGGTGAGGTGTTTCCGTACATGTAGTCCATCATGAGACAGGCTAGCACAGAATGGCGCGCGAGCACGCAACAAGTAATTAACTACCACAGCCCGTGCTGCAATAAGCGGCTGTGCATATGATATGATGCTAGTGTCGGACGCAAAGTCGTGCATCCGCGACTGTATGCAACTCGCATCTTCCCTGGTCTCGCGTTGCAAATTTGCAGGGTCTCTCTCTTTAGGTAGACGTCCGCGGAGCCTGGAAGAAGCGAGCAATTGAGGGCCTTTTAGTTTGAACGGGCATAATGCAATTGACTTTCTGAGTCGCTGTACGTGTGGTTTACTTTGAAATCTTTTTGGCTCCTTACTGGAGAAATTTCACAGTGTAGACTGAGTTTTCGTGCGTACCGACGTCAATGATCGCCGGTAACATTGAGGTGGGCTACCCTGAAGTCGGAGAGCCAAGCGAGGCAGTCTCCACGAGGATGGTCACCCTGCCTGCATGGGCGGGGGAAA
Organism: Emericellopsis terricola; assembly: GCA_027569275.1. Taxonomy (NCBI): domain Eukaryota; kingdom Fungi; phylum Ascomycota; class Sordariomycetes; order Hypocreales; family Bionectriaceae; genus Emericellopsis; species Emericellopsis terricola. The sequence continues at coordinate 161,963 of JAPDEU010000008.1, read as the reverse complement.
GGAAAACTGAGACGTGCAGGAATTACGGAACGTTGGCCTCGGTACCGTAGGCGACGTTGTCAGTTTTTTTGCCGTGAAGCCGCGTTTATCGTTTCAGGCAGGTGATGGAGTCCACCGAGTTTCGGCGGACCTTTGACGCGCAGGGGTCATATTGCCATGAATAATTTGTCAGTTCGAAACTGGGCTACGTATCACGTCCCATCGGCCGCTGACCTTTGCAAAGCCGACCCAGCAAACCCGGTCAACCCGTTGTGCGGTGTTTGCGTTTCGGTACCTAGGTTATGGCCGAAAATTGCTGCCGTGCCGTCTAAGGCCGATGGATTTTGATAGGCCCAGGCGTAAACGTCCGCGGTCTCGGGCAAGCCATTCCGAGCCCTCATGAAATGCTTCGCACAACATTTTGGTGTTTTCTGCGCGCGCGGAACGGACTCAGTACCTCCGTTTCGCCAGCCCGTCAAGCGGTCGGTCTTCCCGCTGGTTGACATGTGCAACAAATCGTCCGCAAGTCATTGCCTGCTCGACTGCAGTATCATGGACCATCAGTTACGCTGTGACCTGTGCGCACAACGGAACCGCCGTTGTCGATCATCCGACCAGCTAACGTAGGGTTGAGCCGCTGTCCCGCGAACCCCACGACCCCTAACGTTGACGCTAGAGGCCCCCGCGATCTGCGCCAGATGTAGCTTGAGGTGAGCAAAATGTCCGCAATGCCCAGCCATTGATCCATCACCGAGAAAGAGCTTTTCTACATCAAGTCACCACGGTTGGAGGTTGCTGTCTTTCATCGCAACGGGCAGCCCCTTCTCGGGATCGAGATGCGAGCACGTACCAGGGACTCCTGGACTCGTCGTAGCTGTGTCGGCTCTATGCAGCACGAAGATCAGAAATTGAAAAAGAGCTCGGGTACTTCTTGCCTGCCTTTGACGTACGGACGGCGGTACATCTGCCAATTTCATGCGCCCATGACGTCTGCAAGAGGTCAACAGACACCCGGCCCCATTGCTGATCGCTGACTGTGACTGCAGAAGCCACCGCACAGGGTGTTGATGCTCCGAGCTGATCATGCAGGGTCGTACGGTAGGCTTGTGTCAATGGAACAGCGTGGAAAAGAAAATGATGCCATGCCGGGGGTCGCTGGCCGTGGACTGAGTCCACAAACACAAAGGTGAAACCACAGTCGACATGACGAGCTTGGGGTGGCGATATTGTTGGTCGATCCCTTAATGGTTTCCTTCACATTGGGCAGTTCGCTTATCGAATCTGGTATATCGGGGTGCCCAAGAGCTCTGGCATCGAATAACCTTGCTGGACATGAACTCTTGTATGCCCAGATATGCTTTTGCCTCCCGCCTGATCCACGGCTGAAGAACTGCAAGTGGTAGGGACTTGTGACAGACACAGGCGACTGGGAGAGCTCCAAGCGAGAAATGTCAACGAAAAGACAAAAAAATGAACCTGGCTTGTCTCCGTCGAGAATTGTCAACGGCGTTGACTGGCCATGACTGTGGGCTTTGATCAAGAGTAAGTACATAGGAGCAACCCGTACATTACTTAGATGAGTTGGTCGTCACTCTAGCCTCCCCTCCTTCAGGTGCTACACGCCCCCCGATCGCTCCTGCTCCAAGTAAATGTACAAGAACAAGTGGCAGTTGCGATGTTGCTCCAGGAGTGCCAGGCACCAAGAGCCTCCTCATCCGCATGATGCCACAGGGATTTTCTGTTCAGCCATGACCAGTATCACGAACTCGTGCCCTCTTTCGTCATCAACTCCCACTCCGTGTGGAGCGTGAATCGCTTCTACAGCGCCAGGTACTCCCCAAGTCCTCCTCAAGAAACGTCCTTTGTTCCCGCGTTTGCTGTAGGGGGCTGCAAGAAAACCTGCAAGCTCACGACCAGCAGCAGACGAGCCCACACAACAACCAACCAACTCGAGCACCACCAACCCCCCACCCCCACCACCACCACGTCAAGCCACGGTCGTATCGAGCAATATGTGGTGCACGGAATACAGCTGCACGTCAAAGACATCGAGGCGATGGACCACCGCGGCGGTATCCCAGCGTGCATACAGGCGCGGTCACTTTTTACAAGCACCCTTTCCGCAAGAGCGGCTGGTAGCCGTCCAACGGAGTGGCATACTCCACCGGCTAATCACTCCTGCAACCATGATGGAGGAGGGCACATCTCCGGGTGCAGGTATGACGCCGTGCGACGGCAGGCAGCAGCTGTCTGTCAACGGCGATGCCCAGGGCCCTTGATCGACAGAAGACGTCTCTCGACACCAATGAGCCGCAACAGCGCTGCGCTGCAATCCTTAGCCGAGCCCGCGTAGACGCACAAGCTTTCTGATCCTCCAGTACCAGCAATACAAGAAGCCGCCGCCATCGCCGCCGCCGCCGCGGCTGCTACTCGAACACCCCGCATGGCTCGCTAGCACATATGATTTTGTGGTGTTGAAATTCCGATAAGAGCAGCCTGCCGCAGCCAAAACGCCGCATGAGGCCAATCGCCTCCAATGACTCTGCTCTGTGGCTTCGCCTAAATACAGTACCATGCAGTCCGTCCCAACCCCTAGTTCACTCGTTGAACCTATCGCTCGGCTTCATGCGACGTGCATCAATCATAAGTAGGCAGCATGAGGGCTGCAGCCTCCCCCAGTCGAGACTCTGACAAATGCAATCTCCGCATACCTAGCGGCGATGTGCTTGATGCAATTGCAGTACGTACAGAATTCACAGGATTCACAAGCACTCGGACAGATCAATTGCGCGTACATGGCCTTCAGCTAGCCTCGGTCTCGTCTTCTTTTTGAGCGGCCCCCCCGGTCAATTGCCAGGCGGCATTCGAGCGGCATCAGGTGTTCTAGGGGCCCGCGGATGCAGCCAAGCTGGCGCCATAATAGTGGCACGACTGCGACTCTGCAAGTACCTGCATGCGAAGGCAATTGCTCGTCCGTTCGACGAGGCTTTCTGGTTGGACAATGGTAAAAACCCACCCGTCTGTCCTCTTTCCTCCGGCCGTGAGCACCATCAAATAAATTGTGCGGCGCATCGCGCACAGGCGGGTTATTCACCGGCTTGCGCAGAACCGGTCCCGTCCAGATATGCAGCTGGTCCCTGCTCGGTCAAGAAGATGGATCTTGAACAAGAGAAGCGCTTGGAGCCCTGTGTGCCCAGTTGCTATCAGACCACCACGTCCGACATCGAAGGGCGCGCCAATTCAAGTACAGTATTGAATCATTAGGGTCTTTTTGGGGTCGACCGTGATCATGAGATCGAACAACCCGTTCTCCACGTACGCCGGCCGGCGCGTGTCTCAAGGCGCCGCTTCGCAGTGGTTGGCTGGGGCTGTCCACTGACTCCAGGCTGTCCAGAAACGCACATGTCTCGACTCACCTTCCAGAGCGCTTGGCTCCTCCACTCAGCGTTTGCAGATCCCGGTCTACCACCGGCTATTAGCGACAGCGGTCACCATTAGTCGACGCTGGCCAAATTGGTCACCGTGCCGAAATGGCAAGGGAACCGAAGCGACACGCGCGGACGAATTGCGGCATGGGCGTGAAACCTTTTGCAAGCACCAATTGACCTCCCCCGAAATCACGAGCAAGAGACATTCGGAGGCGCGTGATATGCCACTTCCGACCGTGGCCTCTCGCTAATCTCCACCTCCCACAGCGCACGGGTGCCATCCCTAATGCCCCAGGTCAACAACGCCATCCACACACGACCTGCCCTTTGGCTGTGTGCTGATCCAAGACGGGACAGAGACCTGAGACATCAAAGCATGGATCGACTGGGCATCCGGGCCAAAATTGAGCTGGCCATGCGCCATCCTTGGTCAACTCGCCTCATCAGTCAGCCAGTCAGTCTCTGTGCAGGTAATAATAATCCGCAGGTCGTTACACACAGATCGACCTGGGATAAGCAGGCCACTTTCCACCTTCCACCAGTCCACATCTCGAATGCACGCCCCTCCTTCACATTGGCGTTTGGGTCTTTGACAAGGTTGCTCTCCACCTCGGCGGCTCCACCATGGCACAGCTCTCTCCAGCAGGCGGCCTTGCTAGCGTCTTCGCGCCGGAGCTACAGCGTCTTGGGTCCCTGAACCCTGCCTGGTCGTGGCGCACCCCGGGCGCTGTTGTCGAGTCCTCTGGTCGTTGTCGAGACTAATCTCGACATGCCGCCGCCTGCACGAAAACGAGTGCTGCGCGCCGACTCCAGCCTGGCGAGCACACATTTGCCTCAACGAGAGGGTCCAGGTCGACTCCGCGAACATGCATGACATTGGGACCTGGCCCGCTCAACGGCGCAGGACGCGCACAAGAGTTACGATCCGGCCGACTACCCATCCGTCAATCAAGATGCCAACCCCAGGCTTTTTTTCTCCGTCCCTCCTCTCGGCCTGGACGTAGTTTATATATCTTGTACCCTCGCCTCGTCCAGAGCCTAGCCGCCATCGTCCTGGGCATATTCTACATCTCTGCGCCTCACCTTCCCTTCCCGTCCTCTTCCCTCACCCCGTACGAACCCAAGAGTACACTCGCCAGCTTGTCACTGGCTTGAGAGTCTCGATTGGTCCGTTGTATTATACGTCCGCTGATCATTGCGGCTCGGCCTGCTGTCGTTACATCCTTCGTGTCAGCCCATTGCCTCTGTTGAGATTTCCCTTTACATACCAGCATTCTCTCGGCAGATACTGATCTGGAAACGTCTGGGGAAAATCTCGAGTCGTCTCGTGAGGTGCTCATTCCTTGGAAAGGGTTGAAAGCTTGGCAACGGTTCGGATTGGTAGCAAAGTGTCACGGAACGCGCCAAAGACCAACTTGTTCGCCGAACCTATGAGTACGCCTTGAGAAATACCGAGTCTGCAGCATTCCGGTCGACGACAACTTTAGTCAACGCAGTCGTGCGCAGACTGTGCCTGTTGTCCCACTCGCGCCATCCATCTCAGTCGACTCTCCACACCACGGTAGCTCCAGCCGCCACCATCATGGAGACCATTTTTGAAGCAGTCGTCGCCAAGGCTGTCGCAGCCTTCAAATTGATGATGCCTTCGTTCCATTTTTGGAATTCGACATCCTTTTGGATTTACGTTTTCTGGGCCCTCTGGTACAGAGATCATATGCTGCCGCGTCTGGGCTGTTCACTGACCACCTTGCAGGATCCACCGTTATCTTCGTCTCCTGGTTCACTGCGTCAGCCATTGGACGTATAAGTCTAAACCCATCCCAGCCAAACCCTCTTTCACAAGCCAGGATGTGACAGTTGTGATTCCTACGATTCACAATGTATTTGAGGAGCTCCGTCCTGCTTTGGAAAGCATCCTAGCGTGCGAGCCTTGTGAGCTGCTCATGGTCACCACCAACGACAAGCGGAAGGATCTCGAGCGCATGGCCGCCACCCTTCCCCACGAGCGTGTCCGCGTCATGTCCGTTGCCATTGCCAACAAGCGCATCCAGGTGTGCGAGGCTCTTCCGAACGTGCAGACGCCCATTACGATCATGGCTGATGACGACGTAACCTGGCCCAAGACCCTGATGCCCTGGTTGCTGGCCCCGTTCGAGGATCCCAAGATTGGCGGCGTTGGTACGTGCCAACGCGTCCGTCGCGAGTGGGACGCTCCTTTGGTGACTCGTCTCTGGAACTGGCTGGGGGCGGCGTATATCGAGCGACGCAACTTTGAAATCTCGGCAACCCACAACATAGACGGTGGTACTTCTTGCATGTCTGGACGCACGGGCGCTTACCGGACGGAGATTCTGTCGAGCCACGACTTTCTCCACGGCTTCAAGAACGAGAAATGGAGGAAGTGGATTCTGAACGCGGATGACGACAACTTTGTCTCACGCTGGCTGGTCAGTCACCAGTGGAAGACCTGGATCCAGTACGAGCCCGAGTGCGAGATCGAGACGACCCTGGAAAACGGCGTCAAGTTCCTGTACCAGTGCTCACGGTGGGCTCGCAGCAACTGGCGCAGCAACTGGACAAGTCTCGTCAGGGAGCGCTATGTGTGGAGGCAACAGCCCTGGTGCACTTACGCCCTGCACATTGCAACTTTCACCTCGCTGGCCTTCCTGGTCGACCCTCTCCTCTTGGCAACTTGTTGGTGGGCGACTGCGGAGTGGGAGCCACAGAACCGCCAGTACGCGTTCTGGGCACAGTTCATTTTCATGTTCGCCTTTACCAAGGTGGTCAAGCTCATGGGGCTCTTCCGCCGCCATCCGAGCGACATTGTGTACCTGCCCCTTTCCATCGTCTTTGGGTACTTCCACGGCATCATCAAGCTCTACGCTCTGGCCACTCTCAACATGGTGAGTTGTGTTGGTCCGCAGTTCTGGTCTGCTCAAGCTAATCGAGGCGAACAGACATCGTGGGGGAGTCGTGCCGATGGCGACACCAATGATGATGAGCGTCTGGCTCCTGCGCCCCAGCGGTCTATCGTGCTCAAGACGCCGCCTGGCAACAACTCGTTGATACGATATAATGTGAGGCAGAAGGGCCGCCACGGTCAGTTTCGGGAGGGCGACGCTTTCGACGAGAAGCACATGTTCACGGCGCTTGACGCGTGCACATCCTTCCAGCCTGTCCCGGTGCCGGCGGATTCATGAACCACTCTTGCTACAGGCCTCACCGGCTACGCGGCTCTGTTGTTTCTACTACGATGCATGACACTAATAAGGGTATGATTCCCACGAATGGTGACAAGGAAAGAATCACGTTGGGTTTCGGCGGTTTTCTGGCGTCAATTGGCCCTTTTTTGGTTCATTCTTTTCTTTCTTTTACCTTTTCTTTCTGCTGGTCCTGCGCAGACGCCGACAGACCACCTTGGGAGGGAAAATGGAACATGGGAGCCATGGCGTTCTAGGCGTGTTCTGAACCACGCTCCGTGGACATTTGTTTCTCTCTCTTTTTTTTGCACCACGGGCTTCTTAGAAGGATGATTCATAGACGGGCACAAAAAACGTTGTGAGCTTTTTCCTGAACAGCAGTGTCTTCACGCACTTACCCACCAGCCTGGTGTTGATGTCAGGATGCATGGGGCCCAGGGTGCCAGGGTCCGTTGGGTGAAAAATGTCGTCAAGCTGCTGATAATGGTGGGACATGATCGGTTGGTCCTGCGTGTCACTGGCCTTGCGCTACTGCGCCTGGTCTTGCGCTGCAGCCCGTTCAATGTCTTGCCGTGGGCTTGTGCACAAGCGAGCGTCAGGTCATGCATGCAAGCGATCCGTCCGTCAGACCACTGATGAGCCAGCATAGGCAGCCTCGTACGCTGCGGACCATCATGCCATGGAGGCGCATGGGGCTTGTCTGTCTCGGCCCCAAATTTCGGGAGGAACACATGCACAATGTCTCAGCCTCACACCACACACCATACGATCCACGGCGCATACTTAGTCTCGCAAGTGGTACCAATGCGGCGCGGGTGATGCCATCGACAAAAGACGTACGTAATGGAGCGTTACTGCACGTATTTGCGGAATACCGCGCAGAGAGGGCAGTCAAGGGGCCATCCATCCGCGCTGCAGGTGCCGATCCATGCTGGGGAGCCGACTATGGAGCTTTGCGACGCGAGCAAGCGACGACAAAGACAGTATCAGGAGATGGCGCCGAAGGGACAGGGAGAAGGGAACGCCCGACGGCCTCTCTCCATGGCCTGTCCTTGTGTGGCCCACCAGCCATCTGCGACGATGAGGTGCATTCGCGTTGGCGTCGATTGTGGGGTCTGGGAGCGCAGCAGAAATGCAACCCCATGCACTTGAACGGTGGTGCGGGTGCGGGTGCTCGCCTAGCTGGATCGTGTTCTAGTGCCATTCAGCTCGCATCGTTGGTTTGTTGCGTGTCGGCGTCGCCTGATCAGACCAGCATGCCTGGACGCCTTGCTGCTTTGGCCACAATGTGACGGCGACGTACGAAGGGGGGAGCCGTAGCGACAAGCAGCACGTCGCTTCACGCATGTGGCACACGACCATTCTCGGCTCGTTGCCAGCATGGACTCTGTTCTCGTCGTCCTTTGCCGCTCTGCCTGCTCTCCACACCACCAACTGTGGATACACGGGCAACGAGGCCATTTCACGTCTCTAAAGCCCGGTTGCGATGTACGTACGTACATACGTACTGTATTGCCTACAGACAGATCACTGCGGGTCCTCCCCATTGACGGCTGGTGGGCTTTTGTTGCCGTTTCCGTCTGGGAGGGGAAGATCACACATCCTTGTTGGTGTTGTTGTTGTTGTTGGTTTCGTCGTCGCTGTTGGTGACATGAGAACGAATTAATTACATGAGGCTCAATGCGCCTACGTCCGCCATTGCAAGGCTCGCACTCATCATGAACGGTGATGACCACGAAAGCCAGGGCAGCGTGCGCGCGCAGATATCGATGAGGAAGCGAGCACGCACAATCACAGAATGGCCGACGCATGCCATCATCGGCAACGCAAACGAGAAGGACCCATGTCTGCTACTAAAAATCTCATCCTCTGATGTTTGCACATGAAAAGACGCAGGTCCTGTGTGGATACGCATGCACCTCCCCCTCCTGTCGAACATGGGACTTTGTCCTGCCTTTGTCGTGATCACACACGCCCCCCATCCATCCCCTCCCCACCCCTGGTTGGCCCCCATCAGCGGCTGGGCGTTGGTCTCTGCGCGGACCTTGCAGAACGAGGTGATGGGCACGCGCCATGTTTTCTCGTCGCGCCTCGTCGTCAGCTTTTGCGTGTGTCCAGCGCCGAGCTCGGGTTGTGGCGGGTAACCACATGCCACTCTGGTCACTGGACTGCGTGTTCTTGGCTCTCGTTGCTGTGAGGACGACTTGGCAGACCTCATCACGGCAGGGCCAGGCGGCGCGAGGGTGGTTTGGTGGGCAGCAGGGGGCCACCGCAAAGGCCCGTCCGTAGCCTGGTGGCTCTCGGGGTTTGCCGCCGTGGAGATCTCGCGCCAAGACGTATTTAGTATCATCCGCGCAGCACACGTACTGTATTATTACAGTGCGTACGCTGATCCGAAATGGCGTGTTTCCTGGTCGCTTTTTGGGTCTGTGCGGTTTCCCATCATCATCACCATCGTTCATTGTCCTTCGAAGCAAGCGGCTGGCCCCTTGGCATTGTGCCCATCGGATCCGCTACTGCACTGGACAGTTGGTTCGTGGGGGCCTCCCAAGCGACACGGACCCAAGCGATGCGTGTGCGACTTGTCCTGCCGTGCAGCCAACGGCATAATGAGAAGGCCGAAGAGGCCGGGCCACCCTCTGACAGCATTGAAGTTGCTGCAGCACCATAACGAGGTGCCATGAGGAAGACGGGACCGCGCTCCATGGCACGCTCGAACTGGCCTTTGTGTTTGCTAGGTATTCTCAATCGCCCAGGCTTGCCGTCTCGAGAGGGCTCGATGTGCACGGGCCACGGATGAGGTCTATGCAGCTCATCAGGTAAAGGATTTTGTCAGGCTGTACGTGGTACGGCCACCCATGCAATGAGGTGACGAGCAGCCAGCGTGCTTTCGCAATGGTCCTCGTCAGTCGTGATTGCAATTGCACACGCTGAGCGCGTCTTGAGCATCGGGCTGCCCTTGGAACGTCTTTTGCCACAAAAATGTAGCTGGCAGCAGAGGGAAAGCGAGCACAAGTACATGTACGTGGGCCTCCTGTCAAAGACGTCGCAGATGATGCCCTGCACTATGACTGTTACCGGACACGCTCGTCCCGTGCTTCTCCCCATCCGGCAGGCATGCACATGCGAGCATGCAACATGATCCTGACCGGGTACACGCATAGGCGCATCCGGCATGCAAGGTCCTTGCTACTTGGCCTTCACAGCCGGTTCGCACTGCAACTCCATGCTGCAACGTGGGATTGGACGTGGTTGTGGGGAGGAGCGGGATACCGCTCGGTCTTCCGCATGGCGGGTCATCACGACAGGATCGGATTGCATAAGCAAGCACAGAGACGAGCGCACATGACGCGAAGAAATCTGCCTGTATACGGACAAAGCGAGGAAGGTACGTGCCATGAGAGACACAGATTCGGCAGACCGTGCCAACGCCAACGCCAACGCCTTTGGATGGAAGCAAGACCCCAAGCCGTGACCAGGAAGAGAAAGGATTACAGACGCTCAGGAACTTCGCCACTCCGGTCCTCCCGACTCACACAACGGGCAGTTTGCCGCCTAGACTGAGGATATTCGCCTTCACAGACTCTGACAAGTACTCGGCGTCGATGGTCTCCACGTAGCGTATAGTCTCACTCCAAGCCCGAGGGTACGGAACCGGGAGATGAATCGTCTCGTCGTGCTGAATCGGGCGCTTCGTCTGGACCAAGATGGACCCCAAGATTGGGAGCTGCTGCAACGCACGGTCCCTGCCTGTCGGTGTATCAGCAAAGCGTCCAGGACACTGCATCAATTTTTGGCAACACTGACTCATGAACTCGCGCGCGAATGATCCTCGAGGGGTCGAGCTGGGTGACCGTGGATAGAGCGGACCGCTCGCAGGCGCCACAGAGACGCGCCTGTTCAGGAACACAGCCGCCGAAGACGTCGCGGGCGTTGTTCCTGGGACTGGAAGCACCGTTCCTGGAGCTGGGCAAGACCCTTTCCTTTCACGCTCCGTCAACGACCCCGGCGGGACGATGTGCATCTCGAATAGCTGTGGCGGCACGCAGCGTGTCAGTCGCTCGGTGAGACCGGATCGGGCCGTGATGGCCACGTGGATCTTCATGTCGCCATTCTGCAGAAATGGCCACCATATTTCCGTCCCACATGGTAGACGCCTCGGATGGGGAGGTCGTCCCAGGGGCTTGGGCACGATGCAGAAACTGTCTGTGCTGGGTGGACATGGAGGTGCAGGCAAGTGCCTGATGGTCGGTGCAGAGCGTCGACGGGGTCCTTGTGCATGTCGAAAGAATGCAAATGCCGCGTCAAGTGTCGTCTCGGGGGATGCGACAGTATGTCGACGTCCTTCGTGTAGGGCGCCCAGAGATGGTGGGATTGGCGGCCAGGCGTAGGTCAGCCACAGCGGACTCGTGCTGTTTCGACGGCCATCCTGTCTGCCTGATGCATCCACGTTCTGGGCTTGTTGGTCCAACTCTGTTTCTCTTGTTCTTTGCTCGTCTGACGGCTGTCGGGTGGACACCATTTGGGAAGGTGATGGCGACCCTGTGGCCGCCAAGGATCGGTGCAGACTCGCGATGTGAACACTCCGAGCCTGAGCATCGACCCATAGCCGTGTGTTATCATGTCTCAAGGGTGTCAGAGACCTCGTCTGCCAGTCCTCGATGCTGATTGCCATCGCAGCAGCTGGAGCTGTTGTCTACTTTGGGACTTGGCTGTGGTCAACAGAGCATATCAATCAGGGTGTCCTTGGCGAAGGTGCGAACAGGCCTCGGACGAGAAAAGCAGAGGCACGATTCCTGGGATTGAACCTGCCGCGTGCGTGATGAAGAAGCGAGGTGCATCCTTATGTAGAGACTGCCAGGACGCAACCGAGAGTCTTGCTGTTGGGGTCAGGAGATGCCCTCCGGTCCATGTCCATAGCCGCTTTGGGAAAATGACATGTAAAAGGGAGGTTCTTGGGGCTTGAACAGAGGCAACATGACAAGAAGCAAGCGTCTCAATCACTGGCCAAGTAAATCACGAGCTGGCGTTTGAAACCGGGCCATATGTACCATGGCAAACCGGAAAAGACGCTTGGGGCTCCCATTCAGCCACCCAGGAACAAAGGCGCAGTCTGTCGCAGGTGGCCAAGTGCGTTGTGAGGTATGAGCGATTGCCTTCGTCTCGTATTCTTCGAAGCAAAGTCGCGTGGGTGATATGAGTCTGGTCTTGCCCGGGTGCCCAAGACATCCTCAGTCCATGCAGCACATGGACCAGCTACATCAACACGCATTATGTCTGCAGACAGAGGAGGTGGAGCTGACAGGCAAATGGGCCGGCGGCGGATTCAGAGGTTTTTATCGCGAGTTTGTTGAAGTGACAAATCATGTCGGGAGGCGTCTGGCAGCAGAAGTAACACGAGTGATCCGTGGAACGAGCAATCATCAGATTCATCACGGACGGACGTTGCTCGAATTTGCACGTGACTTTCAGTTGCACTGCAAACGCCCTTGTGGTTGGCCAGCTTCAGCTCCCAGGCCCCGCCTGCGCTAGCACTGGCTGCCGCTGTGGCGGCCCCCTGTTGTGCCATGAGCTGTACTGGGCTGAGCAGTGCCGTCAACCACCACCATCGTCACGGGATTCATCGTCTTGACAGCTGGCTTTTGGCATCTATCACAAGCCACCAGACCGGACCAGACCAGATCAGATCTGACAGAACTGCTTCTCGTGCGCCGTCCACGCGCCATGATCTAGACACAACTCACTTTGCTGTACCAATAACCCAGTTTTCCGGCATAATGTCTAATATCGCGGCGACGCTGAAGCAGCAAAAGGAGGAGTTCGTCTCTGGCTTGACAGGCGGCTCTGTCAGCGAGATCAATGCCGTGACCTCTGTAGCAACGGTACGCGCCCGCAACCACGGCTGCTGAACAAGAGTGTATGCTAAGACGTTCCCAGGTCGCCGTCGCCCTCTGGTCCATCCTGCAATCCAGGCAGTCCTTCTTTGAGACCTATGGTCCTTTGGCCTTCGTTGTGGACTACTCACTCAACGTGGCCGCCATCCTGCTGGCTGTCACGCTCTACTCAAACTCGCCCCTGCTACTGTGTCTCCTGCTCACCGTTCCGGGCGCGGTGGTCCTGGTTCTCCCGCCCAACCGCACGTCGAACAAGCGGAAGCCGCGGATACCGCCCAGTACCACCTCCAAGACGGGCAAACAGCTGGACCCCTTGCCGTTGAAGCCTTTCCTCACGACATATCGGGCCTCCATGCTCGTTATTACGTGCATCGCCATTCTCGCCGTGGACTTTCGCATCTTCCCACGACGGTTTGCCAAGGTAGAGACATGGGGCACGTCCCTTATGGACATGGGCGTAGGCTCCTTTGTCTTCACGGCTGGTCTCGTGGCTGCACGGCCTGTCCTCAAGGAGCGAACCGCTGGTCGATCGGTACCTGTCATGCGTCGCATGGTTGGGTCCTTGCGCCACTCCCTGCCTTTGCTCGTCCTGGGCGTCATCAGGCTCCTCAGCGTCAAGGGATTGGACTATGCCGAGCATGTGACTGAGTACGGCGTCCACTGGAACTTCTTCTTCACCTTGGGATTGCTGCCCCCCTTTGTGGCGGCCGCGCAGGCTGCGCTGGCCTACATCCCTTCCTATGCAGCGCTGGCGCTCTTCAGCGCCGGTATGTACCAGATGGTGCTGGAGACGACGAGCCTCAAGGCCTACATCCTCACAGCGCCACGTCTCGACCTCGTCTCCCAGAATCGCGAGGGTATTTTTGGGTTCGTTGGATACCTCGCCATCTTCCTCGCCGGCCAAGACTTGGGCATGTTTGTCATCCCACGGAAACTCAACCCTCGCAGCAGCGCTCCGCCTGGCGCCGCGCGAAACACCCTGCTCCTGACGATTGGAGTCTGGGCGGCCATTTGGTGTGGCCTCTATGCCCTGTCCACGAGCTACTCGTATGGGTTTGGCCTGGTGGTCTCGAGAAGGCTAGTCAACCTGCCATACGTGCTGTGGGTGGCCGCCTTCAACTCGGCATCCGTCCTGGGCTTCTGCGTCGTCGACACCATCTTCTTCCCGGCGTTTTACAACGCAACGGATCCCAAGACGGAACGCGACGCGTACCTCACCGCCACGAGCCGTGTTCTGCGCGCATACAACCGCAATGGTTTGGCGGTTTTCCTGCTCGCCAATCTCGGCACGGGCTTGGTCAATTTGACCGTCAACACATTGGAGGCAACGCGCCTCACTGCCATGGGTATTCTGGTCGCGTATTCCTTTGTCCTGACGGTGATTGCGGTTGTGCTGGACACCTACGAGATTTCTATCAAAATCTGAACTAGCACATACTCTCCCTCAGCATGTTCTCAGAACCGCCTTTGGCAGAGAAGAAGAAACTCGGCCCTGCGGCACTTCCAGCCGAGATTGTCTGGTTCTTGTTCGCTGTCGTGTAGCGCGCGCACCTTGCCGTGGCGCGTGTCATTGGCTGCATGTTTCTCCGCCACGCAGCTTTCACAATGCTTGCCCCTTGCATTAGTGGCATTATGCATCGTGCCCAAGAATCAACGTGCTCTCGAAACATCTCCCGCGGTTCCTGCGCTCGGCTTCGCTCCCGAGCAGCGACTGGCATTCTTGTCTTACCTTGCCGCGGCCGAGGCCAGTGGCTTTTCTATGATAGGCACGATCGGGTGGCTTGCCAGGCCTGGGAACATGCCCCGGTATATGAGGCGCCACATGCTAGATACAAATAGACAAGACCAGGGTTTTTTGGCTAGCTTCGTACATGTGACTTCATTTTCTAAGAATAGCTCGCAAGGTGCGCATGCAGAGGTCCAGCATCATGCCAAAGACTGGACAGTACCGCCCTTGCATACGTGTTACCTCGTTTGGGAGACTGGGCCGCAGGGTGCGATCTCTATCGCTGCCTCGGCTGGCATGTTTTCCCTGTGAATTCATTCAGGGCAGAATGGTTTGAATGTGGCTCGTTCTGATTATCAAGACTCGCTGTCCTGTGGCTCCCCAGATCTCAGCCTTGTGGTGCAGGCCCAGGCCGCATCTTGAAACGCAATGTCTCAATGTGTCTCAAGACAGTGACACAAGAGAGCTGGCTAGTATAAGCATTTGTAGGTCTTCCTTGAATGTAGCTTGTGAGTGAGGCAACGGGGGGGAAAGTAAGGTATGATTACTAATCCACCAAGATGAACAAGCTTGTGTAATTGAGTTTGCTTAGGCGGAACCGTCATTCTGCTAGCCTTGCGTTTCGGACAAGCCGCGTCGTTATGCGTTCGCCTGCTCGACGCCTGTGCCGAAGTGTAATGATGATAGTGCATAGCAACGTTACGAAAAATTAGTTGCTGGCAATTAAGCAAGCGAAGAAGACATCAAAACAGTACTGGAAGCAGGACCACTGGTCACGTAGGGTAGGCAAACCAGGGTGGCCGTCGGCTTACACGTACCAGGATCCAACGAGATATCCCTAATTGCGTCGTGTCCTTTCTTCATAATATGGGATGCGGCCCAGACGGGCGCTGTCTTCCAGGTGAGCAACCAATCTGACCGACCGATGCTCGCATGGGTTGAGTTCCTCGAACCAGCCGTCTGGTCCAGCCATCCATGGTTCCGCGCGCATGGGTTCGGGCCACGATGCAAGCGCCAACAACAGTCCGCAGATCCCTAGCAAACAACAATAACAAACCAGCAAGGGTCAATGGTCAGCACCGTGATCCGCCTGCCTCGCCTTCACCGAGCGACAGCAAGCGGCCCATGGCGACGAGAGCATTCGAACAAGTCGAGACATGTGCCGACGACTGGTGCGTATGCCGTCAGCGAGTCTCGGCCAGCTCAGAGTCGCGCCCGTCCCAGCCAGTGAGATTAGATTACTTCATGCTGGTGCAAGGCGTTGTTTCTTCACCAGCGCCCAGCTCCCGCATGAAGGACAGTCATCCAGGCGGCCCATGATGAGCGGTTGTCCGATCTGGTGCATACCAACGTGACATGCTCAATGCAACAGGGTACAGTAATAGTTCCATTGCGTATTACCTCCTCATCAACAACGTCCACATGTCGTCCATGGAGGTGGCTACGGGAATTGACCTTGCCTTGATTAGTGCGTTGCCTAGTGTGGTAAGCCCTCCCCGTAAATTGCCTTGGGCAGGTACGTCGCGCTCGGCGTGAGTGGGGTACCCGTGGCCTGAAACAGGCGCAACTGCACTGACAGGTACATGCGGCAGGTACCTGAGCCCGTGCTAGCGCTGAACCATCTCCCGGCGTCAATTTTTTGGCGGCAGACTCCACTGGGACGTGCCTTCCTGTTCCTGCTCCCGCTGAAATCGCAATCTCCCATTCCAGTCGGGCTATGGGTCCAATGGAATCCGTCCTCCTCACCCATGCTTCCCTCTTCCTCGTCCTGCCTAACCTCCCCACGCAGGCTTTTGTCTCTTCTTCCGTCCGCATCCCCTCTGCTCGGGTTGCGTTCTCCAAGGTCAATCGTCGGTCCATTGCGACTGGCTGGAGAAGAAGCAGCAGCAGCCGGCCTCGATACAGCACGACGCGTTGCCCATCAACTGCATCCCTTGGGCGCCCCCCCTGCCCTGCAGCCAGGCCCCGATCAACAAACGCGCCAGCCACCTCACCGCGCGCTGCGACCAGCTCCTTGGCCAGTCAACGCGGCCCAAGAGACTCCCTCTCCCTCCCACCGACCCAGACCAGACTCTGTCCAATCGTACATACAGGGCATCCAGGCAAACGGGATTGCACCGCTACGCTACGCTCCATTGACCGCCGACCGCCTCTTCAGGCCCAGCACAGTCTCAGTTCCGACCTGCGTCTTGTGCAGCCGCACAAGAGCCTAGCCCGACTCTGGTTGATGACATTGGGATACAACTCGCTCAGTCTGTGACTCGAACTCACGACGAGATATAGCAGGACCAGGCCTTCCCGCCGCTTGGAAATTACGGTACGAGGTCATCAAAGCACCTGAAACAACCGGCCTAAACGAGGTTGGCTTTCCTGCAACAGCCGCAGGCGTCAAACCCTCGCCTTGCATAGAATCGCCTGCCACGAGCATTTGATTGCTTGGTGATTCGACGGGCTGCATATGGGAACACACCCAGCCAGTGTCTTGCTTTTTCCGGAAATTTGGCCAGCCTGCCCTTTTATTTTGGAGCGTACCCTAGCGTCTCGCGCTCAAGGCACTCGTTGTATTGTCGCGGCCCAAACGTCAGCCTAATCAGAAGATGTCGTCGGCTGCTCTGCAATCAGCGACTCACCAACCAGCGAACTTGTCTTCTCCACCACTGACCGCGCCACCGAACCGACAGTACGCGCCGGCTCACTCCCCACCGATCGACGACCCAAATAATGCCCACCAGTCTCCTTCCGGTGTCGCATCTCCATCCTCGAGGCGGCCTCCTTCCCGCAAGGCGAGCGGTAACAACCCTCAAGCAGTCCCTGAGGTGACAGGACGCACCAGTCTGCAGTATCAGTCACAGAGCGATCGCACCGCCAGCATGCCTCCCGTTGCACCGCCGCGCACGTCTTCGAGCCAGCAAGGCACCAGTGCCCGCCGTTATGAAAGGCCGGTCCAGCCCCCGTCGAGGCAAGGCCAGCCCGAGAGTTCCCGGACTGGATCATCACGCAACGACGCAAATGGGGCCACCGACGCCGGCCAACGCAGCAAACGCGCAGCCAACACACATTTCGCTCAGGAGTTGACAGGCCGACAGAATGAGAATAGGGACAACAAGGGCTCAGGGACAGTGCTGCCCATCAGAACAGCCCAGGGCTCCTCGAAGCCACCTGGCGAGAGGGACGAGAATATTGTGCGAATGCCTTACAACGCCGAGGAGCCTAGCATGCATGCCACTTCAGACGACGCAGCGCCGCCCCCCGTCGTGAGCATGAGCCCGCAGAACGACGAGCGCAGGACTCGCAGCCGACACGACTACAGCAACCGTCCACATAAGGGCACGGCCAAATTTGGCGACTTTATCCTCGGTAACACAATCGGCGAGGGTGAGTTTGGCAAAGTCAAGCTCGGCTGGAAGCAGGACAGTAACGTGCAGGTGAGTAATCCCGGAGATTTCCATTGCCACATGCATAACTCATCTTCGCAGGTCGCCATCAAGCTGATCAAGCGTGACGTCGTGGGAAGCAACCCGAACCGGCTCGCCAAAATCCGACGCGAAGTCACGATCCTCCGAGATTTGCAGCATCCTAACATCGTCCAATTGATAGACATGGTTGAAGCGGACAGGTACATTGGCATCATCTTGGAGTATGCCTCTGGCGGGGAGTTGTTTGACTACATCTTGAACCATCGGTATCTGAAGGACCAATCGGCGCGTCGGTTATTCGCGCAGTTGGTTTCTGGCGTTGGCTATCTTCACAAGAAGGGCATCGTACACCGTGATCTGAAGCTGGAGAACTTGTTGCTGGACCGCAACCGCAACATTATCATTACCGACTTTGGCTTCGCCAATACCTTTGACCCGAACGAAGAGCTGTCAAACGAGGAGGAGCTCAATTTGTCGGATCGAGAGTTCGTCAAGAAGGCTGGCCTCGACAAGATCAAGCCAAATGGCATGCGCAAGGGCGACTTGATGCAGACGAGCTGCGGCAGCCCCTGCTACGCAGCCCCGGAGTTGGTTGTGAGCGACTGCCTGTACACTGGACGAAAGGTCGATGTTTGGAGCTGTGGCGTGATTCTGTACGCCATGCTTGCCGGTTACTTGCCTTTTGACGACGACCCTGCCAACCCGGAAGGCGACAACATCAATCTCCTGTACAAGTACATTGTCAACACCCCGCTCACATTTCCCGAATATGTGACGCCACATGCACGAGACCTCTTGCGAAGGATTCTCGTGCCCCAGCCTCGGAAGCGCGCGGATCTTTTCGAAGTCGCGAGGCACAGCTGGCTCAGCGACTATGCCCACGTGGTGGAGTTCATCACAAGCTCGACAACACTACCGGAAGATGTCCAAAAGTCCATCACTGGCCCAGAAGAGCCCGAGGCTGGTTTGACGCGCAGCAACTCTGTGCGTGAAGTACACAAGCATAAGGCGCACTCACCGACAGCAGTTGGCGGCCTATCCAAGACACACGGCAAGATCGATAGCGACGCTGATGGGACCCCCAGAACTCCCAAGGACGCGAAACGACGCACTGTTCAGGTCGAATACGTCGCGCCGACAACCCGTACCCAACGCGGTGGGGATGACGAGAGCTCACGACCACAGCCGATACCAGCCTCGAGGAGCAGGCAGGAGCCCTTCCATTCTGTGGCCCAAGATAAGCCGCTGCCGCGGGATCCGCCCGTTGTTCGCGATGGGCCAGCTTCTACGTCAGGGCTCCTCTCGGGTTCCAGGCGTCCCCAAAGCTCCCACAGAGTCCCTTCACAGCGGGTACCCCGCGATGGACCGCCGCGATCCAACACGGACAATGTCTACGTGCCTAACTCTAGCACGGGGACTCGACCGCAAACTGGCAATTCAATGGCGTCTGCTGCATCCATGGGTCTGCAATCCATAGGGCACTATGGACAGCCTGTGCCACCAGCAGTTGCCGACACGAATGTAGAGGGGAGAATGACGCAGCCCACGCATGTCGACCAGGGTGAGCCCCAGAGTCGGCCCAACACCAGCGTGCCCCCCAAATTCGCCCAGATGTCCGGCATCAACCAAGGGCCACCCCCAGGTGGTCGCGGACACAAGCGTTCGAGCACGTTGGGTGAGCTTGGGTCCAAGCTGCTCGGTCGTAATGGGTCCGTTTTCGGAGGGCGCAGCAAGAAGCGCCCAGAACAGCAGCCAGAGAAGTCCAGGAAGTACCCCCCTGTCAGCATGCAGCAACCATTGCCGGCAGATACCGAAGCGCCTCTCCGACCATCCATGGAGTCTCGGGTCTCGAGGCGGTCCTTCTCCTTTGGCCTGGGCAAGAAGCGAAGCGGCAGCGTAGAGGGATCGCAGGGCTCCGTGGAGAAGCCCGACCGCCGCCGCTTCTCGCTAATCCCCCCTTCGCTCTCACTGAAATCTGGGGCCAGAGAGCCCGCAACGCCTCCCTCCGAGTACGGATCTCAAAACACGCTCCCGCTTCAGAACCCGCGCACCGACCCTCCGCGTAGCTTCACCGCCCACGGTAGCAGCCCGACGCTTGATCCCGCCTACAGCAGCAACCACAACAACAACAACGCACCAGCGAGATCACACCCGCCCGTGTCGAACCAAGCACGCCACCAAAGGTATGCCTCGACGCAGCTCGAAGGGCAGCGGCCGACGGCTGTTCCATCCTACATGCAAAGCGGTGGCCAATATGGCACGCGTCCTGGCTCATCGGGCCAGATGCGCAGACCGCCCACCGAGCCCCAGATGAGCTCGCAGCAGTACGGGCCACCGCAGGATTACTACGCGGACTATCCACCAGCGGACGCGCGGACGACCGAGACGCCTAGCACCAACCAAAACTCGCTTCCCAGGCAGCACAAGAAGTTCACCGATGGCTATCAGCAAGGCCACGGCGGCAGCAGTGGCGCCGCGAAGCGGGTCATGGACCTCTTCAGGAGGAGGGGGAAGGCTCGTGGCGGCGAGGATCGCTAAAAAGACCCGCAGGCCGGCTCCGGGCATGCGTGGCGTGATGGGGTTGTTCGGGTGATTAATGAAGTGGTGTAATGTTGGGGCGGTCTGTATTCGACTATCCGATCGCAAGCAGCAGTCGCAAAGGAGTATCGCCAACACGAACCCACAACCCCCGTTACTTACGGCAGATGTTTTTTTTTTTACGGATACTTCATGGCGCGCGCGTAAGAGCCTTATACATATGCCTATTGATTTTACAAACCTTTTTTTTTCTTTTTCTTGTTCTTCCCCTTTCATGTCTTTCATTTGTCCTTGTTCTATGCGTGGTCTCTGTGCTGGGATTTGCAGGGGGGAGAGGAAAGCAGGAGACAGTCATCAGAACGAGAGGGTACCTTATCATTGTATTTGCGCACAGAGTGAGTGTTCGGACCGAGACTGAGGACTGGGCGCGGTTCAAGCATCAGGCTTCTCCACTTATTGTCTGTTGTTTCTAGAAATCGAAATCTGTGGACGGCGTGGGCCCTGCTGTGTTCCAAACGACTGTGAATCGTGGCTGATGCTTGGACATGGGGCCTTAGGCACCCTAGCAAACCAGGTACACGGGCCCAGGCTCGTGTCATCTCACTATGACGGTTTTATGCCGTCCGTGGTGACGTGACGGTCTAACGGTGCGAACAGACAGACAGACAGTCATGGGACTGGAGGTGTGCACGGTCAAGATGTCATGATGGTGGGGGAAGGTATGTAACGCGGATAGTCGGCTCAGACTGGCATGGTGCTATGATGCTTGGTATCGGGACGAGCCGAGGGATCTGTGTCCAACTGGTCCTCCCTTGGCGAGGCCAATGTGAATCATTCGCCTCGCCATCCGGGCGGTGGACATGATCACTCGTCTAACCTCCCGACCTTGGTTGCAACATGGACACAGCCTGAGGTCTCGCGCGTGATGAACGCAATCGACAGGTCGGCTTCGAACTTCTCCTCGCCTTGGGGGACAGTCTATTCTTCTCGAACGGCCATCGGTGGACTGGACTACGGGACGAGCACTTGGCCGTCCGTGGTGAGTGAGACATGTCGCGCACAGCCTCTGACGTGCTGCACCAGGATGTATGAATGCTCGACCAAGGCCGGCACAAGGGCTGGAATTGACCTGTGCCGCGCGGCCGTGCTCAAGCAAACATGATTACTCGGTGCTCGCTCCCTTGGGTTGGACACGGTTGGACGAGCCCACCCCCTTTCCTTCCGCTGCTAGGCTGGAGGCACATATACATCCGCCTTGTGCGTCAACGGCTTGGCACCCAATCTTGGTACCATTCTTCGCTCTCATACAGTTGAGGGAAAAAGCGTCTTCTTATCAATATCTGCATTTGTTCATGTAAGTCGATCCTAGGCATCGCAGTTTGTCTCCCAGTCGAGCCAAAGAACAGCGCGCCATGGCGGAGGGCGCAACAGGACAAGGTCCGAACTACCACGACCAGAACTCCTTGACACGCCTCAGTCCCAAGACCAGCCATCGAGCCGAGAGCCAGGGACAAGATGAGAACGGCGCAAGGCATACACCAGGCCTCGATGATGGCACCCGCTCTGTCGAAGCCACCCAGAAACCGGGCTATCTGCGGTCCTTTTACCTCTCGCTCCACCACGTCTTGACGTACAACCCGATCATTAATGTCCTCTACGTCTTCGTTCCTGCTGGCATCATCGTGGCCCAGGTCCCCGGCGTCCATGGCGGCGTGGTCTTTGGACTGAACTGCGTTGCTGTCATTCCGCTGGCCGGGCTGCTGGCGCATGCCACGGAGCGCATCGCCAGCCAGATGGGGGATGCCTTGGGCGCATTGATCAATGTCACCCTCGGCAACGCCGTGGAGCTGATCATCTTGTAAGGGTTTCCGTGGTGCTCCATCTCAGCCCTTTCTCGATGCTAACTTTTGGTAGTATGTGAGTGTCTTGACAATATACGTTGCTAGGCAAGACGAATGTGCTAATCACCATGGTCCATGTAGTATTGCATTGCGAAAGGTGCGGAGAACCAGGACCACCGTCACGATGCATCGAGCTGACTTGAGGGCAGGACAAGATTCGCATCGTCCAAGCGTCGCTTCTAGGTTCACTGCTGGCCAACTTGTTGCTCATCCTGGGTCTTGCATTCTTCCTAGGGGGCATGCGATATCGGGAGCAGCTCTACAACAACACGGTCACGCAGATGAGCGCCTGCTTACTGAGTCTGAGTGTGATCAGCCTCGTACTCCCTGTATGTCCGCCAGTTGTTTTCTTTTCTGGACAGGACAATGACGCTGACATGGCAGACTGCCTTTCACGCGTCGTTCCGTGACTATCACCGCGCGGACGAGCAGTCACTCAAGATCAGCCGGGGCACCAGCGCCGTGCTGTTGCTAGTCTACCTCATTTTCCTCGTCTTCCAGCTCAAATCGCACGCCTACCTGTACGAGTCGATGCCGCGGCACATTGTTGATGCCGAGGCCGCGCCTGGACCCGCGGCCGCTTGGCTCGACCCTACGCATGATGATGACGACGACTCTGCGTCGGATGGGCGTTCAGACGACACGCGGGTGTCCATGCGGTCCCGGGTGCGGCGCGCGATCAAGAAGAGCAAGAGGATCAACACGTCACCCGCCTCGGGCCCAGAACTCGGCTCCCGGCGCTCGTCCCTGACGGTCGTCGACCACGATACTCCGCCGAGGACGCGCGACGGTGAGGTTGACGATGCTGAGGAGGTTGGGGGACCAGGACTGGAGAGGACGAAATCCAAGAGCACAAGAGACCGTCGCAGGCGCCGCAGACGCCACCATCCAGAGGCAGACGCCGCAGTCGCAGAGGACGACGCAAGGCGAGAAGAAGAGCGAGCGGCCAGTGGCCCTCCACAGCTGGAGCTCCGCCTGCCCGGCAGCGAGATTGCAGGATGGACCCCGAGAACGCCGCTGGTCAAGTTTAAGAGCTTTGCCCCGGTGCTGTTTGACGGAGCTGGGCCCAGCGATGTGCATCGACAGTCCCAGATGATTCAGAATGAGGACGTGGCCGGGCGAGGCGATCAAGGCTGCCCTTCGCGTCTCTCGGTAGCATCGCTGGGTGGAGGAGGCGTCCAGCCCGACGGGGACGACGACAAGCCCGAGGCGTTTGAGCTATCGCGACTGGGGTCTATCATTGCGCTGCTCGTCTCGGCCGGCTTGGTGGCGACGTGCGCCGAGTTCCTCATCTCGTCGATTGAGGCGGTGACGGAGTCGTCGACGCTCAACGAGACGTTCATCGGGCTGATTGTGCTGCCGATTGTGGGCAATGCGGCGGAGCACATTACGGCCATTACGGTAGCGATGAAGAACAAGATGGACCTGGCCATTGGGGTGTCGATTGGGTCGTCGATCCAGATTGCGCTGCTCATCACGCCGCTCGTGGTCATGCTCGGCTGGATCCTCGACAAGCCCATGAGCCTGTACTTTACGCTCTTTGAGACGGTGTGCTTGTTCGTCTCGGCGTTCATTGTCAACTTTCTCGTGCTGGATGGCAAGAGCAACTACATGGAGGGCGTGTTGCTGTGCGCGGTGTACCTGGTCATTAGCATTGTGGCCTTTTTCTACCCCGAGGGGAGCGAGGTGAGCCTCTGGGGCTCCGGCGAGGAGGCCGCTGGTTTTTGATCAGGTTGTCAGGTTAGCTCCAGTATTAGTTAATGTGTTCATCTTAGACATGGTGGACATGTCATGTCGAGGTTGGTTCGTTCAGCAGAGGCAGGCAGGCACCATGTGAGGCTTGGCATCATCTGCACAGCCACGCGACTACGCCTCATGGTCCGTCCACCTTGAGAGCTCCTTACTTTACCCTCGTCCATCAAGCAGACAGACAGTGTTTGGCCGTCCCCATCAAGCTTACATGTATTCTTCATTCAAACTTTGACTGGCCTGTTTCATGGAAAGTTAGACTGTACAGTACAAGTAGAGCTCTGCGCGCCGCTGCTCGACCAGCATCCAGCCTCATCGCCATCATATTCAGAACGACCACCTCACACCATGTGCTTTGGCAGCAAAGAGAAGGCTCAGGACGAGCAACCTGCGCGCCCCTATGCGCCTCGTCCTGCATCGATTGACAAGGGCGCCCCATCTTCATCGTCGAAGAAGCAGGCTCCCGCGACGTCGTACCAGAACCCACAACCGTCCTCGATAGCAGGACCTTCCTCATCTACCATGGCTGGGCCTTCAACACCACAGTATCCCACGCAGAAGGGCAGCGACGCGCCGGCGCCGTCCGACCTGCCGCCTTCGTACGGCGATGCCAACGCGCAGCACGACTGGGCGGCCGCGGTGCCGGACACGTCGCTGTTCCCGCCGCCGCCTGCCATCTTCTCTGGGTTTGAGCGGTCGCCGACGTCCAACGCGTCCGAGGAGGAGGCGGAGGCGGGCGAGGCGTGGTGCGCGGACAATCCCATGACGGCGCCCATGGTGCTGGACGATGCGGCCCGGGGCGCGCTGCACTTTCACAACATTCGCCTCATGGAGCCGGCGGGCTTCAACGGGACGCTGGCGTGGCAGGCGCCCGGAGTGTGGCGGGCGTCGACGCGCAAGAACAGCCCGGACCGGTGCCTGATCAGCTACCCGCCGCTGTACTCTGTGCACGAGCACGGCCCGCTGCGGACGGGGGCGCCGCGGACCATCTACTACGAGGTGAGGGTGCTCGCGGACTCGCCCACGACCTACGTCGGTCTGGGGTTCGCGGCGCTGCCGTACCCGTCGTTCCGGATGCCGGGCTGGCACCGGGGCTCGCTGGCGGTGCACGGCGACGACGGGCACAAGTACATCAACGACCGGTGGGGGGGCAAGACGTTCACGCAGCCGTTCGTGGCGGGCGAGACGTACGGCCTCGGGATGACGATCAAGCCGGCGGACGACGGGGCAGCGCGGCTGCTGGTGGACATTTTCCTGACGCGGAACGGGGCGCTGGCGGGCGGGTGGAACATTCACGAGGAGACGGATGCCGTCGAGGACCTGCCCGTCGACGGCCTCGAGGGGCACCACGACCTCTGCGCGGCGGTGGGCGTCTACGACCGCGTCGCCATTGAGGTGGTCTTTGCGCCGGAGAGGTGGATGTACCGCGATCTGCAGTAATGTATACCAGAATAGGTAATGATCTAGATGGAGACGGGTGGTGCTGATGATTTGCATGTTCCCGGTCCGATGCATACTGTGAGAAAGGGCTGCCTAGCCAGGACCCTGACGGCAGGAGGCGGCGCCTCCGCAGCCAGCCATCAGGGCACGACACCAGCACGGAATGCAGGTGTCAACAGGTGATGGTGGTTGAGGCATGCATGTCTCAGGGCCGAGGGGGCGGCCTGGACGCCATCCGCGATTACGCCGTTGTGCGGGTGGGGAGAGATGCACTGCGCATAGCTGTCAAGAAGGGTCACTGGGAGAAAGCATATCGGCGCTGGGAGGAAAACAAATCGGCATCGTCGCGATTGCGGCTTTTAGAGCATCATGGGGGCACTAGTGTGCTCATACTCTGCGCTTGCGATGAGCTTGAGCTTGGTGATTGTTGGTGCTTGTGGACAGTGACGAGAGAGAAGGTCATGATGTGGTGGGAGTGTGGGCCATCACATCCCACGGGCGGATGAACGTGAACCGAGATCCAAGACGCGCATGTCGTGCGCATCGGAGATGTCGAGCATGCGATGGCGATGGCGATGGGCGGTGAGACGCAGGTGGCTGCCTGCCTGCCCAGATGCAGAGGTCATTCATGCACTTGATTATGTGGCTGCACCACGATCATGGGCAGACTGCGCTGGTAGGATGAGAGGCTTCCTGCTACGGACAGACTATTGACTGCGAGAAATCGCTCGATGGCGAGGGTCCAGCCGCGTGTGGGCGAACCGAGTGCGATGCGAAGCGTACAATAGGATGGTCGTGGCCATGGCGAGGCCGCCGTGACGGTGTGGGGGGGCCCTCCCGTTGGCGGGGTACCGGCGCTGTCAGTGTCCAGAGCCCAGACTCGCTCCAGCCAGTGGGCGAGGCCGCGAACGGACAGAAGCAGCGCCGCCTGCGTCCAGTTTATTAGCGACGGTTGTCGGGCAGGCAGCGCTGCTGGCTTTGGCCGTGGAAAGGCAGGCCCCTTCCAGCTGGGGATGGGCAAATGAGACTGGGCATGGCAATTTGGCCGACGAGCGAACGTACATAATGAAACAGTGGCCAGGACCCCCGTTTTGCGCACGGAAACAGGTCCCGGACCCTGTGGCGGCCTGTCAAACAGCGTGTCGCCCCGTCCCATCAGATGACTCTCATCTCCCGGGGCGGTGATCTCCATACCGCATCATGTGCGGCAGCCAATGGGCGGGGCTGCCCAGCGGGCTCCCAGGTCCCCTCTGGCCTGAAGGCACCTGCAGTAATTTACCTGCTGAAATAACCATCGTGCGGCACTGCGCAGGAGCAGCACAGCACTGGAGGCCGCGGCCTCCGGCACTGGCACTCGTCCGTTGGCGGTTCTTGTGAGACGACGACCTTGGCTTTGTTGGTCCACCCGCCTCGCTGCACCACGCGATGCGCCATATTCAGACGGTGCGTTTGCATCGGACGGACAGACGGCCGGGCAAGCAGAGCGTGACTAGAGTGTGTGGTCCGTCTTCAGGGTGAGCCCAAAAGTCAAGACACGATGATGGCACCATGATTGCGGCACTCACCTGATGGCAGGCAGGCCCAGCGTCCCCACGCCCACGCTCGCTGATTGACTCCGCCGCATCCGGGGCTTGGCAGGTCTTGGCAGGCTCACCAGCGCCCAGATGTCGAGGGCTGGTTTGATTTGGCTGTCATTGCTGCGGCGGCGCACGCGTAATACGACGCCCCATCCATCCATCCATCCATCCATCCAATCCAACCAGCCGGGGCCGTCGTCGCTTGGTGTTGGTATTACGGTACGGAGTATACGAATCACCGCACACAGCCTGGCGAGGCATTTCATGCTGCCTTCCCTGTTTCACTTTCGCTCCTCTCTTTTCCTCTCTCTCTCTGGCTCGTTACGCCTCCGTTTGCGCAAGCCATCATTTCGCTCTCGTCTTGCCTCTCTGTTGCTGTATCCATTTGCGTATCGGCCCGCGTTTGGAGCAGAGCGTGCTGCTGCGCTCTGCAAGCAGCCAGCCAGCCAGCCAACCAACCAACCACGGGGCACCCCGTCGCTGTGCGCCAGGGAGCTGGTAGCGTACACTACACACTATTACAGCGCACCACTCCAGAGACCAGACGAACGCACGGCTGCCCCTCATCCGCGCTCCTACCACGCAGACGCAGCCGGCGTCCCCCCTGGCCATCCCAACGCGGGTACCGCTTTGGTCACCGCCAGAGCTCGCCCCCCCCTCGTGCGTTGAGTGTATATCTCACGCACCCGCAGTCGCTGCGTTTTCGTCCCTTGTTGTCCAAAGCAAGGGCGCCTGCCTACCTTTTAGGCCCCCGGGAATTCGGCCAGACACAGCAAAGGCCCTCTGGCGAGGCGCTGTACCAGCATGGCGGCTGTCTCGTTCGTCGCCCTCCACGACCATGGGGGAGCCAAGGTGACCAAGTCGCGCACGCGCAGCAGCGTGAAGCCCATCCTGCGCAAGCTGCACTCGTCGTCGTGCTCGGAGAAGAACTCGCTCGACCTGGACCGCGGATGGGACGAGCAGACGTCGCCCCATCTGGGAAACGGCGCGCCCACACTGGACGACTACTACTACAGCAGCTACAACAGCTACAACAGCGCCAACAGCACCACCACCACCACCACCGCTACCAACACCGGCACCAGCAGCACAGCGACCACGACGCCCGCCGACCTGACCGGCCCCGGCGGCACCTTGCTCTCCTCCTCCTCCGCCATCATCATCCCCGCCTCGCCCCTGGCCACGCCCGCCCTCACCCAAGCCTCGTCCGCCAGCACCTCCATCGACTCGCCCGCCACGGCCGCCTCGCACATCCGCTCCACCTCGGGCGCCTCCCAGTTCTCCATCGCCACCAGCACAGCCAGCGCAGGATCCCCCCGCCACGGCCACGGCGGCGGCTCCTTTGTCCATCCCTTCCAGCAGACCCCGCGCACCTCGACCCCGCCGCTGCTCTCGTACGCCCACGCCCGCGCGTCCCTCGACACGCTCAGCAGCAGCCACGGCACCGGCAGTCTCGCCAGCAGCAGCCACGCTACGTCTGCTGCTGCTGCTGCTGTGTCCCCGCGCGACGCCCCGACGACCATTGACGAGAAGGACGAGGAGCTCGAGCCGCTGCCCCGCCCCCTGGTCACCTCCGCGACAGCCACCAGCCTGCGCCCGTCCCTCGACATGCACCACTTTCGCCTCCGCGCGCGCAGCGACGTCGACACGGCGACGCGGCAGGAGCAGGTCCGCGCCGCCCGACGCAAGTTTGAGGAGAAGGAGCGCGCCAAGCAGGAAAAGTACGCCCGCGAGCAGACGCGCAAGCAGCAGCAGCAGCAGCACGGCGGTCACCACAAGTCGAGAAAGGGCTCGTGGCCCACACGGTCCTCTACGTCCGAGGCACGGCCTGCGGGCGGCGCGGCCCTCCCGCGACGATCGACCGCCCACGAGAAGACGGAGCTCGAGGCGTCCAACGGGCTCTTCTCCCACGAGAGGGCGGAGGACGATGCCGCGCAGCAGGCAGACGATCGCCCCGCTACTGCCAGAGCTAACGCAAGCAAGGGGCCCACGGACATGAGCGACGTGCACTTTGCGCACAGCACCCGCCGGCGCGACGCGAAGCGTAAGACCACGGGCGCATGGACGGCCTTTGTGCTCTGGTTCCGGACGAGGCTGCTGAAGCTGGGCAGGCGGTAGGACCGGGCTCTGAGCTAGCAGTGGCCACGTCGGGACTACAACTACGGGACGTCACACACTGAGGAGCCACGACTCTGGAAGGCCCAGATGTTGGTCTCTTCAGCTTCTCACGTTTTTTTTATGATACCAAAAATCACTTGGCAGCATGCATGGAGTTGGGGTATTATTGTTTTTCGCGCGCGTGTCTTGCGCTGGTCCTGGTCACAAAAGGTGGAGGGCAAAACAGCGGGTATGAATGGTTACGGCTTTTGATCCTGACAGCGATGAATTGACATTGTCACGGATAAAACTTGCACAGTGAACGTGGTGAGGGTGACAGATTGTATGACGCAGCGTTCTCTTCATTACCGGATGTGTGAATGCAAACAAGCTAGCAGGTGAGATGGTACGTCGTCCCAGCCATCGATGACGAGCGGTGAGGTCCAATGTGGGGAGCGGATGAAAGCAGGGCCCGATGGAGATCGGCTGCTGGCGTCCGCTCGATGGTCGATGGCGGCGGGGATCAGCAGGGGTGCGCGTACGTTTGCGGTGCTGGGGGATCTGGATCTGGGATGGACCCCCAGATGGTCCATATGGCGGGTGATCATGGAGGCCGATAATCACGTGAGAGGAAGGAGTGTGGCATGGCAGGTGGAAGATGGTGTTGGGATGTGCATCGGGCCCAAGGTGGTGACGCTGCGTGGGAACAGGTTGTTGGAGATGATTGTGCATGTTCGTTGAGGCGGGGAAGCTGGCGCAGGGTACCGGGTAGGCAGCAACAAGATGGTTTGGAACCAGCGACACAGCTGAGCTCAAGATCCCCCATCCATCAATGCTGGAGCACGGGAGATTTGTTTTCAATTGATAGTTGCTCAACAGAAATCGCGTCCTTGCTGCTCTGAGAGCTTGCATTTGATAGTGAGCCCCCACAGCTGCGGGTGTGCCTGTACCCCGGATTATGTTAGGCAGACCTCGGTTCGAGCTAGCCCAGCCCCTCACGGACTGACCTGGACCCCGTGTAAGTCAGCCTCATCCAGTCTCCTCCAGGGAGGGCACGTCGCGACTGCAGTATCATCGTATCCATTGCATATTGGAGACTGCAGAGTCGCCAGCCCAACATGACAGACCTGCCCTCGCACTACGGCGATGTCTCCCTCCCCGGGGTCCGCCTCTCGCACCACCCAGCGACGTCTCCGACGCCCACGCCCGTCGTCGTGCTCGCGCTGCACAGGCCCGCCGCGCGCAACGGCTTCACCGACGAGCTCGCGGCCTCGCTCATCGCGGCGCTGGACATGCTGTCGCGCGACGACCGGGTCAGGGCCATTGTGCTCACGTCGTCGGACCCGACGAACCGCTTCTTCTGCGTGGGCATGGACCTCCACGCCAAGGGCGAGCAGTTTGGCCCCACGATCCGCGAGCACCGCGACGGCGGCGGCACCGTCACCCTCGCCATGCACCGCTGCCACAAGCCCATTGTCGCCGCCATCAACGGCAGCGCCGTCGGCGTCGGCATCACCATGACCCTGCCCTGTGCCATCCGCGTCGTCAGCCGCGACGCAAAGGTCGGCTTCGTCTTTGCCCGTCGCGGCTTCAACATGGAGGCCTGCTCCTCCTTCTACCTGCCCCGCCTCGTCGGCACCTCGCGCGCCCTCCACCTCGTCACCACGGGCGCCGTCTACCCGGCCACCTCGCCCCTGCTGTCCACCCTCTTCAGCGACGTCGTCGCCCCCGACGACGTCCTGCCCACGGCCCTCGCCTACGCAGACGAGATTGCCCGCAACGTGAGCACCGTCGCCGCCCGCGTCATGCGCGACATGATCTACCGCGGGCCTGCCTCGCCCGAGGAGGCCCATCTCCTCGAGAGCAGGGTCTTCTTCGACCTGTACCAGGGCGCCGACAGCAAGGAGGGCGTCGCCAGCTTCCTCGACAAGAGGGAGCCCCGCTTCCCCATGACCATGGACAAGGACGCCCCGCGCGTGTGGCCCTGGTGGGATGCCGTCGATGTGAAGCCGCCAAAGGCCAAGATGTAGGCTGTGGACTGGTCGCCTGTAGGCGTTGTCTGTTGAGCCAGGAGGGCTCGTCACCACGACGGACGCCCATGCAGCTGGACACGGCCAGTCATCATGAGGCCCGTCGCTGCATGGAGTGTACTTGCGTATTGTTTTGTACTGGGAGCAATGTAGTAGGTATAATCATGAATGCTGGACTGTGCAGTAGAAGTTTCTCCACCACGTACGACACAGTGTCACACTGTATATCGCTTCTTCGCACCGTAAGCGAGGAGCTCGGGCCACTCCACGGGCAAATGGATCCTGATTTGAACCTGCCATTGAACGGCAACTCTGCATCGTGACGACGCCTCGACACCCAACCCTGACGGGCCATCTTGCATCTTCCTCTGCGACACGACGATGGCTCGCCTCCAGCGCCACGTGCCGGCCAATGCCGTCCGCAGCTGGCGCGCCGCCGCCTCGTGCGCGCCCTCGACCTGCCGGCGAGCCTACGCCACCGAGATCGAGCCAGAGCGCCCTCGCCCGCCCCGGCAGGGCAACGACCACAAGCTCGGCCGCTCCTTTCAGGGGCAGGTCATGGGCTCCATCTCGCAGCGTCTCAACCGCGAAAAGGAGCAGCGCGCGCGGTACGAGGAGTGGCGCAAGCAGATCGATCCCGCCCGCAACTGGTCCATCACCTTCATGTTTGTCGCCTCGATAGGCATCGCCTACTGGGCCGGCACGTACTGGGAGCGCGACCCGGACACGTCGTCGACGACCTCCCTGGCCCGGGCCCCCGCCCTCCGCCACGACACGCGCCTCGAGAACATGCAGGCCGCCTGGGCCGACTTTGTCAAGGTGGTCGGCAAGGACAATGTCAGCACCATCCAGGACGACCTCGAGGCCCACGCCACGAGCGACTGGTCCTCGCACAAGCCCGGCCCCGACGAGCGGCCCTTTTGCGTCGTATACCCGGCCTCGACCGAAGAGGTGTCGGAGATTATGAAGATCTGCCACCGGCGCAAGATCCCCGTCGTCGGCTACAGCGGCGGCACCAGCCTCGAGGGCCACTTTACCCCCACGCACCAGGGCATCTCGGTCGACTTTGCCCGCATGGACAAGATTCTCCAGCTGCACAAGGACGACCTCGACGTCGTCGTCCAGCCCGCCGTCGGCTGGGAGCACCTCAACGAGGAGCTGGCCCGCGACGGCCTCTTCTTCCCCCCGGATCCGGGCCCCGGCGCCATGATTGGCGGCATGATCGGCACCGGCTGCTCGGGCACCAACGCCTACCGCTACGGCACCATACGCGAGTGGGTGATCAGCATCACCGCCGTCCTCGCCGACGGCACCGTCATCAAGACGCGCCAGCGGCCCCGCAAGAGCTCGGCCGGCTACGACCTGACCAAGCTGCTCATTGGATCCGAGGGCACCCTGGCCCTCGTCACCGAGGCCACCCTCAAGGTGACCACCAAGCCGGCCTCGACCAGCGTCGCCGTCGCGTCCTTCCCCTCGATCCGCCACGCCGCCATGTGCGTCGCCAAGGTCGTGGCCGCCGGCATCCCCGTGGCCGCCGTCGAGATCCTCGACGACAACCAGATGAAGTGCATCAACGAGGCCGGGTCGACGTCGCGCGCCTGGACCGAGGCGCCCACGCTCTTCTTCAAGTTCGCCGGCACCCCCAGCGGCGTCAAGGAGCAGGTGGCGCAGGTCCAGGCCCTGGCGCGCCAGGCGAGCAGCAAGACGTTTGAGTTTGCCCGCAGTGACGAGGAGATGGACGAGCTGTGGAGCGCGCGCAAGGAGGCGCTCTGGAGCGCCATGGCCGTCAAGAAGCCCGGCGACCGCGTGTGGACGGGCGACGTGGCCGTGCCCATGAGCCGCCTGCCGGACCTGATCGAGGCCACAAAGGAGGACCTGCGGCGGAGCGGCCTGTTTGGCACCATTGTCGGCCACGTCGGCGACGGCAACTTCCACAGCATCATCGTCTACAGCGACGCCCAGCGGCCTAGGGCCGAGCAGGTCGTCCACCGCATGGTCAAGAAGGCCGTCGAGATGGAGGGCACCGTCACGGGCGAGCACGGCGTCGGCCTCGTCAAGCGCGACTACCTCCCCCACGAGCTCGGCGAGTCCACCGTCGACGCCATGCGCCAGATCAAGCGCGCCTTTGACCCCCTGTGTCTGCTCAACTGCGACAAGGTGGTGCGCATGCAGAAGCCCGGCCGGGACGAGGTCGAGAAGTGGTGATGGGCCCAGTGTACCAGCATTATCAGCATGTACAAATAGGCATCTAGCTCCGTGTACTTTTTATATACCCGCGTGCAATCACTTGTTCGCTTTGCTCACATGTACTGTAGCCTCAATCACTTATGAGCTCACTCACTTCAGCCGCTCCAGGGTAAGTCAGCGACAGCCTGTCCCATCTGGCAGGTGGGCCCTGCAGATCGGCAGGGCAGGCGCGTCGGGCGTCACCTGCCCCGCGTCATCCCCCCGCCAACCGTTAGTCACATGGCCGAAGCACATTCAACTCAACTCAGCTCAGCGTAGAATCCATCACCAAGACGCCCGTCCTTTGTCCTTCCTTCCGCTCTGCATTCCCTTCTTCTCCTCGTCGAACCAATAGCTGATGGTCCGACTATATACGAACCGCCAACCCGCCCGCCCTGTCGCCTGCAGAGCACGCCCAGGCATCACTTGATACCATGCCAGACCTGTTCACAGCCGAGCTCAAGCCAGGGCGGTACTTGGGCTTCCTCAGTACGTTGCATCTTCCCTGCTATTCTGTAGCCGGACGATCCTGACCAGCGAAGTCCTCGGCGCCTCGCTGCACGATGTCCTCACGCGCCTCAAGGCCGAGCCCCAGCGCTTCCCCCACATCCAGCTGCTGTACTCGCCCAGCCAGCCCATCACCGAGCCCGTGCGCATAGCGCTCCCGCAGAACGGCATGCGCCTGTGCTTTGACGGG
This sequence comes from Emericellopsis terricola, assembly GCA_027569275.1. Classification (NCBI taxonomy): domain Eukaryota; kingdom Fungi; phylum Ascomycota; class Sordariomycetes; order Hypocreales; family Bionectriaceae; genus Emericellopsis; species Emericellopsis terricola. Next base: position 128,065 of record JAPDEU010000008.1, on the reverse strand, counting down.
CCCGAGCAGCGCCTGCGTCTCATTGAGATCCTCGACTTTGCCAAGAACCACATCACCTTTAACGACAGGGACCTTGTGCGGCCCGGCGAGGTCATGGGCCGGCCCACCTTTAAGCACATTTACAATCGTCTCTTTGGACCGACATATGAGGGGGAGTGTATCGCTAAAGCGGGCACCGACACCTCCATCTACGTGCTCTCGTACCCGGGCGTGGCGTTCAACTTTGACGTGACGGCGGACGAGTGCGCGGCGCACACGGGCGCGGTCAACCTGCTGGCCAAGAAGGAGGCCACCTCGATGGCCGTGTTCAGCGGGAGCTCGTGGGCCGAGTCGCGGCCGACGCTGTGGACAGAGGTGCTGCCGAGCTGCAAGGTGACGGGCCAGGTTCCCAAGAGCAAGGACGTGTTCCCGGACGAGGTCTCGCTGGCGAGGCTGCACGGCGGCGGCCGCGTCGAGCTCCAGCGCAAGTGGCAGCCCACGGGCGCCTTTGTCATCCAGCTCGGCGAGACGACCCCGCAGGACCTGGTGCGCGAGCTGGGGCCCCCGAGCGCCATCTACCGCAAGAACGACCAGCGCATGGTCATCCACAAGATGCGCACGGCGAGCCACGCGCGGGATCGACCGAGCCACCACACGAGCCCCCGCCCCGAGGACCTGACCGACACGGACCACTCGTCCATGAACACGGGCAGCGAGGACGACTCGGACGAGGAGGCCCTGACGGTGGAGGACGGCGCGCTCGGGACCAACCCGACGGGCGAGTGCTTCTACAACTACTTCTACCTGGGGTTCGACGTCCTCCTGTCGACGCCCGTGCCCCCGTCGCCCGCGCCGCCGGGGCACCTCCACGACGACCGACACGGCGCACCCGAGGACCACATCAAGAACCACCACCCGGACCGGCTGGTGGCGACAAAGATTGTGCTGCACGGCAATATCCCGGGAAGCTACGAGTTCAACCGGCACCGTCGCCTGCGGTGGGAGATTGCGTACCTGCCGCCGGCCGACGACGACGAGGACGCGATCACGTCCGAGTCCCCCTTTGGCGACATTGAGAGGCGGATGAATGAGACGTGGCGGCAGCACATGTCGGACCGCGGCAGGAAGGGCATGGTGCTCAACAGGGGCTGGGGGGACTCGCCGGGCTCGAGCTGCGAGCTGCTCGGGGGCTGGGAGGACAGCAGCGGCCGGATCGAGGGCTCGTCGTCGGGCACCCCGGGCGACTCGACGACGACGCTCTACGGGTTCCCAGGGCTGGTGTTTGAGGTCTTGCGGAGTGGCCACGTGAGCACCGTGACGGTGTTTTAGCTGGACATGATGGCGCTGGATATGGATGGGACATGGGACACGGGTCGCATCGAGGGCCTTAGCGTGCTACATGGGATGCTTCAAGGGATTCTTTGCTCGAGGCTTGGCTGTCGTCCAGTGTGACTACGTCCTGACAGGTCGGGCCTGCTGACGGGTGCTGCGTCCTCCACCCCGACCTACTGACCTACCCTGGACACTATCCTCCACATCCTCCACGCGGACCGGAGTCAAAGTTCCGCCTCGACAAGCCGGACCTCAACGGGCCTCCAACAATGTCTCCAACACTCCAACCATTTCAGAGACCCGCAGCGAAAGCAAGTACGTAATGTCGTGTGCCACATGCGTTTTCTTGGGCCCTCGCCGGGTGTCTATTTGTCGGCCGCCTCCACGATGGACGATGATGGCTCCATTCTGCAGCCGGGGTCCCTCGATCCCCCAGCATTATTAATGTCCTGCTCTTATTTCTGAGATCGCTCTCAAGGTTGGCTGCATCGTTTGGACGACCACCTACCCCAATGTCTTCCCTCTCGCTCGTGCCTCTGGTGCGACTCGTGTCCCTGCCCACCAAGCAAGGAACACACCATCCAGAGTGAGTGACTGAGACGGCAACTGAGCAGCCCTCTCTCTTCGACAGCAGGATGGACGACGACAAGAGAAGGACGAGCTCCGAGAGCACCGTCAACGGGCACGACGTGGAGCGCCAGGCGGGCCTGCCCGCGCAGACGACACGGCCACCACGGGACGACGAGAAGGATGGCGTAGAGACGGGCTCGTCAGGCCAGACCGACGCACCAGCAGCAATAGCAGCGGCAGCAGACGAGGAGCCAGAGGCACAGCGCACCAAGCTCGAAAACTTCCTCATCATCTTTGCGCTCTGCCTCGCGCTCTTCCTGGCCGCCCTCGACGTGACCATCATCACGACGGCCATCCCCACCATCTCGGCGCACTTTGACTCCTCCCTGGGCTACATCTGGGTCGGCGCCTCGTACCTCCTGGGCAACTCGGCCTTTGCGCCCATGTGGGGCAAGATCTCGGACATTTGGGGCCGCAAGCCTGTCCTGCTGGCGGCCGTGGCCATCTTCTGGGTTGGCAGCCTGCTGTGCGGCGTCGCGCAGAGCATGGGCATGCTCATCGCCGCCCGGGCCATCCAGGGCGTCGGCGGCGGCGGCACCATTGTCCTGCCCAACATCTGCATATCGGACCTCTTCTCCATGCGCAACCGCGGCATGTACTTTGGCCTCCTGGGCATGGTCTGGGCCATCGCGTCGGCCCTGGGGCCCATCCTGGGCGGCCTGTTCACGAGCGAGGTCTCGTGGCGCTGGTGCTTCTACATCAACCTGCCCATCTCGGGCGTCGGCTGGATCATCCTCTTCTTCGTGCTCAAGCTGCACAACCCGCGCACGCCCATGCGCCAGGGCCTCAAGGCCATCGACTGGACCGGCAGCGTCCTTATCATAGGCGGCACCCTCATGCTCCTGCTGGGCCTCGAGTTTGGCGGCGTGAGCCATCCCTGGACGTCGCCCACGGTCCTGTGCCTCATCGTCTTCGGCCTTGTTACTATTGTCCTCTTTGTCGTCAACGAAGCCAAGTTTGCCGAGTACCCCGTGACGCCGATCCGGCTCTTCCGCACCCGCAACAGCGCCTCGAGCTACGCCTTTGGCTTCTTCCACGCCTTCACCTTCATGTCCGGCAGCTACTGGCTGCCGCTCTACTTCCAGGGCGTCCTGCGCGCGTCGTCGCTGCTCTCGGGCGTCTACCTCCTGCCCTTTGTCATCTCCCTGTCCCTCGTGTCCGCCGCGACGGGCATCATCATCAAGAAGACCGGCAAGTACAAGATCCTCATCATTGGCGGCATGGCCATCGCCACGCTGGGCTTTGGCCTCTTCATCGACCTGGGCGCCCGCGCCAACTGGGCCAAGATTGTCGTCTACCAGATCGTCGCGGGCATCGGCATCGGGCCCAATTTTCAGTCCCCGCTCATCGCGCTCCAGACCAACATTGAGCCGGCCGACATTGGCTCCGCGACCTCGAGCTTCGCTTTCATCAGGCAGCTCGGCACGAGCGTCTCCGTCGTCATTGGGGGCGTCATCTTCAACAACGAGATGCAGAAGCAGCAGGGCGCCCTCGCCGCCGCCCTCGAGGACATGGCCCTCGCGGACCGCCTCTCGGGCCAGAACGCCGCCGGCAACGTCCAGCTCGTCGCCAGCCTCGACGGGCCCGACGGCGTCATCGCCAGGCAGGCCTACTGGAACGCCCTGCGCACCATGTACATTGTCTACACAGTATTTGCCAGCGTCGGCCTCGTCGTCTCCCTCGGCATCAAGCAGGTCAGCTTGAGCAAGGAGCACAAGGAGCACAAGACGGGCCTGACGACCCTCAAGGGGAGGGACACGAAGGAGGCGGAAAGTAAATAGACAGCCGTATAAGTAATTTACTCGCTTATTGATTTCACAGTCCAACTGTGCCTGTCATGCGGTTCCCCTGCGCACCCTTTTGATTTGCCGCGCGCAGGACCACGACGAGAGTTCAGAGTCTCCACCCGAGGCGTCTCCCTATAGAATAAGGGACCTATCGGGAGAATAGCGAGGCTGTGGTCCCGTCAAAGTCGTGTGGATTCCGGGGTACAGTCACTGCATTCAGGCTGTATGTGGCGACTGGGTCAACACGCGCTTTTAGCCGCGTTCCCTTGAACCGGACGGCAGTTGACCTTGGAGCGCCAGGGACCACGACACTCCATGGTGCCGTCCTAGGAGGGCAACTCCTTGCATGTTAAGCCCGGCTGTCCGGCACTGCAACAAGCGCCACCGAGCCTATGATTGTGCTTTGCATCGACGGGCCCTTTTCATCCGGGAGGGAGCAAGAAGAGGAGGAGGTGGCGGTATAGTCCAGGTCGATTGGAAACGAATATAAAAACGTGAGCAGCGTTCCTGTGATAGAGACAACGTCCTTGGCATCACCGCGCATTATATCATCCACCGTCGTCAGCACCTAGCACAGCCAAGTCAGACAAGGCAGCATGATGATGAGGTTTCTCGTCTGGGCCATGGCCCTCCTGGGCGTGGCCGCCGCCGCCGAGCTCCAGCAGGTGACCGACTTTGGCGTCAACCCGTCCAACGTGCGCATGTACGTCTACAAACCCGACCGTCTGCCGGCCAAGCCCGCCGTCATTGTCGCCATCCACTACTGCACGGGCACCGCGCAGGCCTACTACGACGGCTCCCGGTACGCGCGCCTCGCGGACGAGCACGGCTTCATCGTCATCTACCCCGAGTCCCCCTACAGCGGCGGCTGCTGGGACGTCAGCTCGGACAAGTCGCTCCGGCGCGACGGCGGCGGCGACAGCCAGGGCATCGCCAGCATGGTCAAGTACGCCATCCGCGAGTACGGCGCGAATGCGCGCCGCGTCTTTGTGACGGGCACCAGCTCGGGTGCCATGATGACCGTGCGTGCCCCTCCTCTCTTGTCCCTGTCGAGTAAATGGAGGCTGACCAGATCAGAACGTCCTGACGTCCACGTACCCCGATCTCTTCAAGGCCGCCTCGGTCTACGCGGGCGTCCCCGCCGGCTGCTTCTACACGGGCACCGTCAACGGCTGGAACCCAGACTGCGCCCAGGGCCGCTCCGTCGCCTCGCCCGAGCAGTGGGCGTCCAAGGTGCGCGACATGTACCCCGGTTACACGGGCCAGTACCCCAAGATGTACATCTACCACGGCACGGCCGACGACATTCTCTTCCCGCAGAACTACGACGAGACCATCAAGCAGTGGGCCAGCGTCCACGGCTACGACCCCGAGGCGCCCAAGAGGACCTGCTCCAACAAGCCCGCGGCGCCCTTTACCAAGAAGGTGTACGGCGATAGGCTCGTCGGTGCCCTGGGCGCTGGCGTCACGCACGACATTCCCCGCTTTGAGCAGGAGGATCTGAAGTGGTTTGGCATCATCTAGGTATGCATGGGGCTCGTCGATGGACGAAGGCGTCTGCAGTGTTGGTGAATGCTCAAATTACGCTGCTCGCTGTGCTTCTCAAGCTTGAACGGCGCCAGAGCCGGTCGCTTGATGCTCGCCGACTGGTGATGTTGCCTTCATGTTGTGTGATCATGTGAATGGATGCAGGCCGTAGATGTGAAGAAACAGGCAAAATCAAAGCCCAACATGTAGATCCAGGTCCACGGACACTTGTTGGTGCATCTATATCGTTCAAGGCTGAATAGGAAGGCTGGCGAACTGAATGGTCGGTCGTTGGTGGTCCACGTCACGTGCGGTCGCGATGAAGCGTGACCATCGTGGCGCGGACGCAGCCTCATGACTGAGTGTGAATACAAGCTTGAACACGCCTTGTCCCGCGTGCACCTGATTCCTACCCCGTCGCCTCCATGCTCGAACTCTTCGTCTGGGGCGCCGCCTTTGGGCTGCCTTCCATCGACGCCGAGTGCCTGGCGACCATCGCATATTTGACCAAGACAGCCTCAGCTTCATCGTGGCGTCTGGTCGCGAGCAACGACCCGTCCATCAGTCCAGCGAGTAGGCCGTCCCCAAGACCGAAAATGGCTCATGAAACATCACGTCTAATCTCACCACAGATCACTTTCCGGCGCTGTGCCACAACGGCGCGTGGACCAGCGGGTTCGACGCCATCATCGCCTACCTCACCTCACACCATCTCGTCACGCCTCTGGACTCCGACTTGACTCCACTTCAAAGGGCAGACAGCAAAGCATTCAAGTCATTCATCCTCAAGCACACCGCGCCTCTTCTTGACCTGTCCCTCTACGTCTCCGCCGGCAACTGGTCCGCGACCACGCGACCGGCCTACTCGAAAATCCTGCGCTTCCCCCTGACATGGACCCTGCCCCCGCTCATCCGCCACGAGGCCCTACAGCGGACAGAGCACCTTGGGCTCGCCGAGCTCGACACCGACTTTGACCCCAACGCGGGTCTGCACCTCAGCACGGGGCGGGAGGCCCTGCCTGAGTCCTTCCGACGACACCTGCCCGTCGTAGGCGCCAAGACGGTGCGCGACGAAATGACTCCCGAGCAGGCCACCGCCATCCGACTCTTCAGCCTCGCCGAGACGGGCCTGGCACTTCTAGAGGAGCGGCTGGCCGAGAACGACGGCCACATTCTCCACCCGCACTTGGCCTCGGTCGACTGCCTCGCCTTTGGTTACCTAGCCCTCATGCTGGACGCGCCCGTGCCGAGGGCTTTTCTCAGGGAGTGGGTCGCGGACAAGGCGCCCAGGATCCAGTCCTTTGTCGCGTCCATCAAGTCGCAGTGCTTCGCGAGCCCAGAGCAGCTTCCCGTGTCTGCGCCGCACAAGGCGTCCATGGCCAGCGCTGTGGGGCAGCTGCTCGACACCTGCGTGCTGAACGCGCCTGGTATCGGCGACCACTACGCGACGGAAAAGCGCCAGCGCAGAGAGCAGGGGATCACGGGTGTCGACGCGAAGGCCTTTCTGCTCGCCGTGGGCTTCGTCGTCACCGGCGTGGCCATGGGCTACGGCTTCATGTACTACAAATCCATGCCCCCCTTTGGCGCGAGGGTGCAGACATGGCGAGCCCTCCGGGGCGGCTCTGGGCTCAGTCAGTATGGGGATCTGGGATTCATGCTCAGCAGTGCCTTGGGAGCGCAGCCATCGCCCATGGCCCATCCTGGCATCGCATCACCGGGACGCATGGCGGAGATGGACTCGGACGTTGACTAAGTGCAGTCCCTCGCCTCCATCATGTTGTATACTACTCCTGTAATATTTCTCGATGCGCCAATGTCTAATGCGTCATGTCATGAAACCCAGAGCCCGCGATTTTTTCCCCCTCGTCTCGTCCACCGTCTATATTTGCTTCACTTCTTTCCCGGCCATCTCTGGTCGCTCCACCTCCCACTCGTCCCGCAACGCGGCAAACGTCAGGTCAGAGACGAGTAGTGACTGACCCAGGCTCCACACCAACGTGATGGCGTAGAAGAAGTTGGCGTTCCCACTGCCGGCGTAGATCCAGAGGTGGAAGAATGCTGGGCCCAGGAACGTGGCGTAAGCCAGCGCCGCCGCGGCCACAAAGCTGTACCGCATCAAGGGAAAGACGTGCCCGTACAGTGGCAGCATGCCCAGGAACAAGCTGGTGTCCGCGATGGACGGATACGGCTTGAAGATGGAGAAGATGCCGAGCAGGAGCACAATGACCAGCAGCGGCTGTGTGCGGATGCGGATCGACAGCCCCCCCACGTACGAGGAGAGATGGAGCCAGAAGACGGCGAGGAAGAAGGACCGGAACGAGTCGAACATTTCGATGAAAAAGTACCACCAGAGACCGACGTTGGGGTTCAGGTCGTTGAGCGTGAGCTGGATCCCGTATGTTCGGCCCAAAAAGTCCCACGACTGGTCGCTCAGTGCCCATGACATGCCCAGCAGCATCCCCACCACACAGAGCACAGTGGCCACGCACCTGACGGCAAAAGTCGGGGCACTCTGGAGACGGCCCTTGAGAAGCTGGTGATCGTACGCCAGGAGAATCGCGGGCGGGAGGAGCAGCAGCGGGTACATGGATAGGTAGGAGGCGAAGGAGATGGCGACCATGGCGTGGAAAGGCGAACCGCCAATGGCCTTCGCGACAGCCCAGAGTGTTGCGCAGTTTGTAAAGACGCTCGTCGTCCGGCCGAGGCAGCTCGCAATCGTCAACGGGTTGAAGAGGTAGCTACAAGCATGTCAGCGCACGTGTCTGGCTCCCTGAGGAAGAGTGCATTACCATGCCACCACTGTGACGCTGGAAGCCTGTCTACGGCGCCGGGGAGACGTGTAGAGCCTGGACTGGACTGCCTCACCAGAGGCGGCGATCCGCATCAACGCCTCTGCGCTGACAATGTCCACCAGGATGTACAGCAGAGCCGTGAAGATGGGCAGTGCCCTCACGTCCGGGAGCAGGGAGAAGAGGGGGAGGAGCAACGGTGCCTGGTGGAACACGCCACCGTCGTACGGCGATACATTGTGATTGTAGAGAAAGAGGCCCTCTTGTACTAATGGAATGGAATTTGTCAGCTTGGGGCGTAGAATGGCGCGTCATGCGCATGGCAACTTACACCTCTTGAAGCTCGTGATGGGTGTCGAGATCTCGACGCGCGACGTCAGCAGGTCTGGCAGACTAGAAAAGCCCACGAAAAGCACGAGTCTCAAGAGCGCCGCGCCGGCATAGATGCCAGCTTTCCCACGCAATGTCATGGTCTCTGGCATGACATGGCAGAGCAGAAGCAGGGAGGGACCGTTGTCATTTACGGCTGGCCACGCTCGCGTCCTTGGCTAGGCGGCGGCACATGGTGGAGGTGGTGCAGCAACTGTGGCTTGCGAGAGCCGCAGGCCAGGTTAGCCCAGGGGACTTGTGGCGCAGCAGTCCGGGCGGTGAGCGAGGTGGATCCCCGGCTTCGCGACACGCTAAGCCGCATCGGTCCACTCACCACGGCGGTCGCGCCTGGCAATAAAATTCGACTGGGAAAAAAGTTGGAGGAAATCTTCCCAGCGAAAAACGGTGCCCCGCCGCCTGTTGCTGCTTGTTCCTCCCTCCAACCTTGAACAAGTTGAGCCATTGCGATCGCCCAGCATGCCTCGCATCAAGAAGAAGGGCCAGGCCGGCGCGGCCAAGAACTACGTCACCCGAAACCAGGCCATTCGCAAGCTCCAAATCAGCCTCCCCGACTTCCGCAAGCTCTGCATCTGGAAGGGCATCTACCCACGCGAGCCGCGCAGCAAGAAGAAGGTGTCCAAGTCGGCCACCAGCTCGACCACCTTTTACTACGCCAAGGACATCCAGTACCTCCTCCACGAGCCGCTGCTTCAAAAGTTCCGCGACCAAAAGGCGCTCGAGAAGAAGATCTCGCGCGCCCTCGGACGAGGCGACGTCGGCGATGCCGCGCGCCTCGAGAAGAACGCTGCCCGCCCCGAGAAGACGGGCAAGCCGCGCTACACCCTCGACCACGTCATCAGGGAGCGCTACCCGACCTTCATCGACGCCCTGCGCGACCTGGACGACTGCCTGTCGATGCTCTTCCTCTTTGCCAACCTGCCCTCCACCTCGGCCGTGCCCGCCAAAATGATCGACCGCTGCTCGCGCCTGTGCCTCGAGTTCCAGCACTACCTCATCGCCTCGCGCAGCCTGACAAAGTCCTTCCTCTCCATCAAGGGCATCTACTACCAGGCCAACATCAAGGGCGTCGACGTCCTCTGGCTCGTCCCCTACAAGTTCAACCAGCGCGTCGTCGGCGACGTCGACTTTCGCATCATGGGCACCTTTGTCGAGTTCTACATGACCCTCCTCGGCTTCGTCAACTTCAAGCTCTACACCTCCCTGGGCCTCAAGTACCCGCCCAAGTTCGACCAGGTTCTGGACGAGAATGCCGCAGAGCTCGGTGCCTTCACCCTTGAGGGGCTGACCATTTCCGGCGCCCAGGAGAAGAAGCAGATCGAGGCCTCCGCGCACAAGCCCGACCCCAAGCTGCAAGCTGAGGTGGACAAGGTTCTCAAGCAGATTGGCAATGGTGAGGCCAACGAGGGCGACGATACGGCGGCCCAGGACGAGGCGGCCGAGGAGGCCAAGGCAGCCGACAAGCTGGACAAGTTCGAGCCCGCCGCCGAGGGCGGTGACGTGCTGCCGCAGCCCGATGCCAGCGACTCTTCGACACGGTCGCTGTTTGCCAACACGACCTTCTTCCTGTCGCGCGAGACGCCGCGCCAGCCGCTGGAGCTTCTGCTCAAGGCCTTTGGCTGCAAGCGCGTCGGCTGGGACGCTGTGCTCGGGGACGGCGCGTACACAACCAACGAGCTCGACCCGTCGATAACTCACCAGATCGTGGACAGGCCGCCTGTCCAGGCCGCGGCGGAGCCCGCCGAGGATGCCGAGGACAACCAGACCTCGCAAAAGCTGGCCGCCAACAGGAGGGTGCCGGGACGCATCTATGTCCAGCCCCAGTGGGTGTGGGACAGCATCAACGACGGCGAGCTCAAGGAGCCGCACCTGTACGCTCCGGGTGCCTCGCTGCCGCCTCACCTGAGTCCCTTTGTCAAGAGCGTCAATGGCGCCTACGATCCCACAGTGCCCCTCGAGGACCAGGAGCCTGAGCTCGAGAAGCTCCAGGCCGGCAGCGATGACGAGGAAAACGAGGATGAGCTCGCCGACGACATGGACGTTGCTGGCACCGACGAAGAGGAGGACGAGGACGAGGATGGCGACGACGCCTTTGGTGGGTTCTCTGCAGACGAAGAAGAAGAGGAGGAGGAGGAGGAGGGCGACGAGGAGGACGACCGCCAAGCAGAGCTCGAGGCGGAGCTCGCGGGCGGCGCCGTCAAGGGCAAGTCGAGCGACAAGAAGGCCAAGGCCAAGGAGGACGCGCGCAAAGCGCTGGCCAAGAAGGCGCGCGAGGAGGCCGAGGACGTGGAGCGCGCCAAGGGCATGCTCAGCAAGAAGAAGCGGAAGCTCTTTGAGCAGATGCAGTACACCAACAACAAGAAGAGCGCCGAGGACGAGAAGCTGCGCGCCAAGCGGAGAAGGCTCGAGAAGGAGAAGCAGAGAAAGGCCAAGGCCTGAGGCGTCCAAATGTGCACAATCACGGAATATGGGTACCTACTACTTTGAACTGTATGGAGTCTAGAGGCGTAACGGACATTATTTGATGTATAACTGTGATCACCATGCCCTGCGATTGACTCGGTGCGTGGCCATGTGGACTGTGTCGTGAAAACCTTGACCTAGTCCAATTCCGCTTCGTCTACAACTTCTCTCATCTGTATTCAACTCTCCACATTCCATCACCACAACATGTATACAGTGAAAAATGGCTCAAGCACCTGGCGATTTCTCGAATTTGGACGACTCAGACATTGCATCGATCGCATCTGACGATCTGCACGCGCACCGACCGAACCGCTGGACGGGACCCGCGTCGACGTGGCGCGCCCTCACAGAAGAGGAGCGCCTGTTGTGGCATGCGCACGAAAAAGCCGAGGACGCAAACCTGGGCATCCATCTGTACAATGTGTTTAAGCTGCGCAAGAGGGCACAAGACCCGGAGACGAGGGACGACGTGACCGTGCAATTGGTGAGTCTTACAATGCTGCCTCAGTGAGAGCCGAGCTGACGACCATCTCCCAAGGACAATGGGTCCGAGGCTGTCTGGACACCACCGAAAATGTTCACGGCATGGCCGCTGCTCCAGGGACGCTTGCCCGAGCAACACTTTGTGCACCGCGAGGAGGACGATGAGGACGACCAGTACACCTATCGCAAGCGGGAGCCCAAGTACCCCAGCACGGATCTAGAGGAAGAGCTCCATGCCACCATCCTACGGTTGGCGAAGCAGAGGTTCAGGAAGCGCAAAGCGCGGTGGGACGCCGTCAGGCCCTCTGTCGAAGAAGCAGGCGACGAGACAGAGCCGCCAAGCCAAGAGGAAGAAGACGCCATCCCTCTCGCACCAGCAGATGCACCGCAGCACCAGGAGCCGGGCCAGGAGGAAAATGGTTCTGCTATGGAAGGTGAAGGAGAGGGACAAACAGAAACCGACACACAACCCCAGACAGACGACGCCCCCCCTCCTCCACGCCAGCGCAAACCGACCAGGACGTACGAGCCAGAGGTCTCCCTGGACGACCACGCGTCCCACCTCGCCCCGATCGCCAGACACATCATATCCCAAGTCGACAGGACGCTGTCCATCCTCTCGGCATCACGTACCATTGGTCTGGGCGGCTATGACTCGGACTCGTCCTCTTCGTCAGACACCTCGGCCACCTCACGTCGCCGCGCCTCTCGTTCCCGTTCCCGCCGCAGCGCCTCGGTCGCCTCCGACGCGGGCGTGAGAGCGCCGTCCGCATCGTCCAGGCGCGGCCGTCCGCGCAAGGTGCACGTGCGCATGGACGGAGAGACGGACGAGGAGATGGCCGCCCGCGTGGCCCGCGAGATGCATCGCCCTCTTCCGCCGTCCTCGCGCCCTGCGTCCCCCGCCAGCGGGGACCTCGAAGAGGACCGCGGCGAGGACGACGCGGCGTTTGAAGCGTGGCTCAGAGCGGAGAGGAAACCGCCGAGGCAGGCTTCCAAGAAACCGCCGCTGCGTCTTCTGGGCCTCCGGGACTGGAGCGATGTGGTGTCGTCCGCGGCCCTGGCGGGCTTCTCGGCGGACGTGATTGCGCGGACCACGCAGCGCTGCGCGAACCTGTTTGGCGAGGACATGGTGGTGCGCAGCCTGCACGAGGTCCCCGTGGCCAAGGGCGACGGGATAGTGAGCCGGACGTACAGGCCAGAGAGGATCCCGACGAGCGACGTCGACACAGAGGACGATGACGACGATGGGAGAGGGTGCGCGGACGGTCCGTCGACGCTGCTGCAGCGGCGCGTGGCGTCGCGGCAGTCGAGCTTTGCGGCCTCGGACAAGTCGAGCCCGTCGCGGTCGAGGTCGCGGTCGGCTTCTGTCGGAACCAACTTTTACTGCCCCGTGGCCTCGTGTCCGCGGGCCGGCAAGGGCTTCACGCGCAAGGCCAACCTGCGTCGGCACATGGAGCTCCTGCATCCAGGGGCTGTGGGCGACGTGCACATGGCGAGTCCCGGACTGGCCGGGAGCGAGGTGGATTCCGAGGACGAGGTGCACGGCGCCGTGCACGTGGATGGGTTTCTCAGGCCCATTGCACCGGGGAGAGGCTGGCGTGAACCAGACGTTGGTCCTCGGGAGGTGAAGCGTGGGCGCAGGGGCAGGCGAGGGAGAGGGCATGCAGGGAGCAGCGGCAGCGACGGCGATGTATCATCGTGAAAAACATGACAAGTATGGACGCAGATGGCGTAGTAGTCAGAAGTAATAAAGAGTCTAATGCGACGCCTCTGGAACGCCCGCTTCAGTGCCAGCGCCTGCCAGCTGATAGCCTGCCTCGACGACATGTCGAGCCGAGACAGTACCCCAGAGTCCAGCCCATTCTCCCTCCACGATCTCCCACCGAAAAAATCCTACAACACGCCCATGGTCATCTACCATGGGGGCGCCACACGCGCCTTCGGGGATGACCGTCCTCTCTTGGTCGTCTTGGTCATCAGAATCCTGGCCCCTCCACCACCAGTCGTAGACAAAGCCCGTGATGTCCTGGGGCCAGTCGGGTATGTTATGAGGGTTTGGTCTCCAGCTGGTCAACATGGCCATTCCCAGCAGGGGCTTCGTAAAAGGTGTGCTGAGATGCGCGTAACTATTTTGTTGCACCTTGTCGCTGGGGCCTCCTTCACCCAAGAGACGATGGAGCGCGACGCTCTCTCCATCCTGGTTCACAAACGTCTTATTCTCAAAACGGCGGTTGGAGTCCAGCGATACTAGGGCAACGTCAAGGAAATTGAGCTGGGCCTCGGCGTGGCCAACCCGTCGCTGTTCGCCATTGGGCAGCTGCTGGAAGAGCACATTGTCCGGGCCAATTCTATGGGCCGCCGCCGTCATAAACTCATTTCCATCGGTGTCTTTGACCAAAACTCCAGTTGAGGAGGAGTATACTGCGGGATCGTCGGGGCTTGCGCTCGCCTTGCTGTGCACAAGGACCCCTGGACGCAAGGTATCGTAGCATGTCGTGTCCACGATGCCTTGCATGGCGTCAGGCGAGATGACGCGATTCGCCTTTTCAATACGTCCGAGGTCCTTTTCAAGCAGATAAAAGCTGATGCGGTTGGCAACCCTACCCGGCAACTGTGGACGAACACGTCTCAGGTCAACATCATCGGCCAGCACGATCCTGAGCGCCCCATTGAGAGCATCCGCGATGTATTCCACAATGCACAGGTTCGGAAACTGGGCCATGAATTCGAGGTGTATTGTCTTGGCGAACTGAGGGAAATCGCCAGATTCCACAGAGCCAACGGCCTTGTCAATATCGGGGCGGAGGTGTCTGCCAATATCACCGGGTCGCAAACGGGGGACAATGAATGCTCGTCCGTTGCCCTCCTTATCACTGATTGTGAATGCCTTTCCGCCTATTGTCAGAGGCCATGGCTTGGGAGGCAGCTTCTTCACGTTGAAGTGGAGGTATAGACCCAAATTGCTCACTTCCAGGGTGTCGGGGAAGATCTGGAACAGGATGCGCACGCAGGGTTCGACGTTGGCGTCTGGATGGCTGATATCGAGGGGAAGCTGGATGTGGAGAGGATATGGAGGCCCATATGCACTCAATATGTCTTGATCCTCGCGCCGCATTTGCTCTTGAGCAAGGCCGATGTTGGGTGACGCTTCGGCCAGACCCTCGCGCACCAAAGAGACAGCGTCTGCCGGCGCCTTCGTAGGAGATGAGGGAGCATCTTTATTCTCCATGTTGAAGGCCTTGTAGGAAAAAACTGTGTGTTCGTCGGAGGGAATGTGCGATTATCAAAGTAGTTGTAGATGGAAGAAACCAGTTGGGAGGGCACTTGGTATTCTATGATTTAGGCTTCACCAACGCGTCACGTCACTTTACATCGTCTGATGTGGTCAATTCACTGGATTAGATCTTCGCTTAAGGGCCCAATATGCACCCGGAACTGTGTTTACTAATAACAGCAAACATGGCGTTTCGCATCAGACGAGATGCTTTTTCGCGTTTTGTCGAGATGAGGAAAGACAATTGTCCACAGTTGTTACTAAACAAATTTTCGTGTGAAGATAGCCCTGGTACGTCTTGTGACCTGTGATTAAGGTATCAGAAGGTACTATACCTTAAGTTACAACCTTGACAGCCTCGCAGCACCAGTGTGTATTATGCTTCACAAGCGCCCCCTACAACACGCACAAAAAGGGTGATGGCCCCCATTCTTGGTTCCGAAATCTTTCCTCCGTCATCTGCTTCTTTTTTAATCATTCTACGTAGCCCACGCACGATTAAGAATGCAAGCCGAAGCAACCCAGCAGTCGACAGCTAACATGAAGCGCGCAACGCGGCCCACCAGATGGTCTTCGAACAATGTCACGCAAAACTACCAGCGCGAAACTGTCCATGATGACGATGGCAACGTTTTCCCCACTGCCGTCGTGTCGCCCATGACATCCGAGCAGCTGGACTTGTTGGTGACTCATCTTCGCATCCAAGAAATCACAAACATTCTGCGCCTCCCTGCGTCTTCCGTCACCATACCCAAGACTGTTCTCGAGGCAAACCCTGACCCGAAGTACGATGGCAACGGCCGGCGGACAAACACCGCAGCCCAACGTCATCGCCAGGCCCTCGAGTCCGAGAGGCATGAACTGGTCGGAAAGGCAACGGCACAGATTCCCTCGTACCACCCTCCAAGGGACTACCGCCGCCCGACACGGTTCACGGACAAAGTGCTTGTGCCTGCGGACGAGTATCCCGGGGTGAAGATCATTGGTCAGATCCTCGGGCCCAGGGGCACGACGCTCAAGGAGATGGAGGCGCGTCTGGGCGTGAGGATGTTTGTCAGAGGCAAAGGCTCCGTCAAAGAAGGCAGGCATCGTGTCGCGGCAGCTGGCAGCCACGAACCACTGCACGTGCTCATCACAGGCAACACACAGAGCAAGGTGCAACAAGCTAAGCAGGCTGTCCAGCAAGTGATCGACGTGGCCATCTCAAGTCCCGAGGGGGATAATCTACACAAGCAGAAGCAGCTTCGGGAACTGGCCATTATGAACGGAACATTTCGAGACGACGAGGGGCAGCAGCGCGGGCCTGCGCGTCTCGTCGAAGCAGCTCCCAGGGTTCATGAATCGGCAGCGAATTGTCCTCGCGACGGGGATGTTGCGTTTGAGCGTGAGTATCGACAGCTACTCGAGGACGTGTCGACGAATGGTCCCGAGCAGCGACAGTCCTCGTATACATTGCCGCCTTGGAGGGCTGACCGTTTTCGTCAGCAGCAAGGTCGTCGGGAAATGCAAATGCTCAGCTAACAGGCCACAGATTGATAAAGGGACCACAAGCCAACAGGCTACAGACTGTCATTACTAACCGTTGTTACTAACCTGAAGACTCATTGTTGTTACTAACCCTCGAGACGCTTAAAGTAGACCGTGACACGCCCATGATGCTAGACGTGAGCCCCTAGAAATTGTACCGACGTGCTCGACAAGGTTGCGCGTAAGAGACTTGTTGCCAGCCTATTGATTTGCTGGGGACACTAGACATTCCCAATCATAAGGTAATCACAACGCATGCTGGTGTAGGTCGACGCTTTTCCGTCAGCTATCGCAGATTACATGTACATGTACGGGCTGGTCGCCATCTGCCTTATCCATGCCATGCAAGTTAACGTCACAGCACGAAGCGCATGGGAAGCGGCTTCGTCCGGTCAGGCTCGCCAACCAGGTCCCTCATCCGTGGATGCTATCAACTGTAAATGCCACGAGGTACGTCACTCACGTAGATCAAGGGGATCATGCACTGTCCGCCGCAGAACACGTGCCCTGGTTGGAACTGATTGTCAACCATGGCAAAGTCACCCTCCAGCTCGAGGGGACGGGATGAGATTCCGCCTCCCACATGGCACGGACGCATGGTGAGAACGATGCATTCCCGATCCTGAATCCGGTTCCCCCTTTGTTGATCCTCCGGCATCGGGAGGCGCCTGCGTGTTCCTGGACGAGGATGAGCCGTGGCTGCCCACCAGGGATATTCATCACATCCAGAGCGTATGTTTGCCACCCAACGTGACGGGTACGTGAGCGGCGCCGTTCAGGTACAGTACAGTACAGCAGCGACGTCGCTGCGTACCCCTATTCTTTGCCGAACTGAGAACCGTGTCTCACCCCGCCGCCCCAAGCGATGTCATCAGTCAGCAGAGACAAGGCGACCCTGTTTGCAGTGAACATGCGGGCGGCAGCCAAACTGGCAACGCGCCCATGATAGCCGTGTCGATCGTCATTCCCGAATTCCACATGTGCTGGCGCCTGCAGCCGCCACGAGCATCGCATCGATCCACGAGGGGGGCGACTTGTTTCAGAGATGACTTGGGTAACTCATCAATCGCAGTGCAGAAACAAATGAGAATGTGCATTAGTATCCCGGAAATTCGCCTCCCCCTTAACAAGCGTCCGTCGGACTTGGCGGGTGGTGGTGTCGTGACAGAATGAGCAGCCAGTCCAGTCCAGTCCAGTGCACGGTGTCAATTGCCAGGAACGGGCCCGCCACACGCTAATCTTAACCAGAACCACGTGTGGACAATCCAATGCGCTCCCGTTAATTAGTGCAATCACGGGAAGGGGCAAAAAAAAAAAAAAGGACGATTGTGGACACGCAGGGCTGTCGCTCATTAATTACCAGATCTATGATTACGTCGGCGGTCAGAGATGCTTAATTACAGGAGCCTTGGCAAAGGGGGTGTGTGCTTAGATAGATTTCTCCGTGCGCGCGTACGTTTGAGATTGAGTGATTCTCCTCTACGAATGTGTCTTGTGCGCTGGTAGGAATGCAGCAGCAGCAGCAGGGCGCGCGAGGCATGGACCCTGATCGCGCAGACGAGATCGGGCATCCTCCCCCTAACCACCGGGCCGCTGAGCGGACTGCGACGCTGAACTTGGTGCGTGCGCATGTAGGAGGACGGGGGGGGCCCCTTGGACCGTACACACCTGCGCCTGTGCGCGCAAAGGCGACGCGGATCGAGGGAGCCCGTCGCGAAAATCATCACACATCGTGAACATGCCACTCTTGTTGTGCCGCACCACCAGAGAGGGGGGGAGGTGGGATGCACTGCGGGGGCTTGCCAATGGGACGGACGGGACGGGCAGTCCCAATCCAAGAAACGTGAGCAGGGCTCGTTCGATCGCGGCCAAGGCAAACCTCGCCAGGTCATGTGGTCAACAAATGGCCCCCCCGGTGATACTTGAGGGAATATGCACGGCATGCAGGCGGTGCATTGCATCGTGACCCAGCAGTGACGTTCTATATTTCGCAAACACGGTGAAACAAGGGGAGACCAAGGACTCGCAGGACTTGCATTGCTGTGCGTAAAAATAAGGTAAGAGTTCCATTCATGTACTTCATCAGCACCGAGTGATCAGTGGACGGTGTAGAGTAATAACTCTATTCCCATCAGCCCGTAGTCTATCTATATTGTTTGTACCCCGACATCCTTGCCCAAGTGCCCCCCGATTCATGATAACGTCGATCCTCAAAAGTCAACGCAAGTGACGACTCGCGGAGGGGTATCGTGAAGAGTGAAAGCAGAAATACCCAACGGAGAATCCCATTCCTCCTCATGATGTGTGTGCCGCTGATGCATATCCGATCCGATGATGTGTGTAAGAGAGAAGTAGAAAAAAGCGGAGAGAGTTTCGTGAAATTAAATAGGTGTACCACTGCCCGCACGAGTGAAACGCATGCGGCAGACGTGGACAAAGTTCCCGTGCATAGAAGCGAAAGATGCGCCACGTGTCCCGGACACCCTCGAGCCAGCGAGTAGAAGTCCGGAGTAACAGTGGATGGTGAAATGATGTGTTGTGAGCAGGCCCATTATGCGGCCCGTCGCGGGGATGTGAACTGCCTCGGAGCCAAGTGTCGGTTACCAGATCGGTGCGGATTCGAAAGCGGCTTAGACGAGATGCGACAGCTCAGCTGATCGGCACCGCATCGTGGCCCTCACATGGTGCACGAGGGTGTGCTCATGTTGCATCGAAAAGCGACAATGGGTAAACCGCAAATGTGGTTGCGACGCACGGCTGCCGAGTTGGGCTCAGTTTCGCGCGCTGACGTGCATATGCGAGGCTGCGCCTGTAAACATGCAGGCGGTTGGGTGTCGTAGAGGCACCGCAACGCAACAGCCAAGCCATGTTGCAATCGCGGCACAGACAAGTATCCAGTTGAAAGTTCCTTTGGGAGTCAATGCAGTCGTCAAGAGACCCTTCATGGTGGTGGTCTGCCGAGATCCCCCTTTCTACCTGGGCAGAGGGGGCAGAGGGCGGCTGGGTGGTGGCCCAGGGCAGGGCGGGAGTTGTGAGGGGCGCTGAGCAGGCATGCTGACTTGATCGTACGAAGCCACGGTAGCGACGTTGGGCGGTTTGGTTCTTTGTGTGTTGGTTGGACTGCCGAACAAGGACGCGAGGTGATGTTCGGAGAGTGGCTGCTAGAGGCTGCGTTGAGGTTGCTTGCGGGTGGGTGGTGCAGATGGTAGCTGTTGAGGGTAGGCGGTGCTGGTTGATGGTTGATGCGAGCGTTGAAGTAGTCTGGCGCGTTGTTGGTGATATGTTTCTCGAGTCGGAAAAGGCAAGCTTGTCGTTCCCGGGGGAGGGAGGCAGACACATTTATACCTTCCAACAGGCCGGACAGCCGGCACAATTGAGATGAGACTTGTTGCGAGCGAACGATGCCTACCCCCCCAGGCAAACCCCCGAAAGGAGGCGTGTGCGAGGCGCCGCCCTTGTGCGCCTGACCGACGGTCCAAGAAAATAGGTACCCAGGCAGGGTGCACTCATTAATTACCGGACAGGGGCAGGGGCGTGACCCAGGAACAAGAACGGTACGTACCATTCTCCCGTACTGCACAGTAGTGGCCGTAGGCCAAACGTCAGTCAGTATAATTAGCAGGTGGGATGGGTGGGATGGTGCCTGCGCTGTACCTGAGCCACTGGGGCCAGCCAGATGAGACACAATTTCCAGTGGGCTGCCCGCACGCCTCCGGCATTGCAGCGCTCACACCCCCCATCGGCAAGGGGGGGCCCCTCCATCTGGCTCGAAGCAGTCATTCTGGCGGTGACGCAGCCATGCACCAAGCCAAGCTCGAGCCCGTAGCGGGAGATTGAAACAGGGTTTGAGTCCCATCGGCCTGTGGGGACGGACTCGCTCTCTCGCTGCTGAATGCTGCCGCTGCTTCAGCCTGCTTGTGTCCGAAATTTCACACTATACGTGGAGGGGGTTTCAGCAATCACCGCTCCCGCTTTTGCGGCTTTGCGGCTTTGCGGCCATCCATTTTCGTGCGCTGCTGTCCGCGGACGACTCGTGTTCTGAATAGAGGCGCGCACCAATGCAAGGGGAGCCGAGAGTCCACGAGCAGCTGAAAAGGCGGCTTGTGCTGTTCATCAGAGGCCACCGCTCCTGTTGTGCTTCGCGTGCGCCCAGTCTTCATCACTGCTGAGACTGCACGACAATTGGGCCTGGGCCGCTGCGCAAGGATCATCGCGTGATTCGAGTCCGTCGGCCCAAGACTGTCTGTCGATCAGGGCCCGTGCCTCTCTCTGCGTCCTTCCCCAGGTCTCACGCGGTTGCGTCACTGCGTTGGAGCAAAGTTTCACTGGCGCGGAATTGAGTTTGGTGCCTCTGCCCACTAACATCTCCCGTCTGCAGTGCCAGTGGCGCAAGGCAACCTCTTGGCTTGGCTGAGCAGGCGTTTGCTGTACCTTTTTGCCTTTGCGAATGCCCCCAATGGGCAGCGACCGCTCCGCCAGTGGGTGGCACCAGCGTTTTGGTTCATGGAGACACTGCATCCGCCCTCATCTCGCGCAGTCCGGAGTACATTGCGGAACAGCATGGGATGTCAAGAAGCCACGGCCAGCCATCGCTGCGCGCCAGTGGCGGGCGGACGGAAATGGCGGAATCAGACGGTGGGCGGCCCCCCCTAATGTCCGTACTGTATCTGAAAATAATTACGATTCAGTGTACGGTACCCACCCAGTCGAGCGGACGGCGGCGTTTCGGATTTTTGGAAGCTTTTGTGGAAGAATTTCATTCTGGCTCCCGTAAGCAAGCCCTGGCCTAGGTACTGTACCAGTCACGCTTGCCCAGGCTTGGCCAGGCTTGGCTTGTAGTGTTGGCCCTGGTTTTCCGTTCCTGTGACTCCGTCATGTACCCTGCGACCCACGATGTTGCTGTTGATTATGGCCGAAATCACGGGCGATGACCTCGACTCGGCACGTCGTGTCCACACGTGCAAAGACGACGGCGACATCATGCCGCCGCCGATTTGGATCGGCTGTATCAAAGTCCTTGGTGTGACACTCTGGAACGTGGGAGCCGTGCACCGCGCAAGACTACAGGTCCTCCGATCAAGTTCGGTACTGCCATAATCACGGTCCGTGATCATGATGAAATAACGATGCCGTCGCCTGATTGTTCCCTGGCGTCATGCTCACTTCACATGCGTCGATCGTCCGCTCGGACGCCCCCATGGTGAAAATCAAAAGGCAGGCAACAAGCACCTCGGGCCAGGCAATTGCTGGTGGGGCCCGGGAGTGTGCGAGGTCAACCTGGCACGTTTGTTGACACCCCTTGCCAGACTGGACAGACGGAGGCTTGGCATCAATCAAACAAAGGCCATCCAATCTCAAACGGCGAATCTGAAATGAGGCAGGGCCCACGATGTTCCAGCGTGCTTCTACGGTAGTGGGGGTTGCTTGCTCAACAAGTGTTGAGCACTTTCACCGCCACGATAATGAAATTAATCCGTGCGATCTTAGCTACGTAATTTTTGTCCCCGAGATGTGTCATCAAGAATGCCCAGACCGCAGAAGCTTCCGTATGCGCTCGAGTCATCATTGGCGGCTAACATTGCTGCCGCGCGGAAGTGTTGCGTACAGCGAAGAGAATCGTGCCTGCTGGCTATTGCATGGGCAAAAAAAAAAAAAAAAAAAAAGTACTTGCACCGCCTCAGCCGTATGTATGTTGCTGCACCGTTGAGCTACGTACAAGATAGCCAGCTGATGGTTTGTCTCATTCGGGACAAGAATTAGTATCAGATCGCGCTAATGACTTGCTTTTTCCGAATCAGCAAGCACCTGGTTATTACCAGCAAGCGCTTGTTGCCTTGATATTACCTTGCATAAGGTATGGACGGACGGTGTGTCTTGCAGCAAGACGTCAACGAGAACCCAGATCCTGGAGATGCCCTGCTACATGTTCTCCATCGCCAAGGTCGCACTCAGTCTTCGCAGGAAGGCCGGTGTCTGGTGACAAGCGAGGCCTCGAAGGATTGATGCACGTTTTTTTGTTGCAGGCGGGCTGATTCCTCAGCTCGCGTCGGCATAATACACCGTTGCTATTACAGCCTGTCCGTCGATATTGAGCCGCCTCGACGCCTTCTCTGTGCGCAAGGACGGATGCACGACCGCCCTGGTGTGGTCACCACGGCTGCGCATGTAATGAAAATCGACCTGCTAAACAAGGCCGCATCAGCCGCAGCCCGAGCTGCGAAAATGAGACATGGTTTATCTAAGACAAGGGGCCGTGCGACATGCAGCATGTCCTGCTGATCGTATGCACATGCCGCTACCGCTGCAGCATCGACAAGGTCTCGCTGCGCAGCAAGGCTGTGCCTTTGTTTGTATGCCAACGAGGGGTCGTGACAGCGCAAACAGAACGCAGCGACATGACAAGGTGCCGGCCGGCATGGCCATGCCCCTGTCAGCATCCTACGATTGCGTGCGTGCGTTGGGCCTTCTCCAGTCTGGCCCATGCCATCTTCGCAGCCCTATGCATGCCTGTCAGCCTGTCAGGCCGACGGCCGTCCGTGCTCCCTCGCCTCGTCCCTCCTCCTCCTTCCCTCCTCGTGCCCGACGGACGCTGGCTGGCTGGCAGGCCGAGTCGTTGTCGGCAGGATGCCCACCGGAACCGTACATATGTAAGGCGGGTGCTCGGTGCTGCAGCCTTGGCATGACTCACGAACACGGCGAAGGATCCATGAGAAGAATACTACACAGTCCTCCCGTTGCCGACCGCATCTTTTGGGTGATTCTCATCGCGCGTGCTGGTGGTGCATATTTGCGGTTGGTCGCAAAGCCACCTACCTGGCCACGTATCACTTTTGTTGTTGGGTTGCGCACCATGTCAGCACACACGGGCCGAGGGGGGATACTAATTTCATGTTACGAACCCCTGGCACCCAACAGAGAGCCAGCCGAGGCGGAGCGCTGCAGCCACCGCCAGCGCGCTCAGCATCAAGGGTCCAACTTACTCAAACTCAAAGTCGTCCAATGCCAGAAGAAGGCTGGGTCTAGAATAGGTTGTCGTTGAAGCACCTGTCGGGTCCGCGAACTGTAATCATAATTAGCGCAACGAGAGGACACCACGGGAAGTTACATCGCGCCCACCATCAAGTGCAGCACTTGTTCGCCGTCGGTAACGCGCACCGGCAGGGCAGAGTGCACTCTTGTTCGACCATGGCCAAGTGGTTTCTGCATGGTCCCTCCTCTCCCAGGGCGGTGGGTTGGTTACCTTGAAGACAGTGGGGGTTTCAGCAATCATGGCCAAGAAATTATGCGTTCGATGGGAGCACAGTACAGGCCACAACGGGCGCTGGTTGGTGTGATTGTCGCTGCAACGTCGAGGTGAGCAAGTTGGGCCAAGACCACATGGCTGCTGTCACTTCTCGTGACTCACACTCCACCCCGCAATCTCCGCTGCGACGTGACCGTCTTTTTGTCCGCGACGCAGCGTGTGTCGTCATAGAAGAAAAAGGCAGTCAGCTTTGCTGCATCGACACCCTCCGGGTGTGCGGTCCGCGGTCATCTGCACACAGCAAGTCCATCATTACTACATACGGATTATACGTACTGTGCAGTGCTATTCTCGAGTCAGGAAGCAATCAGGAGATTCTTCTGTCTGACCGAACATGATTCAGGTGCAGCCAACGCGCCCTCCTCTTTGAAAAAATGGTCGATTCAGACGGCAATTGCCAATTTTTTGGATGAGCTATTGGTCTCGCCTTGCTTTCACCTCGGACTGGCCGATGCTCACCGGGCCACACACATCGAGTCGAGGCTCTGCTCAATCGTACGACCGGGTCCCATTCCCAACTGGGACCACACCAGCGCAATTATCCGCTATTCAGGGCACACGCTTATCGATACGATGCGACGTCAATGTGTGCCATCATTGGCTGTTTCTTTGCTTCTCCCACGAACTGTCAGCAGAGCCACGTTCGGTAGCCGGTTTTAGTTTGCGAGCCACGCGGCAACAAAAAAAGGGGGTGGGCCCTGGCCATCAACACTTTGTTAGCGGCGCCCCAGAACGGGTGCACAATGGGACCAGCGAGCTGGGTCAGCTCAGTCTGGATCTTCTCGCGCGGACCACACTTTCAGTTACGAGAACGGTTTCAGAGTTCTCGAACCACTCTCGGCTAGGTAGCCACCAAGCCTCCAGCTTCCCGTCAGCGCCTGCCGCATGCGTGGCCCAAGTTCGTGGCGTCTTCAACGACGGCTGGTGGCTTATGGCTTTCCGCGGCCGCCGAGTACCCGGTCGACGTTTGTCTACAGTAGTTCCCTCGGGAATAGGATGGTGTGATATCGAGGCCGTTTCGGCCGTACGGAGAACGGACACAGCTGGGCTGTGGGAGTCTGGATAGCCACATTATGACCTTGTCGTGAGCTCCTTTTCTTGGCAGCGGCAGCGCTGGACAAGGCCGACAAGGAGGATTTTACGTAGTGGATGCAACCATGGCTTCTGCCTAAAGTCTCGACGACATGTCCGTACATACACGTATGTACAGTATTCTGCGCCACGCATGGACATGCCGTCTGACCAACCCTACAGCCTGTCCGACCGAGCGACTTTGGAGTATTTTGCATTCCCCCGCCGACTTTCAATACGGAAGGTTGCGTTCATTTTAGTCCTGTGCTGTGCTGATCCAGCTCTTCTCTCGAGGGAGTTGAGGGTTGGACGAGGCGCATTCGTGGTATACGTCGTGGTTCTGCCCCGTCTTACATGCCTTGAATGGTGTCCCGTGCGAGGATTCAGCCTCAGGAGTAATCCCCAACCCCTTTTCTGTCCAGGCACAAGCGAGTTGCAGCGAGTGACAGCCTGTATTCATCGTGACAGCAACTTGCCGAATCCAGTGATGGCTGCATATACTTCAATCAATATCGAACCGTCTGAGCAACCGACGTGGTGACATTCTACCTTCATCATGTTCATGCAGAGTTCGAGGACATGTGGGCGGCGGTCCCACTGCGAGCCGTCCAAGTTAGTGGCACGCTTGCAGCAGCAACCGTCGATCCCACGTGGAACTGGCCAGGGGGAGGATGGGTGTTGCCGCCGTGCGTCCTGATTGATCGTTGGGGCTGACCCCTGCCGATCGTACCGCGTCCTCGTGATCCCCAGGCAAGGGGTTTGCCCTGCACATGACCTTGACTCTGGCATGGACCGTTTGCGATTGCCTCGTTGAGCGTTGCCTTACCCGTACTGTATGCGAGGAGTATTTCTTATCACACACAACGCTCGTCCTTGCACTGATTACGTGCTGTGATGAATGACAGGGCTCTGTGCATGCATTCGGCAGGGTAGCATCGCCCTGCACCCAATGTGCTCGGTTGCACCAGCGCTGACCACAATATCGATTGCGAACCGACAGCCACATCGATATTTGGGAGGCTGAGAATCGCGTTGGGGGCGGAGTTGGAGGGGGTGGGGACATCCGAAAGAACAACGCCGCTTCGAAGCAGAGTCGCATTTTCCTGATCAGGGCCAAAATCACCGACCAGTTCCGTAACTAGGTGAGGTACCTTGCTGTGCTGTGATCATTATACGGCAACGATTGGCAACCGTGCTTGGAAGCGCGCAGGCGCAGCTTGCCAATCGATCTTCTCATCACGCACCAACTTTGCGCCCGCCGCCATCCTCTGCGGGTGGCTGTGAACGGCGTATGGCGTGCCGTGACCGCGCAACTTGCTGGTCAAAGGATCGTGGCATTGTCATGTTGCGAGTCCGCGACACGTGTCGGGTTGTGCCAAGATGTCTCCAAGCCGACCTGAAATCCATACGCGCCAATTGTCACCGCACGCCGCAGCAAGGAACGAATCACAGCCTTGCGCCGCCTCGTGTCTAGCGGCCGACAATTCCCTGGCACATACGGAGTACTGTATCTATAACGTGCGCGAGTCATACATCATGGCGACCGCCGAGATTTCGCGACAAGATCCGTGGTAGCTCGTAAGGCGGATCTCGATCGGTTCTCGCATGCTACCTACGTGCATCGATAGCAAGTTGCATCCAGTCAATCATGGCATTTCTTCCCCAATTGGAACTTGCGTCGATGTGATCCAGTTCTCCATGCGCGCTTGACCCCCTGCCGCAGCAGATCGGCTTTTGCCCGTCGTTCGTTGGCCAGCCCTGTCCTTCTTTCGCACCACGAGGCAGAGGACACGACCATAGATGGAGAAGCCTTCATACGACACGTCCATGGCCATCTTCTTCTTCTCGTCGTCACCCTCTGCAGCCGGACTGTCGCCGCCGGCATTCGGACTGATTTCTGGTACATAAAGTTCCTCTTCGTCCGTGTCGAACTCATCGTCGGCTTCTTTGGCTTGGTGTGCGCTGGCTCGTCTCCGGCCACGATCATCGGCCAATGGAATGGCATTGAGAGCGGTCACTTCATCGTCGCTCTCCTCACGCAGGATGGGGGGACCCGAGGCATCGAGATCGACAGGGTTCTCATGAGTCGCGCCTAGCAACTTATTCGTGTTCGAGGTCAACCTCTCGGGGGCCTTATCGTGAAAATGCTTGTGCTTTGTGAGAATAGAATGGCGGGTACTGGTCTCGGTAAGAAATATCGACACCTCGAAATCATCTGTAGTTGTGAGCCGAGGTGCGGCACAACGCGTTAGAAGGGGACACATACCCTCTATCACTGTATCCTTGATGCCCTTCTTCTTGTTGGAAGACTTCTTCTTGACCCGGTCCCGCTCTTCACGAAGCTTTGGCAAGACCCAGGGCCGCACACTCTCGATCACACGCGGCAGAACTGGGTCGCGAGGATTCAGTAGCCATGACTGGGCCAACGCTGGATTGTCGAGATAGATGCGACACTCGAGCACGGAGTACTTGGTGATGCGCAGATAGCGCCGCACAGGTGCCATCGTGAGGCAGTCGCGGAACTGACAGCCGGCTGTGACAGACTGAGTCTCAACTAGAAGCTCCGAACAGACAAGGAGTAAGAAGTCGCGGATGGAGAATAGGCAATTGGGCCTCTTCGCATGTCGTATCTCTTAATAGGTTGGGACAATCCTCAGATGTTCTAAGATGTTGATGTGAATGAATCAGTGGTGATGTAACAGGCCCACCCACCGGGCGACGGATCGGACCCCTAACGAGACGCGCCTGCACTCCCGTCTGTCGGGTCGCGTCGCAAATTTGCAGCCTCATCTAGACGTCCATCCGTCGCTGCAACACAGGCCGTCAGGGACATGGTCTTCCTGTCGCAATGTCTAAGTCGTGGAAGTCGACACTGAAGCTGCCGACGTCGACTTTTCCGTGAGATACCTGCTGTTGCAGCCGCCTAGTTGGTAGCTAATCTTGGCCCAGGGTCCGTCCAAATCCCAAGCTCCAGACGATCTACCTCCGACAGTGTACCGATGACCTGTACGCTTGGCAATCCGCGCATCGGTCGACAGACTCTTCCTTCACCCTGCATGACGGACCGCCGTACGCAAATGGCCCGCTGCACATCGGCCATGCAGTCAACAAAATCCTCAAGGACATTATTGTCCGCCACCAGGTACAGCGTGGCAAGCGCGTCACGTACCGCCCAGGCTGGGACTGCCATGGCCTACCCATAGAACTGAAAGCTCTCGGCTCAGGGAATGGGGAGGGCATGGGTCCGGTCCAGATCCGTGACAAGGCCAAGCGCCTGGCGTCCAAGACCGTCGAGACACAAGCAAAGGGCTTCAAGTCCTTTGCGGTCATGTCCGACTGGGAGAACAGATGGACAACACTGGATCGTGAGTATGAGGCGAGACAGCTCCGCGTCTTCCAGAAAATGGTCCGCCACGGTCTGATCTACCGAAAGCACAAACCGGTGTACTGGTCTACCTCGACACGCACGGCGCTCGCGGAGGCAGAGTTGGAGTACAAGGATGATCACGAGTCCACGTCGGCCTATGTTCGGTATGCGATTGTGTCCGACTGGAGGGCCGTGCCGGATCTGGCTAATTTAGAGGCACCTTTATACGCAGCCATCTGGACGACGACACCATGGACTCTTCCGGCGAACAAAGCGATTGCCGTGCATGACGAGATACGATATTCGGTATTGCAAGTCGGCAACTATGCACTGTTGGTTGCGAACGAGCGTATCGACGCTGTCAAGGCGTTTTTGCCCGGTGCTCGCCTATTGGTAGAAGACATTGCTGGTTCGTCGCTCGTTGGTCTGCAATACCGTAATAGACTACAGGGCTCAGATTCCCCGGCTCAGCCTATTATCCATGCAGACTTCGTCACTGCAGACTCGGGCACAGGGCTCGTTCACGTGGCTCCTGGGCACGGCCAGGACGACTACGAAGCTTGCGCGAAGCTCGGCATTGATGCGTTTGCGCCCATCACGGACAAGGGCCACTTTACTCCAGAAGCATTCCCAGAGGACCCGGACCGCTTGGTAAAGGCTCCATCAATCCTGGACGGAGGTAGCCAGGCTGTCTTGGCTATCATTGCCGACGATGTACTCGGCACGCACGTCATTAAGCACAAATACCCTTATGACTGGCGGACCAAAAGACCGGTCGTCATCAGAGCTACAGCCCAGTGGTTTGCCGATGTCTCGCTCATCAAGGACGACGCACTCAAGGCGTTAGAATCAGTCCGCT
Organism: Emericellopsis terricola; assembly: GCA_027569275.1. Lineage (NCBI taxonomy): Eukaryota > Fungi > Ascomycota > Sordariomycetes > Hypocreales > Bionectriaceae > Emericellopsis > Emericellopsis terricola. Next base: position 99,284 of record JAPDEU010000008.1, on the reverse strand, counting down.
TCGTGCCTGAAGTCGGCAGAAACCGCCTCGAAAACTTCGTCAGGGGGCGGAACGAGTGGTGCATATCGCGACAACGGTCCTGGGGTGTACCGATACCAGCCCTCTACAGTGAAGATGGGGGTGCCGTCATGACAGAGGACACTATTGAGCATATCATTGCTGTCATGCAGCAAAGGTCATCTCAGGCATGGTTTGCTGATGACCCGAACGATCCCGCGTGGATCCCTGCCAGCCTTCAAGGCAAAGGCAAGTATCGACGCGGTACTGATACCATGGACGTGTGGTTTGACAGTGGCACCAGCTGGATGGAAACGGCTGGGCAGGCCGACGTATATCTGGAAGGCAGCGATCAACACCGCGGCTGGTTTCAATCCAGTCTTTTGACATATGTCGCATCGCAGAAAGCAGATGGTGTCGACAGATCACGAATCTCTGCTCCATTCAAGACTCTCATCACACACGGATTTACCCTCGATGAACAGGGGAAGAAAATGTCCAAGTCGCTGGGCAACACCATTGCGCCCGAGCAAGTCATGGACGGTACCCTCCTGCCTATGGTCAAGGGAAAGGGCAAGGCCGCTCCGCGGCATGATGCCCTGGGCCCTGATGCATTGCGAGTCTGGGCGGCCATGTCCGACTTCACCACAGATATCGTGATTGGAACGGGGGTGCTCCAGTCGGCCCACAGTGCCCTGATCCGCTACAGGAGCATCATCAAGATGCTGTCAGGGTCATTGCACGAGTCCGCGCGTACCGCGCCATTAACCAAGCTCGATCAGATTGCTCTGCTACAGCTTTCGGACACCATGACCCAGGTGCAGAGCTCATACGACAGGTTCGAGTTTCACCAGGGTATCCAAGCACTGAATCGATGGTTGAGTAATGACCTATCGGCTCTATACTTGGAGTGCCTGAAGGACAGGTTATACTGCGGAGATGGAGGAGGCGTCATTGAGCCCATCTTTAATGGTCTGCTACGCATGCTGGCGCCTATCACGCCAATGCTGGTGGAAGAGGCTTGGGCAAACCGGCCTGAATGGCTGGAGAAGGATTGGTAAGTCACGAAGCTCCGAGTGTGAAACGCCACAAGACTCACTATCTGACAGCATCAGCGAACATCCGGCCAGGGCACTGTACACAGACCCTCTCATCGACCGTGGACGATTGACTGTCGACGAGCCTATCCTACGTGCAGATTGGGAGCTGCTGACGCCCGTCAGAGACGCTGTCAAACAGGCTCTGGAGCACTGTCGGACGCAGAAGCTGGTCGGCAGTTCACTGCAGTGCTCCTTGGTCATACGCACTGCCGGGGATGACAGCGCTCTCACAAACTGCTTGAGCCGTTGGCGCGACGAGCTGCCTAGCATCCTTGTTGTGTCTACTGTGCACATTGATGAACCAGGCCCGCCAACACCGGCGTGGTCCCATGAGCAGACCTTTGACGTTGCAGGGAGCAAAGGCGTCATTGCGGTGTATCCTCCATCTGCTGCGAAATGCCCGCGCTGCTGGAATTATACAGCCGAGTCGGAAGACGAGCTGTGCAAGAGATGCGACGATGTTGTTTCCGCTATGCCCGCATGAGCCCGCAATAAATGTGCAAATAGATATGTAAATGTATACACAACTAGAGGGCCTTTTCTGGTCAAATATTCATACTTTGTCATGTCTGTTGATAAGGCAACTGTAGCCTACATTTCGAAGTACGCGCAGGCCGGCATAGGGGGCGTGACATGACGCGTCCCTGAATTTCGCCTGTGTAGGGTAGCTCAGCCAGCTAGCCAAGCTAGCACATGAACGTCGACTGTCGCGTCCGACCCCGAACCGTCGCATCAGGTGCCACCGCCACCGCACCTCGTCTTGCAGTGTGAACTGCTCCTCATCGTCCCGTCGTTTCCGTACTGGGCTCATTGGTGGACTTTCGCGCATCTGTTCCCAGTCTTGCTCTTTGCACGATGCAACAATCCCCTCTATTATAGCCCAGACAGGCCATGTGACAAGCAGCGCGCACGATGGCGGACGACGACGATGACAACCGTTTCCATCATACAAGTTTGCGGCCCGAGAGGCAGGGCGACCCGGTGACACCCGTGCGAGCGATGAGGAAAAGTGAAGAAACTGGAGAATCGAGTCAGGCGGGCAGCTTGCGATATGGCGCGACGCCTTCAACTTCCACGACCGATAGGAGTCGCGGTGCATCAGGGGGCGACACTATGGGGCCTAGCCCCAGTCCGGCTGGGCCTCAGCAAGGGCGAGACTCGCTGCGCAGTCGCCGGCGGAATAAAGGTCGCTCGACGGGTGGTTTCTTGCTGCAGGACATTGCTGCGCCTGTCGAGGAGCAAAGCAATAGACAAAGGGCCAGAAGTCTACTACATCCGAGGGGAAAGGCCGTTGCGCAAACGCCAGAACGATCGAGACAATCCACAACGACACATCAAGAGCCATACACTATATATAATAAAAGTCCATCATCTGCAGGGCATGATGAAGGGCGGGCTTCTCGAGGCGCAGCGGACCCAGCCGCAAATGAGACCACAAACCCATCACAGGATACACCCAGCCGGTCAGTACTGGACGTTGACGCCACTCAGATTGTCACAATGGCCTTGAGCCTGGGCGAATCTCGTGGTGCCGCCCCCAGACGGCATGGATCGCGATCAAATCCCCCACGGTTGACCCCTTTGCCAGATGCAGCATCTAAAAGCAACCTGCGGCAGCACTTTCAACAACAGAGGAGAACGTCTCACGTGGGATCGCCTAGATTGAACCAGGGAGCTTCACCGCGCATACCGTCCGGTTTCCGGTCAAGCAGTCCTTTGCATACTAGTCAAGCGAGAACACACGACGGACCGTACCAGTACCAATTCTCGGCAGCAACACTTGCCAGGGCACAGAAAGCTAAAGAGCATCTTGAGCTTCTGGCTGAATACCGACGTCTCTTGACGAGCTTGCCTCCCCTCAAGCCTCACCATAACCAACAGGCCGAACGCAACGTCGCACGGCCTTACAATCCACTACAATACGTGAGGAACCGAAAAGTGCGCGCTCGTGAGCGGAAAGTGATAGACGGCGAGCTCATGGGATTCGGAGACGTTGAGCGCGTGAGGGAATGGGTTGATGAGGTCACCGAGACTTGCGGTGCCAGCGCTCGTGAAAATGGCGGCAACTTCACCATGCCTCGCTTTTCAAACAATCAGGATATTGAGCAAGACGATTTGACAAATCATAAGCAAGCCATGCGCACGAAGCGTCCCCGAGTGGACTGGTTCTTTGACCCTTGCGACATGATTGCCGACGCATACTGGCTGGAGCAAGACAGCCACAAGTATCTGATCGAGGACCGGCTATGGCGAAGGATATTCCCCCCGCCCGCTCAACAGACGCCGCAGCCCACCCCTGCTCAAGACGAGGATCCTGCTCAGCAAATGCTTCCGTTCTCATTGGCCGATACGGACTACGGTGACAGAAGTCACGATCTTCGTCTCATCCAGACGAATGGCAGCGTTGAAGGCCGGAGAGACCGCGCAAAGCAGAAAGTATATGATATGAGGCCTTTCCACCGCCGTAACGGCTCAGCGTACGGCACACACAACTTACTGCGTTCCAAGGGAGGCTCTGTCTCTGATCAGTCCGGTAGTGACGGCGAGTACAGATCAGAACTTAAGCGGTCCAGAACGCGGGGTGCCCGTCGTGATACCATCACGAGCAACTCAAGCGATCTGTTGCAGAAACAAGTGGACCATGTCATGGCACAAGAAGAGCATGTAAAGGAACTGGCGCATGTGACAGAGACTGAAGCTGAACTTAGACTTGCCGAGCAACGTTCGCCATCTCCAGGGCGGAAAACCGCATCTACGTCGGGGCAAGCGCAAAGCTGGGACCATGGCGTCAAGACATCAGTGGCCGACTTTGGTGATCATAACACAAGACTCAAGGGCGTTCGCACGCAGTTGGAGTCGCCTGCTGTTCACAGATCTAGTAGGCCTAGCTTGGAGGCCCCAGAATATCCAAGGCGAGATTCACTCCACAAATATCGCTCAACGCCAGCATCGCCGCAACTGGAACTTGAGAGGGAGCTCATCTCGCCCCCAAAAGCGGACCGCCGTGTATCAGTCTCCTCGAGCCGCTCAGGATCTCCAACTCGCAACCCCATTTCCAAAATGAAGAGGAGACTCAAGGATAGAGGGCGTGAGAACGGGGACGATTCGCAATCTGATGCTGACGAGGACGTTGGCAGGCAAGGGTCCTTTATGCCCGAGCCGCCCTCGCCTTCGGAAAAGCTCGCTGCACGCCGTACAGACGAGAGCTACAGGACACATCGTACTACTAATTCGGTACGATTGCGGGCGGATGACCAGGGTACTGGATTTCGAGGTCTGTTCAGGGGTGGACCTCGTATCGATACCGTCTTTCGCGGAGGTGTGTCCAAGATTGGTGACATGCTTTTCAGAAAGGACGGCAATGGCAACGATTCTGGGAGCGAAACGTCAGACGAATTCGAAGACGACAAGGAGACAGGCTGCAGCAAGCAATCTCCGGCCCTGTCACGTCAGCAATCTGGACGCATACAAGAAGACGCGCAGCATCCTGAAACCAAGCATTTCCTCGACAGCATGCCCGAGTTCCATCATGTTAGGAACACATCCCAAAAGCTTCATAATGCCCAAAGTTCCAAGCCAACTGCATCGGACCTGTCGCGTCCTACCAGCAGGCAATCCACGAAATGGGAACAGCTCAGGCCGCCGCGCCTAGATGTGCGAGACACGTCGGCAACTGCGCCTCCGTCCGTTGTATCTGAGCGTGGGGAATCCGATGTTCCCCCCGCCGACGATGAACACGGCCCCGAGACTGGTGGGCTTGGAGCCAAGGATGGAAATGCCAATGATCTCATGGACGGACATTTGCCCGATCATCAGAACAGGCCGCCAAGCCGGCACTGGTCCCTGCGCGACCATCACACGGCTCCCGAGCGCGTGAGGCTCTCGAAACGTGAAATAGCTCGCGCTCGTGCTCTTATCCTGAGTTCAGGCATCAAAGCCATGGAAATCGACCGTCGTGCCCACGAGCAGCAGAAGCCACTAAGCCAGGAGCACCTGGATCTTCCATCCGAAGACCCGCGGAGCAAAATTGGTGGTGTGACATGGGCATCTATCGCGGCGCTCACCTCTCAAGTGGCCGAGCTTCAGGATCAGTCTGTGGCGACTTGCGACATCTTCCCCTTTGCCTCTCGCGCGCTTGGTGCGGCAATGCAAGCGTCGGGACAGAGGTGGCAAGCGTCTGCCGACACGTTCGCATCCAAAACGGCGCCCACGCTTCAGGAGAAGATTCGCAGAGTCCGCTCGCGGCTGACCGATGACCTGTCCCAAATGACACGGCATGCCGCCGATGAAGCTGATGAGACGAGCAAACAGCTCGCTCTGGACCAGCCTCTGAAAGTCAAGCACGTCGCTGATGCGATTGAGAAAATGCTCAGAAATCGACGTCGGCGATTCAGATACCTGAGACGCGGACTGTGGCTCGCAGTCGAGTGGGCCTTGGTTGGGTTCATGTGGTATGTGTGGTTCATGGTGATGGTCATCAGGGTGTGTCTTGCTGTAGGCAGGGGCACTTTTAATGGTGTGAGGTGGCTGCTGTGGTTGTAAGAGTTGGTTTCTGCGGTCCGTCTACCGCGTCCAGATTATTCTGTGGGTTCTACTCTTCCCCTGAGTACGAAACTGGGGAAGTTTCCGGTGCGTCTCTATCGCGCCTTTTCTTGTTGTCAGCATAGCCTTGGAGCATTTTCCTTTGGGGCCACAGTACACATCGCTCTACGTTAATGATCCATAATCTGCATTTGAATCGCGGACAAGTTCTATGAGTCTTAGGTTTAGATCTAATCTACGCGAGCGCGAGGCCGCGACTCTATCAGTTATCACAAAAAAAGTGTCTAGAATCCGTCTACTCGATCCTCTTCTTCCCCTCCTCTGCATTCAGGTACCGAGCGGTGCTCATGCCTCTTTCATGTTTGGCGACAAACGGGCCGACAATGGGTGCCTTGGTGGCCTTTGAGTAGTGCTCCGCGTACCCCTCAATGGCAAAAGGTCTAGGGTTGAGACGCGGCCAGTTGACCTAGAGAAACCGGGTTAGTTCAAAAGGTCCCTCAGTCATGCCGAGCGCTTGATGGTCAGACTCACATAAAGCATTCCGTGGTTGAGGATGAAGTTGAAGCAAAATGCGGACACAAGACTCCAGAACAGGATGAACAAGCGAATAGGCAGAGCGCTTGAGGTCGGATCGCGCTTGGTGAAGATGCCCACCAAGACAATGAAGATGCTGAACGCAAGGAGGTAAGGGATGGATTGGATGAGAATGGGCCTCTTGTCCACAAAGACGAGGCTGGTGCCAATGTTAGACACGCCTGGTTGGTAGGCACCGAGGAAGAGGTCGAACGCATCCTGGCGCGGCCCGTCGAGGAAGTTGTTCCGGAAATACCGTGTGATACCAATGCGTCCGTCCTGCAACGCGCCAAGCTTGGTTCGCTTGCCTGTGCGAGTCACGTCGGTCTTCATGGCGCCCGTGCCAGAGTACGACATGGAGACAACGTCGGCATTGTCAGCCCAGAGGTTGCGGAATAAGAACTCGAACGCAGGGTCCTCTTCGCGAAACATGACGCCGCGGGGTGTGAGACCGAGCTCCCAGAAGACTTGGTCCAGCATGTGGCGAGCAAAGTTGCTTTGCACAACGTTTGTGCGGTCGAGACAGTCCATGCAGTTGGTACGCATAACACTACTCTGGAACTTGCGCGCATCAATCGCACCGTCCCGGTTGCCTGGTGTATCGACGCCCCTGAAATAACCTTGTTGCTCAATCTCATTGGCCAAACGCTCAATGAGAAGGTAGGCTTTGTGCATGGCCATGCCCTTGGTTTCCGTATGGAAATCAAAGTAGACGTAGTGCAGCTTGTCGAACTCCTGCGCCTTGGTTTGGGGCGTGATCATGTGAAACTTTTCGTCCGTGAGACGATCCGCCTCAGTTCGTTCCTTTGGTGCGGTGACCAGTGTTTGTACCATCTGCTCGTATGAATCCTTAATGTTCTTTTCGCGACCCTTGGCGTTGACAAGGTTGATGAGATAATTGTCGCCGTAGATACGGATCTGCTCGTCGAAATGCCTTCGGGCAGCCGTGAAGGCTGCTTCAGGGCTTCGAACCTGAATCTTGGGCGTGTAGCGCAGACTGTTGATCTCCGCCCAGTAAGACGGCACGCTGCCACGAGTCTGGACATAGGCGAAGATTTGCATGTCCTGGTCGGCGCCACCCACTTTTCCACTCTGCATGTTGGAGCTCCCTGCATGACCCGACATTCCGCTTGTAGAATTGTCATTGAAAATGACAATCTGCTCAGTCTCGTTGTAGTTGGCGGCATGGCCATCCTCGTCGAGGCCACGTGTGAAGTACCTTGTTCCTCCCCTGTACCGTGATCGACGGGAGATCAAAACCAAAGAAAGGGGTGTTCCCTTAAACGTAGTTGGCTTGATTTCGAACATGCCAAAGATGCATGGCAGAATGAACGGGTCAACCCCAGGCTGCTGTCCGGGCTGGTTCCGTGAGCCTTGCGTGCGGAAGTTGATGAGGTCCGTCTGAAGGTACTTGTTGAAGAAGAACCGATCGTCGGTGCGCGCCCAAAGTGGCTGGGACAGGTCACTTTGGGACTGACGCTGGATGGAGTTGGTGAGGTCAATCGAGTACGAAAAGTACATTGGTCCTGTGGCCAGGAACGTCTTGAGAAGCTCGATGAAGGTGTCTTCGTCCGGGTCGTGTATCTGGCGTTCGCGCATGGGCAGGATCTCGGTCGCAATAACCTTGTAAACCATGTGGCCCTTGAGGCGGCCCATGGGCTTTGCCTTATTGATGATGATTACATATTTATCTAGATTCGCCATTAGTACGCTTTGGACCAAACCGGAACTGCTGTTGAGCACAAGCTACCCACCGAGCCTGAGCTGGATGACGCCCAAAATACCCGCGATGCTGGAGACACGCGAAGCGCGCTTGCTGTTTTGCAAAAGACTTTCGCTCAGGCGAACATCTCCTGTAGGTCGATCGAGGATGAGTGCGGGCGCATCTGGCGACGATGGGGATGTGAATACGTAGGCGTCGTTGGAGACCTTGAGGTTAATGTCGCGATATGGCCATTTGTTGGCATGGGCGAGCGCCATTTTGCCTTCACGCTTCCGGCTCTCGGAATTGCCTTTGGTCTCAAAGAATCCAGGGGTCTGGAAGCTGACCTGAACCTTTGGTGGAGTCTTGAGGCGGCTGCAGTCGTGATAGTATTGTTGGTGGGAGCTGACGTTACCAACCTTAAGGTTAGGGGTCTTTTGCTTCAGGCCGTCGCAGGCAACGCACAAGCCAGCGGGCAAGGGGAGGGGGCCTGGCAACGCACAGCAGCCTAAAGCGCAGGCGCCTTAGCTTGCGTGCTTGGCTTGTGAAGATCTGGGACCAGCTGCGTAAGCCCGGGCTCGATTCAGTGGCTGAGACCGATTCGCTAGGTACGTACCTCGTCAGCCTAGTGGGGGGGTGCGCTTGCACTGTGGTTGCCCGCCTGAAGCATTTCCCTTCACGCATGTTGCCCAATAGCTTGAGCATTCCTTCCATGCAACGTTTCGATATACCGTGATTTGAATCAAAGTCTCTCGCTCGTTTCTGGGACTAATCATAGTGAAATAGTATGGTCTTCAATAAATGCTCCTGGGGCTTGTGCATGAGATTGTCTTCAATGGCTGATTAGGTAAGGCGGCACCCTGCAGGTGCCCGTGCCCGAACTGGAGGCAGGAAGGTGCCACCTGACGTGACCCTTTCGGCTCCAGGCGTCGTATGAACCACAACGGCAATCTGCAAGCATCATTGCACTCCGATTTCCACCTCGATCTCCCACGACCAGCATCAACACAGTCCCTGTCATTCCACGCGCTCATTCTGCGTCTACCACGCCAATCAGCATCCTCTATCGGATATTCAGATTGTCACCAATAGCACACGGATCGGTACAACAGTGCTCCCACGGCGACCAGCCCTGCGACAAGTAACTCGACTTGCCGGTGATACGCCCCGAAGTCTTCTGCATACAACACACACCTCTCTAGTCTCGCGCGATGGCTTCTCGAGCACCTTCAGGCCCGCGCGGCGGAAACAACCGCTTTGCGCAGTTCAAACTGGTGCTTCTCGGTATGTCAAGAGAAATCGTTTGACCAGCACGTATTGCTGACGCCCATCAAGGCGAATCCGCCGTAGGAAAGGTGCGGGCACTGGTAGTACCGGCAGATCACCGTCACTAACTGAATCGGCAGAGTTCTATAGTGCTACGTTTCGTCAAGGTCAGTTTGCAATATTTGCGAGGGACCAATAAAGCTGACTGTTCATCAGGATCAATTCGACTCTTTCCGCGAATCCACTATCGGCGCTGCCTTCTTGACGCAAACGATTTCTCTGGATGAAAGCACGACCGTCAAATTCGAGATTTGGGACACTGCTGGTCAGGAACGCTACAAATCGCTCGCGCCCATGTATTATCGCAACGCCAACTGCGCGGTTGTCGTGTATGATATCACGCAGGCGGTATGTGATTTATCGTGGTCCCCACGAGATGCGGGCTAATTCTGTGCAGGCATCACTCGACAAGGCCAAGGCCTGGGTCAAGGAGCTTCAGCGCCAAGCCAACGAGAACATTATCATCGCTTTGGCCGGCAATAAACTCGATCTCGTGAGCGAGCAGCCCGACAAGCGGGCCATTCCCACAGCCGACGCTGAGGCCTATGCGAGGGAAGCTGGTCTCCTCTTCTTCGAGACTTCGGCGAAGACGGCTGAGAACGTCCGCGAGTTGTTCACAGCCATTGCAAAGAAGCTGCCGCTTGACCAAGCTGGCCCCCGACACGCAAGACCCGGACAACGACCGGGCGTCAGCCTACAGCCTGAGAGTGGCAACACCAACGCAGGTGGCCAGTGCAGTTGCTGAGGTGGCTTTTTTGAACAGGGAGTGGAATCTCAAGATGAGGTGCAGATCCGCGCATCTGACAAGACATGGTCTGTTTCGACCGTACCGGAAATAGACGAGCAGTCACAGGCTTGGCTTACACCTTGTTACTACCCGAGAGACCAAGCATGTCGTATATTCTTTTGGAGTCTTGGGTTCGCGAGTTTATAGTCGATAATGTTGCTTAATTTTTTGACGTGATCTGACTGGTCTATGGTCTTCGCATCTGAATGCTCCTTATTTCCCAAGTGCGTGCTGTAGTTCTCACTCTACCTCATTTGCTGGCGACATTGATGTCCCTTGAAGACATCGGCAACCATACAGTGCAAAATCCAGGGAATACCAGAAGCGACGTTCAGTAGACGTATGTGGTGGACGAAAAAAAAGAAGCCGAGTTAATTTCGTCACCCTCTGACGCCAACCCGACGACGTGCGAGCACTGGCGGTCATTGCCGAACTTTTTCCTGCGTGGTTTTGCCCGGCAGCTACTCCCGTGCTCGCCCGACCACAGCTTGAACATCGAGACACAAGCACCTGCGTCGCGGGTCATCTTCCAGTACCAAATGTTGCGATCATCGCTGCGCTCGGCCAGGGTGCTCAATGGAAAGCCCGCTGTGGCTACCGTTGGGCGCCAATGGTCAATTGCGGCCACGCGACAAGCTTCACTTCGAAGCCAGGTTCGTGCCCGTGGCCGCTCACCAAGTTCTATTTATCGACAGCAACTGACAATTGTGCCAGCGCGGTTTTGCAGACCAGAAGAAGCCTACCGACGCCTCTGTGCCCCCCATTATCCCTCCTACCGAAACGAAGAGCTCAGAGCGCGCGCCAAGCTCGACGCTGGACGATGTTGGCGAGACAAAAGCTTCAGCTACAATCAATGAGGTGCCATTGACCCCTCCGCCTGCCAACAGCAGCAAGGACAAGCGACCTACGCCCCCTGCATCCATTGACGATGTCGGCGAGTCTCGAGTACTGAACGATGAGCTGCCTCCAACGACACCCATCAAGTCAAAGAAGCCCCAACCCACCGCCACCATCGACGATGTGGGCGAGTCCCAAGTTCTGCAAAGCCAAGTGCCCCCTCCGCCTCCCTCACCGCCCAAGAAGAAGGGCTTCTTCCGCAGGTTGAGGAACTTTGTGTTCACTCTGATGGTTCTCGGTGCCGTGGGATTCAGCGGTGGCGTCTGGTACTCTCGCATCAACGATACCTTTTACGACTACTTCACCGAGTATGTTCCCTTTGGCGAGCAGGCCGTTCTCTACCTCGAGGAGGCCGACTTCAAGAAGCGCTTCCCTCAGAGCCAGGCTTCCAAGCCCCGCGAAACCGGCGCGCAAGTACGGATCCCTGCCCAGAGTGGCGCCTCGTGGAGAGTCGCCGACACCGCCGAGCCCACTGCACGCCAGTCGAATGCCTCTCCGCCAGTCAAGAAGCCACCGCCCAAGCCTCCCGCCGAACCTGCAGTCCAGGTCACGGAGCAGCCTAGCGCCACGGCCGCCAAAAGCGCTGAGAATGCGGTGCCGACGTCCGATCACAAATCTCAGGCTGATCAGTCTGCTGTTGCCCCGAATCAGATCCTGCCCGTTTCTGAGGCGAAATCGACCGGCTTCCAGGCCCCTGAGGTGAACGAGCCTTCCAAGATGCCCCCTCTGGAGCCTATCGATCTGCTGAAGCTCGATGATGCCCGGGAACCAGTTGTCCAGGACCTCGTGCGCATGCTGAACGACTTGATCCTCGTCATCAATGCGGATGGAGCTCACGGAAAGTACGGCAGCACGATTGAGAAGGCCAAGAACGATGTGCAGAAGATTGGAGGTAAGCTCCGACAGATGAAGGCCAAGGTCGAGCACGATTCCGCCAAGGAGGTGCGCGAGAAGGTTGGCGAGTTTGATAAGGCCGCCACTGAGCTTGTATCGCGCGTTGAGAAGGCCATGATCAGTCAGGAGATGGAGTGGCGCAACGAGTTTGAGCAGGAGATGAAGGGTGTTCGACAGAGCTATGAGGACCGTGTTCAACTTCTCCTGGAGCGAGAACGCAAGGTCAATGAGGAGAAGCTCCATAATCAGCTTCTGCAGCAGGCTGTGGCCATGAAGAAGGAATTTGTGGACGAAGTGAAGGAGCGCGTTGAGAAGGAGCGTGATGGGCGCTTGGGCAAGCTCGCTGAGCTGTCTCAGGCTGTCTCCGATCTTGAGAAGTTGAGCTTGGGATGGAACGACGTTGTCGACACGAGCCTGAAGACACAGCAGCTGCACATTGCCGTGGAGGCTGTCCGCGCCAAGCTGGAAAACGCCACCCACCCCTCGCCCTTTGTCAAGGAACTGGTCGCGCTCAAGGAGATCGCCAACGACAACCCTACAGTCAACGCTGCCATTGCCTCCGTCAACCCCACTTCGTACCAGCGCGGCGTGTACACCCCTGCGCAGCTGATCGATCGCTTCCGCCGCGTCGCCAGCGAGGTACGCAAGGCGTCTCTCCTTCCCGGCGACGCTGGTGTCGCAAGCCATGCCTCGAGCTGGGTTCTCAGCCACGTCATGTTCAAGAAGGAGGGTCTGGCTGAGGGTAATGATGTGGAGAGCATCCTCACCCGAACACAAACTTTCCTCGAGGAGGGTGACTTGGATAGCGCGGCTCGTGAGATGAATGGTCTGGACGGGTGGGCCAAGACCTTGAGTAAGGATTGGATGGGAGAAGTGCGCAAGGTTCTAGAGGTGCAGCAAGCACTCGAGGTACGTCGCGCGCGCCTTGCTTTCAAGAATGTTCTAACAAGTTTCCAGGTTATTGCCACCGAGGCTCGACTACAGAGTCTGCGAGTCGATTAGATAGATGTTCACTTTGTTTGTACATTGCCAAGAAGTCTAGAAAAGGGCACTGTTGGCCTCATGTATTAGATAACATAACAATAGACAACACAGGCTGGCTCATCTGTGGACGGTACCTGGGTTCGCTAAATAATTCGTCTCAATACCGTTCTTGGAATTAATCCGGAGGCGTCCTCCCGATGCCGCTGACTGAACGTGACCGTAGAAATAGTGCATTCGCTTCGTAGATGACCTCCAATGTCATGATTCTAACAATGTTAGCCACATTGCGGCTCCTAATGAGTTTGGATCAGAAAAGCGAAAAGGCGAAGTTGAAAAGCTGAACGGTGGAATGTCGTCGAATGTGAACAACAGGGATCCCAAACCAAACGCTGGCGGCGGGACGATACCTTCGATTGATATCTTGGACCTAGCAGTCACGTCACAGAACATTAAACTATGCGCGCCCAGCGCCTCCTGTTATTCATACGCGCATCAACTGGAATCACAGTATTGCGATGTCCTCGCGTCAGTTGGTTTCTTCACGCGTTTTGACGCGTCATATCGTCTCGCCATCGTGCACCTGCCAGATCGTCCAGTGCGCCACTACGCCAGCGTTCCAGGTCGATGTGATCAGGAGAGCTATTCACAACAGCTCCCAGGCTCGAAGAGCGGATTATGAAAAGTGCTTTCAGACAATGAAAGGACCAAAGCGCATTCACGAAGCCGAAGCCGCAACAAGACGGTGGTTCGGAGCACGGGGTCATGCGAAGGATCGGACATATGCCGATGCTCTAAAGCGACTCGACAGCCTCAAACAGAATCGCGACGTCACCGAGGCCTTTGACAGGAAAGACGCCAAGGCCTCCAACGAGGCAGCTATCCCTGAAATGATCACTTGGCTTCGGCGTGCTGGCTACACGCCAGACCAGCTCTCTCAGATGCAGCACATTCACGTTGCTGGCACCAAAGGCAAGGGCACCGTATGCGCATATGCGACAAATCTGTTGACGAAAAACGCGCATGGAAGACGCGTGGGGACCTACACGAGCCCACACCTCGTGACTGTCAGGGAGCGGATTGCCCTAGACGGGAAACCCGTGTCAAAGGAGCTATTCACGGAAGCTTTCTTTGAAGTATGGGACCGCCTCGGGGAGGCTGCGCAGAGAGAAGGTCTACCGGAGCAAGAGGCCAGGCCTTTCTTCTTCCGCTTCATGACGCTGTTGGCGTGGCACATCTTCATTAAGCACAAGGTTGATGTTGTCGTGATGGAGTGTGGCATAGGCGGCGAATATGACGCCACGAACATCTTGCCTCCCGAGGCTGTGTCTGTCGCTGTCGTTACGCATCTGGAGCTCGATCACATGGCCATGCTCGGTAATACCGTTGAGAGCATTGCCTGGCACAAAGCGGGCATCTTCAAGCAGGGCAGACCAGCCATTGCCTATGCTGGCGACATGGCTGAGTCTGTCAAGGCTGTGCTGCTCCAGAGAGCCGGAGAGAAAGGTGCCGATTTATTACTTATTCCCAAAGAGGCCTTGGGGACAGTGAGCAACTATTCACCAAGTGATATGATCACCTTCAAGAACCACGTCCTTGCGGACCTGGCCGTCGCCGCTCAGCAACAGTGTCTATCGAAAGAGAGCCTGGCTGAGCGCCTCATATCACATACCAAAGGTGTGCTACATATTTTGGACGAGGTAAAAGTCACAGGCCGAGGCGAGGTTCTTGAAGTTGACGGGAACATGTGGTATCTGGATGGCGCACACACAAAGGATAGTCTCTCGAACGTGGGGAGTTGGATTGCCGCACACGTTTCTAGAGGCGGCAAGCTGATTGTCATTTTCAACCAACAAGATCGCGATGCTGTCCAGCTCCTGGAACACTTTGTCAAGTCAGTTTGCCAGTCTACTGACGAACCCTCATGGTGGGATTCGAGGTCTGCTTGTTTCATTTTCTCGCGAAATGAACCTCCAGAGAAGGCGGGGGAGCAGCACGGTTACGGAGCGAGGGACCTGTCCGTTCAGAAGAGATTGGCGGCCTGGCTGCAAAGCCCCAATGGAGCAAAGCACGTGCCAACAAAGGTTCAGGTCGCTGTTGTGGATAATGTCGGCCACGCAATCTCCCAGGCCAAGCAGATGGCCGCCGAGCAGCCAGGCGCAAGGATTGTCGTGACGGGTAGCATGCATCTTGTCGGCGCCGTTCTCAGGACACTGCAGCATGGGACAAAGAATGAGACGGATTGATCGTCTTTTGGTTTTACAGGGCATCTGCTTTCTCCAAAATACCCAAAGCACCTCCAACGAGATGAAGACTGCCCGTGACTAAGGCGTCTACTTTGACATCCTGTGCCCCCAATGACCGAACCAGTTCTATGGCCTCTTCGATGGTGGGGACAACCTGTACCTTGGCCGTGGGCTCCATGGCTTTCCACTTTTCCTCGAAGCGATGCTGGACGACCATGCTCTGCACCTCTCGCGCATCAGCTTGGTGGTTCACGAAGTCCCGTTTGTAGCCCGTCTTCATGTACGTGACGTTGGTGCAGAAGACCACCAGGTCAAAGCTTGGTTTGCCCTCGCGCTTTGCCGCGCTGTGGATGGACTCGAGGAACTCGACGGCCTCTGTACGACCCTGCTGATTGAAAATCAAAGCCCGAGGTCCCGTCCTTGTGTCTGTCAGCAAGCAAAGAATAGGAGCAGGTCGAAGGAGTCTTACCGGCCAGCCACCTCCTCCGTGAACCATTTCGAAGCAACCTTGAGACTGTCTGCAGTGTGTGCCCCGTCCACGTGCCAGATGACCTTGTCCTCGACCTTGACCTCGCACCGGCCCCGAAAGACGACGCCCTCAAGGCCGTCAATGAACGTCTTGGCCAAAGTTGCGCCGCCAACGTCACTGCTGCCGAGCTTTCGCAGGGCCGTCTCGGCGAGAGCGATGCCAAGCGTCGCATTCTTCTTCTGGAATAGAGCATTTGGTCGGATTCTGACGCCCTCGAGTCGAGGGTCGACTTCCAGCACCTTGAGGTCGACGCCCTTCTCACGAGCTCTGTCGTTCAGCACCGCTGCCGCGCCTTCCACTTGCTGGATGGTGAAAGCCGGTGAGCCAGGCTTCATGATCCCCGCCTTGTGCCAGGCAATCTTCTCCACCGTGTCTCCCAGCGCGAAGACGTGGTCTATGCCCAGGGTGGAAATTCCGGACGCGACGGGCTGCTCGACCAAGTTTGTTGCGTCGTACTCGCCACCTATGCCCGTCTCATATACAGCCACGTCGACGCCTTCTTGGAGGAACACGTGCCAGCTCATCAAGGTCAGATACCGGGCGTAGATTGGCTTCGAGCCCCGTGTAACTGTCTCATCTTCTGCTCCGGCCTTCTCAAGACGATCCCACACGTCGAAAAAGTACTTGGCGAATAGCTCCTCCGAGATGGGCTCGGAGTTGATCCGGATACGCTCCCGGACCGCGATGAGGTGAGGCGAGATGAAGAGCCCAGACTTGCGCGGTGAGCCATGCACACGGCGGTGCTCGCTCAGTATGCCATCGATGAACGCGCATGTGCTGCCTTTGCCTTTTGTCCCGGCTACATGGACAATGTTCAGTCGGGTCAAATCCGAGAGCTGCGCGGGTTTAGCACATGTGTGGTGAATGCTGGAGGACGCACTCACCTTGTATCCAATACGGTCCAAGTAGACCTTCATTTCCTCAATGGACGCAGCATTTGGCCGTATTCCCGCCTTCCGGCGCTGCTCAATGATGTGATGTGGTGTCTGGAGGGTGTTGAGCGCGTCAATCGCGTCCTGTTGTCAACGGTTAGCGCAAAGAAGAGCACGCCCAGCCTTGAGCTCACGTTGTAGGTCCGCCCCGAGGTCGCCATTAATCTGATTTGAATATGAAAGCCTTTGAAATTAGGGAACGATCGCAAGTTTGCAGTCACCGCATGGCGCATGGCTCAACATTCAGAGCCGCTGTGCGTGATGGAGGGTGTATCAGGTGGTGTCCAGGGACCGGACTAAGAGAACGTGATGGTGGGAGCTAACGTCACACAGACGACACATTGACCTGACTTTACACGTACAAATACGTCCTACTTCACAGATGAGGAAGAGAATAGAGTGAAAGATGTTTGGAATACTTGCAAAGACAGCTGCGCACAAAATAAGCATAACCAGTATCTTTCAGAACAAGAGGTGCAGGGTAGGCCTTCCCCGATGATGAGGTGTAGCCATGGACTGGGCAATGCGCACGGCCACTAACAGGATTCAGCGCTCCTGATGTGTCACCACGCTATCCGAACTTCAGCCGAGTTGCTGCGACCTCGCTAGGCCCAACTCACAAATTTTGACTGCCATTGGAGCTTTCAAGCACGGGTTCATCTCGCCCAATTCTCACAATGGAAGCTGTCAAAGATAGCCTCATAGACCTCGAGAGGCATCGGCAACGCTTGGAGCGAACGATCAAGGAAGTCAAGGACTCTCTCCAATACTGGCTCAGCCTCGACAGCGAGTATGAGTCCCTCAAGGAAGAGATCGAGGCCGTTGAGGACAACGATCCCGTAGCACTGGCTCAGATCCAGTCCAGTTTTCAGGCAGAGGCGATCTCTCAGAAGAATCTGGTGGAGATTTTCGGCTCCAAGTCTTCCAGATCAAGAGAGCAGATTGTCAACGTGCTGGATCGGCGAATAGACTACGTTACTCAAAACATCCAGAGCTTGAAAAAGCAACTAGAAACTGCTGAGAACAAACATGCAGCGGCGCAGGTCATCAGCCAGCCCGACATGCGCGATGAGGAAGGGCAGCCTATTACGGAGATTATGGAAGAGCTCGACGACGATGATAATGTGGTTTCCTATAAGCTGAGCCGCCCGGGCGAGACACTGCCGCAAGTACGCGAAGCGCTCAAGAAAGCGGGCATCAAAGATTTGCCAGAGGCGAACGACGAGGTGGAAGTGGATGATGATGATGCGAAGAAGTCGAAAAATGCTGCTCCGTCCGTATCCTCGGTCCCTGAAAAGAAGGAGACCGAGACCCCGGCTGTGACAAAGCTGCCTTCAGCGCAAGAGCGAACCTTGCCCGTTCGACCTAATTCCGAACGTTCAACGAGACAGTCGGCAGATGCTACTGCAACCAAACAGCCAGACCGACCCCAAAAGAAAACCGTCGCCTTCACAGAAGACACCAAACCCGCCGCTGATGAGGAGGTTCCACCCATGTCGCGGAACGCGATGAGAGTCGAATCCATCATGAAGTCGGCGAAAGAACAAGAAGCCTTTGCGCAGCAAGAGCCGATCATACCTGAGGATGAAGACTCAGACGATGCAGACCTACGGAGGCAGATGCTTGATTACAGCATGGGCGGGATGGGTGAGGTGGGCGCGGTTGTTGCTGAGCTTCAAATCGAGGAAGCATCCGATGAAGATGAGGACTGGGACTACAGCGATGAGGGCTTCGATGAAGAGGAGGAGGAGGACAAGTACGGTCGCTACACGGGCCGGGTCGTCACGGACAAGTACCGTGAACGTATGATGGAACTGGAGCGCAAGCTTGGGATCAAGTCAGGATTCACAAAGGACCTCGAAAACCAGGATGAGAAGGACGACAGCGATGATTCTGGTGGCGAGGATGAGCGCCTTGGCCGTATCGTTGTGAGGCCCGAGCCCTCGGCATCCCCATCTGCGTCTCAAGCTCCTCCAGTGAAACCATCCTTGAAGGAGAAACGCGCGAGCGACGACGCCGCCGCCAAGAAGGGTGTTCGATTCGCGCAGAGTCTCGACATTGCGCCCGATAGCCCACCAGCTACCACATCTCCAGCCGCCACATCGGACATTCTGGAGCGGGAGCCAAAGGTGGAACCCGTCAGTGATATTGTCGTTGAACGAACAAGCAGCAATCGCATGGCGGAGCCGAAACCAGCCCGCAAGACCTCCAAATTCAAGAAAGCTAGGGACGGTGTCCCTCAGGATGGTGACGTGCCAAAGGGGCCCATGGACGTGCCAGCGCAATTTTTCGGCGAGGACAGGCCGACTGCACCCACTGGTCCTGCGGGTACCACCATTGCGGATACACTGGTCGAGCGAGCCGCAGTTCGACCAGTCGATGATGTCGAGTTTGAGTCCTACGAGGACCAGCAGGAACTCGCGCTCGAGCACCAGCGCCTGCGTCGCAAGTTCATCAACCGCGAGGGAGGGTTCTTGAAAGAGGACGAGAACCCTCTCCAACCCCTTGATGAGGACGAAGGCGGACCGCCCCGAGTCAGTCGCTTTAAGGCTGCCCGGTTGTCCAAGCATTAGACCAGCGCAACTACGATGAGCCTGTCGGGATTCATTCACACGCGTGGGAGCTCCCAATGCAGATCAGCCACGCTTGACCGTGATTCCATACGGCGCGTTTTGCCGCGAGCGAGCTGATAAATCAATGCTCAACACGAATAGTGTGTCTGGATCCTCTATAATAAGAAGTCAGTGCATGTGTAGTGCATTATCCATGAAGACAGGCATTTGCGGCGGTCCCACTGGGGAAAACCACAACACTATCAGGTGCTCACTTCAAATGCGTTAATTTCTGTTAGTGGCAGGGCTACGTCATGCCCAATCCCTGCACTCGCTGTCTGAGGCCGTACCCATGTTTCCTATAAATTGCCAACAGCCACGCATTGACTTTCCAACGTCTCAACACCAACCTCTCAAGGGATTCGACACTGACGAGCACTACATAGTCCTCGCAGCCTCACCAAGGCCTAGAAGCTAATGCGATCTTACTTCAATTCCTCTTGCATACATCCCTCACTCTACCTCCTCTGTTCGTGTGCTGATGCTTGATAACCTGCTCAATTTCCAGTCGGACCGCTCGCAATCTGACAATTGATGGGTTGCAGTCCTCAATCTGCTTCGCCATTACTAGCGGCTCCAAGAATAACAACGAAGGGCTCTCTGGCACCTTGCTCTGAACAATGGCTTTGGTGGCTTCGTTTCACTCTTCACATGTCCTCTACACTGGCGTTCGGCACCAGCTTGCCATTGACGTTGTTCCATGTTAACTCGTATGCGCTGAGCTAGCGTCAGGGTAAAAATGTACCAGGCGTGAGAGGTGAGAGGTGAGCGCAAAGCGCAGCGGCACGGCACGTCAGCTTCAGTGAGGTCAGGTAGAACGGATCTTGATGTATGCTTGCGAGGTCAGGACTACCACCACATCGCAATGGGCCAAGTTAAGGAGCGTGGGGGATCAATTCACCACATCACTCTCCTCTGACAACACAGAGATATGCCTGCCTAACCAAGCGACCCGGAGCGGCAGGCTGTGCGGTTGTGAAGAGTCTTGCAGCGGATCTGGAGACCATCCCAAGGAGAGAAAGCACGTCTTTGGCGGAAACTGTACATGACAGCGATGTATTGCTCTTGATCAGGCGACTCCCCTCTGCGCGTACCAATGCCGTGCATGCCCGTCTACACATCAAGTTCCTACTATGATACACCACTGATCGTACATCGTACTCTTGCTACATATCGCGCCACATCTACCGCCCTGTGAACTTGGACCACAGCTGCGCTGCGACGGTCTTGCCTTCCACGACGTCCTTCTCTTGGCGTTCCTCCTCCCTCTGCTTCTTCCGCGATTCGTAAAAGTCTTTCATATTCCTGGCCACGTCAGACTTGGCCTGCAAGTCAGCTCTGAGCGCAGCCTCCTCTGCCGCACGCTCCGACTCGGGAAGTTCCTGTAGCTTCTCGTCCCACTGCTTCTTCACTTCGTCAGACGGCTGCACGCGCGGTCCCGACGACTTAGTCGCCAGACGTGGGATGACCGGGTCAAAGACGGGAATCGGTAGGCCTTCCTCGCGAGCCTTGTTCACTGCCGCTTCGTGCGCGAGGACGCGTTGGTAGAGGGCGTCGGCGTGCATCTGAATGTCTTCGTCCACAGAAGCCGGGCGGTCGGCCACCGCGCCGTAGCCCAGTGCTCGTAGAAAACGCTACCATGATCAGTACCGAGGAAAGGGAACAGGATGACGAAGCTGCATGGCGACTCACTGATTGTGTCTGATAGCACTTTTCAAACGCCCTGACCTGGTGCCGACAAAGCTGTGCTCGATCTGTCCAGGCGCCATTCTTCATACAATTGATCCAAGCCTCCTGCGCCTCGGCGCAGTTTTCCATGGCAATCTTGGATATCTGCTCCTTCCTCTGCGTGTACCCGTCCAGAACACTGATCAACCTATCGTGGTCGGTCATGGCATCCGCCTCAACCTCTGCTTGCGGCCTGTACCCCTTCCACAAGTGCGCGTAGCGGCCATCTGGATACAGGGACTCGGATGGCACCTTGGCCTTGGCGTCTGCATCGTCTTTCTGTTGCGATTCGGATACGGCCTTGGAGACCGTGGGATGTGGTGCTTGTTGCGACGGAGGTTGCCCTTGTGTTGGCGCTTGTTGATACCGGACAGGTGATTCCTTCTCGAGAAACTCGCGAAGCTTTGGGTCGAGATTGGAAACGGGATCGGCCGACGAGGAGCCGCCTAATATCGATGGCCACCAACCCATGTTGTGTCGTTTGGGCTGTGGTAGTGAATGGCAACGATGCGCGTGAGGGTCATTTTTGGAATTGGTGATCGAAGAATTCCGCGCCGCGCGAGGCAGGGGTCTGGCGGGCGGAATTGGCCCCTCCACAGCTGAGTTACGACCACTGGGAACAGCTGTTGTGGTTCACCATCCAAAAGATGTGTATGGAATACATTTGAATGCTCATATGAACTAGACATTCATAGAACGCGCTGTTGCTCGTATCTAATACCGCGCTCAACACGGGTTCAACAGCCGTCTTCCACAGCAGTTGAAATGAAGGATGCAGCTTGCACGCAGCGCAGTTCACATGTCATAGTCACTTTTCGAGACAATTCCTCAATGATGGTGCAAGAAAACATCGTGGATCCCAGAGACACATCCGTAATCAAGAGCTCCGTGCTCGAATTTTGGTCGCATTGAACGCCGTCGTAGCTGTCATGAATCCTTTTATTCGCGATTGCATATACCACAATCAATGAAAAGCAGCTTCCGGTGCCCAGCCCGCCAGTGGGAAAAACATTCATTTGTTTCCCCCTGATGTATCACGCCTAAAATGCCACAAGAAAGCCCCATGATTTAGAACTTGCTGAACTTCTTGACCGCCTTGCCAGTTCGGGGCAGCACGCGCAGGACGTTGAAACGGACCTGGGTGAGGAAAAGTCAGTATAATCGTCAAACAAAAGACAGAAGTCCTCGGCCAAGCACGTACGGTCTTGGAGAGGGGACGGCACTGGCCAACAGTGACCTGGTCACCCTCCTCGATACGGAAAGCAGGGGAGACGTGGACGGCGAGGTTCTTGTGGCGCTTCTCGTAACGGGAGTACTTGGGGATGAAGTGGAGGTACTCGCGGCGGATGATGGCGGTACGGTGCATCTTGGTGGAAACGACGGTGCCGGTCAGGATACGGCCACGGATGGACACGAGACCGGTGAAGGGGCACTTCTTGTCTGTAGATTGAAAACGTCAGCACTTCGCTCTCTCGGCGTGTCGCAATCGGCCCCAGCGTCGTCTCATCGTCTGGCCCTCCCATGTCCTCCCATACCACAGAGTGTCCACCTCTTATCATGTCCGCCAGGCCCCTCGTCGAGAAAACCGCACAAAATGCTGTCGCTGGTCGCACGTACCGATGTAGCTGCCCTCAATGGCGGTCTTGGGGGTACGGAAACCCAGACCAACATCCTTGTACCATCTGCGTCCACCCTTGCCCGGTCGGGCGCTCTTGGCCTTGGTCTTGCTGTTCTGGAAGATGTGAGGCTGCTTCTGGAAAGCGCGCTCGGACTGGACGGTCAACTCGGTCGCCCTGGAGAGAAAAACGTCAGCACTTCAATGCTTCCGGGGTTGGTTCGTTTGTGCGCGTTGACTGACATCTTGGATGATTTACTGCCTGGCAAGAATTGGGCGTGTTCGGTGGAGTTGGCAAAGCGATGGTTGAGGTCGGGAGGGATGTTTTGCGAAAGTAGGGCAGTTACCGCACCAAAATTTGCGTGCACTTTCCCACCTTAGGGCTCACAAAAATTGGATTGGCTGGTTGGAGACAGTGGGGTAGACACACACGTGATTGGGAATCAGAAGGTGTCGCGGGGGGTGACTAAGCGGTCCCAAATGCCAAAAGCCGCATCTTGAATCCGCTGCCGTGGGGAGCGTGTCTCAGGCCCACTATGACGAATAGGGAAAGTAAACAGACGCGGTCCATATTCAATCAACGCGCCCGTCATCATCTGGACCCTCGTCGTTCACGTCAACCCATGTACTTTCGCGACACAGACGACCAAGTCAGCCAGGATGGCCTCGACAGATGCGACGATGCCGTCAGTGCGGCGCGCTAGAAAGTCTATTGGAACTTCTACCGCAGGACGAAAAGCCCACGACAAGGAGAATGCAACCATTGACTTGGGTAGCACTAGCGCAACAAGTCGCAAGTCGAGGAGCAAGAGCATGGGACCCGGTGGTCTTGATGCTTTGCAACAGGGCAGTGGAAACAGGCGCGCGGTATGTTTGACGAGGCACTTGCTTTCATGTTGGTATCTCTAACAGTTACTAGTCCCTAGCTGGCCCACTCAAACCAAGGTCGATATTGAAGCCTACAGTGTCGGCACTTCCCGAAATCCCTTTGCTCAAGAAGAAGCATCTCTCGAATCCGTCGAATAGGAGCAGCTCGTCGTCGGCAGAGGACGAATCTAATGGATCGAAAATCGCCGTGCGCACCGAGGAAGAACAACAGGCAGCTGCCCGGGAGCGAGAAGAGCGACAGCGACGGGATGCACGCAGAAAATCTCTTGCGAATCGGCGCGTTTCCTTTGCTGCCGAGGCGACTCTACACACCTTCAGCATACCAGACTTCCAGGACACTACAGCATCTTCAGAGGCATCCAGACGCGCCTCCGCTAAGGCCGCAGCTGCGCCGGAAGCCGACGAACACCCAGCCATGGACCAAGCCGGAACATCTGGAACGGACACTGGAGGCCATGAATCACGACGGCGGCGAAGCTCTGGGCTGCCAGAATTTCATCAGAGAGCGGAGGACACGGCGACCTCATTGTATAGCTCCGACTCTGAACCAGCTGATGTGGTTGAGGAGATCACATCCGATGACGAGGAAGAGGTGGACTCGAATAGCGACTCTGCCGATGACGGGACCATGATGACTATGGTCACAGAGGAAGTGACCGGTACCACAAACGCATCGGATCAATCAGACCGATCCCTGGACTCAGAAGACGAAGCGGACTCGTCCACACTCGACGAAGTCCTTCGACAAGCGGCGCATCGTGCTGGTATGCAGGATCTGACGGAAAACATGGCCTCGTACGGACAAAGCGATGACGGCAACGAGGAGCAGGACGACGACGAGGAAGTGATCCCGTCCTTTGGGTGGATAAAGAAACCCAGCGCACCACCTTCGACAAGCACGACTGCGGGCGCGGCCAGTCGAGCCGCGCCTACTGAGTCTACTTCTACAGATGCGCGCGAAGACGATGAAACCAGAGCGTCATTAGGCATGGAGATGGATATGACCACTGCTGTTGGAGGTATCCTCAAGCCAACGTCTGACGGCGACGACGAAATCGAGATGGACGAGGACATGTCTATGGATGTGACCAAGGTCATTGGCGGCATTCTCAGTCGTAGCGGGCCACAGAATCCGGATACTGAGCACGAGGAAGAAGACGAGGAGCTGCCCATGGAAGAGGCGACCATGGAATTCACAACAGCCATTGGCGGCATCCGATCAACCCAGCGTGACGACTCAGGGACAGATGACGAAGGTCACGAAGAAATGTCGATGGAACTCACAACGATATTGGGCGGTGTACTGGGCAAAAACAAACGCCAAAGTGTATCTGGCACAAGTTTGACCGCCGCCCACGGAGGCTATGGAGAAGACGCAACGATGGACATGACCACGGGGATTGGACGTATCGTTATAGAAAGCGATAGGCCAAACGACGATGGTGATTCCACCACAGAGATGGACGTGACGACAGCTATCGGAGGTATCATTGGTTCCACAACTGGCGCGCCCTCCCATCGGGGTTTAGGCAAGCAGATCATGGTCGAGGAAGCCAATGAGCCTCACAGCCCCCGCAAAGCCGTCCAGGCCGCTGGATCTTTGCCGCAAGTGGCGGCAGCCCGTCCCTGGTCACCGTCGCGCCACCTGGAGAACGACGAGAACGCGGATCCAGGCCTATGGGCATTTTCTGGACAGAGCCTTCGCCGCAGTATTGCGCGGCCCGCAGTTGTAGAATCAGGAGCTGCTTCCCCTGGTTCAAGAACACCATCACCAGAAAAGACCGTGACGCCGAGGTCGCGATCGCGCTCTCGATCGACCTCTCCTCGGAAACAAGTGCCCAGTCAGGAGCAACGGATAACACGATCTGCGACCAGGTCCGAGTCCAATTCGAGATCACCCGCCAAAGCGACCCAACGCCTGCCTGCTGAAGCTGCGACTCCATCCTCGTTGAAAAAGCTTCGCCGGCGGTCCTCGGTCTCAAGTAATGGCGCAACGACCCCAGCCTCCCAAGTGGCTCTGACGCCCCAGAGACCACTGACCGGACTCGGGGCCGACCGTAGTGGTCTGGGGTCGCCCAAGGTCGCGGCTCTTCTTGACAAAAGAGAGTCTCTAGGGATCGTGGCTACGGACTTCGTCCCGGGATCCAGAGCAGTTACCTTCCAGGATCCGCGGGACTTGGTAGAACAAGTCGACCGCGAGCGGCAAGAAGAATTGCAGAAGGAATATGACCGTCTTTCAGGGCAGGACTCCACGTTCAATCTAAGAGGAATGATCGACAGTCTCAGCCCCAAGCGATTGCCGCTCAAGGGTCGAAAGAGCCTCCATGTTGGCAGCGCAAACGGAATCTTGGGCAAACGACCAGTGGAATTGGACGAAGATGACGACAGCGAGGCCGAACCCAATGATGGCGTCAAGAGGCTCAAAGGCCACCAAGGTAGCCCTGTTAAGAACGTTCGCCTGCAGAACCCCCCATCGAGAGTGGAAACAACACGCAGTCTAGCAAGAGCCTCACAACCGAGCTTCGAGCAGCCGGGCACAGCATCGCTTCTATCCTCCCCTTCAAAAAATGGACACTCGGAGACGCCAAAACACCACCTGCGCTTCAGGGAAGGCGAGGAGGATCCCACTACACGTGATGTCGACTTTCATCACTCTCCCGTGAAAGATGCCGACCAGTTGGCGAAGGCAGCCGAAGAGGGTCACATCCATCTGCAGGACTTTCTAAACATGACCTCGATACGATTCATGGAATTGACAACAACCAAGCGTCGCCATACAGCCGCGCCAGCTTCTTTCACAAACGGGCATCTCTCTGGTCACGAGGACGACACATCGCTTGAACGGTACGTGGTGGCCGGTGCCTGTACTGTTCCCACTCTTGAACTGTACCAACACTGCTGCCGTGAGCTGAAGAAGTACATCTCGAAAGGGCGGCGGATTGTCAAGGATGTCGAAATCGATACCTTCAACGAGAACCCCCCCTTGTTTCGGGAATATGTTACAGCAACTCCTGATGTCAAGACGCTGATGGATAGTCAATTCAAAAACGTCAAGACACATGCCCGTCTTCTCAGCAAAGCCAAATGGTATGAATGGCGCATGATGGTGCAGGACGGTTTGCGGCAGGGGCTGGTCAAAATTTCAGATGATATGGAGAGCGACGACCTGATTCTACAACGGCAAGCTGATCTCATAGCGTCAGTGGTACCTGATCTCGAAATCCGGCACCGGCGCCTCATGGAGGAATGTGTCAATCTGGAAGAGGCAGCTCAGGAACTTGCCGAGTCTGACCCTGCTGTTCTCCAAGCCACTCGGGAGGATCTTGCTCAGCTGGATCTGGACATTGCACACAAGAGGAAGATGATTGCGGAGCTCCGCCGGCAATATGACGAATCCGAGGCCGAGGTCCAGCTATTATCCGATAAGAAGGACACTTGTCTAGCAGAGATAAGCAAGTCCGAGAGAATTCGTGAAGCTTGTCGTGGCTGGACAAGTGCTGACATTGACGCTTTCAAAGGTGGGTAGCCCTGCGTCCCGCGTCTACTAGCCAGCATTAACATTGAACAGAACGGGTGGCGGCGATTACACACGAACGTGGCTGGGCAGTGACAAGTATGGCGGGCACCTGTCTATCCATGGCTTACAAAGGTGAGGTCAAGGTAGTCTTTGATGTCGCCACTTTGCGATCCGGCTCTGCGGATTCGAGTCTCGAGATACGATACATTGGAGACCAAATGGAACACAATCCTGCGGCCCAGACGCCTGAAAAGGAGGTCTTTTTGCGCTGCATTCACAACCATGTCAGTGCCTTGAGGAAACAATCCATCACTCCCACGACTGTGCTGTCGCTCGTCGCCACAGGATGGGACAAAGCGCAGGACGTTTGCAGTCAGCTCCGCAGGATCAACACCGTTTTCCCGACGGCTATGCAAAAGCTCACCGACGGAGTGGTCGCTGTGAAGACCTCAATTCTCTTGGCGTCGTTGGAAACTCGTGTGGAGATCACCCTCAGCCTACAGGGACACGACGGCTCGGAACGAGTCGATTTCGACATTATCCCTGCTGCCAAGGTCGTCTACGGCGAACAATTTAATGAAGACAAAATCAGCGATTTTCTCAAGACTAGGCTGGGCGAGTCTGTCGGGGCCCGTGAGGAGGATTGGTGCGACATCATTGTCGAGCTGCGCGAAAGGCTCATTGCGAGGGGACGGAAACAGTGACGAACGAGCATTGCATGATACGGATAACGAATTAATGATTTGGCCGGCTGATGCGACGACTGGCGTTGAAGATAGCTTGGTACAACAGCACACTGTGGCTCCACTGGTCGGTGGGAATGATTTTACTGCGTTTGCATCCTTGTCCGTCATTGTTGGCCTGATGCGGCCTTTGTTGATGCTGGTGCGTGCTTTCAGGGAGAAAGGAGTAGATGCTCTTTCGCAACATGGCGATCTCACGAGAGTCGCTTTCACCGCACGTCTTCTTGCCATTGTGATGCACTCCGTCTCGCAGGTACGAGTTTGCACTTGGTTATTCTGATTGATTCGCAGTTTGGGCCTTTTGATACCATGTTTGCCAGCTTTGTCCACTTTGCGGCCGTGCCCAGGACATTATCAAGCAAGATTTCGCTCCTTCAGGTACCGGGGAACAAGGATTGAAAAGGAGGACGGTCCCTCGAAAAAAGATCATCTGCCTGACTATCAATCGTCCTACCAGAACGAATGTTTCATAAACTTTGCTTTGCACAACAAAGTTTGTTGCTGAGAACGCGTGCGTCACGCATCACTCAAAGTGAATTCCTCTCTATCACACAGGCGCGCCTCTGACTCTGGCTGAAGGTAGGCAGCAGAGTGAATCACTGCTTGGAGTTTGACGATAATTCTTTCGCCCTAGCTTCGAGTGTAACTGTCCACAGCATCTAAAGCTAACACAGGAGCAACAATAACAATTTACAGCATGACAGCGATAACTGTACCGGTGCCCCCTGATCTAGGCAGCGTCCAGCACAAGATATTCGACTGGCTGGCGCTGACCATCATGTGGTCATACTACGTTGTGGAATTCGGCTATCACGAGGCCATGGCGTACGATTACCAGAACACCATACGACAGATAGGGGAGCGGGCCGGGGAGAAGATCTTGACGATATCGAGGTGTATCGTCCTCCTCACAAAGGGTCTAATGGGAGAGCTTGGTGGGCTCAAAGACGACATGGCGCAGGGCGCACTGCAAGTCTCCCAATGGTCTGGATCAGGGGGAACTTTGCTTGGCAAGACGTTCAAAAGCCTCGACATCAATACCAAGTTCGACTATTTTCTCAAGACTCTGCTACATACCGGCTCACAGTTGTCTTCAACCTTGTCGAGCAAGTTCGGCTCTTTCAAGCCCGTCGCGACAGAAGCCATTCAAAGGATCGTCTCGAACCTTGACATTAAATCGCCTCTTGTCGGGGCTCTGGACAGCCTGAAGAACAAAGACGCGGAATACTGGATTGGGTTGGTCATATACCTTTTGTGCTTCATCATGTTATTGTCACTCTGCTGCATCGTCATCAGCTTGTCGCTCATCTTCTTGTGGACTTATTATCGCCACTTCTTCACATTTTACGACTGGTACATGTTCTACGAGCCTTCTATCAGACGAATCACCCGGGATGAGGTTCTGCGCCACACCGTTGAGCATCTGTACCATGTCGGAGGTCTCCGCAATATCATGTCCCTTCAAGCCTTCCAGATCTGTGTTGGAGTGGTGATCTTGCTCAGCCAACTGTGTGTCTACCTGAAGCATTGCTACGGGACTTGGCGCCATATGTTGCGTTGGCCCGCCCAGCAAGGTGAGGATGGAGGCAAAGAACAAGAATATCCGTCTAGCTTGTTCTCGAGTCCAACATCGTCTCCCAGCATGGGGCGCCCTCCTTCGCCCTATGTGGAGGATGAAGATGACATCTCAGTCATCAGCCATCATGACGACGAGATTACAAGACAGGGTGCCGAAGATGTTATGGAGGACAGCGTTGAGGGTGAAGATATATACCCCGACTCCGCACGAAATTCTCCAAGCCCTTTGACACTAGGCCAGACCGACCCAATCCTAGTCCCGGATCCTGGCCCTTTGGAGGAATCATCAGACCTAACCCGCGAATCTGCGCACAGCTCCGACTCAGAGACGGGCGAGGAACATCCTCAATCGTGTGGAACATCAGGACTCCGAGAAACGAAGGACATTCTTGGTACCAAGCTCCCATCACTGCAGCCGCCACTCTCCGAAGATGAGGAACAGACCGGAGAGGTCAGCAAAGAAGACGAGGGCGATGGTGAAGGCAGAAACAAGGACGACACATGGACAACACTGTCGAGAAATACTACACAGGCACATGGTCACATCGGCACTGATACTTCAGACCAAGGGGACAGCAGTTCTCTTAGACCTGGGCGGAGTAGATCTTCCTCGTCCATACCGCCTATGGCTCGATTCAATATCAGTCTTGCGTTACCCCAGAGAGTAGAAAGTACAGACGAGCCTCCACCAGATCGAGTCTCCATGCCCCTGAGACGTCGAGAGAGCTCACCACTCCGTTCGGCCCCGCAGGCATCGCAAGGAAGTCCCCGCATACAGGGAAAACATGGGAGTTGGTCAGAGCCACTGGCATCCTTCTCCAGCCCAACCAAGGCAGCATCTACGGACCAAGAATCAGTGTCCGATACATCGAATCCCGCAGAGGCTGCAGCCGCTGCCTCGGATTTTAACACACGATACGCAGAGTTCCGCAGAAACGGCGGCTTCGATGGCCAGAAAGACAAAGCAACATTCATTCTTTGGAACATGAGAGAGAAACACAAGGCAGAAATGGGACCGCAGGCCACCGAAGCTGCCCTGAGTCCGCGGGGTGATACTACCCCTGGATCTGCATCGCAATCCGGGTTCCAGGCTGGTCCTGAAATTGTCGCCACGGCTGAAGCTAGCGATTCTGAGCTTGAGAAACACCCTTCAACTAGTCGGCCGAATCTATCCCTGAGCCCTGTGGAATCGAACCAAGAGCCTGCGAGCCATGAACAACCCCCCAAGGTACTCAAAGACAGTGACGAAATCATGGCCATGACCAGAGATCGTCTTCATTTTCCACCTGATGCTCCTGATCAGGCAGTTGCAGACTCGGCGCGCTTATTTCACCATCTCGATGTCCGAACAGGTCGCCCGCCAATCGAGGGAATCATAGGGTCGGCGGACTGGTGGAGGCGGTACTGGGAGGTCAAGGATAGAGAAACTGCCGCCAGGGCTGAGGCGCAATGCAAAGAGGTCGAGGCGGTTGAACAGTCGGCTACGAAGCCAGAAGCAGATATCAGGGCGGGCGAAAAGAAACAGGGTATTACGGATTTCCAAAATCTTTCTGGTAATGACCTGGCCAAGAGCAACGCTGTGGACGTCGAGACAGGCATTCATCAGAAGACCCCGAGAGCTCAAGAGAAATCCGCAGTGCACGTTGAGCAAGCGGAGCCACGGATGTCGTCGCGCGCCAGCGCAGGCGTCTCAAGTGTGCGTCGCCCGACAGGTGCGATATCCAGTACAGGAGAAGCTGAGGCGGAGAAGAAGGAAAAGAAGCTGGCGTCTGCAAGGAAATCGATTTTCGGCAATTCCGCTGCTCGGAAGAAGTATGGAAGCACGAGTTCATCTTCCACGCAGAAGATTGAAGGGCAGTCTGCGCAAGAAGCCGGGCAAGTTCATGCCAGCCAGGAACTGCCGGTAAGGAGCGTCTCTAAAGCAGAGCCTCGAACCTTGACGCAATCCCCTGAGCAGGAGGATTCATCAAATTACATATGCGAAGCAGCGGCAGGCGTTGATGACGACGCAACTAAAGTCACTGCTGTGGCTACGAGAGCTGAGGAGGTCAAGAGAGCTGAGGAGGTTAAGAGAGCTGAGGAGGTCAAGAGAGCTGAGGAGGTCAAGAGAGCTGAGGAGGTCAAGAGAGCTGAGGAGGTCAAGAGAGCTGAGGAGGTCAAGAGAGCTGATGATGTCAAGAGAGCTGAGGAGGTCAAGAGAGCTGAAGAGGCTAAGAGGGCTGAGAAGACCGAAGAAGCACGGGGGGCTGAAGAGGCACGACAAGCTGAAGAGGCACGACAA
Source organism: Emericellopsis terricola (assembly GCA_027569275.1). NCBI lineage: Eukaryota > Fungi > Ascomycota > Sordariomycetes > Hypocreales > Bionectriaceae > Emericellopsis > Emericellopsis terricola. Next base: position 67,816 of record JAPDEU010000008.1, on the reverse strand, counting down.
GCCGAGAAGTCACGACAAGCCGAAGAGGCACGACAAGCCGAAGAGGCACGACAAGCCGAAGAGGCACGACGGGCTAAAGAGAACAAAATGGCTCAAGAGCCACGGCAAGTTGAAGAAGCACGACAAGCCACAGAGGTTCGACAGGCTGAACTAGATATCAGGGAGGCTGAACCTATGACAGATGCTCAGGAGAGCAGAGAGCCGCCATTACAACCCGATCCAATAATTGCTGAGCTAGAAGACAATGTTGCGCCGTGGAGGGCCCCAGAGATGCAAGGCACCGAAACAAACGGGCAGTCGACTTATCAGGGGGACATTGGGGACGCAGACATGTCTATGACCGACTTACTGGGCCCGGACCTTTTCCTCGAGTTCGATACCCAGATGGAGGGAGCTGGTCCTGCTTTTGAAGACCTGCCTCTTGAGGTAGAGGACAGAGACCTCAGCATGGACTTACATGAGCCATCGTCGTTCACGACTACACAGCCAGCCCTCGTACCCTTCACATCCACGTCTTCTATGCCGACATCTCCGCTGCAGGAGATACAAAGTCATGCCGTTGACTTGACAGAGCTCTCGAATGATGCTATTTCTGTGGGCATGTTCTCTACAACTGGAAACGACTGGCAGGCCTATTTTGAGGAATATCGTCGGCGGTGCCAGCTAGGTCTTATAGTAGAGGACGAAACTCCCGAGAACGCAGCCGATCAGGAGATGATGGATAGGACGTTTGAGGAATGGGCAAATATCCCGTTTCCGCAAGAGCAATTTGAAGACCCAGGGCCATCAGCCGGCACGCAACAGCAGGTCAACGACATCGATATGAACGACAGCTTGGAAACTCGCATAGACCAAAATTATTTGACACTCGACAGTTCTGCTCAACAGAGCGCAGGGCCGCCTGCAACAACAAACATCGGGTCAGGAGCCGCAGACCCAGCTTTAATCTCAATAAGACCCCAAGGAGCATCCAATGATCATCCGGAGACGACTCAATGGGAGCCGCAAAGTTCTATGTTTGCCGGTGCTGACGAAGCGACTGCCCAGAGCCCGGATATTGAATTGTCGCCACCGCGACCTTATTTCTCAGGGACCTTTGGCAGGGGAAACAACTTCGACATGGACCAGTCCAGCCAAGAACGGGACTATGGGGCATCTGGTCCTGACATGCACCTTGAATCGAGTGGAATTCCCTCCTTCTCAGACCAGCCGCCCGCGTGGCTTGGCAATCTTGAACAGAACGAGGAGGAGGACGACCCCATTTTGAAGCTGCTCGCTTCGGAGGACAGTGAGATCCAGTCATTTGGGAGTGCGACATTCTCCCAGAACCAAGAACACACGCAGCACGAGTCGTATTCCACGGTCAACTGGAGCGCGGACCTCCCCCCATCGGTGGGGATTCCTTCGCCCTTCCACCGTCCACCTGTCATAGAGCGAACCTATCGGCCCATCCAAACACAATCCCATACTCCAGTACATCCAAGCTATCCGTACGGACATCAGCCAGCAGTGCATGGTCCAGTGGCACCATGGGAGACCAATGCACCAAGCACCCCTGGCCCAATGCATCAGGCTGCAATTCAGTCGCAGAGACCATCGCCAACAGCGGCAAATGTATCACCGCTCTTCGATCCATTTGCTCATGCTTCTAATTCATCACCCGTTACGCAAATGCCAGCCAACGTACGAGCAGCACTGAGGGGGCCGGTGACTCCAAGTCCCCAAAGGCAGACCAGCACTCCTCAGGTAGCTACACATGGTGACCAAGAAGATGATGACACCTCGATAGAGGACCCTGAGGGCCACGAAGATTTCAAAGCACCAACGGATGATCAAGATCACAGCCAAGACCACCGGTGCAACAATGACTCTGCCAGCGCAAGCAGCCTCGACGAACTTGAATCGGAGGTTTTCCGACAAGATAATGGAGAAGACTATGAAGGATCTCGCAAACTTCAGCGGGTATCTCGCACGAATGCAATCCCGCGAACACCTCCAGCGCCTCAGCGTCTCGATCCTTACCGTGATCTTTCGGCGGAAGCCCGGCTCGACTTGCGTGACATTGCGGGTGACGATGAGCCTGACAATTTGGCTGCCATGGGAGACAACATTGCATCTGCTGGGACTGGTCCACGGGTCCGCTTCCTGATCGATCCCACAACTCCGCCCGTGTGCCCGAAAGACGGTCAGGGAGAGATGGAGGAGGAAGAAAAACTGGATACGCAGGAACAGATTGATGCCCGCCGGAAAATTCAACCTAGAAGGTCCAGACCCCAATCTGCCTCAGCGCTGACGCCAGCGTCTGGCGCGGATGGACACTCTGCTAATGTGCAGCAAATCCAACGGCCACGACAAGCTCAAACAACACCTCGGGCAACATCTCTGCAAACGAACTTGTCTCGACCACGGGTCGGGGGCCTGCGACTCCCGTCCACAAATTCCCACCCATCACAGTCTGCCAGGGGAACCTTCTCCTTCTCCATCGGCAGCGCTAATGACAGCCAAACCTCGCTCTTCTTGCAATCATCCGCGTCCCGCTCGCCGCAGCCCATCCAAGTGGAAAGAAATGTGTCAAGCCCAACACCAACAGCCAGCATGCCTATAGGCGAGCGGTCGATTGCCCAGCCCAATCGCCGTGGTCGGCCCAAGCCGGCGTTTGATCGGGAGATAGAATCTGCTAAATTGAATAACATGGCGAGAACGAAGTACACCAAGGAAGATTTGCAACGCATGATGGGAGACGAAGCTGAGGAGGTCGACGGGGATGAGCCCGCGGGAACCTCTGTTGCACATCCAGCAATCCGGCCCTTGTTTCATGTCTCAACACCAGCACGCACTGTTTCTCCTTCAAGACCTGCTAGCGTTGGTCTTGTTTCGGAGTTGTCGACAGAACTGTCGACTAGGGATGAGAAGGAAAGAGTCCAAAGTCTGCAACGGTCGTCAACGCCCCAAGTCGGGTCGATAGGGGCCTCTGCGGATGCGCAAACCACGCCAACGCGCGCGGATCCGCCTCATGCAGCCTCTCAGCCTTTCAGCACGCCCAGCCGGGATCCGCAGAACCAGACACCATCGACCCGGGACTCCTTTACTTCAGATGATTCAAGATCAGAGTCTGAGCCTGCAGACGAGCCCGGCACCGAAGATGGCCATGGCAAGGGAAAAAGAGTCATGGTCACGAGTCCGAACAAGGCGGAGGCTTCCAAGGGTCCCAGCACGAAGAACAAGAAAAAGAAGAAGAAGAAGACGAGAAAGAGTAAACGCTAGGTGCTCCTGCGGGACATGTGGCAGCCCCAGCTATTTGTACTTTGTTTCGTTGTATAGGCCCCTATGGCTTTGGTAGCGTGGCGTCAAGGGATACCAGTTTGTGGTAGAAAACATATTGATGCTTACACGCGTTCATCTTCTTGTGTGATACTCAATAATTGCGAGTTTATTGAATTTTGGTCCATCCTCGTGAGGTTCTCGTGGGCCCGGGCGAGGAGGTCTTCTTGGTTTGCACGGGTGCGTTGTCCATGGGATCGGCCGCCTCCTCAACCTTCCAAGCCTCGTCATCCAAAACCTCCCAGTCGGGAGCCGTGTCGCCAACCAGCTTCCTCCTCAGTTTGTCGGCCAGTTTCAAAGGGCTGGGCAACTTGAAGCTTTTAATCAGCTCTGTTCCCTCCGGCCCGCCGAGGAAATAGTACGTGGTGCCATGTGAGTATCGCCCTATCCACGTAGGGCTAGAAGCATCCCTGCCTGCGCTGATACTCTTGATCTTGATAGCTTCAGGGACTGGCAAGCTCGCAATCTCTGCGCTATTTCGCTGTATAAGGAGGCTGTGAAGGTTTCGCCCCATCTGACATACTTCATCGAAGGGATTCTTCTCCCCTACAGCGATCCCTTGCGTATTGCATAGCCAGGCTATGTTGTAGGCAAGTAAGGCCACTCCCTCGAGAAAGTACGAGTATGCGGCGGGATCCTCCTTCAAGACCTGAGCAAGGGGCTTGCTCAAGTACAATGGGCGTGGATGCGGCAGCGGAGCCGCTGTTACGTCGCCTGGAGATGCAGGGGCAGTTGGCGTCGTGGTGCCTGAACTTCCCGGGAAGGGCAGCTTTGCATGTCTATAGGAGTTGGAGAGGCTGAGGATAGTGGGATATGGATAATCGCGATGGGGTGGCGTTATTTCGGCTGGCAACCGAATAGACAGATAATATGTTGCAAGCAGCAGAATGTGGACAATGTGGCCCAAGGAAGTTGTGATCTGCTCCGGACTGAGGTCTTTCGAGTGTTAGCTCATGTTGCGCGCCAAGATGACTGATGAAAGAGCGGAGCGTTGACGTACTGTTCATAGATACCAAGTCCACGACGGGCACACGGCCAATGTAGTAGTCATAGGCACCTTTGCTGCCCTTTCGTGCAATTCGCTTGAGGCCGTACAGGTTGGCCGCTTCAGCCCCAAGAAAAGCGCGTGTTCCGGCCATGCTCTCGGCAGATTGTGACCAGTTGAACCGCTTGGTGGCAATGGCCCGCTCATGGTCTTTGACAAGCTTCGCTCGATACTCTTTGGAGCCATCAACCACAGAGGCTAGGTCTGCTTTGCGCCTAGATAATGCCATTCTTCTCTCTTGAAGCTCCGCACGAGCTGAAGCAATTTCGTCCCGAAGCTTGCTGGCAGCATCTAGTATCTTGGCCGTGTGCTCCTCGGTAATCACTTGCCGATGTTTCAGTGCGATTAGCTCGGTGCTGCTTGGCCCTGATGACTCCTTCAAGGAGCTTTGGAGCTGGCTGCGCAAAGCATCTGTTTCCAGAAGAACTTGCAAATGCCTCATGCGAGGTTCATAGAGTTGGTTGCGGCCATCTGTAGCGCAGAGAAAGGGTAGACGCTGCGGATCGTGGCCTCGAAGACATATGTCGCATTCCATCTTCCGGTCATCTGATCGCCACTCCCACTTGTGCCGTTGAGGCCGCGGACGTGTGATGCTCTGAGTGGCCTCTGTGTGGCGGGCGAGATGATTGTTCTGAGAAAAGTTGTATGTTGACAGTGTAAGATGCTGAGTAAATGTCAAGCCTCCGTCGATAGATGGCAAGTGACCTGTGACTGGACATGGAGCTAGAACCAATTCATGGTGTTGAGGGAGTGAAGCATGGTGGCGTCACGGGGTCGCGTTGGCGGGTGTTACAGCAGGCAACAGGCACTAAGCGCGCCGAACGAGCGCTGTGGATACCTTTCACCTTACATGCTTGGGGACAGCACGGAAGGAAGTGAGGCTTCCAAGGTGACGCGCTTTCCTTCTTCCATCAGATACCTGGAGCTGTACAACGCATCGCATGCCATTTTCCCTCTGCTGCTGACCACAAATGTCTCGCTGAGTGCACAAGTATTGGGGAACTACGAGGTCTAGCGAGCATCACACGCCGACGACACCATGGAGGCCAAGTCCGAAACAGAGAGCCGCGTGCATTCGCCCCAACCTGAGCTGCAAAAACAAGAGTCGCAGCCGCCTGGGTTGCCCGCAACAGATGCAAAGACAGACGATCACAAAGTTGCCGACAACAAAAAGGAGTCGGATGACTTTGCCAGTGGCAGAACCACCAACACCCCCGACTCGACCGACTTGCCGGCGACTTTTGACTGGGACGACTTCGAGAGACGGTACGAAGCGGCGCTGGAGCAAGCAGATGTACGCGAGAAGGAGGTCCTCAAAGAGGCAGAGGATCTCTCCAAAGTAAGTTGGTTCCTGAGGCCCAGCAGCTCCAGTCTGACCCGACCAGTTTTTCCAAGCGTGGGCGTCCGCCGCTTCCTCTCATGATGATGAGCGTGCAATGAAGAGGCTACAAACGCGCAGACGCTATGTGAACCTTTCTGAAAATGCCATGGAGCGCAAGCAGGACCATTGTAAGCTTGTTCATCATCCGCCATACTGCGATGCTAACCTCCGAAGATGAGCAGGTGGTGAAGGCGTTTGAGAGCGCGCTGGCACTCCTCAGGAATTGATCACCTTCGCGCGACGCCCATTGCAGCAGTGGCTATGCGATCACCTTGCCTGGCATATTCTCAAGATGTCTCTCTCCGTGCAACACCATGGCAATCCACTTTTGGTGATCGAAAGTCCTGAGCTCGTTACCAGTGTCGCGCGACCACGTGACGTGACTGGACCATCCGCATATTCAGGTGGATCCAGACGCGCTGCATAAACCGCCGCGACTTCTGGTGTGATCATCATCATGTCATCAGCCCAAGCTCCCAACATCTCTGAAGTAAGTCGTCCGCTCTCGGATCTGAGGGAATGAAACTAATGTCACAGGATGAGCTGAGTGCCTTCTACAGGGCGCATTTTTCAGGCCCGGCTGTCTCCCATTTTGAGACCACATTTGTGAAGCCCACAGCCATTGACACCAATGATCATCAGGGCCCTGATTCGGCAGCATTTGAAGACGATGATCTAGGCTACTACGATGATGGTGTCAAGCGGACGTTGACAGACGCCCAAATAGAAATTTTCCGGCACTCAGAGCTCAAAAATCTCCGGCGGGATCTTGAGAAGGATGCTTCCAAGGGAAAGAGCCAAACACAGATCACAGCTGCTGAGAACCCGGACGTACAGACCGACTCCAGCCAGTTGAAAGAGGCCGACCTTCCAACTCATTTCAGAAGCAGCAAGAAGCGAAAGAAGACCCGACAGAAAGCTGAGCCAAAGCCAGATCTGCGCAAGCGAACATGGGATGTGGTGGACAAGGGTTTGGACTCCCTCGAGTACGATTGAGTTTGATCTTTCTCGGCGTTTGATAAGGGCAAGAGGCATCTCACTTTGGCGTTGAGCGATTGGATGAATCAAAGTCCTGTAAGTATCTTCTCCGAAGTCACGTTCCCCGATATGATGAAAACACTTCGTATCGTCATCCTTAGTCGGATCGAGGTTGGGGCCGGAGGAAGCACCGGCTTGTCCGGTGTCGACGTCCCTGCAGCCTTGAAATGTCGAGCAATAATCTTCTCTCTGAAATCCCTCCACACAATCATAGCAATGCATGCGTTGTACGATATGTTGGCTGACGGCGTGCGCAGGTCAATACTTGGCAATCGATGATTTCCGGGTTCTGGCGATGCCCATGCAGGACGCAGTGGTCTCAGACTGTTATGAGCAAGGTAGCATATGCAGGTTATACAACGTTTAGACAGTAGACGCTGCTACTACACCCTTCTCAGAATTGTCTGCTTAGGATTCGTAGAGACAGAAGACTTGCTCTTTGACCTGGAGGCGAACTAAGCATCGCCTAAAGGGCACGGCTCGCTTACCAACTGGCGTTACGTTGAAGGGTGCATTTGGGCGGGCACCTCTCGTCACGTCTCCGCTAATACTCGAAGACATGCCCTCGCTTCAAATGATGAAGGTGATCGACAGGGTCCTTCACGATGGGCCTGTTGTCTATTCGCGCACTTGACAAATGGGATGCCATGCAAAGTAATCGCCCTGTACGTGACTTGGAGGCCTTGAAGAGTCTTAACACTCTTGCCATTCTTTCAGTTGAAACATAGACTATGAAGATGCCTTCAAAACGCGAGTAACTCGGACATACACCACGCTAGTCATACATGGCAAATATAGAGAAAATTTCTAGGCGAGTGTCTTTCAGACCACTGTGCTTCCTCAATTCCTGTAGAAAACCTCTCTCTCAACCGCCGCTCTGCCTCCAGTCACCGATGTTCCTCCCATTGAAGACTGAATGAGCGGAAATCAAAAGCTCTACTTTCTTTTACTCTACTCCGCCTACAAGGCTTAATTGACTACCAATCAAGAGCAACTAGACGGAGACATAGACAATATCAGTAGCTCGAATAGAAATGCCGAGTGACCTAGTGCTATATGAAAGAAACTTTGCAAAATCTACGTCAGCTGTTTCAGGTGTCGCGAATAAGAAAAAAAAAAAAAAATACTCGAGCCACTGCTCTTGTAGATATCAATCATTCCCCTTACATCCGTTCGTGTGGCCGCCTGCCCCTTTCACTACTTTATTATTCTTAAAGCAGCGGGCGCGAACCCAGATAGGTGTGTGAAATGTTGCCTTCCACTCGTATCCATCATTGGCCGAAGGGTCATCGTGATACTCGAATTCCCAAAACGAGGAACCGTGCCCATAGCAACTGTGCATGCTGGGCAATAATGTTTTCTGACCATGGGCATGGGTCGCAAAGCCTGTGCCCTCGACCTCGTATTGACCGAAGACTCCCTTGTACCACCCCTCGCAGCGCCCAGACGGCTCCCTTGGCGGGGGCCAGGGACGCTTCGAGCGCATGGGGTTGAGTTCGTACGTGTAATCGCCAGCGCTGCGTACATATTTGCCGCCCTGCTTCCAGTTCATGGGATTGTCGTCTTTGTCGCACGAATTGATAATCTTGTTGAACGAGTCGAGGCACTCTTGGCGGTCAAACTCGGAAACGTCGTTGTCAAGCGACACGGAGAACTGAAGCTCATCGGGCGTGCCCTTGTCATAGGTTTGCTTGTATGTCCAGTTGATCTTGTTCGAGGGGTGCTCGTCGGCAACCTCCTGGCAAAAGTCTTTGTAGTGCTTGTTGGCGCGGTCGGCGCTGGCGTACCGCTTCGCGCTGCCCTTGCTGTGACAGGTGAACTCATCCTTCTTCTCGCAAGCGGGTGAGTCAACGCCAAGAACAAGGGAGCGCAAGTCCATGAGCTCGGCAAGAGCGAAGGAAGCTATGGTCAAGTGTCCCGCTTCGTTAGGATGAAAGTTGCGCCCGATTGCGTCGGGCATGCCCAGGCCAAAGGTCTTGTCAAAGTTCTTGTCTCCTGGACAGCCAGGAGGGGCGGGATCACGCGGGTTAAGCTGATGCTTGACAGCCGCTCTCGGGTCAGGTGACTTGTATAAGATCGAATCGTACATCGTGCGTTTCAAGTTTCGGTCACGCCTTTCCATGGCGGCCTTGACGCGATGTGCTGCGCGCGTCTCCGACTCCGTCAGCCTTGCCACGTAAGGGCCCTTGTCCTCAGCGATGAGTTCGTCGCGAGGTATTATACCAGCCTCGCGGCCGATGTCGCTCAACCAACCATACCACGGTTGTGTGTCGGGCTTTATGAATTGCATGTCTGGCTGATTCTCGTCTGGGTAGTTGCCGTCGCTGTTTGGGGAGCACATTTGGCCATCGACCTCATCAGTAACCCAGCGATCCCAGTCGGCGTAACCGACCTTGTACTTGATGCTGCTGTCCTCGGCGATGTCGTTGACTGCATCGCGAATCGCTTGGTTGATGCTGAGGACCAGACTGTTGAAGCGCTCCCGGCGCTCGATGGTGAGCGGCTGGTAAGCTGTTCCCAAGTTGCCGAACCATAATATGTCCCAGGCCTGCTCCGCACAGTCATCCGAGGAGGTGTCGAAGAACTGAGCATACCCGTTGACGACGACAATACCGTCGTCATTCAACTTGTCGCCGAGCGCCGTAAGGATTTCCTTGATATTGTCCTTGATAATTGTATCGACGTTCTCCTCGGCCTTTTCTATGACCGCCTCACAAGCGCTGTCTTGACCGTAAGGCCACATGATGCAATCAGAGATGATTCCAGCCTTTCCGAATTGTTAGTTCACATGTACTCATACAGGACACGCGTCCCACCAAGGACGGGGGATCCACGCTCGTACCAGACATAGGTCATTCCCCCCTGCGGTGAAGGTGACAAAATCGAGGTCGCCCTCGAGCGCCTGAGCCTGCTGATAGATATGCACGGATCGGTCGCCGCTGCAGGCAAGGTATTGAAACCCGTCCTTCTCAACGTGGTCCCCAAACTGTGCCTCAATGACCTTGGGATAGGCCATATCGTAGCGTGAGCATTTCCAGTTGTTACCGAACTGGAGCATGTGGCCCAGGGGTTGGCCAGCGCCAATGCCGGCTGTATAACTGTCGCCGATGGCTGCCCACCGTTTGATCCAGGTCATATCGGAGGGATCTTCATCTCTCTTGCCAAGGGCGGGTGACGGTTGCTTCAGAAGCGAGGTCGATGAGGACCGGGTAGAAGTATTCGCGAGTGAAGCATGCTTTGCGTGGAGCCGAGGCCTGTAGCTCTCCACCGCAACACACAGGGCCAAAAGGCCCAGGAGGCGCTGGACAAGCATATCCGATGAGGAAGCGGAATGGGCTAGGGACTAGACACGATGCGTCCGACGGCTCTGTCAAGCGATGTGATCAGACATCAAAACTAAACAAGAACCAGCGAGGGGAGAAGCAGTGCAAATAGTGAGAATCGGAGTAGGGGATGGACAAGCATGATCCGACGGAAGGGCATCTTCGCCCTGCCTCTGCCGTTGGCAGCGATACCTTGAGCCGTTGACTAACGCGGACGCCCACTACGTCCCGTAACCACGAATCACCCCTAGGCCCGGTGCCAATCTGCAGTACATGCAATGGAACAGGGTGGAGAGTACGGATAGTGGGTACCTGGGCTGTACCTATTGAGATGCGCGCATGATCGCCAGGGTATGTTTTGCCAAGTGCTGCAGATGCAGGTTTGATGCAGGGGTCAGACTCCGCCAGAGCCCAGACTAATAACTCGGCTTGTAGCTAGGCCGCGTGAGGACTTTGGCCCCGATGCCAAGCCCTTGGAGAGCGGCTAGGAGATGAATCGGCGAGCGGCAAGGACGTGGCGGTGTGGCCTGCGCAGGTAACAGTACTTGATGAGAGCTTGAGGCCTTGGGACGGCTTGCATGTCAACAGGTCACGCAGCGCAACCCAAGAACATTGGTCTGCTGACCTGCGTCGCCCATCTGTGCCTGGGTTTGCGGCGTTCTCAGAAAGGTCATCTCGACCAACGCCAGGCTGTCGACCTCGAAGATTACCGCGACCTGTCAGCCTGCCTCGAGACCTGGATTCCGGACGCCCACGTTCGTTTTTCAGACTCGCTTCTCCCCAGATCCCACACTGCTTTGTTGTTCTTGACCTACCATCATTATGCAAATATCCTCCTTCTCCGCTGCCCTCGGCATTGGCCTGCTGCTGGCGGGAGCCGACGGTGTCCTTGCAGGAAACCGACTCTGGGAGGCCAAAGCCCCGAATCCGCGGACGAATCCAGAGCCAGATTATGTTCTGAACATGAATTCTTCGTCCGTCGCGAAGCGCGCCATGTCCCTAAAGGGCACTGCAACTCAAGAGCAAGATCACATCTGGCCCGACAAAAAGATCAGGTATTGTTTCGAAGATAGAAACCCAGATCATGTCGTCAGGGGCCTTCTTCACCTCGCAAGGCAGTCTTGGGCTGAGCTGGAAACCAATCACGGCTTCTCGTACGAGGAGGTTAGTGACACAATCTGCGAAAGGGACAGAGCCACCGTCCTGCGCATTCACTACAATGATCAAGGGCGGCTGCGCGCAAGCGTGGGTATACCGGGGACAAGTGGCCAACAGGCTGATGGAGGTCCTGTATTGCACCTCAGCGACATGGAGGGTATTGGTCAGGACAACATCCAGGCCAACGTCGCCCACGAGCTGGGCCATGTCTGGGGCCTCCACCACGAGCACCAGAACCGAAATTGGTGGAAAACCAGCCCTGAACACGCGATGGAAACCTACAAGTGGGGTAGTTATTTCACGCCCAAAGAAGTCCATTTCATGACCGGCCACTTTGACTGTTCCGCTCTCAGCGACTACAGCGAAGCCTTGAGGAAGGCCGAGGCCGCTGCCGCCCAAGATGCAAAAGAGAGCCTTGCCCCAGAGCTCATCTGCAAGTTGCGAGGTGTTGCCGCAAAATACGATTTCTCGGCGTCTGAGTGGCTCCCTGTTGCCAATATGGATACATACCAGAGCGACGGCGTACTCGACCGCGATTCCCTCATGATGTACCCCTCTGGCGCCGGCGGCATCGGTTTGGGCGACGACCAACGGACAGTCATGACCTTTGCGGACGGCTCAAGAATACCAAACCGCCTTGCGCCCAGCCCGATGGACATTCAGAGACTCGTCACCCTGTATGGCACTGAGAGCACCCGGACGATCGGCGAGTTGCACATCACGAGCGGCAAAAAAAGCATGTTCAAGAAGCTCAGGAACAAATTCTCCAACCTGAACCTGCGTGCTGGGCACACGAGTGCAGGACTTTGCTAGCCGAGCAACTCCCGGAAACGTTCCCCAAACGTCCCTTTGGGATTTCTACTCGCGCATTCTCATACTTGCAGGTACTAAATCGCAAATACTTATCTTCGTGTTGAATCTGTTGGCGTGTGACCTGTCATACGATGCGTCCGTGTCGATTCGTGGCCTAACTCTGGTACAGCCTCTGCTACCTCGAGTGCTAAGGTAAGGATTACCTTCCCCAAGCTCACTCAGTGGGTCCTTCCGTCGTCCCTTCCGTCGTCTCGTCGATACTCACGTGACCCAGTGGTAGAACAACCTCAAACACCCCCCCCCCAAGTGCCCCACTCCTAGATAGTCACGGTCGTGGTGTCAGAGCCTGCCTAAGCCCGTGGCGGCCAAGCGCGACACAGCTCCATGTCTTTTTTCCATCACCATTGATGTCTACACCGGTAACGAAGAACGACTGCTAAGTACACACTGTGTTTATTGAGGCAGTTTCTTCATCTACAACTCACCACGCACTCCACAGTCGAGCCAGGTGGTCAGTGGGTACTCGGGCAACTTGGGCCGTTCAATATTGCTGCCCAGAGCCTCGATCAGCGTGCCGTCATCGAGATCAATGGCCCACACCATGGTCCTGCGTGTCATTCCAAGTTAGCAAACTCTCTGGATCAGGGGCTAACGTTACCATCGCCAGCAGCATAGGAGAGTCCAGGAACATACCCTCCGAGACAGTGCTCATGTGCAAAGTCGACTTTGATGCCCAGTGTCCGGGCGTCGTCGAAGGACACCCACTGGTCCGAGTTCCAGGTGACGATTTGCGCGGCAGCCGCCTCATCAAACGTGACGGTGGCGCCGTTGCTGATGATTTCATTGATCTCTCCAGCAGATAGCACACCGGGCGTGTCGGTGCAGTCACCATCAAGGGCACCCTCGCTAAATTCGCATCCCGGTGCCATGCAGGCAGGGTCTTTCATGGTAAAGCTACGGCCGTAGAATCCGAGGCCTAGCGTGACGCGCTGTGGGTTGATATGGTTGCGCCACATGAGTTCGAGACCCATCTTAATCTCTGTGAAATTTGTGTGCGCCTGTGCATACGGCCCGAGAGACTCGATCGTCGAGTCCCACACGCCGTCTGGTCACCAGGTCAGAGAACTTTGGGCAGACTACGACCCCTCGGGCAGGGACAGGAGCACTTACGAATGTCATAGGTCATCAAATTAAACCAGTCAATATAGGGTTCCATCTCCTGCAGGTTGAACCCTCGGAGGTACCAGTAGGACGCCGGCTGCAACGGACACGACTGGTTAGTTTCGGCGAGAGCGACGGTGGGAAAGGGTAAAAATGATAGACTGACAATAGCCAAACTGATCCCATACTCTCTGCCCGAACTGTTCAGGCGCTCGCGGAGGCGTCTAAGCAAGGTAACATAGTTGTCAAAGTCGGCTGGTACTCCTCCGCGGTCATCCGCTACAGGACTGGCGGGGGCGTACGTCAGCATGTCCGTCTCTGCGTGAGCGAGCGACGATGAGAATACAACTTACTACTCCCAGTCTATGTCGACGCCATCAAAATTGTAGCGTCTGAGGAAAGTAAGGAGCGAATCGAAGAACTTGTCCTGATTTGCTTCACTGCTCGCCATGTCCGAGAAGGCTGTACGGTAGGGTCCCGGGTCATTCATGGCCCAACCACCGATGGCAATCCAGACTTTGAGGTCAGGCTGACGTTGCTTGAGCGCGGTAACGCGTCCGTACCGCGACGCTGTTCCGGCGTCCATGCCCTCGAGGTGGAACGTCTTGGGGTTGATCAGCGCAAACGCAAAGTTGATGTGTGTCCAGTGGCCGAGGGGGATATCCTCGGGTTCCATGTTGCCGCAGGGCCGCTGGTAATTCCAGCCCTCGTAGTATCCGACGGTCCTCGAGTCTGCTGTCCGCTGCTCGAGATCGCACTGCGGGTGAGGCACGGAATCGGTGCCGCAAAAGTCAACCGTGGTGCCGCAGAAGCCGTGCTCGCTGCAGCACACGTTGAGAGGGCAGTTTGTGGCATTCACGTACTGCTCCCCCCAGTTGTCGGGGTCGCAATCTGCTTTGGCGTTGCATTCGGAAGTGCAGTCGTCACCGCAGAATGCAGGGCCCATGCCACATACACCGAACCCCGTGTCGTCGCTGAAGCCGTCAGAATCGCATTGCGTGCGAAGCCATGATTGGAAACGGGAGTAGTGCGGAAAAGAGGGCTTTTGTCGCGGCTGCATGCACCAGCGGAGGCAACCTCCGACTGCAGCTCCACAATCTACAGCTCCGATGGCAAATCTACGAGGACCCTTGGGCGCCCGAGGTGCATGGCCCGTGTCATCTACAGATCTCGCGGTCTTTGTACCGGTACATCCCCTCTTTCTCAGGGGGTTTGTCCAAGTAAGGTTATTTGTGCGCCTACTAGCCGGGTGGATCCGAGGCGCTAGGCCAGGGACCTACATGGCCGGGCCACCGGGGCATGTCTTGGTGCAGCCGTGCCGCCCCTGGCGCCCCGTGCCGTCCTAGCGCCAACCTTTCTGTACTGTAGATACCTTATGCACGACACCTGGCCGACGATGCCGACAACAACCCCCGAGCTGTCCACATCAGATACATTGACCAACTCAACCTACTGGACCCAGCACCCGGTCACTCGATGGAACGTTACGACCTCGAGCGTCGACGAGGCCTGGCCGCCCACCAAGACACTCGAGGGCCAATCTGACCTATGCAACATGTGGCATTCCGTCGTCCCAGGCAACACTTGCCAGAGCATTCTGAACCGCTACGGTCGTGTAACTCGGGACGAGCTCATCGCCGACTACTGGCTCTGCGTTGGTGTGCAGAACCAACACGGCAACACAGACCTCGAATGGGAGACTGCGCAGCCCGACTTTACGCCGCCTCCCGAGCCTACCGAACACGTGTTCAGCACACTGCCTGCGGTCGACACGAGCTTCAGTCCGAGCCCTTCCCACGGGCCTATGCCCTCCAACTGCCGTGTCTTCCACCAAGCCAAAGCCGACCAAAACTGCGACGCTATTGTTGCGCAGTACGGCTATTTCTCCCGCGAGCAGTTCTTCGAGTGGAATCCTGTCCTGGAAAACAACTGCAACGGTCTCTGGCTTGACAATTGGTACTGTGTAGGCGCCTTCAATCCAGGCGAGCTCCCCCTGCCATCGCACCAGAGTGCCCGGCCCACCTCAGGCGACGTGCCCATCGGCTTCCCCAACGACTGCGCCAGGTGGTATCTCACTACTGGCCGGGAAACATGCGCCGAAATTGCGACCATGTTTGGGAGCTTTGACGAGGAAGACTTTGTCGCGTGGAACCCTTCCGTCGGTGGTGGTGGCTGCGGCGGCATCCAGCAGGACAAGTGGTACTGCATCGGCCGGCCTCACACGCCTACGACGCGCACAGAGGGGGCCACCACGCCCACAAGCACGGAAAACATGCCGACTGGGATACCGACGCAGTCGGGCATCACCTCGATGTGCTCGGAGTACTGGTTCGTCGGTGCTGGAGATACCTGTACCGGCATCGCCCGCCGCGCGGGGGGTGTCGCTGAGCGACTTGTACAGATGGAACGCTGCGCTCACAGAGCCCTGCCTCGGCCTCGAGGCAGACTACTACATCTGTGTTGGGACCGATGCCATCAACGAGGAGCCTAGCCAGACGGATGCTCCGAGCACTACGAGCAGCACCAGCAGCATGACCTCAACCGCAACAGAGCCCTCGGAGGCACCGATTGAAACGCCTTCGCCAGTGCGCGACGATATGGCCGCGGATTGCGTCCGCTTCTATCTCCATCAGCCTGGTGATCTGTGTTACTCCATGGCATCCTATGGTGGCATCTTTTTGACGTAAGTTGAATGCTGACGGCGCAGCTGTCATCCACCACGTTGCGATGCTGACACTATCCCCTTATAGACAATTTTACGAATGGAACCCAGCTGTGGGAACCGACTGCCTCAATCTGTGGCCGGGCTACTTCTACTGCATCGGTGTGAGCGGTCCGGCTCTGACTATGACCGAGAGGCTTGCCATTCCGACATAGTTTTGGTATGCTTGCGGTAGGTAATGGTATAATTCCAAACCATTATGTTCGCGATTTAAGCAGTTTATAACAATATCCAAAAGTAGCGTGCATTCAACTGGTGATGACTAGTAGTTTTACTTTGTAGACGATGAAAGTTCACGATCGCTTCGCCGTGCTCCGAGGACGGTCGCATGATAACACTCAGCCCTGACCGCCTCTGTACTGTAAACATTGAACATTGCAGAACTTCAATGCTCCGAGTATCTAAATGCCGCAGTTATGTACGCTTATAGGCGGCTCTTCACCCATGCTCAACCAGTATCCAGAGCTGAGTTTGTTGACTGCGCCGTCCTCGGGGAGCGGGAGGCGCAGAGGTGGCATTGGATAATTCTCGAGACGCCTGAGTTGGTTCTCGGGTGACTCGCTGTCCAAGCTCCTCCACTTCGACCATTCCATTTTTTCTGTGGTGGGTGGCTCGAGTGGATGGTCGGCGAATCGATTGCATTCGCACGCCCAATACTCGTCAAACGGAAGCTCGACTACCATGTCACGCAACTTCATGGAGCGACAGAAGCCATCCAACAGAGGTAACACAGGGCCTTCTAGTAACGCAGGTATCCTCGGGGTCCTGCACAGTGATAGGCAAAGGCTGCGAAGGTTGCGACAGTGCTTTGCAACATGGCCAAGAATGGGATCAAGATGGTCCAAGTCCCCGGTCAGTCCGCCATCGTCATCCTGAGTATAGCGCGAATAGGCGGCGATCTCTAGGGATGGTATAGATGCGAGTCGAGCCGGGACAATGAGCCGAGGGAGGTTCATGAGCAGCTGCTCGCTTCTGATGAAGATGCAATTGGTAGAGTATAGAATGTCGATACCTTCGACATAGCTGAAGCTGTCAGCAAGCTATTCATCTCAGTTCAGATCAGGCCAAGCGCCCTGATGCGATAGTTGACATACGCCTGTCTGCATGACTGCAGAAACCCCATGATGCCAATTCTAAAGCTCTCGGGGCCGCCCCTGTGTTTTTGGTGATTTGGGTTCATGCACGGGTCGTGACATGCTCCCGTCCATGCCCAATGTCTCCTGATGCCGGTTGGGAACGGCCAGGGTTCGGGATTGCGTTTGCAGATACAACCCTGCCATTGCCAGATACTTTGAGGCGTTTTCGCATGACGCTCCTGACTGGATGGCAAGGCCGCACGAGGAGGGCCGACTTCAAGGGCCATGTGGACAGTGCGATTGCCAAAGGCTGTGACGAGAATCTCTCGGCGGATGTCATCGGGCAGCTTGGTGAAAAAAAGGCATGCTGGAGGCTGCCGTTCGATAGATATTGTGTCACTGCCGGGTGCGTCTTGCAATGTAGGAGTGAGAGGGCGCCGTATCGATGGCAAAAACGGTGGCAAATCTGAGGTTTTCTGTACAGGCCCCTTTTTTCCACGGATACGCTTCTTGAGCCACGCACTGAGTTTAGCCATACTGGAATGTACCAGACCGTGGAAACAGCAGGTAAGAGGCGAGGTGTGGATGATCAAGGGAAATAAACAACGGGATGGCAGGCAATTCTCAAGTCGGGTTGCGTTGGTATTGGAGTCATCAGCTGCAGGGCCCAACGCCACTAAGCACGGAAATGGATCCTTTAAATTAACAATTGGCAGGTCGACGACCGAAGCTCGGCATTGAAGGAGTTCATGCAAGCCATGAATAAGCTGAACTGGATTGCATAACCGCATCCCTACCTGATAGTCAGGTGCTTGTTGGCTTTGGCTGAGATTGGCATGCGGTCACGTGACAACCCCAGCCCGACTTGAGTTTCAACATGCTGCGGTCGTTGTGGTCTCCAAATGAGGAGAGACCAGCGGCGGCAGGGCGAAGCTGTGTCCAGCGCTTAGAGGAGTCGGAGAGCAAAAATTCGCCCAGCACGGTACTCGCTTTCGATGAGCCTTCGCCTTGGCGCAGAGTCATTCCTGCATGAGTCCGGATGCTGTATTCATTCGACTGGTATCCGCACTACCATCTACGGGTCAAGGTCGGTGCAGGGCTGCCTACAGGGTAGTCATTGTAGGTGTCTTGACACGGACCGGACTGCTGGACCAGACCTTGTGTGCTCCCAGTCTCCGGTCGTCTCTGGTCCCCTACACCTGGCTTAACCATGGGATCCCGTATTTTCCACTTGGTATGGCCGTAAGTGCTAAACGTCGCTTCACTTGCAAATACGAACAGGGTGTCAGCCCGAACCGTATAAGATATCCCAATGACCAGCTGCGATTTCATTCCACATAAGACGGTCGCTGGCACGTCTGACTCTGTTTATTAGGCACACCTCTCAAAGTTGAAGATACCGTAAGTACAGTATGTAGTCTGGGTTGTGAGCACAGCTGAAGGCGTAGGATGCAGCTGTGCTTATCAGGCTTATCAGCTGCATAGGTGCCCTCTTGGCAATCTTGGCACCGAGTCTCTCAGCCCCTCCAGCTGGTCAGGCCAAGGTCACTTACCACTTGTGCCCGGTGGAACTCGAGCTGCATCCGTTGACCACCATTCCATCCAGTACCTTTTGCCAGCATTTGCTCACAACGCGCGCTGCGATCGGCAGTGTTCGTCCTTCATAATTTATCGCAGCGCTGGGCCCGCCCTGTGCATCCCATTTCCAAACCGCGCGACGTGCATCATCGCCACGGCTGCACACCCCTCCCACTGCGATTGCCCTACGACCATAACAAAACCTCCCAAGACGTCCCCGCGTTGCCGTTGCGCGACGCCCAGCCGACAAGATGGCGCGGGTCTACGCCGACGTCAACCAGAGCATGCCTCGCAGCTACTGGGACTATGACAGCGTCAACATCAGTATGTCCCTGCGCGTCTCCTGCTGATTGCCAGTCAATCACCGCGTGCCCTTGACTTTTGCCAAGTAGTCTGACCCCGCAAAATAGGTTGGGGCGTCCTCGAGAACTACGAAGTCGTCAGAAAGATCGGTATGTTTGGATTCCCGATGCCTGCTCAGCCCCATCACTGCGGTCCTTGCAAACAGGTCGCAAGCATTATCTACATGGGCCCATCCCGCTGACGCAACTGGACTAGGTCGCGGAAAGTACTCTGAAGTCTTCGAAGGAATCAACGTGGTCAATTACCAAAAATGCGTCATCAAGGTCCTCAAGCCAGTTAAGAAGAAGAAGATCAAGCGAGAGATCAAGATTCTGCAGAATCTTGCAGGCGGGCCAAACGTAATTGCGTTGCTGGATGTCGTGCGGGACTCGCAGGTGGGTGTTTTTTTCTACCACTCCCTCTCCCGGATCATGTGTGATTAATTCGTGGTTGCAGAGCAAGACGCCGTCTCTCATATTCGAATACGTCAACAACACCGACTTTCGGAGTCTCTACCCCAAGTTCAACGACGTCGATGTACGCTACTACATTCTCGAGCTGCTGAAGGCATTGGACTTCTGTCACAGCAAGGGCATCATGCACAGAGACGTCAAGCCTCACAATGTCATGATCGACCACGAGAACAGAAAAGTAAGGACGTATCACTTCAGAAGAGGCTCAGGGTACTCACACGTGTAGCTGCGCCTCATTGACTGGGGTCTGGCCGAGTTTTACCATCCTGGAACCGAATATAACGTCCGCGTCGCTTCGCGTTACTTCAAGGGGCCTGAGTTGCTGGTGGACTTTCAAGAGTATGACTACAGCCTCGACATGTGGAGTCTGGGAGCCATGTTCGCGTCCATGATCTTCCGCAAAGAGCCCTTCTTCCATGGCCAAAGCAATTCTGACCAGCTGGTCAAGATTGCCAAGGTTCTGGGCACTGACGATCTCTTCGACTATCTCGATAAGTATGAGATTGAACTCGACACTCAGTATGATGATATCCTGGGTCGCTTCCAAAAGAAGCCATGGCACAGCTTTGTCACGTCTGAGAACCAGCGTTTCGTATCCAACGAAGCGATCGACTTCCTGGACAAATTGCTCCGCTACGATCACCAGGCAAGTCACCTGCTCTTGAGCGGCACATGACTCCATTGCTGACCTTTGTAGGAACGTCTGACTGCAAAGGAAGCCCAGGGACATCCTTACTTTGACCCCGTTCGCGACACTGAGGCATTCAAGCAAAGCTTGTCCAACGCCAACGGTTCTGCGAGCAAGTCCTAAAAGAGTAACGCCATTGTGGTATCCACGTCGTCCTGATGCGTCTCGACCTTACCAACCAGCCTGCCACCGCAGACTAAGCGCCAATCCACGCATGGGTTGGGGCTGACGTGGAGACAACGGGCATCGGTGTTCCTGTTGCCGTTGATGCGACTGTGGCGTGCAATTTCCGAGCCCTACCGAAGGCTGATGTTGGCAACTTTGATCGACTAATGCGGTTTCTTCTGATTCAAGAGACGATCGCAGGCACCGCCTCTTAAGACCCAGGCCAAAGCTTTGGATCTGGCGTATCTAGACACAACAGGCACTCTGGAGACGGTACTATCTCAAGGCAGAGTGGTCCGCATCAGCAGTACTATCACAGTTGGTCAGAGGCGGGTCAGGGCTGGTCAGTTTCTACATGATTAATTATTTTTAGCAGTTGGCGAGGGGTCGAGTGTTTATCGGGAAAGGCGTTCAATACCACAATTTCACATACTGTGCCCACTGAGTTGACACTGTCGATGGCTTTCTTGTTCTATAAGCAGGTGAAGCAGAAGTCTGCTCCGCACTGATATCCATCCACGCCGCATGTTCTCGGCTCTTTGCCAGCATGCTCCAACGCGCCGCTCCGGATTGACTTGTTCTTGCCTTTCCTCCTTACCGGCGTACGATACACTTCTGTCGTGAGAATGCTCGCTGTCCA
The DNA here is from genome assembly GCA_027569275.1 of Emericellopsis terricola. Taxonomy (NCBI): domain Eukaryota; kingdom Fungi; phylum Ascomycota; class Sordariomycetes; order Hypocreales; family Bionectriaceae; genus Emericellopsis; species Emericellopsis terricola. Next base: position 46,892 of record JAPDEU010000008.1, on the reverse strand, counting down.
GTTCCTCCTTGCAGGCGTCCTGCCTGAACCTCCCACCGATGCTGCTGGGCTGTGCCCGACAAAAGGGGCTAGATCGTCACTACGTAGCAGCTCATCCTCCTCCTCCATGTCATCAGCCGATAGCAAGGACACGAGAGATTTCCGAGAGGAAGCGGACCTCTTCATCTTCAATGCACTATGCCGAGGCGTGCTCACAAGGGACAGGCGCTGAAGCCTTCGCGAGGGACTCGATGACGCAACATCGGAATGGGGGGGAAGGTCGAGAGAGATGCCTGCCAGCGCTTGTTCGGGTCGTGGCGACATTTCAAGGGGAGGCAGCTGTGACTCGGCTGGGCTCAGGTGCTCCAAGTGGTCTGTTGAGAAGGGAGTTGCATCATCTGAGTCGGGAATACTTGGCTGCGGCACTTCTTGGGTTGGTGAAAGTGGTGGATGGAGATCGGCTGACTGCTCTTCAGGAGTGTAGTCCATATCCATGACCTCGTGCTCGGATGTAAGGGCGACATGCTGGGCCGCGGGAGTTTCTTGAACCACTGAAGCAGCCCCGTCGACTCGGGCTTTGTCAGGTCCCGTGGTAAGTTCCGCATGGGGGGCAGCAGATGGCGCACTGTCGGTCGTGGGTCCAGACAACTCGACTATGCCGTCTTGGCATCTTGCAGCATCATTCGAGGTCTCTTTGTCTGGATCATTGAGCGGCGTCGAATCCATTTGCTCCACTGGTGCTTGAGGTGGTTGCTCTTCGGAGGTGGCCAGGGATTTTCTTGGTCGGCCTCTTTTGCGCTTCGTCACCTGCTCAGACGGTTGTGGCATACCTGGTTCGGTGTTCCCCACGTTGGTCAGATATATAGGATCGGTGCAAATGCTGTTGCTCACGTTGGCCGAGGGGATGGTATTCTTCCTCGGCCGGCCTCGTTTCCGCCGCGCTGGGCAAATACCATCACCCTCGGTGGAGTTGCCAGGCTCCCTAGCTGCCAAATGATCGGCTTGCGCGATGCACAGTGCTTCATTCCCTGTAGAATGGGTTGAGCTTCCCAAGCCCAGCAAGTCCTCTCCAGAACTGGCAGCGTCTGTAGCATATTCTGCGAGTTTTACAGTGCCACGAGGCACCTGCCCGAGTGTTTCCGGCAGACCAGCCGAGTTCATGCATCCTGTCGCAGCGATGGAGGCTGTCGATGTTCCGAGATCATGTTCATGTGCGACCGCCAGTCTGTCGTCAGGTTTAGACTCTGGCGTGGGCCCCTGGACACTCGAGTTGTGCGTTAGACTGTCTGATCCGCTGAATTTGGAACTATGGGCCGAGGCAGACTCTCCTTCTGACGTGTCGAGCTGTCTTTTGGAAAGGGCCTGGACTTGAAATTGTTCGCGTAGATGCTGACCCAGGACAGCCGTCCCTGACACATAGCCACATGTTGCCCCTGCATCTTGGCCTACAGCCACCGTGGGCTCGTGAATCGTAGCTGTCGCAATGCCCGTGGCTATCGAAACCCCAGCGCAGTCTTTGGTAGGCAAGAAAAAAGGCAAGGTAGTCGTCTCCGTGGTTGCGGCAACGTTTTCAGTTGAAACCTCTTTCTCCCCCTCGTCTGCTGCCCCCGGGTCTGTGTGAGGTGCTGACTGAAGCAGCCCTGATTCTCCCACCAGCGAGCTTCTTACCGCTTGATCCACATTCATATCCTCTGCGTCTTCTTGGAACATTGAGATGGACTCTAACTCCGAATCGGAGATGGCGATTTCCTGACACGAAATTTCCTCATGCTCCATGTCCATGTCTGCATTTTCCTGACTTGAAGCGGGCGGAGTGGGAAGGTCTGGTTCGGCCGGTGTGTCCTCAACGTAATGGTACTCTTCACGACGAACTCGGGCTGGGATAGCAATTACGAAGCAAGGCGCCTTGACAACATCGCCAAATACGCTGTCTGTATCGCATTGGCGATATCCTCCCGAGGCCAATTCGCTGACTGTATCCCTACTGTAATCCTCTGTTGGTGAGTTTGACGCGTTTTCGCTGGTCTCTGCATCCTTGCTTCCATGAATGGTCGAGGGAACTTCGTCGGCACCCGTCGTACTACCTGGCTCTTCGTGTTTAGGCCAAGGTATCTTGCCCAGGAAATCGACTTGTCTTCGCTCTCTTCCCGATCGACGGACGCAGGCTGAATCCGCATCCTCCTCATTCCTCGTGTAGTCCAGCGACCTGTCCTTGACTGCGGTTGGCGTGGAATGAACATTGCGAGGTGTCCGGGGACCTGATGGGAAAGTGTCCCCCTTTTCCCCAGTACTGCAAGACTGGCCGAGTCGGGAGATGTGTTGAGGATCGGCTGACAAAGTCCCAATGGATCGCCGACGCGATGTGCTCCCAGAGGGGCGGCCTGCACGTCGTCTCACGCCACTGGCCTTGGTCTGGTGAGCATCCTCGGCAAAACCAGATGTCCATTCATCCTTGGACCTTTGTGGCGTTGCGATGGCTCTGCGGAATTTTCCCATAGTACTAATCCGTTTTCTTGGATAGGGTACCCAGTCATCTTCGTCGGTTTCGGGTGTCCATATCGACTTTGCCTCGTAGCCGAGTGCGCATTCACCGACTTGTTGCTTCCGTGGCTTTGGCTTCTTGCGTGAAGTAACAGGTGGACGCTCCTGGGATACTGATGGTGCATCTTCAGACTTGTTCGGAAGGGCCTCGCCTTCTTGCACCATCGTCGCTGGGTGATGAACGATACCAAGTCGCGGAATGTGAGCCAATCGATCTTGCTCTTGTTGCATCATGCGATTTGATTGAGAGCCTTTTTCCAACCCCGTCGCACTGGCTGTGTGGCAGCTCCAGTCGTCAGGCATCTCGCTCAAGAGAACACCCTCGTCCTCCTCTTCATCCTCGTCAACACAGGATTCCACGCCAAAGTCATCTTCCACGCCGAGATCAGTGTCATATCGCATGTTCCTGAGGTGACCGCGGTCAACGACAATGGCTCCTGTGTTGAGATCCAGCTCATCGCCCACGTCCTCGAAGTCACGGCTGTACTTGGCGATGATGGCAGCCATTGCTTTTTCGTACCGCGTCATAGCTCGTGCTCGCTTCCGCTCGAGTACGTAGTCAGGATGACGCATCTCAGACGCCTCCTCAGGCTCTAGCTCCAACTCATCGCCATCGTCTTCATCGTCGCTTGGATCCCTTTCATGGTAGGGATCATAGCCGGTGAGTCTGAGTCGCTTCGCCGGTGGCGATTCCATGACGCGACATAGAGATCACCCTCGCGCAAGTGACTGGTCCCTTCGTTCAAAAGGTGCTGCCGTTGCAGACATGCATGCGGTTTGGGGGTATTGATCCATCTGCGGTTGGTCGAGCAACGACGCGAAAATGCGCGGGTGAACCATGGGCAAGCGCGTTAAGAGGTCGCAGCACGCTCCAGCGAACGTCACGTCACCAAGTGGGGCTCCTCTCCCCCAGGTACCTCCAGCGTTCCTCTGGCGTCAACTTGAGCTCCAACAAGGTCCGCCTGTGCGAGGTAACATTCCTAGGTTCGACGAGCCTCACGACTCGCATACGTATACATTCTCCCTCTGCCTCAAATCGAGTAAAACGGCGCAACATCCATGCCCACGGCCGCAGCATGTACTGTCAAAAATGCCGCCAGCCACTGAAGCTGGACGGATCTCTCGAAGATCTAAACCCAGCCGCGTTTGACCTGCTGATCTGTATATCTATCGATGCCCCTGTAACTTTTTGAGGTCTAACATCCTCCCAGCCTCGAGCACTCCTCAAGGCGAAAAGACGTCTCCAAGTCAACCATATGCGAAGCCTCCCACGCAGACATCGCCTCGCAAAGCGCTTTACGAAAAGGTCTCCCGCAACAGCCCGCAGCCAACCTTCAAACGCCATCATGGCATCCCTCACCGAGACTCCGCCATGTCTTTCATCTATCTCACCGAATCGCAAGTTGGGCATGCACCCTCAGCCCCCGAGCAAGCCATATCACCACAGCAGGCACAGATGGAGAGCAACCGCAGTGGAACGGAACAGTCCTCGGGGGCCGACATGGGAAAAGTGAATCGCTTATTCGAGATTTTGTCCTCGCGATCGGATGTCGACCATCCAATATGTGTGGACTGCGGGGACATGCTGATTGAAGGTTTCCAAAAACGGCTGGACTCGGCCTTGAAAGAGCGGGATGCCTACGTAAAGCATTTGCGACATGTACAGGCGAACGAACCCAGCAAAGAAGAGATCAAGACACAAAAAGAAGCAACAAAGAAGGCCTTGGCAGACAAAGAGAAGGCCGCGGCAGAGCTGAGGAAGCTTGAGGCTGAGAAGGACAGTCTGGACTCCGAGATCCTAGAGCTGGAAGAAGAAGCACGCCAGCTAGACATTGCTGAGGAGGCGTTCTGGCGAGAACGTAATGAGTTCGCTGCAAAGATGGCCGAATTTCAGGCAGAGAGAGACAGCGTTAATGTCAAGTACAGCAACGACTCGCAGCTCCTGGAAAAACTACAGCGATCCAACATTTATAACGACACTTTCTGCATCAGCCACGATGGTAGTTTTGCGACAATCAACGGCCTCAGGCTTGGTCGTTTATCCAACAAGCCCGTCGACTGGCCGGAGATCAACGCAGCATGGGGTCACGCACTGCTGCTCCTGGTAACCGTCGCAGACAAGCTGGCATATAAATTCCAAGGATACGAGGCTCAGCCTATGGGTAGCACCTCCCGGATCATTCGATACGATGCGGCCAGTTCTGCGTCGAGTAGAGCGGGCCCCCGCGCCGCCGTGCAACCACCGCCGAAGAAGTACGTGCTTGAGCTTTTCAGTTCTGGCGATATGCCTCTTGGCTTGACATTTATGCATCGAAAATTCGACAATGCCATGGTGGCCTTTTTAGAATTGGTACGCCAGCTGGGCATTCACGTCGAGAAGCAAACAGAGGCGACTGGCAACATGTTGAGTTTGCCCTACCGAATTGAGGGTGACAAGATTGCGGATGTCAGCATCAAGCTCGGCATAGCACAAGACGACGGGTGGACGAAAGCCTGCAAGCTCACACTGACGTGCTGCAAGTTCCTCCTTGCTCACGCAGCCCACACAAGCTCCTCGGAAACCAGAACGTCTGGGTAATTAGTTGTTCTGTGGAACGTCTCGTTGTCGGTCGAATGGCAGAACAGCGGCTGTGCATTCTGGCTGATCGCAAGGCGTCCGACCACCATGCACACCGCCTGCAGCCCTACGGAGCCAAGACAAGCAACCCGAGCTTGTTGCTGACTCCTCAGTCGTCAAAGCTGAAAATGACAGTCACAGTGCAGCCACTATTGGTACAGCCAGCGCAGTACCCCGCTTTGGCTGCCTAGAATACTCGCCTCACTATGCAAGCAATCGCGTTGCGGATTGGACCCCAGTTGTCGTTCAACCTTGGTTCACGAAATGGCGTACATCCTCCCACCCTCCCAATCCCACAGGTCGCCTCCCCGTTGGCCTGGGAAATGCAGGAAGGCACATCGCGGTTCACGGTACAGGGGGGTCTGGAGCCTGGTGATGCCTGGTGCTGCCTGGTGCCGCCTGGGATCTCTCGGCTGTTGCCCACAGGAGAGTCAACACCACCTATATAATGAGCTTTGATCATCTCCTCTCTTGCCTGCCATTTGGAACAATACCTCTCGTCACCTGCGTCCAATACCGTGACTTCATCTTGGTACGGTGTGTAGCTTTCTGCAACCAACATGGCGGCCGAGCATGTGCAGGCCTTCGAAGACTTCGAGTCATACAGTGGCTCAGATGTGAGCTACTTTTCTGATGACGGTCGGCCGAGGAGATCTCGTCGACCTCGTCGCAACGCCCAGCCCAAACCGCGTTATATGAAGGTAGATGGCCAAGTGCCTCCAGTGGTTCATACGGTGGAGTATTTTGGGCGGCGCAACAATCTCTATGCTCGTCAGTCTATCTATTCCCTCTGCACCCTCTGTATCTTGAATGCTGACTGGCATAGTTCGGCAAAGCACCAAGCCTTTTCGCCGCATTCTTGAGTCGAAGATATATGCCCACGACCGACTAGATTTTGGCGAGGGAGATGGCGAGGGCAACGAGTCTCAGGAAAGGCCGATTCTCGAAATCATGACACATGTCGCTTCTCGTCGTGATTCGCGTGCCGCTCGTTCTTATCGTCGGTCGGACAGGGTGGTTCGCCGGCCCGTGACGGCGGTCTTCGGAAACGGCAACGCCAACGACTATGAGAGCTGCTCAGAGACCGATCCAGAGGAGACGGTCTCCCCTTTGACGGTCACGCGAGATGCCGAGATGATCATCTGGTCTGAGCATCTCAAGAACGCCCTGAAAGCTGTCGTGGCGTACTATCCCTTCTTCAAACTCTCTGAGGAGACTTTGAGGATCCCCTCGCCCTACCGGATATTGTATCATCATCGCCAAGAGCTGTCCGCGTATCGCGACAACCAGCCCCAGACGCACTCGGCACAATACGCAGCGACCACATCGGCTCATATTGACGTGCTCCTGGATTTTTTGGAAACAAACCAGTCCTCGGAGATCCGAAAGGAAGAGGAGCTCCACAAGCTCGATGTACCATTGGCCACCTTCAAGTACTTTTGGCTACTTCTCAAGCCTGGTTCCGTCGTCTACACGAAACGCTACAACATATGGACCCCGTATGTTGTGAGTAGCGTCACGTGCTCGCGGGATAGCGACCCCATCAGAATCAGTGGCTGGCTTCTCGAGTCGGGGGGTGCCAGAGTCGATCGATTCATGGAGTCTTTTACCGTTCCGCCCTGGATTGGGGAGCAGGCCGTCAGTACATTGCCTGTTGTTCCTGCAAAGTATTGGGCAGAGGATCTCGCCGCACAGAATGGCCTGCCCATGTATGAAAAGTGCATCGCCGAGGGCAAGATGTACTGGGACCTTCTCAAGGGACCAAAGTACATGCAATACGAAGGGCATTTGGTCCAGTCTGGTGACCGAGGGAGACACGCTCTGGAGCCTTCGGGTTTCATGTCCGGTCGCGTTGTGTGCGACATTCCCGGTCTGGAGAAGTTCATCAACAGTGGTAGTGGTCCGGCCCTGGACATTCCTCCACCACCCCCACATCGAGCTCGCGCCCCCGTTCGCCCACCCCCAAGAGACCATCTGCCAAAGTCTCTCCCGCGCTGCGGATGCGACAGCTGTGTTGAACTGAGGCCAGCTGGAAAGAATGACAGCCCCTGGGTCGGCTTCGAAGATCTTGATCCCATGATCGACAATCCTCCAGGAGATGACCTTTTCTACGTCCTGTTGAGCAACACGGTTCCTGGTTTCATCTTGGGAAGTCGACGCTGGGGCCACCTCAACATCGCTCATCTTCGGCCTGTGGAGACCGACAAGGATGCCTTCAAGTCGCTGATGATTGATGAAGACATTAAGGTCACAGTCAAAGCACTCATCGGCCAGTTTTCCGCCAATGCCGATGGCAACATCAAGCCCTGGGGAAATGACTTTATCAAGCACAAGGGCGACGGCCGTATCTTTTTGCTTCATGGCGAGCCTGGCGTCGGCAAGACATGCACCGCGGAGTGCATCGCCGAGCTGACGGGCCGACCCTTGTTGTCGCTCACGGCTGGTGATTTGGGCGTCGATTCGTGGCGTGTGGAGCAGAACCTCAGCTACTTCCTCGATCTCGGACAGCGATATGGCGCCCTCGTGCTGCTCGACGAAGCGGATGTCTACCTTGAGCGACGCCGCGCTCGGGATATTGACCGCAACGGCCTCGTGTCCGTCTTCCTGCGCGCCCTCGAGTACTACAAGGGCTGCATCATCATCTCGACCAACCGCGTTCGCGCGTTTGACAAGGCCTTCATGTCCCGCATCCATGTTGCCCTGCACTACAAGAACCTTCGCGATGAGGATCGCGAGCGCATCTGGGACAACAACTTTGACCGTCTCAAGCGCGACTCCCAGGGCAAGGTGCACGTGTCAGTTGCGGCCAAGGAATATGTTTGGGAGAGTCGCGACGTGCGTGACCTGGCTTGGAACGGCCGCGAGATTCGCAACGCGATGCAGACGGCGCTGGCCCTAGCGGAGGCAGAGGCGGCAGAGGAGGGCTTGGACAAGATCACGATCACGGAGAAGCACGTCAAGGCCGTGGTCAAGCTGAGTTCTTCATTCAAGGACTTTATCAAGGATGCCATGCCTGTTGACAGGCTCACCTCGTGAGCGCTGTGTGGGGCGTCAAGCTCTCGAGACGAGCTGATAATGATGAACGGCCGGTTCTTGTTTCATGAGTTGATTCCGTCAGATTGTCCATCAAATACATGCTTTGACCATATAAGTAGCTGTTCCTGTGTGCAGATGTGCGCCGTCGTAGCGAATACTGTGGTCGACAAACGCCAAGTCCCAGTCAGGAACGGAGAGCATTCGGAGGAGACAATGGCGTCTGATGAGACCAAGGGCAGGTCTTTTCCGCAAGAGATTGTCTTCAACGTGGAATGTTCCAATCGCCTGCCTCCAAGCGCTACGATCGTGTCATCGCACTGCAGCCAATACTCTCGCTCACCAATGACTGGAACACCAGAGAATGGGAGGACGCAATGATAGCTTTTATATATAGGCCAGGGCGCAGCACGTCCCTTTATATCTCTCCGTAAATAATCTGCCTCAGCTTCTCCTTTTCGCCGCTTTGCTCGCACATGTCCCTAAAGAGACTGCGTTCCTCCTTGGCCCAGAGCTCCTTGGGGGTGCCAAACTCAGCGGCCACGCCGTCCTTGAGGACAAGAATCCTGTCGAAATCGACAATCGTGCTGAGACGATGGGCAATGACGATGAGGGTGCTGTCTGTAAACTCCTCGCGGATGCTGCGCTGGATGAGCGCGTCGGTCTTCATGTCGACAGCCGACGTGGCCTCGTCGAGCACCATGATCTTGGGCCGGGACACGATGGCACGGGCGAGGCAGAGGAGCTGCCGCTGGCCTTGGGACAGGTTGCCGCCCGACTCGGAGACGGCAGACGACAAGTCACGGAAGATGTTCGTGTTCTGGGGTGCGAAGGTGGACGCAGCTTCGGAGGCTGGCTCGTTGGCCGGCGTAGGCAGGGCCGAGTCCACCAGGTGGACTCGTGACAGTGCCTCGCGCAGTTCTGCGTCTGTACGATCATTGAATGGGTCAAGATTGCTCCGGATGGTTCCGGAGAACAAGACGGGATCCTGTGCAGCATCTAATGTCAGCAAGAGTGAAGAATGGACGGGGCAGTATTGTGTGGTGCCCACCTGGGGTATGATGGCCAAGCGCGACCGCAATGCATGGAGGTCGATCTTTGCAATGTCAAGCCCGTCGATGGAGATGGTGCCTGATCTAGCCTCCAAGAAGCGGAACATGGCCAACGTCAGTGAAGACTTTCCAGCACCTGTGCGTCCCACGACGCCGATCCGTTCATTGTTGTTGACACGAAACGACAACCCCTTCAGCACAGGCGGCAGATCGGGGGCGTAGGCCACCACGAGATTGTCCACCTCCACACGCCCCGACGTGGGCCAGGCAGCGGGCGGCTCCTGGCCGTCCTGAGGTTCGGTCTCCACTTGGTAGTATTCAATGACACGCTCCGCCGCGTTCATGTTGAGCTCCAGGTTCGAGTAGCTGCGAATGGCCAAGATCATGCTGATGGAAAAGTCAAGCGCAAAGGAGAGCGTGAAGCCTGCCATGGCCGCGTCCACCTGAGGACTGACAATCACAATGATGCCAATCGTGGTGGTGAAGACGGTGCCAACGAGAGACATGCGGACGCCGAGCCATCGGTTGACGTTCCACATGTAAACGCTGACAGAGTCCCACATGTCCAGCGCCAGGTACATGCGATCGATGTACACGCCTGTCTTCTGGAATCCGCGGAGGGTGGAAATGCCAGACAGAGTGGCATTGAACAGCTCAAAGACGGGGGACTTGCTCGTACTCTCAAGCCGCTTGAGTGGGCGAGCGCCGTCCAGATACTTCTTACCAATGGTACCTGCAAACACGATGAGAACGGCAGCCAGGGGCAGAATGTACGGCGAGACTAGCGTGGCAGCCACACACACGCCGCCGAGAGTGAGGACGTGCCAAAAGAGCATGCCCATATCCATGGTCAGGCGCTGGTCGATGGTGTCAAAATCCGACGTCAGTCGATTCAGAATACGCCCGACAGGAACCGTGTCCAGCCAACGGAGAGGCGTGCGCATGACTGTGTGCAGGATCTTGCTAAAGAGCACGCGGGAGCCCGTGATGCTCAAGACAAAGCCCCAGAAGAAGCGCAGCGTCCCGATGAGTCCAGCTGTCACAGAGAGAGCCACGTAGATCGAGAGGTAGAATCCAAGGTTGTGGCCGGCTTCCGCCACAAGGGGTCCGGGGTGGGCGTGGAACGTCGATTGTTGGAGCGCAAAGGCGTATGCGTAACCGTGCTCTTGATGGGCGTTGGCGGTCACTTGTTGCTGTTGCTGGTCCTGCCCCTGACCGCCTGTCCAGATACGCACCCACCATCCTCTTCCGACGTTGGTTGCCTCAAAGGCCACATAGACGACGGCCAAAATCATCCAGAGGAACCAGCCACCGCAGTCGCGCACATATGTCATGTACACATGGCCCTTGACGGTTCCCGTCTCGCGAGTCTCGTCTTGGATGAACTTTTTCGCATCTGGAAGCTTCGCAGGGTCCTCTGGGGCGGGTTTGCCGTCAATTTCAACACCGTCATCAGGCGTCTCGGTGACAGAGGTTCCTGAGCTGACAGCAGTAGACTGTTCATGGCTCTTGATGCCCTCGATAATGCCTTGTTCTTCCAGCTCGGAAATTAGGCCGGCGTGGAGCACACTCCCCTCACCAAGCTCAACAAGGAACTTGGCTAGTGGCTGTACGAGGCTCACATGATGCGTGACCAAGATGCGGGTACGGTTGTGGCAGATGGACCCTCCAATGCACTTTTCAAAAATCTCACGACCAACGTGGGCATCCACGGCGGAAAAGATGTCGTCCATGATGAGGATCTCGGCGCGCGAGTAGATGGCGCGAGCGAGCGATATCCTCCACTTCTGGCCTCCGCTCAGGTTGATGCCATTGGCGCCCAGCTCAGTCTTGTCCCCATCAGGGAGGATCTCAAGATCCTTCTTGAGGGCACACACATCGAGAACCTGGTTGTACCGTGATTCGACCATGGGCAGCCCAAAGAGAATGTTGTCCCGCAACGATGCGCTCTCCAGCCACGGGGTCTGGGCGACGTAGGCCATGGAGCCGGGAAGGATCCAGTTACCTAGGTGCGCCTTATCGTCGTGACGCTCTGCGGGCGCTGCGGTGGGGGGTATCGTGACTTTGCCATCGAGCAGATCGACCTCGCCGATGAGGGCGGAGAGAATGAGGCTTTTGCCGGTTCCAGTCTTGCCAGAGATGACAGACAGCTCGCCGGCTGGGAACGCAAAGTTGAGGTCCCGGAGAATGAATCGATCATCATCATCAACCTCTTCGTCTACGGGCCATGCAATCTTTGCATCGACAAAAGACACCGACGGTCCTTCGGTCACAATCTTGCTGATCTCGGGACCTTGGAGATACTCGTCCACGCGACGCACGGACACGAGCGTGTCGAAACCCACCGTCAGGATCTCGGGTAGCGCACTGAGAGTGGTCTCGAGGGACTTGAAGATGCTGATACTAACAAAGGCAACCGAGGGAGTCAACTCACCGTTCAGAACGGAGTACGAGGCCAACGCAGCGGCTGCGAGAAGAATGGGAGCTGCCACCCAACAGCCAAAGATAACAGTATCCCCAAGGAACATGCGCCACGTCAATTTGAGCTCCTTTTCTCTGGTGTCGAGAATGCGCTTCTCCCATTGTCTCTCGAGGGCGGCGAACTTGATCTGACGCATTCCCTGCAAGGCCTCGTTGATCACGGCGAGCTTGCCGTCACGAATCTGCATCAACTCGCCAGAGAGCCGCACATATCTCTTGGAATAGTGCGTGTTGAACGGTAGCATCACAGCCCAACCAAGCATGCCGCAGATGAATGGAATCCAGCCAAGCAAATGGATGAGAAAGCCCGAGTACACGATGAGTTTGCCGAGGCTACTGATGATCACAAATTGGATGGCGCAGAAGTTGGAGATGCGTCTCGTGTCGACGCCCACGAGATTGACAATGGCTTGACGTGATTTGAGGACGCTGGCGGCGTCAGGTGCGGCGGATGATGGGTCCTGCTCGCCTGTAGCAGGCTGCTTCGCATCGGTGTCTTCGCTCGACTCTGCCGCTGGAACCGCCTCCACAGCCTCCTGCGGTGCTTCAGTGGCAACAAGCTGAGGAACCTGGGTCTCGGCCTCAGTCGAGTTTGCGGCCTTGTCGGCCGATTTGACATTTTTGCGGCGCAGAGATTTCTCGTAGATGAGTGCGGACAACTGCGCCCGGAGAGGCTGGGAAATCATCGTGATGGAGTAGTAATTGACCCAACCATCAATCCACTGCTCCGCAAAGGAGAGAAGGCCAAGTAGAAGCACGAGACCCCAGAGGAGTCGAGATGGAGAGCCTCCGCCGCCGCGTTCCTGCAGGTGGTTGATGAGCTGCAACATTGTCCAGAAGGGGCCGACTCCAAGGATACACCTGAGTATGGTGACGCTCCATTGCAGGGCGAGGCGCCACCTATAGCAGTGGAGCAGCGACAACAACAAGCCCCCCGAGTAGTTGTGTGATTTCCAGTCCGACATGACGGCGTCCGCCCGGTTGTAGTGGTCCGGCTGGGGCACGTCCTTTTCCTCGAGATCGCCCTTTTGACTAGCCAGGTCGAGGAGGGGGCGCGTCCAGGACCAAGTGTAGCGGCTAAGGAAGGAGGTGGTCCATTGCGCGTCTACGGGCTGGTCGCGAAAGTAGACCTCTGGTCGTCGAGGAATCGATATGCTGCCAACGAGGGTGACCAGAGCCGCCGCGATATTGACCATGCGGAGGATCCAAGCGACATCGTTCCTGCGGACAAGGCGGTCACCCACATCAAACCCTTGCAAGACGACGGCGATGAATGTCACAAAAGCTGAGCCGAATGTCCACCGACTGGTATCGTGGACCTCCACAGGGGCGTGCAGGGCCCCGATGAGAATGGCTTGCAAAAGGATGAGGCCCCACGAGGCGGAGACCAGCCAGTTTTCGTAGAACAGGCCATCGCGCGCTGGGTGGAGGGTGGTGAGCACCAAGATGGCAAGGGAAGTCCCTAATCCAGCCGCCGAGGAGAGGAGGATGACGACCCTGGGAGTGCGATTGGAGAATCGGGCGATTGCCTCGGGGGTGCTCTTCCCATTACAGTCCTCATAAAAGTGATCTTTTGGGGCTCCTTTGCGAATCTGTTTTACTACAGCGGCGACTGCTGGCAGCGTGAAAAGAGCTGTAAGACAGAGGCCAGTCGCAGAGTATGGCAGTAAGGCCGTGTGCTCCGCCAAGACGGCCATGTCTCGACCCCCCTGAACGATTATGCAACGCTCAGCCAGGTTTGCGCAACACGCAGTGACACGGTTGTCTGAAGTAGAGCCAAGTCAAACGTCGGATTCGGACACCCTTTCGTCGTTCGACGAGCAACGTGAAGCGTCCAAAGAGTGAATCCTTGCGAGGCCCTGTGTGCGGGTCAGATCACTCTGCATCGCAGAAACGGTCTTGATCATCATTGCCTGGGATCCATCCCATCGCCCTGGTATCACGGCAATCGGCAACGAAACTGGGGCGGTTTGCGCGCGCAGGTCCATGCAGGGGAAACGCGCCACTGCCTGATTTGGCCTCACGTAGCAAATATGAAAGCACTTCGTTGGCCACGATTTTTGGGGTGAGACGCGGATCTGACAATCAATGCCCGCTCGCTGAGGCACATTGTAGGGGATGATGACTCTACTTTCAACTGACTCCACTGTTGGACCTTTCGAGGTACTGTAGCACTCTCCATGTTTCTGAACTTTGAAAAGTCCCGTTCGTAGTCACGCCTTCAGGACGTAGTCAAAGGTGAGTCATGCCGTGACCCCAGCTCTGGGCCCGGTGGTGTTGGACAAGCATCCAGCAAAGTGGCCCTGTCTCAATTATTGTAGGAAGCTGCTGGCTGCGTCAAGTTGCTGACATGGAGGCGGCACAAGGGTGGAAGTAATCAGCCGGCGATCGCAAAGGGGAAGGCGCGCAATCCCGTCCAGGTCGAAGCGGAATGCACCGCAGCGTTCGGTAGAAGAGAGAGGGTGTGTCGTGACCAAGGTGTAATGTAATCATTACTGCAGGAGGCGACAACTTGGATTGATGCAAGACGCTGTAAGCGAGAACCCAGTGATAGCGAGTGGCTGCTCGCGTCCTGCAGAACCGGTGCGTCCCCGGTACGATACAGGCTATAGACGCAGCCAGTGCGTTCAGGGTGGTGTATCTGCACTTGCTTGAGGTGTCAGCGTCGCTCTGCTAACGTTACTTGTGGGAGAGGTCCGGTGCTCACACTACGGGCCAACCGCGGCAACCAAGCAACAAATGAAGCAATCAGGATTCACTGCATCAATACCTCAGCGAGATTGCAGCACTTGGCGGTGGATTTTGGGTGACGCGCGTGGCCCCACGACCTCTGGAGCGCCAGTGTTCGCGAACTACCTGAAGGCAATCGCACGCCTGCACACGCCTGCTGCCGCGCCTCTTGGAAGGAGGAGCAAGTGCGTCGATTCCGGACCGTCGCGACTTCCGCGATCCGGGAGCCTTCAACCTCATCTCACGCTTGAATAAGTACTACTGTAGTACCTTGGGCACAGCAACTCAGTTGGACCATTCCATTCTTCCGGGCGGATCAAACTTCATCGCCGCCCGCTTGACAATTCACACAATTCGTTGTCCCTTTTCCGCGACCCCACGAACCAACCCATTGGAGCACCCAAGCTACATAGCTGCAGCTGCTTGTGCAGGTCCTCGCCAGCGACGACCACGACGACCACGACGCGCCGCGCGGTCCTGACGGCCAGACTGATGCCGCTGGATGAACCCTCCAAACCCCAACGATGAAAGCTGCGCCACTCATCATCAATTGGCACGACCAAAACGCCCCAATCTATTCAGCTCACTTCGAGCCCAGTGGAAAGGGGCGTTTGGCGACGGCAGGAGGCGACAACAATGTCCGACTGTGGCGTGTGGAGAGCGACGGTCCCGATCGCAAAGTAGAGTACTTGTCGACGCTGGCCAAACATAATCAAGCTGTCAATGTCGTACGATGGGCTCCCAAAGGTCCGAACCTTTGTCAAATAGACCATGGAGTCCCTTACTAACATCTTTCTAGGCGAGATGCTCGCTTCGGCTGGCGATGACGGGAACGTTATCCTCTGGGTTCCCAGCGACACACCACCCGCCCACTTTGGCTCCGAAGACCTCGAGGATAAAGAGTCGTGGCGTGCGAAACACATGTGCCGCTCCAGCGGCGCCGAGATATACGACTTGGCATGGTCGCCTGACGCCGTTCACTTCATCATAGGCAGTATGGACAACATAGCCCGGATCTACAACGCCAGCACAGGTTCGTCCACGCACCCCCCAGGGCATGTCCACAGCATCTCCTAACGCTCTCACCAGGAACGCTCGTTCGTCAAATAGCAGAACACAGCCACTACGTGCAAGGCGTCACATGGGACCCTCTCAACGAATACATTGCGACCCAGTCCTCAGATCGATCCGTTCACATCTACTCCCTCCGAACCAAAGATGGACAATACACACTCGGGACCGACGAGAAGGCCTTGAAGCTAGCAAACCATCTCAAGGCGGACCTGCCGCCTCGGCGCATCTCCCCGAGCAGCCCAGTCCCTCCAGAGTTCGGTCACAGGGCCCAGCTGCCCGTTCTCGAATCA
Organism: Emericellopsis terricola; assembly: GCA_027569275.1. Lineage (NCBI taxonomy): Eukaryota > Fungi > Ascomycota > Sordariomycetes > Hypocreales > Bionectriaceae > Emericellopsis > Emericellopsis terricola. The sequence goes on along the minus strand of JAPDEU010000008.1, from coordinate 31,095 downwards.
TCCGTTGGATCGCCGCCGACATTGTCAGCGCCCGACACGCCCACCTCCACATCGCTCCCCATGAACCCCCCGAGCGCGGTCAGCCACAGCAGGAGATCGTCCTTCTCCTCTTCACGGCGGAGCGTGTCGCCCGCGCCGTCTATGCCGCTCCCAGCCGTCATGCCCATGGCGGTGGAGGCGTCACCAAAGCCTCACTCGCTCTCCACGTCCGCGACAGTCGGGACGGGCATGAAAAACGCCCACCTGTACGCCAATGAGACACTGACGTCCTTCTTCAGACGCCTCACATTCACACCAGACGGCAGCCTGCTATTGACGCCATCAGGGCAGTATCAGACCCAACACCACTCGGGTGACAAGGACGTCAAGCCCAGCACAGAAATCATCAACACTGTGTACATCTACACAAGGGGCGGCATCAACAAACCGCCAGTCGCCCACCTGCCAGGCCACAAGAAGCCCTCCGTCGTTGTCAAGTGCTCCCCCGTCATCTACACACTGCGGCAGACCCCGCCAGTCACCAAACATATTACCATCGACACATCATCCGGAGACGATGCCATCCCTTCCTTGCCAGAACCAGTGTCCATACCAGCCTCCAAGGTCTCGGTCATGGACCCGCCGCCACCTCCCCCGTCCGCATCGTCAGAGACCAGCGCTCCGTCGGCGCTTGCTCAGGCAGCGGATGCAGAAGCATCCACGCCAGGCCCCAAATCAGCATTCTCGCTAAAGTATCGCATCGTGTACGCGGTAGCCACGCAGGACGCCTTATTACTGTACGACACGCAGCAAAAGATCCCCATCTGTGTGGTGAGCAATCTTCACTGCGCCACATTCACTGATCTCGCTTGGTAAGCACGCTCGGCATGTTCGCTGTCGGAGACAACGTTTTGCTAATTGGAAGTAGGGCGACGGACGGCCTCACGCTCCTCATTTCATCGTCGGATGGGTTCTGCTCCACACTCACCTTTGCGCACGGCGAGCTCGGCGAGGTATACAAGGGTGAAATAGGACCCCCCAAGCCCGTCACAGCAACAGTGCCTTCCTCTGTGCAAAACACACCGACGCCAACACCTACCACGCAATTCGCGCCCCCTTCGCCATTCCAAAGCCACGCGAGCCAACATCGTGGGCCTGGCAGCTCCTTTACGGCGCCTTCGCCGCCGCCCTCCACTCTCCCGGCAGCGGCCACATCACAAAGACCACATTCGCCGGCTCGTTCCAACTCTACCTCGTCTGTCGCAACACAACCTTCCACCGTAAAGAACAATCCACCGCTCATTGGTGGCAGCGTCCCCGGGATCGCCGCGACCAACTCAGGCAAGGTGACCGGAGTACCCATTACGACGCCGCCTGAAACGCCGGGCACTATCGCTGGCAGCAAACGCGAGGCGAGTGAGAGCGAGAAAGAGGACGTCAAGGAGCCGAAGAAGCGGCGCATCGCGCCCACGCCCGTTGAGAGTTCCTGAATGCGGCGATCACAGCTCGAACAAAATTTGCATTGGGATTGACTTGGAGCGTTGCAACCCCCATGCGAGGATACGGATCGGAGCAACACACACAGGGGCCTGGATACGCGGCGTTTTTCGGGCAGCTCATCCGGCGTTTCGGAAGGGAGCCACAGGACAAAAGGCACGGGACATGGGCCGGCAGCCCTAAGTTCGCAAGTGCTTCATCTGAGGCTATGTATGTCTGGTCCACAGGCTTGTAATTACATGGGTAGGGTATTGACAGATATCGAACAAATCGCTCTCCAATCGTCCTCTGGCTCCCTTTTTCGCGTGCGTGACACGCTCCTACGTGATGACTGGGTTCCAGCCTTTTCTCTGCACGAAGTTTTTGACGCCTTCGTCGTGCAACACCTCCGCGCCCGTTCGGCCGGACACGATGCTCCTTTCGCTCTCGGCACCCCTGACGTAGAATGGATATCGCAGGCGGCATGCGTCCCCTTCAGTCCCGTCGTCTTGGTCGGCCGCAGTGGGATTGACGACCCAGCGCTTGCGCTTGCCAGGTTTGAACCCACACGCTGCTCGGTCCAGGGACAAGTACCACCTGCGCTGGTGCACGGAGCCGATAGTGTTGGACGCACCGGTGTAGGCATTGGTTCTCCGGACCTCCTCGTCTTCCATCTCGCGTATCTCTCTCTCCATGGCCGAGACGTCGTCCCGCGCCTCTTCGCCCTTGGGGATGATATTTTCGTCTTCCGAGTCTGCATGATCTTCCTCGTCCGTCGTCTCCTCGGGCTGCCGTGCACGGTGTCTGCGCCGACGCCGCACCGAGGGCTTCCTCGCCCGACCGGCTTCGTCGTCTGGTCTTGTGAGACGCAGGTTGACGACGTATCTCCGTGGCAGCCGCGCGCCGTGCAGTTGCAGCCTGATCTTGCGATTCTGAAAGGCGTCGTGGAGAAGCGCCTGCTGCGTCTTGGGCGGCGACGGTGAGGATGCTGGTGAGGCGACGGGCGATGAGGGGTCTACCTGGGGCTCATGCTTGCTCCGACGAGGCAGGACGGTGTACGTCCCCGTGTCCCAGATGAGCAGGGATCCTGTCTGGTCCGAGGCCGTTTCTATGAGGTGGTTCTGTCTGTTGCTCAGCATGCGGGGTGTGTGTGTGCGGGTAATGGAGCGTACCCAGAGACAATGGATGCGTGTTTCGGTCGCATTGCGATTCAGCCTCGTGCTGTTCACGTCCCCCGGCAGGCCGTACATGATGGCCCAGCTGACACTGCTCGTCTCGTTGATCTGCAGGCGGAGATCGTAGTGGGTGCCCGCGATGGGGTGGTCATGCTGGTGGATGACAAAGTGGGCGCCATCGGGCGAGTGTGCGTTGGACGTGTACAGTGATTTGTAGGAATGGATGGGCAGCGTGGGAATATCGGGACGTCTATGGTCTTCTATGGCCTTGGAGAAGGTGCCCAGATGGTCTGTCGTTGACGCGGCGCCTGCTTCGATAGCTGCTGTTGTACCTGGCTGGTGATCTTGGTGTAGCGATGGGGATGTTGGGGACGATTCTTCGGTGTTTGGCAAAGTGACCGTCCAGGTGAGATTGCGTTTCTTTACAAAAGGATTTGCGATGATCTCGGGACTCGCCGAACGCTTCAAGCTCATGTTGATACTACAAGGGCTGGGATTGATTGCAAAGGAGCGCAACGCATCATCAGACGATCTCGTCGTGGCTGCTCATGTGTGAGGTACAGGGTAGCCATGACAATAACGGACCCTACACGGGGCAATATCTGCCACAATGGAGGCGCAGCTTGCGCGATCATTCGTGCAAGATCAAGTATGAGCCAGAGCAGCTTCTGTTAAATGCGCCATGAAAATCAATGGTGACCCAGAGTCATGTCCAGTGATGGACTCTTAGAAGGGTAGATATCATGGATGGATGTGTGTGCAGTCACATGCAGAGATGATGGGCGGTTCACCTAGGGGACTGGAAATCACTAAGGCCGCCCATGAGCCCGTGATAGCTTAGTATTACCCCAGTAATTTAATATCCAATCAATGCAAAAGAGCCGTTGATGACAGGATCATTCGAGTCAGTTATACCAAGCACCGCAGGCACGCGTTCGCGCATCGCACCCCAACTGGAACTGGGGTCGGCATACCCGCAGTGAGGAGCCTCGGCAAAGTCGTGGACGCCCCCAGGCCGAGGAGGCAAACGTGAACCAGTGGCGCGTCGATTCCCCACATTTTGCCTTCTGTCCTCGGGCAGAGCATGGAAGGCGCGGCCTGGCCTCCCCCTTTGGCTTGGCAAAACTTCGCATTTGGAGTCCGCCCGTTGCGCACCGCCGTCAAGTCAGTCATTCAACCCAGACGATCCTTCACCCCACGATCCTTTGGCCATCATCTCTCTTTCCGTCCATCACCTCCCCATACGACCTCGACACATTTACCCGCCAAGACAGCTTTTATTCGCGAATCCATCGTCTTCGAGCATCGTAGACTTGTAGCGCATGCACCTCGACTGATCGCATCCACGCACGCGCGCGCTGGGTTGACCCCGGCTTTTCTTAGTCCGACGTCACCCCGGTCCGGTGGCAATTCCAGTCCTGCCTGGGTCTGTCCGTCTGTCTGCGACACACAACTCATCCTCACACACAATGGCCTCACCACCAAAACCCTGGGAGAGGCCTGGTGCTGCTGCGACAGGTACGCTTGCGGTCCCCCATTTACTTTCCTCCCTTCCCCATCGCTGACACATGATGGCTCCAGCCGCGACGCCCTCACCTGCCACAACGACTGCAGCAACGTCGACATCCACAGCCGCGGCTCCCCCCGTCCCTGACAGGCCTTCGTCGCTCTCAGCCACCGTCAACCAGAACGCGTCAGCCTACAGCCGAATGAACGCCTCACCGTACGGGGCGGGCGCCTACGGCGGTGCCTACTCGTCGCCATACTCCAGCCCCTACTCCCGCTTCGGCGGCGGTATGGGCGGCATGTATGGGGGAGGCATGTACGGAGGCGGCTATGGAGGGTACGGTGCCGGTGGCATGTATGGCGGAGGCATGTACGGTGGCATGCCAGGCATGATGGGCAATCCCAACGACCCCAACGACCCAAACAGCCTGACCAACAGGTTCAACAACGGGACGGCCGCTACCTTCCAAATGCTCGAGGGTATCGTCACGGCCTTTGGCGGTTTCGCACAGATGCTGGAGAGCACATACATGGCAACGCACTCGAGTTTCTTCGGTATGTGGATGAATACGGTTACACGTTTGATGGCTTGACTAACGTGACTACAGCCATGGTGTCAGTAGCCGAGCAATTCGGACACTTGCGAGACACCCTGGGGTCCATCCTCGGCATCTTCACCTTGATGCGCTGGATTCGGACGCTCATCGCCAAGATCACAGGTCGACCGCCGCCTGCCGACGCGACGGCTCTGACGCCGGCCGCCTTCGCCCGGTTCGAAGGCCGTGCCGTCGTTGGGCCCAACGGTGAGCCCGGCCCGGCCAAGGCCAGCCGCAAGCCGCTCGTCTTCTTCCTTCTGGCTGCCTTTGGGCTGCCATACCTCATGTCCAAGATGATCAGGGCGTTTGCCGCTTCTCAGGAAGAGGAGGAAAGGCGCATGCAGCAGCAAGCCTTGGCGCAGCAGCAGCCCATCGACCCCTCCAAGCTCGAGTTCTGCCGTCTTCTGTACGACTTCACCAACGTGCAGAACCCCGGTGAGCTGGAGGCGCGCAAGGGCGATCTCGTCGCCGTGTTGAGCAAAAATGATCCGGCCGGCAATCCCAGTGACTGGTGGTCGTGCCGCGCCCGCGACGGACGCCAAGGCTACCTGCCGTCTACGTACCTCGAGGTCCTGAAGCGTCCCGGGCAAGACCTGAAGCAGATCAAGGCCACGGCTGCTAGTGACAGCAGCAGGGCCAACTCGCTCACGAGCAGCGCCACGCTCGAAAAGCCCGTCTTCCCAGTCAAGGGGCAAGATGCGGAGAAGGAGTATGCAACCGTGGATTCTATGCAGAGAAGCCACTTTTATTCCTAGCGGGAAGGCCGTGCACTCGCCAAGAAGAGAGTCTCTTACGCGCCCACCAAGTCGACCTTGGACGTTGGCATGGCCCATGGTCGCTGGAAAAGGAGGAGGCTCTGTCCTACCAAGTCTTCACCCTCGTCCGAGCCGATTCTCGGCTCTGGCACGCAAACATATTGCTGGCCTGGCTTTGCACCCTTGCGACATACGAGGAGCAAGCCTTGACCGCAACATCAAGCACGATCCAAATTTCCTACCCCTTACCAAACGCGACAGGTCACAGCCTGTGTGGCGGAGCTAGCAGGGCACTGGCGCAAGAGAATACAATGATGACGTCGAGAGGCCACGGGCGGGGTGTGTGTATATTCTGTTGCAAAACCAAGACGGTAGTTATGGCGTTCGCCCAGTGTACAGCGTTTCATATATCTTTAATGGCACATGATTGCGATGCACAAGTCGTTTCCACAGGCTTTCTTGGGGACCCCCTCCTCTAAAGTTACAGATGCTAAGCCTAGCCCTCTGCATCGTACGCGTTCGACTTGTGCTTGGGCTGGAACTTGAAGCCTGGATGCACTGGACCCAGAAACATTTCTCTGCACAGAGTTAGTCACGGCTGCGTCTGAAATTAAAAAAAAAAAAAAAATGGCAGGAGGAGAAGAACCCACGTAATCTTGATCCAATCCAGGTAATTGTTGGAGGCCATGAGCGTTTCCAGCTCATTGCGACCCCGGTACGCCGGGGGCCGGTCGTTGAGGTCGGGAGGCAGCCTCTCGAGCAGGCCGATGGGGATGTAGCGGTGCGTGAAGCTCAGCCACTCGAGCAGGAAGCGCCTGGTGAACTGGATGCCGAGCTCGTCGGAGCCCCAGGCCTCGAGGCCGTACTTGACAAACTTCTCAACGTAGCCGAGGCGCTCCGTCGCCGACTTGTCGAGGTACTGCCCCTTTTCAATCTCCTCAAACAGCCACGGCTTGATGAGGGCGCCGCGGCCAATCATGACCGAGTCCACGCCCGCCTGGGCAATGTGCTGGTGGTAGTCCTCGTGGGAGTAGCAGTCGCCGTTGCCGAGGAAGTAGAGGTGGCCGCCGTTGGCCAGCGTGCTGGGGTCCGGCTCGGCGGCCGTGTCGGTGAGGTCGTCCTTCTTGTCGTTGTAGCCCTTGATGAGCGCCGCGCAGTCGGCGATGAAGGACCAGTCGGCCTTCTTGGTGTAGCGCTGCTCGCGGCTGCGGCCGTGAAGGGTGATGGCCGCGCAGCCGGGGGCGCCGAGGCGGGCACGCTGGTCGCGCGAGCCAAAGGCCAGCTTCTCAATGACCTGGTGGGCCGTCGGGCGGTTGCTCTTGACGCCCGTGCGGATCTTGGCCGTGATGGGGATCTCGCCCGACAGCGCGTTCATGCCGCGGATCATGCGCTCGAGCTTGCCGTGCGACTCGAGCAGGGCGGACCCCGCGCCGTTCTTGTACACCATGTCAATGGGGCAGCCGCAGTTGAGATCGATCAGGCGGAGATGGGGCACGAAGCGGCTGAGGACGTCGGCGACCTTGGTCGCGACCCACGGCTGGTGGGCGGAGATCTGGGCGCCGAAGCGGAGGTCGCGCCCGTGGTCGTACTCGTTGACAATGTTGGCCGTGGGCGAGATGGTCGGCGGGGCAATCTCTGTCTCGTGGGCTTTCAGGAGGGTCCAGTCGGCCTTGTACCCCTGGATCATCGGCATCCCCATGGCCATCTCGGAGTAGGTCAGCTGCGCACCGAGCTCGACGCACAGGCGGCGGAACGGCAGGTTGCCCTGCGTCGTGAGGGGCGCGAGAGCCGGGGTCTCTGGGCCAAAGTACAGGCGACGCTTCTCGGATGGCTTGAACGGTGGATCGACAAACTGAGCTCGGATGGCCTGGAGCTCATCCTCGGTGGCATCCCGGCGCGCCTGGTGGTACTGGTCGGTGATCTTGGACTGCTGGTTGAGCCATTGGATGTACTGGTCGGCCTTGCTGAAGTCCACGCGCTTGCGATTGAGGTCGGTCTTGACCTGCATGTCCACAATGTTGTACACGGCCGGCCTTTGCTCCTCGTCGTATTGTCCGCCTTGACCGCCTTCTGATGGGAGGGCGTCGTTGTCAAAAAGGCAGAGCTCCTTGCGGCCGTCTTCACGCTCCACCTCGCGCATGTGGCTCTTGACGAAGCGGCACTTCCAGCCCGAGGGACACTTGCCATGCACCGCGTAGACTGGGCACTGTCCGTCCCAAATCGTGACGTCTTCCCGGCGGCCTTCCTCGAGATACTTTCTCAGGTCGTGGCCCATCTTGCAGCGATCGCCATACTTGCACTCCCGCGGCGAGAACTCATTGGACGTCGCCCGACTGTTGCAGAGTCGAATGGCGTCGGCGACATAACCAAAGGACCGCTCTGTGTTCTGCCCGCCCTTGGACTTCTTCTTGTCCTTGCCTTTCTTGTCGCCACCCTTGTCTCGGTCGTCTCTGGAGTCCCGAGCGTCCCGCGCGTCTGTCCGCCCCTCCGCCTCGTCATCGTTGCTGGCCGCGGCACCAGCAGGAGGTGCGCCTGTGCGCTCAATGATGTACTCCTTCTTCACGGGAGCCACGCCTGTCCTGCGGTTGTCCGTCTTGGGCGCGTTCCCATTCTCCTGCTGAGCTGGTGCGTCATGTAGGCCGTTACCAGGAACACTGTCCGTCATGGTGGGATCGACTGAGGCAGACGGCTGCGTGTCGTCGATCCTCTGCCTCTTGGTCGCACGCTCCTCCTCTGCCGGTGGTGCCTGTTGCGAGGTCAGGTTGCTGGCATCCTGAGCAAGCTCGGCATGCGGCTGCTCGGCCTGGACCGAGCCCTCTTGGTCAGTCATACTCAAGTGCCTTTGAGCTAACTCGCTGATCTATTGGGAGGATCCGCTGAGGTTGACGAGATGCTGCTGAAGAAGGTGAATGAAATTCTGCTGGTGAGGTTCCACTTTTTGCTGCGCTACGTGAAAAGGCAGTCGCCCAGGCACTCGCCGTGAAGCTCCATCCGTAAGGAATGTACTCCCTCCATTGTTCCCTCCTTCCCTAGAGCACTGCACTTGACCTCTAACTCTCCTGCCTCTGGTTTTGGTAGGTTCTTTCAAAGGCGCCTCAGTTTTTGTCAGCTTTGCGTCGAGCGCTCGAGCTGCAGGGTGCAATGTTGTCTTGTGAACTTCATCATGCCTGGCAAATGAGACGGACTGGGTACGTCCTCACGCCCGCCACGGTGGGTTCATGTGCTAGCTCATGCGCGAATCTTCACGCGCTCGGAGCTAATTACTGTTTGAGATGTGCGTGTCGTGCGCCGACGACCCCACCGCGGCCGCTGGTGCAATTCCTCCGTGACCCTGAGGAAGGGGACTGAAGCTTGGGACGGCGAACATGGACCAACACATCCGTGGCTTTCATCAAGTTTGTGGGTGTGCTGGCTGCCTGACCATCCCCCAATCACTGCGCACCAAACAGCCTCTGTAGGGTGGCTCTCCAAGTCTCCGGTCCCCTGAATAAATGCCAGACGGCACGGCGTCATACGATGATCAGGTGTGCTTGACTCCATTCTGTGCCTTGCCCTGAGCCTTGAGTCCCGTTTCCAACCCAACCCATGCATTGTTGCAGCCAACAACTCTGGCTTTTCCGACAGAGCCGCCTCCATTCCCCTCCACGCCGACCTCCCCGACTCTCCAGACCCTCAATGACCTCCCTCGGGCCATGAGGAAGGCCACACAGTACCATGGCGGACTCGGGCAGGCCGGTCGATAGATCGCCCCTCAAGACAAAGGTCGTCCGTTCGGAAAAGATCGTGCCCAGCGCCGCGCAGAGCACGGGCAAAACAAATACGACCAGCACCACCGCCGACGACGGCTCTGACGAATCCCCCGGCCCCAGCCCTTTACCACGCAGCCACACCCCAGGCCATCTCGCCAGCAAGTCCGGCACTAACCACGGACAGCAGCCTCGACGTGTCACGTCGGAGCTCAGGCAACGCTCCCAATCCGCGTCTCACACATCCCCTCGACCCGCCACGAGCGGCAGCACGCCCCGACCGTCGCAACCAGCAGCCGACGTCGACAATGGCCACGAGAAGAGGGCCCTTCCCACCCGGTCAGCGTCCGGCATCACGAGCCAGCACTCGTCCTTGAACTCTACGATGCCCACCATCCCCACCCTCACCAGCGTCACCCGCCCGCCAAAAGGAACATATACACCCCACCCACCACTGCAAAAGCCTGGCGATGGGCCAGACGTCAAGCTCGCCCCGGCGTCCGGCATGTACTGGTCCAGGGCGCTGACATCAGGCACGCCCGTGCCCTCGTTGCGAGCGCACACGACCACGTTGATCGGGTCCAATGTGTACGTCTTTGGTGGGTGCGACTCGCGCGCGTGCTTCAACGACCTATACGTCCTCGACGCGGACTCGTTCTACTGGTCCAGCCCTCACGTCGTGGGCGACATCCCCGTGCCACTCCGAGCGATGACGTGTACGGCCGTGGGCAAGAAGCTCGTCGTGTTCGGCGGCGGGGATGGCCCTGCGTACTACAACGACATATATGTCCTCGACACGGTCAACTTTCGGTGGTCGCGGCCGCGGGTCATAGGGGACAAGGTGCCGTCCAAGCGGCGTGCGCACACGGCCTGCCTGTACAAGAACGGCATCTACATCTTTGGCGGAGGCGACGGCGTGCGCGCGCTCAACGACGTGTGGCGGCTCGATGTGAGTGACATGACCAAGATGTCCTGGAAACTCATCTCCAGCTCGGAGAAGGCGGCGCCGGGCACCAAGGACCTTCGCCCCAAGGCCAGAGGATACCACACGGCCAACATGGTCGGCAGCAAGCTCATCATCTTTGGTGGCTCGGACGGCGGAGAGTGCTTCGACGACGTCTGGGTGTACGATGTGGACGAGCACATTTGGAAGTCCGTCTCTATACCGGTCAATTTCCGGCGCCTGTCGCACACGGCCACCATTGTGGGATCGTACCTCTTTGTGATAGGGGGCCACGACGGGAATGAGTACTCCAACGACGTGCTTCTGCTCAACCTGGTGACCATGACCTGGGACAAGCGCAAGACCTATGGGCGACCCCCAACAGGCAGGGGGTATCATGGCGCACTATTGTATGACAGTCGGCTGATTATCGTGGGAGGGTTTGACGGAAGCGAGGTGTACAAGGACGTCATGATACTGGAGTTGGCCGTGCATGCGTACTATTCGCAAATTAGCCACTTTACGATTGAGGTCTAGGGGACTGTTGTAGCAGCCACTGGGCCTAGGAAATGTTGACGACGACGATGACCATAATGACACGCTTCACCGTGATAATGGACAATGTGCCCGTCTAGATCTCCCATTTAATAATTGCTTTCCTTGGCATGGACTGATTTCGATGCACAATGAACTAAACCAGCAAACGTATAGTGGTGTTCAAAAAAGCGTAGAGCTTATGCCTCTGACCGCATACAAGTATTTGGCTAGTGGGGAAATACATCATGATCAAGGACCGTCGCTATCAACATTCTGGAGTGTGCGAGAGCAGATTCACTAACTCGTCTTACTAGGTATTCATGGAGTTTCTATACGCCGCATACGAGGAGATAATGAAAAGAATGTTCGACATGTCGATGCTCGTGGTGGCGCTGGTGCTAGGGATGTGTCTGGTGATGGCGACTTTTGTTTTTTCGGCATGAAGAAAGAATGGCATAAGACAGCGACATGGAAGGATGCGATTCTCCCATGATGGAATCCGTGACATATATTGGTTCCTTCTCAACTCGTCGAATGCCCCTGGGGTTCGTCTCACAGGAGGGAGCTCCACCTATGAGCTTGCCAGCTACAGGCGCGGTATTATGGATGGATCGGAACTTTTGCTGCAACACCGTATCTGCCAAAGTTGATATGATTTTCACACCGCTAAATAACCATGCTGTTGCCTTTGCCGAATCCCAAGGACCAACAACGACCACACAAACGCCGTTAAATGCAATCAAGTGTACATGTGGGGTGATGTGATGCCGGATCTCGTTTTGTAGCGTGTGTCCCAAGCGGCCGTGCTTGGCTTATGCCTTGACCTTGTTCTTCTCGGACTGCGCCTCTTCCTCATCCTCGGCCTTCTTCTCCTCTGCAGGCTTCTTGGCCTTGCTCTCGGCCTTCTTGGGGTCTTTATCGTTCTTCTCCATCTGCTCCTGCTTGGCCTTCAGGCGCTTCTCCTCGGCCTCGACCATGTCTGTTGTTGCGGGTTAGCATGTCAATGATACACGAAACAGAGCGGGAGAACACGTACCCATCCACAGATCCTGCCCTTCGTATTCCTCCTTGTGCACCCTCTTCTCAATGAGGTGCTTGTGCTCGGGATCGTTGGGATCCACGACCTTGATTGTCTCCCAGCGGCCTCCGCCCTTCTTAGCGTCGCTGACCTCAAAGGCAGCCGACGCGATCAGGACAGCCAGCGTCAAGCCCTGCGCGTACACACGAGCCTGCACGACCTTTTGGCTGGTGCTCATGGGGGCGCGGCTCACAACAGCCATGGCAATGCCCATGGAGGCAATCCAGCTGGCAAACACGATGCTGTAGCGGTTTTCGCGGCCCCAGTCCATGAAACGCTTGTACGCTGACTCGTTCTCGCGGACCATTTGCTGCGCACGCTTGGCGGCGTCCTGGTAGTTGGCCATGGGGTCCTGGGACTTTTGGAAGGCCATGCTGTAGCGGTCGGCATTGATGATGGCGCCAAAGGTGCCGGACGAGGTAACGAGGAAGGCACGGAAGGGGACCGTGAGCTGGCGGAAGGCCGGGAAGCGGCGCGAGGCGAACATGACACCGCCGACGCCAACTGCGAGACCTGCGGCGCCGCCAATGAAGCCACCTTTGAGCACCTGGTTGTAGTGGGCCTTCTCTTCCTCGGGGGACATGACCTTCATGATGGGCGGCTGGTGGTAGGGTCGCGTCTAGGTGTCCTGGAGATGGGTGCCAGTCGGCTGATTTCGACGCGCTGAATGTTCGCGGCGAGGGTGACAGGAATTGCCCGTGACGGAGTCGAAGCAAACGATGTCGACTATATTTGTTGAGCGGGGTTTAGGACGTTTGTAAGAACGGCGAAGGCCAAGCTGCGTTGGGAACGTCAAGGGACTTTATGATGTGCGGTGATTGACGTCGTTAGTACTCATGGTCCCCGATTGTGGCATGATGTCAGGCCACATTTTTCTGCGGCTTCCGGAGATGTTCCCTCCCACCCGTCTTCGCTGTTGAGTACCTCTGCAAGCTAGGAGCTTGCCGTGTTCCGTGCGCGTCTGTCTCCAGGACCCCGAGAAATTCCCGGCCGAACCCGATTTTACGTACAACGGAACGTATTTTGCGCATGCCCGTGACGGTTTCTCCGAGGACAATAATTTCCTTCAATTCTGCTTGCAAATCAACCGTTGGCCAGAAGTCATGCTGACTGTGCCTACATCCGAGCGGTGCGGCAAATTGTCATCAGAGAGCATCGAAATGCTTGAATTATAAACGAGGCATTGACGTTGGGATGATGTCAGCGCAACCTTCATACTGGCGTGCCCAGTTGCAGCTACCTGTAGCTCAACAGTAGCACTAACTGACATATGTCGACATCTGGGCCTGCGGTATCATTGATGGAAAGCGAATCGACCGAAAGCAGCCATTCCAAGAGAAGATTGTGTGGGTTGTGGCCGGCGATGAAAAGAGCACAGCCAAGCGGATTGCAGACACGAGTGTATCCTTCCTCACCTCAGGCTTCTCACGGCTTTGTCCGGGCTGCTCGTAGTGGGAAGCGGTAAATCTGCCCCTGCATCGAAGCGACAACTGCCGGCCGGGTGCCCTTGCTCCGCGCTACCGGCCAAGTCTGCAGTGGTGAGAGGATCATTTAGGTCGGCGTCCGCCATGGTTCAGTCACATCCGATTCTCAGCAGAGCATCGCCTGATAAATATTGGGCATTCTTGTCAAGCAGGCTCCAAACATGGCGAACTGCATCGTAATATTGAGCGCGCACGTTGGTCAGAGCCTTGCCCTGCCTCGTCAGGCATTGTTCAATGGAAAAGACATGGGCACGAGTGTTGGCTGACACTGTTATCCACCAACCTGCACCAAGCACAGCATCATCTTCCTTGAACGCTTTCAGCACAAGGACATGCAACGCGCTTTCTCAAGGGATGGCGGAACTGCAAGAGCGGGAACGCTGGGATGCCCACCAGCGATACCGTCTGGAACTGGTATGTGCATCTTGACGGTAGCGTGGGGGCAGCAGAGGAACGACCACAGGCACGTCAGGGAACCCAGGCTATCTTGCACAAAACATCCGTCATTTGCACAAGTCTACTTCTGGCGCGGAATCGTTTCCCGTTTCCCGAGACATGTGGGGGACGAAGCCTCCAATTATCAGAGTCGGATCGTCTAAACATGGCACCCTTTTTAACTTTCGTGGTGCAGCTCCAAGCCGGGGTGTCTTGCGATTGCGATCACACCTAACCCAATGACAGCGTCGAAGCCATCGTGGGATTGGCACAAGGATGGAGATGGACGCACACGCACCATGGCGGGGGAAACTCAGCTGATACGAGCTATACCAGATCGGCAAGTTCCCTCCCTCGCAGATGCAGCTCCCCTGACTCTCAGTTATCTCATTGGCATGGCTCTGGGGAACGAGCTGTCGCTGGGTTTGAAGTCTTGTTCCTGAGCGAACATGGTGTTCATGCGAGTACTGCCGCTAGTCATGATACGCCAGATCGACACATTGCCGCCTCAAGCGGCCACGGTCATCAATAATGTGAGCCTTGTGCGCTCGTACCTCCAGAGATGGAGAGCCTGTCGGCAGTTGCGATAACGATGACGCCAATCTCTTCGCATCTCTGGGGTCGATCCCGGCGGGACGCGCTCCAATCTTGTCTGCAGAATCAACCACCGAGTCCATCGCTGGTTCGTGGCACATCAACAAAACGGCGAGCCATATACTGAAACCTGCCAATGTGACAGAGCTTTGGGCAGTTGCATACCAGTCGCGGCCAATGTGTTCCGCATGCGCGGCAACTCAGGCAGAGGATCCGATGTGGCCTTCGGCTGGGCCTCTTGGACGTCGTCAATACGCCATGAGGATGGAGACAATCACGATCTCGCACGAGTCTGGCGATTCGGAACCCCCAGCCACCCTGACAGACGCAGGCCGGCAAGCCAGGATCATTGGGGAAGTGTGTGGTCTGCCAAGTGCCAGCTCCCACGGGCGGGGTGGAGCGGGGCGGAACGCCATGTGTTCGCTCAACCAACGTGCCATGCGTCTGTGCGCGCATATCCGTAGGCGGTGGCTTGTCCTTCCCTGGTGATGGTTTGTGGTTGGGATGCAGTTGGCCAGGCGACTTACAGTAGGCCCTGGTTAGGATCTGCCTCCATGTTAGTCGCAGCGTTGTCCGTCATCCCAAGTCGCGGCGAGGCGCCTGGCTACTGCACTCCGCCCAGAGAGCCCTCTGTATATGTAGCCACCGGCAGCCAGCCGTTTTGGCAGCGTTCCATGGCCCCCCGTCACGGCTTGTTTGCGCCGTATCGCCAAGAAAGGGCGACCTTGCTCAATCATATCCACCACAGGGGCGGCTTGCCCCGATGTTGCTGAAGACGTCGTGATGCAAAGTTGATGTCGATGGGAGCCAGGGGGGCCAGTCCAATCCAGGTCCCGAACGAACGGTCGTGCTGTAATTAGAAGTTGAACCAGCGGCAACAGCTCATGATGAACGAACATTGTATTTGGGCTTCGACGTGTCCTCGGCCACACGAGGGATTTTCCGTGTCAGCGCATTGCTGGTTGTCATATGGCGCTACACAATGCACACGGGAAGCTCCGTTGGATTGGGCGCCTCCTCGTAATTTGGCTTGATCGGCAACCAGCGCAGTGGATCCGAGCCAGTTTGTGTGATGGGGCCTTCGGGAGATCCTGCAGTGGTGCCAACCTTGTAATTACTCAAACAGGTGCGACACCGAATGCTGGCGTGTCTCATCATGGGGGGTAACGGTGATCATAGGCGGGCGGTGCAGAGTGAGGGCACAGCAAGCTGGCTGCACCAGCAACTGACGTTCATAAGGCACTGCAGTTCTGCATACGGATCCGTTTCCCCATGAGCTCCATGCTGCATTCAACCAGCGCCTGTGCCTGGCCATACTGCACAGCAGCCACCCCTGTTGCAGTGTTGAATGTCATGTGGCAAACAACACAAACCGCAAGCCTCGCACGTTACTGTATGAGGGTTGTGCCGCGTGGCAGGGCTCAGTTGAGCCGCCCTGTCCTGGCGCAGCCGACCTGATACCACCCACAGTGCGAAACCACAAGGCAAATTACGCAGCGCGTGTCTGTGGTGGTGGCGCCAGGGGAGCTTCCAGAGACCTTCTGGAAGCATCCCGCGCGAATTGAGTCAGCAGATCTTCACGTGCGGACAGCTCCGGTCATCCACTACGTCCCTCCCTTAGCACTCGCCCCTCCGCTCCTGGGTTGCTCGTTCACATGAATTCGCACGCATCCGCCGGCAACTGGGAACACCGGTCCGTCGGACACCGAGCTGTGGTCGCGCTCGTGTCGTCTGTCGCACTCAGCTGAGCTAGACGAGGTATGAGTCAAGGATCAAGCATGACTGGCCACTCAGACCGACTCGCCCCGAGCCCCCCACGACACGGCGCGATCCACTTGGCTACCACAGTGCGTGCCTGGCTCGCCGTAGGGTAAGGCAGGGAGCACGCAGCCGTCGCCCGCCTGCACAGTTGGTCGGAGGCGAATATCGTGCTGTCTTATTATTAAGCTTTCAGCTTGTTTGACTCTACACGATCATTGGCTCTCGGCACTGATTACCATCTTGGTCACACAAGCAATGCCACGACTCGGATCATGGTTACGAGTCGTGTCGGGTCAGCACAGCACTGGTCAAGGTGACTTTCCTGGCACCAGCAAACAACGTGAACGTCGGGCGGTGGCGTGTCCCCTGTCGCTGCGTCTGGGTCGTCGTCCGTGCTGCAGATTCTGGCACCTGCGTCCAAGTACCGCATGTAGCTTCGGCACCTGGCGAGCCTCGGTCGCCCACAATTAATTGGCCTGATAATTAGCTTGTGCCTGTACGCAGTAAGCAAGTGAGGTAAGTCCACGCCGAGGCCTCAGGTCCAGCGAGGTAAATTTGTTGGTTGCCCGGGGTGAAATATCTACAGGGTCGCAGCCGTGAGATTAGACATGCCCACCAACAAGGTCATGGGCGCCACGCGAATCCCCGTTATGTGACGTCGCCTAGGGATCTCGCCGGGTTCAGCGCTCCGCGACATGGGTTCAACGAATCGGTGAGGGGGGCTTATGGGCTTGTCCTTGCAATTAGGCCTATGCTGCAGGTTGGCGCTCGTCTGGGGGCTCACGCGACTCCTCAACTGGCGGTGACTGACACTGCTCCTTGGTCTACCACTTGTCCATGGCTTTCACATCTGTAGCCTCACGTTGTGAGAAGACACTCAAGGTACTCTTGTGGAAGGACCCGTCTTTCCCGGACAGAACCTCTGGGACCACAACCAGTGTTCATATGGACCTCGTCCCATCTGTGTCGTCGATCCTTCAAAAGTGCCGCCCTCTCTGGTCGACCAAGCCTGTTGTCGCTGAGGATCTGATACCAATGTGGCTACTGTACCAAATATACGTAGAGGTTAACCAGTAGAGCCTGGGATCTTTGAGGGGCTCGGTGCCCAGAAAAGCAGCTGCACTGCAGTCATCAACGATCATCGTCCTAGCTCCGCGAATCGACAAAAGAACCTCATACGTGACGGGTCTCGCACTACTGTAATGGGTCCTTATTTCTCAGGGTCTTCAAAGTGGCTCTCCGGCATAGACTCGTGCGAAGAACTCCGGCATCCACCAGAGACATGTCAGGTTTGATATCCCTCTCGAGGTGTCATATGGCTCATGGGCAGGTTTCTGGGCGCATCCGTGCATGTGACTGTGGATGGCGAAACAGCCACGCATGCGTGAAGGCAGATGACACATCGTGAGCCCTATTTCTCGTTATTATTGCCAGCCTGTCTGCGACTGCCAGGGACTGCCGTGTACGTATTGCTTACCGTAGGTACTTCAGGTACTTATACCCACCGCATGTGGGCCGCAAGACCGCCTCAAGCCACCGCCGACAAAGCAGAATGTGGAACTCGCTCAACACATTCATGTTGCCCACAAGCGTTGCCTCTCGTCTGGGCATGCGGTATACACGGATGGATGGACACATGACCAAGGCTGGCGTGCGGTCTGCTGGATGAGGCGCAAGCTTAGCCAGCTTTAAAAGTCATGGCCCCATTGCTCCAGTCCTCGCTGGACCAGCCGCCTGCAATGGCCGCCCGTGGCTTCGGGAGGTGCGTGGGAGCCAAGGTTCAGGCGAGCCACTAATTGCGTCGCCTTTAGTGCGTCGAGCCCTGGTTCGTGCCCACTTGCATACCGTTGGTGCATGGCTGGCCCGAGTCCACTAGCTTTCGTAGTGCATCCTGCAGGCCGTGGGTGGACAATGGTACCCTGGCAGCCGCACTTGCCCAGTTGCAGCGATGACTGTGCTGGAACGGTCGTGGGAAGGAGGAGCTCACTGTGATTACCGTTTCGCCGTGGCCACATGCTTGAAGCGGTCGCGGAGGCGGCACCAGGAAGACAGATGCCTTTATGGCTGTGGGAAGAATCCAAGTACTACCCCCCAAAAAATAGAAAAAAAATCTCGGACGCGTCTCGAGATCTATAGTTTCGATACCAAAGTCAATGCGAGGCAACCCCGAGGCGGCGGCGACCATGTGCGTACGATAGCCTCCTGCCAGTGTGTCGCAATATCCTAAAGGGTAAAGTGTCGGGGTCTTTGATGCGCTCATCTCTCCTCGCGCTGAGTTGAGTCTGGCTCCGTTCCGGCCACTGCCAGGCCTCTTTCGCTGTCGCCCGAATAAATAAGTCGGCGCCTGGCTTCCAGTCTTCCGTTCACCTTAGGTACTTACGTATCACCTGAGGTTCGACCCTCCCATGAACCTCACCCTCTGTTCACCTGGCTGTCAACTAATTACGACATACGCTGCAGCTATTACGGTCCCCGCCACCTCGACTCACCTGTTCATCAACCTCGCGAACTGCATCACTTTGACGACGAGCCAGATTCCAGCTGCCCACGCACACTCACCCACACGATAAACTCGCATACTTTCGAACCTGTCGGATACAGTTGCTTCCGTACTTCCCACCACATCTTCACCGCAAAGTCCAGGAACGGCTGTCTGGATTTGATCGGGGCGAATTCGAACGAACGTGCTTGTCCGAAACTCCCCGCGCCTCAATCTCACGCACCGACTTCCCACAGCCAATTCAACGAGTCGATCGGCCACATTATTCAAGATGGCCTCTGGGCTAGGTGTCGATGCCTCCGCCGGTCGCGGCCGCCAAGGTTCCTTTGTGAGCGCAGGCCCTCGACCCATCAACAACAGCAACCAGGACAGGGATAATCTCAACCGGCACCGTCGTGAATCTCTCGCAGGGAGCCTCATGGGAGGCGGCATCAGCAGCTGGGGCGGCTTGTCATTTGGCAGCTTCGTCCGCGATGAGTGAGTCCGACGTCCATCCCTCCATTGCTCCACCAGGACTGGCCGCGCTCGCCCTCTGGCGCAGGGTCCTGGCAAGACTCGCAAGGCTGTCAGGGACGCCACTGTCTCGCATGTCTCGACACGGTCCCGAGAAAACCCGGCTCCGTATGTCTGACTTTGCCCGTGCGAGGCGGCGTTGCCTGCGCCTCCCGAAACTCGTCACTCACCAGATGCCGGCAACACGCATTTTGTGTATCATTTACTAACAAGTGTGTTATTAGTATTACCATGCAAGGCACATCACCCTTCGGCGGGGTGCATCAATCCCCATCGTTCCACTCCGGCAGCTACCTCCCGAAGCTGGAAGCGAGCTTTATGAAAGACTTCACATGCTGCGGTCAAAAACTGGACGACTTGCACGGGCTACTTCAACACTACGAAGAATCACATACCGACGCCAACCCCGAGGGCGGCTGGAGAAATGCCAACTTTGGCGCTTTCACGCCCAATACCGGACTCGCAGGGAACAGCAACATGACACCGAATCCCCCAACACCAGGCCAGACCACAGCGCGCCCATCACCGACACAGGTTGGTGCCCACATGCCGGGGGGGAATCTTCCCCTCATGGGAGCTGTTCAACAGAATGATGACTTCAACAACTCGCAGTTTGGGGGGCTGAGCACCAATCCAGATCTGGACGCCGTGGCAGATATGGAAATGGACGACGCGGTCGGCACCATGGAGCTTGATCATGGAAACCAGCAGCGCATGCACCAGACGCGACATTTGTTCGGCCAGCAACAGCGGCCGCAGCTCAACATGGACACATCAGGTATCACCCAGGGCTTGCGCACACCACAACCTACAACCCCAGCTGCCTCCAACTTTGGATTCCAGCACAATCCTACTGTGTCATCCGTCAACACCCCCACCCTGTCTACGCACCAGTCACATCAGCAGCAGTCCATGGACATGGACGGCATGGACGAGGACCTTCCGGGTATGCCCATGGGCGGTGGTAATGTCGACGTAGGCAAGGGCAAATTTGGTAACGGCAACGGGAACACTGGCAACAACACTAACATCAATGGCAACGGGACGAATGGCAATAGCGCTGACCCCAACCTTTGCATCAACGACCCCGGGCGGCACTTATTCAGTCCCAACGGCACTTTCCCTCAAGGAGGGAATCGCGCGATTCAGCAGCAGCTCGCACAGTTGGGAATCCACCAGGGCCAGCAGATGAACGACCCTCAAGCGAATCAGCTCCTTATCCAACGCTTGCAGAGCATGATGATGAACGAGGAACACAAGCCATTCAAGTGCCCTGTCATTGGCTGCGAGAAGGCGTACAAGAACCAGAATGGCTTAAAGTATGTGCCACCATACCTTTCCGCACTCGCAGCGAGCGTGGCTGATCACTGACTCGTCGCACAGATACCACAAGTCCCACGGCCACCAGACTCAGCAGCTACATGAGAACGGAGACGGGACATTCTCCATCGTCAACCCGGAGACTAGTGCTCCTTACCCGGGTACTCAGGGCATGGAGAAGGAGAAGCCTTTCCACTGCGAGACTTGTGGCAAGCGCTACAAGAACTTGAACGGGCTCAAATACGTGAGTTACACCACCGTCGTCGTCATGTGTCTTCGGTCCTCGCAGCTAACGCATTCTAGCACAAATCACATTCGCTGCCTTGCAATCCCGACTTCAAGCTGCAGGCCGAGGCCGCAGGTATCAAGCTCCCTCAAATGGGCATAAACGGTGTTGGCATGGTCTCCACAGAGTCAACACCACAACCACAATGAGCGAAGCTCCGATCACTACGGTTGCCTTGCGCCATGGACATGAGCATGCCTCAAAGATCATGCTCAATGTGAATTGAGATGAATGAGGTCATCAGTTATTCGATCGCAGATTGCGGGTGACGTCGTAGCTCGAACCGCCGGTGAGCTTCGAGAGTGAGCAGCAACCGTCCCAGCTATCAGCTCAATGGATCGCCAGCAGCAGCTACCGACACTGGTGGCAGGCATGTCACGTCGGTGACCTGATCAGCGTCGATGTGGAATCCCCTCCGATCCAGCGCATCTAGAAAGGTGTGCGTCCAACACAACACCCCAAAAGTTTTACGATTTCCGATTTTCTTTACATTTCGTTCACCACCTATGTCCCCCCCGAGCAAAGGCCCCTGTCAAAGATGCTTGAGAGGAGGCTGGCTCAAGTAGCGTCGATGCTCGCGTTCCGGGTCTGGACTAGCCGGGACAGAGTGATCATCCTGCTCCAGGCGTTGCCGCCCAACCGAGCGGAATTGAGCCTGTCAAGATCTGCAACCGAGACTGTCAGCGCCTCTTTGGTGGGATGCAGGGCACGCAAGCTTGCATGACCGCCAGCATCAACCTGCAGTACCACCACTTGGCCATGCAACCTACCCCACCGAGGGACCCTCCCCGCTCGATTGCAGTCGTCCCCTCACGCCAGCCCTGGCCATTCATTTATTAGGGCAGAAGCATGCGAGTGACTGAGGCGACAGCATTGCGCGACCCTGAATTCACCCGTCGGCGTCCAGGATCACGTTACGACGGCGGCACTAGAGAACACGGCATCGGTGGTCGTATTCCAGCGGAAAAGTGCCCGGCGTGCTCTGTTGCGACAAAACTTATTTAGCGTTAGTCAGGGGGTAACACCTTACGCCGCGCCACGATACGGGCGGAGCTACAGCGTTTTCCGATGCCCAGTGCCAGCTTCGCCCTGGGAATTCCAGAGTGCGTCCACGCACTCACCACCCCCTTTCGCCGTTGTGGGGGTTGGTAAACACGCAGGCGCACGGGGTTCTACCGGTTGCCCGCATACCGCTATGTTGCTCTGGCTTCTGGAGCTGACGCATGTGCTCACCGTTGTTGCTCCTTGATTATTCACTCACGGCTGGTTCGAGTCGTCACGTAAAAGTTCTGAACTCTGGCGTCGCGGTGCAGTATGTTCGTGCCAGGATGTTGTATAGCGACCTTTGCAGTATCTCGGTTTGGTCTTTGTGTGGAAGGCGAAAGGTTTCCCCGTTAGATGATCGTTACAGCTTATAGACAGAAAACATCTGCACACGTGTCATGTTCACATTTCAGTGTAAAATTTAAATACTTCATGAAAGCATGTAACACTCGCTCCAGAACAAGTCGAGTTAAAAAAAAAAACACAAAATCCTCGCATGTTCATCTGTGCATCCAGCGCATGCCCCAGCCAACACCTTGCAATGCTAAAGTAGAAAACGCCTCATGAGGGACAACGAACGAGCTTTTTCCTCGTTCTCCGGTCAACTCATTTCCATGCCATCGTCGTCCTCACCTTCTGATTCGAGCATATGTGTCTGGTTGCTCGACACGCTCTCCTTACGGGCGCTTTGCACCTCCCCTGCGCTCATGCCTCCCCATTCCAAGTCTTCTCCTCCAATGATGCGGCCTTCCATGTCAATTTCCTGCGAGAGCTCTACAAGCGCACTGCGTGGCAGGCTGAGAAAGCCTTGCGTGCGGACAATACGACCCCAGTGTGTGAAGCAGAATGTGCAGGCACGCTTCCTCAGCCATTCCTCGGACGCAAGGCTCGCACAGCGCCAGATTATGCATGCGTGCTCCACGTCCAGCTCGCGCGCCAGCCTGTTGACACAGAGAAGACGCAGGTGTGGGATGTTGTAGATATTGGACATGACAAGCAACCCAGCCACATCCGTGAGGGCAGCTCCAGTGCCCCTCTCGTCTGCGCCAGGAGTGCCTTGGATCGAGTCCGTATATAGATAGTAAAGAAATGCCCTGACAACCGAGTATGGCTCGGGGATGTGCATCTTTTTCGTGTGAAACTCGGCCATCTGAGCATTGTAGAGGCGCGCAAAGTGCGGCCAGCGTGCCAGCAAAATGAGTTTGTGCACGTGTATGGGCCGAGACGTGGGCGCATCTGGCGATAGCCAGTTCGAGTTCTGGGAGGGGTCGTCTTGACCGTTCAGGCCAGAGCCTAGGTCATTGTCCTCGTCTAGATCGCTGGCTAGTGCAGTCACAATGAAGTCGGTACCGCTGCCAGTCTCCGGAGGCTGGTCGAAGAGCTTGGCAAGATCGTTCCCCAGACCCTTCGACGGCTGATAATCAAGCCGCACAGATGTAGAGGGTCTTGCTGCTGCGAGCGGCTCGGTCGCCATATTGTTTCCAAGAAAGCCGTATTTACGGAGATCGACTTCCATGATGTCGCTTATCCGTCAGCAGTTAAATTGACAACATGTGAATGACAAACTCACCTCAGGTATTCTTCGTAACCGTTTGGCCCAAGGTCAGCCGACGCCGGATCTGTCGGGCACCCAAGCAGCCAGGCCTTCGTCCCATCGTCATTGATGGTGCAATAGTGCCATCTGTAGCCTGCGCGGAAGATCTCACGCCCTTCTGCGAGTTTCTGCCATCTCATTGTGTTGAGGTCTAGAGACGACAGCGAGCACTCTCGTGGTGTAATGGTAGCCGCAGGGGTGACAAAATCAAGCAGCGTGCCCGAAGAATATGCGTGATAGTGAATCCCTGATCCTTGCGACGGCACTGAAGGGCCAGAGATGAACTTGACAGATGAGATAGATCCAGGGGCGACAGGAGCATATGACTTGAGTTGGAATGAAGGGGGGTTGACTTGCGCAGTGCGGGAGTTGGCAGCATAGCCGCTGGTGGAACTTGTCGACGATGCCGGTGCGATGCTGGTTTGTGAAGGTCGGGTGGCATGGCCGACAGCGCGGCTGTTCGACGAAGAGCGATCAAATACACCGACATGAGGGCGGGAATCGAATTCCGGAGTCCCCTTCAAATCCAACCACCACAAATCACTGACCTTGTCCATATCTTCGCTAAGCCCACCGAAAACCCAGATTCGGTCTGCCCAAACATATGCTGAATGATCGAAGCGCCCGACAAACCGCCATGACTTGGACCAAGTGAATGTCTTCAGATCAAGGAAGCAGATGTCATCGAGTACATAGTTGTTCTGGCCAGTGATGCCGCCAATGATGAAGAGCTTGTCCTCGTGCAGGATAGCGGCGTGTCGTGCGCGACCTTGGGGTATCGGACCTGTGACGGCGGGCTGAGTCCAGTGCGCCGTTTTCAAATCGAAGATGATCAAATCGGCAAGGTATGTGCGATGCTCATTCTCGCCGCCAAAAACAAGCAACTTGTCGCCTTGATACAAGGTTGCGGTATGACCCATCCTGACGCCAGGTATATCTCCGTAATTGTCAACAAGCGACCATTGATGACTTGACAAATCCAACTTGAGAACGTGATTGTACACCTCATCGGTGTACTGATCGAACCCTCCAAAGGCGAAGATCTGGTTGTTGCCGCAATATGTGACCGAAGCATTGACAAGACATGCGGGTCTCTGTCCCCTGGTTCGCGTTACCTTGGGCCGATATCCATCCGCAGGTATTCGATTCTTTGCTGGCGAGCTGGGTAGGATGTACGTATTATTCGATGATGTAGCGGATCCAGGCATCGGCAGCCCCGTGGGGGTGTTGGTGCCATCAGTAGACATGGGAACTGTAACCGATGGTGTCGGCGTGTCGTGAGAAGGACTGTTTTCTGAGTTCATTCTGGCCAACGCTGATGCACTGGGGCCCCCAAATATAGAGGCGTGAGATCCCCCGGGTGTCGAAGGATGGGCCATCGTGACAGGCTCCTGTCGGGCTCACCGTCTCTTGTAATGGACCATGTCAAAGCATACAGGGGGGGAATGCTTGTGCCAATGAAGAGGCACGACGTTTTCCGTAAGATTTCTGCGCAGTGACGATGTGCCGAGCTGAAATAGGGCCTCGGGGGTTGCGTGACTTGATGGGCCGTCGTTGAGTTGCGTGCAATGTCGTTCGAGCACGCCGAGCTTGTTGCGAATTGTGGAGGACACACCACTGAAGATGGGCAGTCGGAGCTTGACGCAATGATGGCAGGGGCATTCAGCACGCTAACCTGTCGTGGGCTAACGTCGCCGGAGCCGGGAGCGGAATTTCCCCCAGCCGCCTGCAGTGAACCGTTGCCCGGCCAAACGACATGTGGGGCACAGAGTAAACAAAAGGCTGCTCTGAGCCTTCCTGTCCATGAAGTTGGCTCTTGTCTCTCGACTACCACTGACCTACGATTCAGCTCGTTCCTCAACTCCCTAACATACAGCTTGCCTTTCTGTGTCCAGCTCCTGATGAGCTTTGGATACATAACCAGCGCTTCTGCTTGCCACTGAATTTCAACTCTTTGCGCAGCCTCGTATACAAGTCGATACATACTGAGTCACTCATCACCATGGCATCTGCAACAGTATCAACACCAATCAAGTCCCACAAGGGGCTTTTCAACACCCGCACCGCGGGTGGACGAATGCCTCTCACCCCATCTCCCCGGCAAAACTCCAACACAACCACCATCCCTCTCAACCTCGACTCATCGCCCTTTACACCAGAGAAGCCATCAAAGTCCACATATGGAAGCAATCTCATGGCCCATCTGTCCAGGTCAACCTCAAAGCCAGCCCAAACCCAACGAGATGCCACACGCAACAGTCATCGTGACTCGCCCAAGTCGAATATTGCCCGGATAGTGCATACACCACGCAAGGCCCTGGAGCTGGGCGTTTCGGACTTCACCCTCACGGGAACAGGCAAAACTCCTTCCAGTGCCAAGTCCAAGAAGGCTCCGCTGCGCAAGAAGTGCAGCAAGAGCACTGTCAGCTATGGCGCTGATCGTTTCATTCCCAGCCGTTCAGCAAGCTCAGGAATCGCCAACGCGGGATCCAGCAAGATCGACACCAGTGAGAAGCGCCCCAAAACCAGCAGCGGTTTCAGCTCTTCCATCCTTGACTCTGCAGCGGATGACGCGGCTGCCGCACTCGAAGGTCTCAGCATCAATGATGAGGAAGCCGGTGACTACACCCGCCCGTCCCCTAATACTGTCGCTTATCACGACTCGCTGGCGAGCGCTTGTGGGGTCAAGCTTAACACACGCATCCTCGAGTTCAAGCCAGCGCCACCTGAATCCTCCAAGCCAATCGACCTCCGCAAGCAGTACAATCGGCCATTGAGGCCTGCCACGAGCAGCTCGGCACAACTGCGACGTCGCATTGCGACCGCCCCGGAGAGGGTACTTGACGCCCCTGGACTCATTGATGACTACTACCTCAACCTTTTGGACTGGAGCTCGCAAAACCAGGTGGCCATTGGATTGGAGCGCAGCGTGTATGTCTGGTCCGCAGATGAAGGAAGTGTGGAGTGCCTCCTGGAGACTACTGCGGATACCTACATCAGCAGTGTCAAATGGTCTGGCGACGGCGCATACGTTGGTGTGGGATTGGGGACCGGCGAGGTCCAAATCTGGGATGTTGCCGAGTCGACAAAGATCCGCAGCATGTACGGACATGACACTCGTGTTGGTGTGATGGGGTGGAGCAAGCATCTCCTCTCCACCGGCGCGCGCAGTGGTCTCGTCTTCAATCACGATGTTCGCGTTGCCGAGCACAAGGTCGCCGAGCTTGTTTCTCACACGTCCGAGGTATGTGGTCTCGAGTGGCGATCAGATGGCGCCCAGCTCGCTACGGGCGGCAACGACAATCTCGTCTCCATCTGGGACGCGCGTTCTCTCTCTGTTCCCAAATTCACAAAGACCAACCACAAGGCTGCTGTCAAGGCGCTGTCTTGGTGCCCTTGGAACATGAACCTCTTGGCCACGGGCGGGGGCTCTTACGACCGCCACATCCATTTCTGGAACACGACGTCAGGTGCTCGTGTGAACAGCATCGACACTGGTTCCCAGGTCACCTCTCTTCGCTGGAGTCAGAACTACCGTGAGATCGTCAGCTCGAGCGGCTTCCCTGACAACTCTCTCAGCATCTGGAGCTACCCCACGTTGGTCCGCAACGTGGAGATCCCGGCCCACGAAAGCCGTGTGCTGCACAGTTGCCTCAGCCCTGACGGACAGATGCTCGCCACGGCAGCTGCCGATGAGAGTCTGAAATTCTGGAAGGTGTTTGAGAAGAAGGCTGGCGCCCCTGGTAGCATCAGCTCCTCAGGGTCCACCAGCAAGGCAGAGATGGCTAAAAGCATGACCATTCGCTGAGAGAGTTGGAAGCAGCTGATCGGACTGATCCACGGTAAGTACGGTGCACCATTTCGTGAGGTTGGCGTTCTCGGCGCGCGCATACAAGATGTTTTGCTCTTCAATACTCGTGGTACGAAAGTGCTTCACCACGCACGAGTGAAATGATCTTTATGGGATTGAGACAGTGCTGTTGTCGGGATCGAGAGACTTTGAAGCGTTTCTTGCGGAAGCTTTGTAATAAATAACCAGGTAGCACGGCATGGGCGTTTGCTTGGGGTAATTAGTCACCGCAGGTCATTCTAATACCACTGCCCCAAGGCTGGCGTTTGTGCTTACTCAAGCTTTCCGTTTCCTCGCGACGCAGCCACCTCAGTGTAGTTGTGCACTTCGATCAAAAATAAAGATGCACGATCATGAACGGATGGTAGAGTACCTTGAACAAGAAATCCAGACCTGGAGATTGAACTTTCGAGGGCACTTTCGAGGGCGTTCTGGTGGGTATGTGTCCTGATGACTAAGCGGAGCATGGGGGTTCTGCGTTGTGGGTTATAGGGAATCTACCGATCGCAGTGAACTTCACCTACGCATCCACCGTTGAACGATTGCAAGATCACCACAGTGACAGCCGACGGAGAATTCATCCGCGATAACCTTCAGCCAATTTACGCAAGGTAGTCTACGAGTGTACCGGGCGAACTGAATTTCATACGCCTGGCGCTGCTGCCGGCTCGGGCTTCACACAACTGCCTCGTCGAGCGAAGCGAGCACAACGCATTTGCACGACTCCAGTCCAGTGACCGCAAGCCATCAGGATTCTGAATAGTCCATCGTGAACCACGCGCACCACCGAAAGCGATCCTCCACATCTTCGAATCCTGTCACCATGTCGAATCAAGCCGTCGGCAATGTGTACCAATCTGTCATCGACGAGGTGATTAACAGTTCCCGCGTCGATTTCGAGGAGAGCGGTATCGAAGAATCCGTGCTGGAGATGCTGCGACAGGTAAGCAACACATCTACTTTTTTTTCACGCCCTTGGCCGAAATCGATTATTTCTTGGCTGTGGTCATGTGCTGCGCGCAGGCCCAGCCGATTTTCCGACACACGTGGGCGACGACAGCGATCGCATGCACAGCGGCAATGCGATGGAGGCGGCCAGCGAAAACAAAAAGACAACACTGGGAAAGTCAGTGCGTACCATAGAATGGCTGCGCACCGCCTCCGCAACCAAGCATTTTCGCCCAGAGGCGATGTGCTGAGGTTGGTTTTGGCAGCTATTGGCCTGTGCCCGCGGAATCTCGACGTGGCCAAGCCAGGCGGTAGAGGAGGAAGCGGCTGGTCATGGGAGGAGGTGACGGGGCGCCTGGTGTCCCTTTTTAAGCCAGCTGCACTGACTTGGGCGGTCCCCTCCCCCGGCGCTACTGCCTCGCAGAGGCCCTCTGGTTGGCTTTTCTCCACATTTCGCTGCGAAACGTTGCTGCATGTGGCTACCCTATGACTCTTCGCACACATTGTTCGCATCTAGGCAGACACGCGCCTGAGCATCGAGGAAACACAAGTCAACATACATGTGCACCAAGGCTAACACGTTGTACTCAGGGATGGCAAAAGAAACTCTCACAACTAGACGTAGCTCGGTTTCCGTGGGACCCAGAGCCTCAGAAGCCCGAACCCCCTCCTCAACCACCAGCACAGGCTATTCAAGCCACTGTGCCAGCATCTAGTCACTCACAAGCAACCTTCTCTCCACATCTCATTCATCCGGAGCCGCCCAGTGCGTCCCACAATGGTATCAAGCAGGAGTCCCAGGCACAGGATGAGGTGACACCGGCGATCAAGAAAGAGCCAGGCCATCTACCTATGCCGCCTCCCATGAACTTTGGCGGTATGGACAACAATGTCGCCGCGCATCGCGCTGCGCAGAACCTCCAGCAGCAGTACGGTGACCGTGCTGTCAACTCGATCAATGCCATTCAGCAAGGCCAACATGCTGGCCATCAACAGCACCATCCACACCAGCCTCAGCAAGCACAGCACATCACGGACCAGCAGGCGGCATATCGTCAGCAGATGGCCGCGGCCACAGCTGCCCAGCAACAAGCCGCCAACGGACAGAACCACCTGCATCATTCCCAGACCGATGGTGCTGGCGAGGTTGACAGCGCCGACGAAGAGGAAGACCTCGAGGCTTATCTCTGTCGCAGAAACGAGGCAGGGGAGCTGCAGGCTATGGGTCGTGTCGAGATTGATCGGATTCTTCACAGACAATTCGCATCCAGGGCCAAGGCCATGGAAGGTGGCGGTCTCATGCTACCTCTTGAAGAGGCGACACGCCACAAGATCATTCCAGCATCAAAGCGCAAAGGCAAGGGCGTCGCTCGGTACGACGGCGATGATGATGACGAGGAAGAGGACGAGGACGCCATCAACTCTGATCTGGACGACCCGGACGATGCTGGACCCGATGATGGCGATGACGAAGATGGCCTCGGGCATATGATGCTCTGCATGTACGACAAGGTCCAGCGCGTCAAGAATAAGTGGTGAGTCACCCAATCAAGGCGCAACGGGAGAGAACCTGCTAACTCTGAATAGGAAGTGCACTCTCAAGGACGGTGTGCTCACGGTGAATGGCAAGGAATATGTTTTCCACAAGGCCACAGGCGAATACGAGTGGTAGAATTCTCCTCGACCAAATTCATAGCACCTGCGAAAGATTTTCAATCCTCACACGGTTGAAGGCTGCCACGTGTTCAGGTTTCCCTGGTGGAGGACATGACCGCGTATCGGAGCACGCTGCAGGCTGCTGGGGCGCATCTGCGTCCCGACAATCCTGAGCAGATCACACATCAGTCGGCTCATCGAAAGGTACCGCTTTCTGAGACTTGCCGTACCGGACTGCATACATGAGCCAGCAAGACGGGCAGTGCTGCTCGCCAATATGCTCAGGAGCGCCATAGTATACCGACACGCCCCCTTGCACCTTGGCTCATTATAGGACTGTCGATGGTACAGCAGCGTAATGAATGCAAATTTCAACTACGTACATGGAATCGCGTAGACGCACAATACTTGGGCCATTTCCGTATTGTGATGCTGCAAGGATCTCTGTTACATCGTCTGTGTGTCACGGCGCCTGGTGTTGTGGCCTGTCCACTCAAAGATCAGAATGCTCCAAGTCGTCACGCACGGTCACCCTCAAAGATTGCACTAATCTTAGGGGCCTGCAGCCAAACATGGAGAGCCTATGCTGAATAGACACCTGGCAATGTGATGAGCAAACGAGATGGCGCGCCCCTATTCAGCGATCCGCTGTCCATGGTAATCGCGGTGATTGTACCTGTATTGACGTGTAATGATGTTGCTGACAGGTGCGACTCGCACTCTGCCATGCGAGTGCCACCCATTTCCTGGGAATGGGCGTGCGCTTTGCAAAGCACCTATGGCCATTGGGCCAGCCGCGCGCCGCTCGCAAACCAGGCTCTCAGGAGGACGTACATGGTCACCGTAGAAGACTCGCGCGTCACAGGATCACTGACTGGGAACACGTGTGGCCTGCGCGTTTCCTCGCGCCGGGTCCAACTCGCATTGGCCAACGTGGATGTGCAGCTGCATTTTGTGGGTGCTCATTCCAGCAGCCTGGGCAGGAGGGCGCATGTGCGTATGTACTTTAGAACATGACAGCGTCCTCCGACCTCCGAGGTACGAGATCGGGGGGGCGATAAGTAGTGGATCCCCAGCCCGCAGATTTGAGTCCCGACAGCCTGGTTCGACCCTGGTAAATGGACCGGGCAGGGATTCCCAAGGGGGGGGGGGGGGGGGGGGGGCGGGAGCGGGGGTGGGTGGGGGGGGGGGTGGGGGGTGTGTTAGCAAGATTAGACGCTGACATTTAAAAAGTTTAAAATAAACACAACCAAGAAAAAAATTAGAAAATGTGAAACACCCCAAAAAAAAAAAACAAATAAAAACACAAAGGGTTA
This sequence comes from Emericellopsis terricola, assembly GCA_027569275.1. NCBI lineage: Eukaryota > Fungi > Ascomycota > Sordariomycetes > Hypocreales > Bionectriaceae > Emericellopsis > Emericellopsis terricola. The sequence continues at coordinate 3 of JAPDEU010000008.1, read as the reverse complement.
AAA